>CM041776.1:382732083-383932083 GCA_023374045.1 Limonium bicolor | reverse complement strand
AAAAACTCCAAGCCTTCGAGACGAAGTCTTTGACCAAGTTATACTAAATTTTTTTTGCCTCAGATATACCAAACCAAAGAGTTCCTCCAATATTTGAATTCAGCGTCATTTCCACTTTTTCAATGATCACAAAGGGTACCTACATAAGGTACCTCTAAAATAAAATATGATTCAATGGGAACTAGGGACAACCCTCCTCTAGTGACTTACCTATTGAATGGGGGATGTTCGCCAAGCGAGATGTAGCATTTCCTCAAGATTTGAGGAGGTATTCAAGGCCAAAGACCAAAGTAGACAATTAGGACAATTTGATACTCTTGGATGTTGGAAGAAGACAAGACACCTCGGGACACAACCAGTTAGCATTTGTAACCTTACTGATGGACCAATACAATGAATTCCTATGGGGTGAGGCAGCCAGGGGAGGGGGTGGCATGGCAGAGCGAAAGGTACAAGGCGAGGGTGACGACAGGGCATTACCTGAAGACGTGTTGCCAACACCTAGAGTGGCTGGTGACAAGGGTGCAGGGGTGAAAGCACGTCCGGGAGTTTGCGGCTCTAGATAACATTAGTTTGGCATAGCATGAGAAGGAGGTAGAGCAGGCGAAGGAGGCAGACTACGGAAGAGAAGGTAACGACTGCATAATAGGGGAAACCCAACAAGCCTATATTGGAATGAACCAGAGCAGGAGGAGGAATAAATTACATGCCTTCACAACAATGGAAACTAGGCAAAGACTGTGATGATGAGGTGGGCATAGACTACGACTGGGTAATGATAGAAAAGGAGAGATGGGGGTTGAAGCAACTGACAAGTGGTAGGGAGAAAACAACCATTGATGACTAATGGTGACCAACATGTCCGGCTCCAACCAGAACCGGTGGAACCAATCAGGTCAGGAACTAGAACCGGCTGAACCTGGAACTGGTTGGAACCGGTTAGGAACCAGACCTATCAGTAACCGAAGCAGTCTCGAATCTTCTCTTGAGATTCAGTCCCAAACTGTATTCGAAAGGAAACGAGATCTGCCTTGGAACCGCTAGGATCCAAAATCAGATGATGTTAGCGTTGGTATGGGGCAGAGTTTGTGGAGCCGGACCCGAAACCGAAATCGCTAGGAAGCAATATAAACCAGTCAAATATACCGTTAGTCCCTTGTCGAATGTAGTAGTATTAATTTTCTTTTCATGTATCTAGTTCTAGACTTCTAGTAGTTGTACTCATTTTCCTTATTAAGGTTTCCCCATGGGTTTACCTAATTAGGTTTAACGAGGTGGTGAAATATTAATAAATTCTCTTTGTTCTTAATTTGCAATTTTAATCATAAACTTTAAGTATTTTGACGTCTTTAATCTTAATCAAACTTGAAAAAAAGAGAGGAAAATATGTTAGAAATAATTTTAAAAATTGGAATCGAACTAGAACCAGCTCTAGAGCTGCAATCTGTAAGAGCCGCCCGAATCCGATACAAACGGTTCGAATCAAAATCCACCCTTAAGGATTTAGAACAAGAACCATCCCGCAAACGGTCCTGACCGGTCCCAAATATGAATCCTCTCTTCAGGTCATGAGACCGGAACTGAACCGGTTCGGGCCCATGGCCAGCATTAATGACGACCAAAGGAAAACAATGGATCATGGGGGAGGAAAAGCGCACAAGAGGGTAAGTATGAGTATCTCCAAATAGGTTGCCTTAACCACCATATGGTCGGCCTGGCAGCACAGCTAGCAGAGACTGTCATGGAGCGGGATAAGAAACTTACACACGACGGGAGAACTTAAGTGAAGATGACAAAAACTAGAAAACAATCGTTTAAAAAGGAGACGTGTGAGTATTGGATTATTAATGTATTGGGTTATTAATCCATTACCCACACTTAGGCCCAACTTAGTGAATAGGCCCATACGTTAGTTTAGATATGCTAGATATAGATAGATCTTAAAGATCTTTTCTGTTTTTATCTTTACATCATGATATAGTAGTATATATACATGGTACATGTACAGAATACAAATAACGATTAATACAGTAGCACATATACATTTAAAACACATGGCTACGTTTTCTATTATGGTATCAGGAGCGGGTGTTATTCTGGGTTGGTGATTTCTTGCGCATATGGCGGTCGTTGGAGACGGGAAAGATGTTGCGAACGCAGTCAAGAAGGATGCGTCTTCTTCAGGCGGTAGCATCATCGACATCAATGATCCACTGTATGTACACGCTGCAGAGAATCCCGGTCTCAACTTAGTGGCGAAGTTCAACGACAAAGGTTTTCTAGGATAGAAATTCGATATGATAACAGCGCTTAAATCCAAAAATAAATTTGGGTTTGTGACTGGGAAAATCAAGATTCCAGAAGAAGAAGATACCGTTCGATACTGCGCCTGGAAAAGATCGTGCTCTCTGGTGGCGTCTTGGATCAAGAACTCCCTCGGTCCAGATGTGCTCAATTGCGTGAGGTACAGCGATGACCCAAAGGAAATTTGGAAATTCTTTGCGAACGCTATCAACAGAACAACCTTGCCCTAGTTCACATGTTGAGGCGAAATCTCGGAGAAACAAGGCAAGGAGAAGAATCAATAACAAAATACTTTAATAGATTGAAGAGGATTTGGGACGAGCTTGATCAAGCTAGGCCACCAAAGAGATGCAGTTGTAATAATTGTACGTGTGGGATAAATATGTCTATCAAGCAAGCGGTAGACGAAGAAAAGCTAGTCCACTTTTTGATGGGATTAAACCGGAATTACCTTGCTATTCGCGGGCAGATATTGGCGATGTCGGAAACGCTGAAACTGGAGAAGGCTTTCTCGCTCGTGGTCCAGGAAGAAGAGCAACGCGGGAAGTCTTCAGGCGACGACGCCATGTCATTCTACTCCCACAAACCTGCAACCACAGAAACTATCTCCAAGAACCCTAGCAGTAAGGTCGACAACAACGACAGAAAAAGATGAGTTGTAGCCACTGTAAAAAGGGAGGTCACATATTCGAAACCTGATTTCAGAGGCAGAGGTGCGGCTACTGCAAAAAGAGTGGTCACTTGGAGAAAGAATGCTACCATTTACACGGTCGCGAGAATGTTCTCGCACAGAGAAGGAAAGGGTATGCCAACAGTGTCAAAGTCGAAGAGCAGAGCAACCAGGAGACTCAAGAGGAAGGTTTTACACAGAAACAAATCCAGCAAATCACAGAACTCATACGAACGGCCACAACAAGCGTGAAATCAGAGGAGCAAAGCTACTGCAATTTTTCAGGTAAAATCGTTTTCTGTCTTACGAATGCGAATAATGAGTTTGAAGGGAAATGGATTTTGGATTCCGGTTCAACGGATCACATAACGGGAATAGAAACGTATTTTGTGAATTTGGGAAAATTGAGAGATGAAAAGCATGTGGTTTTACCTGATGGAAGATCGCAAGTAGTAAAATCGAAAGGGGAAGTGAAATTTGGGGAAGAACTGAAGCTAAAGGATGTATTATTTGTGCCGGGTTTCAAGTTCAACTTGATTTCTGTCAAAAGATTAGCAGAAGATTTGAGTTGCGCCCTAATTTTTGACGGAAGTACATGTTTTGTACAGGACCCGTTTACAAAGAAGAATAAGAGATTGGGGCGCATCCACCATGGGCTGTTCGTACTTGATCTGGAACATGCGGGCGCAGGCCTTTGTAAGCAGTGGGCCGGAACAGGAAGAATGGGGCAACAGTCCATTTGTGATAGAGCATCGACAAGCCCGTTAGAAAAGCAATTGGGTTTCGCTGTAGCTGCGGGAAAGAATTTGGATTTAGTTTCTAGTTTAGTCTGTAAAGCTGAAGATCTGCATGTTAAACTTGGTCACGTGCCGTTAAGAAAACTCGTTACTCTTGGTTTACTTAAGGAGTCAGATTTGCCAGTTGATTTTGTCTGCGATGTTTGTTATAAAAGTCGTGCTCAACGTTTGCCTTTTAGTACTTCTTTTATAAAAACAAAACGGGCATTCGAGATGATCCATGTTGACGTATGGGGTCCTTTCAAGGTTGACACATATAACGGATACCGGTATTTTGTTAGCTTCGTTGATGACTTTACCAGAACCACATGGGTTCAGCTCATACGACAGAAAGGAGAAGCTTGGGTAGTTATAGTTGATTTCATTCGCATGATTGAGAGGTAGTTTGAGACACAGATCAAGGTGGTTCGCATAGATAATGCAAAAGAACTAGGGAGTTCAAATGAAGGGAAAAATTTCTTTCTCAGTAAAGGAATAGTGCATCAAACTACATGTGCTCACACTCCTCAGCAGAATGCAGTGGTAGAAAGGAAGCATAGATATTTGCTAGAGACTGCACGAGCATTATATTTCCAGTCTAATGTACCTCTCACTTATTGGGGAGAGTGTATTCTACATGCAACTTATCTGATCAACAGGCTGCCCACAAAGGCCTTACAAGGAGAGACGCCGTATTCCATTTTGTACGGACAAGCAGTCAAATATGAGGAGATAAAACCTTTTGGGTACTTATGTTATAAAACCATAGTGCACCCCAAGGAAAATAAGTTCAGTTCAAGAGGCGAAGCTTGTATTTATCTTGGTAATGATCCACGGAAGAAAGGTTACAAGGTTTTGAGCATTGAAAACGAGAGTGTGGAAGTTTGTCGTGATGTCAAATTTCATACACATATCTTCCCGTACACCACAAATGCTGTCAAACATGTTGACCATGACTGTTCACTTATTACAGACACGAACATTCATAGTATTAATAACTCCCCATTTATGTTTGATGAGGATATTGTTGTTCGTACGGAGCAAGCTAGTCCGACACGTGCAACTGAAGAGGTTGAACCATCCACTCACATGCCAAGCGAGGAAGAGACACAGGTTCGACGATCTAGCAGAGAAAGTCATAAGCCGGGTTACTTACGTGATTATGTGTGTAACATGGTTTTCTATGAGGTTCTAGATGAACGAGTATATAAGACTAGTCATACTCCTATCAATCAAATACAGGGGTGTGCAAGTCTTACTGAGCTCAAGCCACACTCTTCCTTAGCCTTGTTATCAAGTGCTTTTTCTACCTCTTTGATGCAGGATATGAAAGAACCCACTAGTTATAAAGAGGCAGCCCATCATGATCATTGGCAGAAGGCCATGGATGATGAGTTACGAGCTCTCAAGCAAAATGACACCTGGGACGTTGTCACTTTACCTAGAGGGAAAAAGGTCATAGGTTGCAAGTGGTTTACAAGGTGAAACTCAAATAAGATGGGTCTTTGGAGAGATACAAAGCAAGTTTGGTAGCGAAGGGATATACTCAGCGTCATGGACTTGATTATAATGAGACGTTCTCACCGGTTGTTAAACTTACAACTATACGCGCTCTTATAGTTGTTGCACTTCACAAGGGATGGATCATACATCAGCTTGATGTAAACAATGCTTTCTTACATGGTGATCTTGATGAAGAAGTGTACATGCGCGTTCCGGATGGTTTGCAGGTTGATGGGCGTAACAAAGCTTGTTTACTCAAAAATCCTTATATGGGCTTAAACAAGCCTCCCGTCAGTGGTTTTCCAAGTTGGCCTGTTTTCTGCGAACCCTCGGTTTCTTCCAATCGAAGAATGATTATTCATTGTTTTTCAAAGAGACCAGCAGTGGAAAGATATTCTTAGCTGTCTATGTTGATGATATCTTGGTCGTGGGACCTCGTCAGAGTGAAATTGATAGTATTAAACGTGCTCTTGATCTGAATTTCAAGATCAAAGATTTGGGAGTCTTGCATTACTTCTTGGAATAGAATTTCTTCCTACACAGCATGGATATGTTCTATCTCAGTGTAAGTTCTGTTTGGATCTCATTCAGGAATTTGGTTGTCAACAACGACGGGCTACACAAGGTCCCATGGTTGTTGGGAAACCATTATTCTCAGATGAAGCACTTACCTGCGTGATCCTACTACTTATAGAAGACTCGTGGGCAAATTGAACTATTTATCCAATACCCGACTAGATCTCAGTTTTACGGTGCAAAATCTTAGTCAGTTCATGCAACGTCCCACCGATATCCACATGGAGGCTGCCTTACATGCACTTTGTTATGTAAAAGGGACTGTCAATTATGGGATCGTTCTCACTGCACGCACACATTCGACGATCGATCTCTTAGCTTATTGTGACTCAGACTGGGCTGCCTGCCCTAACACAAGAAAATCAGTCTCTGGATATTATATCTTTTGGGAGATAGTCCGATATCTTGGAAGACTAAGAAACAAGGTTCAGTCTCTCTCTCTAGTGCTGAAGCAGAATATCGTTCCTTCGACGTGTCACAGCTGAGTTAACTTGGTTAACACGTCTCTTACACGAACTTGATGTGACCAACATTACCCAATACCAGTTAAGTGTGATAATCAGTCTGCTATTCACATAGCACGCAACCCAGTATTCCATGAGAGAACGAAACATTGAAATCGATTGCCATTTGTTCGTGAGAAGATTCAGCAAGGTCTTGTCGACTTAGTCTACACACACGACCACACAACTAGCTGACATGATGACCAAAGTTCTGCCGGGAACAAGATATCGAGAGCATATACAACGCATGGCATGAATGGGAGCCACCAAGACAAGCCTTAGTAACTTCGGTTACCTACGGCTTGCGGGGGTATTGGATTATTAATGTATTGGGTTATTAATGACCGAATTCCCCTTAACTTTAAGTAGAATACACACTATAGTTAATTTTATAATGACACCAAAAGTTGGCTCTTCGTGGGATTAAGGTGTTGACATCTTTTCTTAGAGCATCTTTTTTAGAGATGGTATTTTTTATGCTAACTGTATTAACTTTATATTTTTATCAAAATATTTTAATGTTATCCAAATTGAATCAAAATTTAACAACATATAATTTTTTAAAAAATTTAACACATAAGTCAAGAAATTAATTTTGCTATGGTTATATGGTTTGTATTTCAAGTGAGTTTAATAGGCAACTAATTTCCCACCTCTCGATATTTGTTTAATGTCTTTATATATAGTACTATGTATCTTCGTAATTAAGTTATCAACATGAAGATGCTATATAATGGGTTCGTTTCTTAGTGTGTCCCTCTAGTGTTTGAGGAGCTCTACCAACAAAAGAGAGGTTGAGTTCATAACTCGCATGAATTTTTGTGCCAACCACGAGTCAACCTCCACGATCATGCATGCTGCTGCACTTCCGATCCACTTACTAACTCCGTCCCGTCATAAGTGTCTCATTTGCTTTTTGGCACGCTTTTCCACCTCAATATTAAATATATAAGATAAAATAATTTTTTAATTTTTTTTTTACAATATATAGTTTTTCACATAAGGATTCCATTATAGAAAAAAAATTTATAAAAATATATTATCTTACATGTTAAATATTGAAGTCAAACGACAAGCTCAAATAGTAAAGTGGACAAAGTGAGTGGAACGTACCACGTGGGTTTCCATATCTATCACACAACGACAATATTACTACTAGTATTAAGTATAACAGTACTATCTTCTGATTAAAATAATCTTGCCATGTTCCAGTAGGACGGTAGTTGCTGTCGTTTCATCTTTTGCGCCATTCTTTCATTTTGCCCTTTACCAAACGGAAAAGGATTTCTTTAAAAACTGTGATGAACAATCAACAGTTGAATCATGGATTTGGATAACATGATTCTCTGTCAGCGGAAACAGAAGAAAAAAGAAAAATAACGCAGGCCCGACAAAACGCCGGTTTAAGTTAGGGTGCAAAAAAAGGTCTAAACTAAAAAAGGCCTCAATTATTGATCTAGATTCCATTTTCAAAATTTGAACTCCATTACAAATTAAGACTTTGATACAGCTTTGTTGTAAGGAGTTAAGCGGCTAATAAGCGCGCGCTTGCTAGCTTCTTTATCGAAATCGTAATACTATGACTGATTACTTTTATTTATTCTGAGTAATTAACAAGCCATTGATAATCGCACTTAAGCAAAACATTGAGAACGTAATGGATAAACTGAACCTATAAAATATTGAACATAATATTAGTATGTGATAAAACTACGTGCTCAAAGCTTCTCAAACCTGGAAACAAAACATATGTTACAACTTGCTAATAACTAACCTATGAGTATATGAGCGCAGGGTTCATTACAATGGCTTGCGAATGTTTTGTTTAGCACGCTTGTTTCTCTATCGAAAATCGTAATACCATACTTATATTTTTCATCATCTAGAATACTCCATGCTAGTATTTAAAAATATTCTACACGTGCTTCACAAAATGGATATATTTAACTGTTATTATAACGGCCCACCCAGCTACACCATATAAATGACTTTGCACTTTAATTTTCCTTTTTGGTTACTGAAACGCGTCTATACTTTATTGTGTTCAATAAACTGGGACAGCTAACGTTTTGAAGGTACTGAAATTATATCTATACTTCCTAAATTCCAAATTTATTAATTTTTCATAGATATTACCATCTCCCCGGAACTGTGGATAATGACAGCCTTCTTATTGGGATTCCAACCTGATCATGTTGACGGGATGCATGTGCGCTTCATCTCTAGTTTCGGTGTTTCGGTTCATAAGTTTAGTACAGTTTCTTTTGGTTTGGTTTTATTTAGATTTGACTTTTTTTGTTGGGTTAGATTGTAATTTGTATCTATACATTCACATTAAGTTAGCATCTTCGATATTTCCCCTTTATCGATAGCATGCAAATTCCTTCTGTGAAAAGTCGTTCGCAGGTCGCCCATCCCTTATTGGGTTTTTACTTCTTGCGTCGTCATCCAGGGCCAGAAGTCAAATCTCATGGTTCAAAACTTTTTTCGACAGTAATATATATTAAATATAAATGTGTGGTCATAAATGTATTAAGCATTATAACCTTACATATAAGACCATGTTTCTATTACTAAATTATTATCAATTTTCAGTATTTTACTCAATTTTATGTTATTGAAATTGTACTTTAAAAAAATATTTTTTATTGTTAAAAAGCTATGGATCCGGGACCCCACCGGAACCCCCCTCGGTCCGCCCCTGTCGTCATCCCAAAACATATTATTAAAAGCATCCAAAAAAACCCATCACTCTTTACTTTGGTCCAAAGAAGCTAATGTGCACCCCACTCCTCGGTGGCTTGAAGTTCTATTCATGGTTAAAAATGGTTTGAAAGTTTTGGTCTTAAAGATATCCATAAATGAAACATGTGTTCCTTGCTCAAATCCATTTAACTTAATTATCATCTACGATGCTGTAAAACTATGGATTCAGTGAATTCACAGTGCACACCTTGACAAATCATAAATATTTGGTCACTGTCCAAAAAGGATGACTCGTGGACTTGAAAATCTATCTTCCATACCGAAAGCGGTGAACTAAATCTCGTGGCTCTACCCCTGATATCATTTGTTTCCTATTCTCATATCCCATTAGTCCTCGGGTAAGCAACTTTTAAAATGATGCCTCTAATTCTTCCCAGCCTTTCGCTTGAATATTCAATATTAGTTGGAAAACTTCATCTCCCCTTGAAGCTAAATTTATTTTATGGGACGTCTTGAGAGGTCTTCTTATGACTTTTGAAAAAGCTCCAATCCTGAGACATGTCTTGCTAACAGATGTTGGCCCTGCTAGCAAGTTCTACAGACTATCGGCATCTCTGACTACCACAAGAGGAAAATTCCAATTAATTTTGTTTGACGAGCTTCCATTTTCTCCTTAGTGTACTTCATCTGGATCTAATAATGCAAGCGAGCCATGACGAATCAAGCCAGAGACCAATCTCAAATCATTATGAACATCAAGCTTGCTATCAAATCTGTCATTTGGACAAAGATGGCTTCTCACCATAACCATGTTTGGGTGGATAACGTATTGTGCTCTTAGCGTGTAAGGTTTTTGTATCATCCCCTTCTTTTGTAATCTGTTATCCCAATTTCTTGGCTACAACCACATGTAGCTATAGATAGCTACATACATGTACATTCGGTCATTTAAAACTGTACAGTTGATCATTCAAAACTATATTGGTGTATATGTACATGTATACATAGAATTGTGATATTTCTGAATTTGTACTAAATATACATACTAACTTTATAAACTGTACAATAAACTTATAAAACATGTACTTTTACACTATACAAACGGTACCATAAAAAATGTAGCCAAAGATAGTTACACATGGTTGTAGCTAAGACTCATTGATGTGTTATCTAGGTTGCGGCGTTTATGTTTTGTTTCCTCGTGCCATTCTTTTTGTATGCTTCTCGGATAGGCACCAACTTTTTGTTTTTGGCGATTATCTCGACCACATCTCTTAGTTGGCCATAGTATTGTTGTTTTCGTATAACATGTAGGGTTTCTTTCATCTCAACTCATGTACATTCAACTTATCATATATATATTCTTTTACAACAAAGTTAATTAGTTGGGAAGTTTTAAATTGGTCTAGAGATTTTCACTTTAGATAACTTTTTCTCAGTGTAGGTTTTGATCTGCCAAGTTAGTCTTGAATTAAGAACCGCGAATACCTAGTATTGAACTGATATCAGAAGTGCAGCCACCGAACAAAATATTAGGAGATAAAAAAACACAACAATCTCTTATAATTTCAAAAATAAAATACGCATATTATCTTTTATGTCCAACAAGCAATTTAAATATTATTTTGTAATCATCAAAATAATCTTAATTAGCGAGATTTGATTAGGAGATTTTATATATAGTTTATCTTTTAATAGATAAATAGTCTATTTAACAATAAGAGGAAGAGAGAAAACGTCGTTTTCAACAGAAAAGTGAACAAAGAAAAGATTTAAGTTAGTGTTCTAGATAGTTTGAAGAGGTGATTCACACATTTCCTTGAGGAAGATTGTGGTGGATGTAATTCTGGAGATCAAGAGAAATAATTACGTGAGATTTCATAGTGTGTAATTAGTGTTGGTTGCGAGAAGTGATTTTCAAAAAATAGTGTCATGATTCTTGAAATAATGATAATTCATCTGTGCCATCTTTGGCCTCAACTTGGATAGATTACAAAGTCCTACTATGTTCTTATCACAAGCTCTAACCCTTCTACTAATGCTAATGGCCACTGCAGTCATCCAGGGGAGCACCTCCATATCCACTTTCTTAGCACTCCATGCATCCATCGTGGTGATCGTACTATTATATTCTTAGGTGACTAAAAATAACTATTTTCATACGTCAAAGTATTGGTTGTAGATCAACAACATTAAAACCGAGATTTCAAAGTAGAAATGACAACTGCGTAATGTACGCAAACACTGACAAACACAAGATCCAAGACGATCGAATTTTTTATCCATGGTTATCTAATTACATTTATGGGCTTATATAAGTTATCTAATTAGATAACCTTACATTATGGAATTCCCCAAAAACATTATGATATATATATATATATACTTACTACCACCATCCCGTCATAAGTGTCATGTTTGCTTTTTGCACGTTTTTCCACCTCAATATTAAATATATAAGGTAAAATAATTATATAAAACTAAATTTTGTATTATATAGTTTATCATGTAAGGAATCATATGCAAAACTTAAATTTTCAAAATTAATTTATCTTATATGTTAAAAAATTGAAGTCAAACGACATGTCCAAATAGTAAATAGGACGGTCAAGGTAGGACGAAGGGAGTATATATATATATATATGCAATTTTAATGAACCCTACTTACTAAGCTTTTATCGCCGTCATGCATGGTTCTCAATTTAATGTCCATGTGATGTGACCCATCTCTTCTTTGTCTTCTTCCTCTTTGTCTCTCTCTTTCCAATTTCACTATCGAATTTAATATATCAACGTGTGCTGTGCTATTCCACGTCTCCAACCCCCTATCTATCGATCGATTCAGACCCTTTACTCCAAAAATCAATTGTAGATCGATCATTTTAATTTTTTATAAAATCTACCTCAACTCTGTCGGAATGTTTTCCCCAATAAGTCTATTCGCCTGTATTAAACGAGATTTTACCACAGAGGTTTATTTTTAGATTTATAAGCTGTATGTTTCGGTTATACCAATTATCAGAAGTTATCTTAGTTACTGTTTTGGTTATTGGGAAGTCAGAAATATGACTGATAGACAACTTTTTGTTTTTTTAAGAGGTACAACTTATCTTTCATAATGCCGTTTAGCCATTTTTAAGGTGTACAGGACATTAGGATAGGCTTTGGAAAGCTAGCATTACAGACCGTGCGAGGATTACGTGACGGAGATCAAATTTTCGTGGGGAGATGGAACTTTTTTTTTTTAATATAGCGAGTAGATGCAACTCAACAGATTTAAGACTTTGATTATTATTTTTTAAATAGTGACCAACACCATCATCATTTTTACGACCTCCCTTCATGTATTGCTTACCTATTTCACTTCAAGTAACCGTAAATTTGAATGAACATGTTTTTATTATAAATTTCTTGTCTTTTATAGTGATTTGATACATGGAATTAGTTACCAATTATATAATTTATTTAAATGACTTTATACTCATATTAAATAATATTTTATTTTCCTAATAGTATTTATTGTTAATGTATATATGTAAAAAAAGGGAGTACATTCATTCAAATACTCAACTTCGATTAATATAAAAAAACTAAGTTAGATAATTATATTTTTTTCTAATTACAAAAATTCGCATAAGTTTTTTAAAAAGTTTATCAATCAGTCTATAGTTTCCAAACGTTTATAGACTTCACGTTTATCAAACAGTCAAATTTTATAAATTAGATGATAAAAAATATTCATATACACAATGATTTGATAATAATGGCCAAAGGAAAAAAAATATAACATTTAGTGGTATATTTTCTATTTTAGTGATGGAGACAATTATGGAAGAATGTGTATATGTTTCTAATCATCGGTGGAAACATTTATAAATTATCATGAATATGTAAAAATCAAGGTTAACAAGTTACATACAATTGACTCCAACAACTCAGCTTATCGTTTCCAGATGTTTAATTATAGCATTCATGTTCATTAATCAACCAAGCTCTGTAAACTGGTTAAATGGTAAGAAAACATTCTTATACACAATAGTTCGATAAGAACAACCAAAGGAAAATATATATAATTCTGAGAAATGTTTAGAAACGATAAATTGAGTTGTTGGGTTCAATTTTGCATACTTATTTACCTTGGTTTTTACGTATCCACGATAACTTATAAATATTTCCACTGATGATTAGAAACATGTACACAACCTTCTATAATCGTTGTCATCGCTATAATTGAAAAGATGATACGAACGTTTCCACTGATGATTAGAAACATGAACACAACCTTCTATAATCGTTTTCATCACTATAATTGAAAAGATGATACGAATGTTTCCACTGATGATTAGAAACATGTACACAACCTTCTATAATCGTTTCCATCACTATAATTGAAAAGATGATACGAACGTTTCCACTGATGATTAGAAACATGTACACAACCTTCTATAATCGTTTCCATCACTATAATTGAAAAGATGATACGAACGTTTCCACTGATGATTAGAAACATGTACACAATCTTCTATAACCGTTTCCATCACTATAATTGAAAAGATGATACGAACGTTTCCACTGATGATTAGAAACATGTACACAACCTTCTATAATCGTTGCCATCACTATAATTGAAAAGATGATACGAAGGTTTCCACTGATGGTTAGAAACATGTACACAACCTTCTATAATCGTTTCCATCACTATAATTGAAAAGATGATACGAACGTTTCCACTGATGATTAGAAACATATACATAACCTTCTATAATCGTTTCCATCACTATAATTGAAAAGATGATACAAACGTTTCCACTGATGATTAGAAACATGTACACAATCTTCTATAATCGTTTCCATCACTATAATTGAAAAGATGATACGAACGTTTCCACTAATGATTAGAAACATGTACACAACCTTCTATAATCGTTGCCATCACTATAATTGAAAAGATGATACGAAGGTTTCCACTGATGATTAGAAACATGTACACTACCTTCTATAATTGTTTCCATCACTATAATTGAAAAGATGATACGAACGTTTCCACTGATGATTAGAAACATATACATAACCTTCTATAATTGTTTCCATCACTATAATTGAAAAGATGATACGAACGTTTCCACTAATGATTAGAAACATGTACACAATCTTCTATAATCATTTTTATCACTATAATTGAAAAGATGATAGGGTGTTAGCTATTTCTTGTCATTTATAAAACAATTTAGAGTTTGACTCTATATCCTAAAAATGAATTGATTTAGTAATACAATGATCATAGATAAAAAATACTTACGAAAGTAAGTAAAAAATTCCTCACAGAAAATTAAGAATAAAATATATCATTACACTACACTACAACTTAAGTAGATAAAATAAATCTCATTTATTATTTACTTTTAAAAGAAAATAATAAAATATCACTAATTTGAAACATCCATTCCAAGAAACGAAGCAAATCAGTAACTTAAATAAAAAACAAAAAAAATTAGTGGCCGAGTGCTAAAGACGGTTTCGCGCATATAAATGAAAAACAAAAAAGAGACCAATTTTGCTTAATTCAATTGGAAAAAATAGAAACCCACAGACAAAGACTTTTTCACGCATATGATGAATGCAAGAAAAAGTTGATGATATCATATGTTGATCCAACGGTCGACACATAATCCGTCGCAGACGGAAAATAATTGTCCGTCACAATACTCCTGCGTTACAGATTTGCAACATTGTTAATCGTGGGAGAAAACAACGTGCCATTAACCCAAGTTCGGGTTCCACGTCATGACAATACCACCCGAGTGTCCAGTAGCGAGGACTACCAACCATTAAGAAAATTGACCCTGACTTTAGGAGCCATGATGGTCACTGAAGTATGTAAAGGGGAAAAAAGAAAAGGAGGGAACTCCTCCATAAGATCGATGAATTTGAATGATCTACGAGAATAGCGTGAACAGATGGAGGTAATTGAGGTCAATATGCAACTGGGGCAGTACGAAAGTATATGCAGAGGAATTTAGAATGCGCATGTATTAGCGATGAATGATAAGTATATTCATTTGTGTTTTGACGACACTGTTCACTGAGTCTTACATTCTCCGGTATATATATATGTGTAACCCTAACACCTTAACAGGCCTTTTCTACACATAAAGAGAACTGGGCCTATACTAACAGACCGGCCCATAGTCATGAGTTATTATCCCCCCTCGGTCCATACGGGACAAGGCCAAGAATGGACCGATTGTGTAAAAATGCAGAAGAAGGCATGGGTTTAATAAGCATGTCGGCGCGTTGGTCTTGACTGGAAATGAAACTCACCCGAAGACTTCCTTGTTGTACTTTCTCTCTGACAAAAAGAAAATCAACGCTACATGTTTCATCCGAGGGTGAAGAATAGGGTTTTGAGCAAAATAGGTAGCAGAAACATTATCACACCAGATGAGAGGAGAATGTGAGAGAGAGAATTTCAGTCCGTGAAGGAGATGCTGGATCCAAAGCAACTCACAAGCGCCGTTGGCCACCGCACGAAACTCGGCTTCGGTAGTAGAGCGCGCCACCACCGGTTGTTTCTTCGACGACCAGGAGACGAGGTTGTCACCGAGGAAGACACAATACGCGGCGGTGGACCGGCGGTCAGAGGAAGAAGATGCCCAGTCAGAGTCTGTATATGCGGCCAAAGAGATGGGGGAGGACGACGAGAAATGCAGGCGCAAATGCGCAGTTCCTTGTAAGTAGCGAACAACCCTCTTTAAGGCTTTCCAGTGAAAATTTGTGGGATTATGCATATTTTGACATAATTTGTTAACTAAGTATGCAATATCGGGACGAGTGAGAGAGAGATATTGTAGAGAACCGAGAGTACTTCGAAACAGTGTGGGGTTATCAAAGGGGGTAGTCTCGGTGGGAGAGATAGAATTAGTAACCGCCATAGGTGTGGTAGTGGGGCGACTATTATGTAGTTTGAGGCGATGAACCAGATTGTTGATATACTTTGTCTGACTGGGGTAAAGACCCCTGTTTGTGTGTTCAACCTCAACACCCAAAAATAGGCTAGATTGCCCAAGTCCCGAACAGGAAAGCACTCAGATAGACGAGCCACAAATTTGTCAATAAGGTGTGGGGAGGATCCAGTGATTATAAAATCATCGACATACACCAGAACATAAATGAGATGATTATGCCAAGAATAGATAAACAAAGAGGCATCTACTTTAGATCGAGGGAGTGAAACCCATAGAGAGGGACATCATAATTTTGAGAACCATGCTCTAGGTGCCTGTTTAAGGCCATAGAGAGAACGCTTAAGCTTGCAAACATAGTGAGGTTTGGATTGATCAATAAAGCCTTGTGGCTGTCGCATATAGATGTCTTCCTTAATATCCCCATGTAAAAAGGCATTTTGAATATCAATTTGCCTAACGCTCCAATGAAGGCTAGTAGCAATAGATAGGACAACACAAATGGTAGTGGGCTTAATCACTGGACTGAAAGTGTCTGAGTAATCTAACCCATAGGATTGAGTGTGCCCTTGAGCAACTAACCTGGCTTTCCTGCGTTCAATCTGACCATCAGCAGTATACTTAGTCTTAAGTATCCACTTGGTGCCAAGAATGTTGGCATGAGTAGGAGGAGGTACTAGAACCCATGTTTGAGTAGAGGTGAGAGACTGTATTTCTTTGTACATAGCTTGCTGCCAACAAGGATAAAGCAGGGCTTCTTTGAAAGAGGGTTCTGATGGTATAGATTTTGAGGGTGTAGAGGTGGTAGAGGTGGTAGAGGTGATGTTCCAATTAATGGTACCATCTATTCGAATGAGAGGTTTAGAGATGTTGGCTTTAGCTCGAGTGATCATTTGATGTTGAGGATGTGGAGGAGATGCTGAATCTTGTGATGTTTGTGAGGAGGGAGAGGAATTGGGTGATGTTGGTATAGTGGGAGGAGGAGAGGGTGAATCTGGTGATGAGGGAGTTGCTGGAGGAACAGAAGATTGAGGAGAGGTGTCAGCTGTAGTATGAGAATCTGAAGGAGAATGGGTAGGTGGTAGAAAATCTGTATCTGTAGTAGTAGAGGGTAATAAGGATGTGGATGTGGTTGGTGTTTTGTGAAGCAGATGAAAATCATGATCTGAGGGAGATGGAGGGAAAACAGTGGGTGAAGTGGGGAAGTGTGAGGTAGATTTTGAGAAAATGGAAAAGTATCTTCATCACAAATGACATCCCGAGAGATATAGAGTTTGTGAGTGATAGGATCAAGGAAAAGATAGCCTCTATGATCAGAATTGTATCCCACAAATACACATAGCTGAGAGCGAAAGAAGAGCTTGTGCCTGTTGTAGGGACGAAGGTTAGGCCATATAGCACAACCAAGCACTTTCAGAAAAGTGTAGTCTGGTGGTGTTGAGAATAACAACTCATAAGGAGACTGAGCTTCCACAAGAGGGGTAGGAGTGCGATTAATCAAATAAACTGCTGTTTGAAAAGCCTTATCCCAAAATTTAAGAGGCATAGATGCATGACTTAACATAGATAACCCTTTATCAACAATATGTCGATGCCTTGATTCTATGGCCTCGTTTTGAGCATGAGAATAGGGGCAGGTGAGCCGGTGCTGAATGCCCTATTTCTGAAAGAAAGATTTCAGAGGCTGAAATTCAGTTCCATTGTCCGTTTGCACATCATTGACAAAACATTTAAACTGATTTTGAATGCGGGCATAAAGGCATGAAAAACAGATGCAACAGTAGATTTAAGGGGGATGGGAAAGAGCCACAAAAACTTGCTATAATCATCAAGTATAGACAAGTAGTATCTAGATCCATCAGTGGCTGTAACAGCCGCAGGTCCCCAAATATCCATGTATAACAGTTCAAAGGGGGAAGAGCTAACAAAGGGGGATAGGGGGTGAGGAAGAGCATGTAGCTTTCCTTGACAGCAACCAAAACACACCCCCAAGGTTCTTAAACTTAGAAGCCACCAAGAAGGCCATATTTATTCAAAGTAAAGGCAGTAATGCGGTTAGAAGCATGACCAAGACGCCAGTGCCAAGTTTTGGCTGAAACAACAGTAGTAGAATAGGCTGCATAGCTGGTTTGAGCAGTGGAATCAGCTTCAGTCAGATGATAGAGCCCTTCTTTAGAACCCCCTTTGTGAAGTATCCTCCGAGTGTTGAGATCCTTAATTAAGAAATAAGAATGATAGAACTCAAAATAAGCATTATTGTCATGACAGAACTTTCTTACAGAAAGAAGGTTCTTAGTTAACTGAGGTACATGAAGTAATTTAGACAAAGTGAACTGTCCAGAGGGTAGAGTGAGAGAACCAGTGCCATAATTCTGAATAGGAATGGTAGATCCATCCCCAAATAGCAACAGTTTCTGCGCCTTGGTAAGATTGGTAGCCAGCAGGATAAGAATTGAGGTTGTTGGTGAAGTGGTTTGTGGCAGCAGTGTCTGGAAACCATCCTCCAGCACCATGAGAGCCATGAATTGATGTGTTATGAGCAGTCACACCTCCTGATGTGGGCTGATAGCTATGATTAAATCGATGCCAGCATGATAAGGCATTATGACCTTTCTTAAACAAACTTGACAGGTTTCTCGAGTGTCGGTCTGTCCTGTGAGAAGGGTCTGATTATAGGAACGCCCACCTCTTGAATTTCCTCCTCTTCCGCGAGAGGAGAAATTATAGTTATTATTGTTGCGTCCTCCCCCTTTTCCTCTGTTAGAGTTGTTTCCTCTTCCTCTGTTAGAGTAAGAGTTATCACGCTTAGGAGCAACGATTGTGTTGTTAAGATGAATATCAGCTGTGTTCTTTGTTTGACTGATGCGATTTATCTGATTTATTTGATTCTCAACTGTCATCAATTGAGCAAGAAGTTGATATGGTGTCACTGAGTCCTCCCTGGTCATGGCATAAGTAATAAAGGGAAGGTAATCTTCCCTAATCCACAAAGAATATAGTTGTTGAATTCCTCATCAGTAACTGGGGATCCTGCAGCAGCGATCTGTGTGGATAAACTCCTGGCTTTGTTAAAAAATGTGGTAATATCATCTCCTTTTTTAAGTTCATAAGCTGAAATCTAAGCTGTTGAACTCTAGATTTAGTCTTAGATGCATATGTTTGCTCAAGAATACTCCAGATTTCAGCTAATGTCTGACCACCTACTACTTGGCCTAACACTTAGGGTGATAGAGAGCAGGTAATAATAGACATAACCATTTGATCTATCTGTTGCCAAGTCAAATATTCTGGATTAATTTCTCCATTTACCTGTTTTGCAGGCGTGACATGAGTGCCATCAACAACATAAAACAAGCCATGCCCTCTGAGATAGGGCTCAACCTGCTTTCTCCAGGTTGGGTAATTGTCTCCACTCAACTTGAGGAAATTGTGAGCTGAAGAAATCAGCGAAGGGATGGAGTAGGTAGATGCTGCCGCGGTAGATGTTTGCGGATTAGTTGCAGTACCTCTACTACCGATTGAATTAGAATTTATAGCTGATTCTGTTGACATTGTATTGAATTAGAAATGGGATTGCGGCTCTGATACCATACGAAAGTATATGCATAGGAATTTAGAATGCGCATGTATTAGCGATGAATGATAAGTATATTCATTTGTGTTTTGACGGCACTGTTCACTGAGTCTTACATTCTCCTGTATATATATATGCGTAACCCTAACACCTTAACGGGCCTTTTCTACACATAAAGAGAACTGGGCCTATATTAACAGACCAGCCCATAGTCATGAGTTATTAGGCAGGCTGGACAACGCGTAACAAGAAGTTCTTCGAATCAACCCTTCCCGGTTCCACCCCAATCTTTTTAAAATCCTTATGTAATTTTCTCCTGATATGTTGTATTCTTGGTTTGCTGTGTTTGTTGTATCAAAACTGGCGAGAAGGGCTCACCCATGAGACATAGTATTGCCTTTTTTGTTGTTTAATAACTAACTATCATAAAATAAAAAAGGTATACAGGACATACATATGACTTCTCTGTAGGGTGACATGACTCAAAATACACATTTTAATGTTTAAGGGGCTAAAGTTTTTAAACAATATAGTAATATTTATTTAATATCAATGTAATTTTTTAAAAAATAAATAGCTTTTTAAATAAATATACTCATAATATTTGAAATGTTTGTATTTTAAATATTATATATATATATATAGATATACCTTATAAAATATACTCTCTCATTCTCTTCATAAATGTTTTTCTAGTCAAAACACAGAACTAAAAAGACAATTTTTGGTCTGTTTTATCTTTAAATTCTTTTATATGGAATATGAGAGAGTTGTGGGTGGGAGAGAAAAGTAAAGAGTAAAATATGAAAATGAGGGTAAAAAAGTCCCTCTTTAACTTAACTTTAAACTTAAAATAAGATAAACATAATATTTATTTCAAAAGCAAGTTTAAGTTCAAATTATAGTTATAAAAATACAAATGTATAAAATATAAGTCACGAAAAACATCCGTTGTTGTTTTTAAGTGTAATTTATTATTTACAATTATAACATTAAACAAATTAACATAGACTATGTAAACTAATAATAATAACTATAATAGATTTTTTAGATAATTTTAATAAATTAAAGTAAATTTATGACAAAATAAACTATATTATATAAAAGTATTATAAAAAGTGTTGTCATCGGGATAGTTGGCATCTAGGCATCGACGGGCTGCGCGCGAGGCGGCGACAGGCGGCGCGTGCGCGAGGCGGCAGCGGGCGGCACGTGCGCGCGGCGGTGACAGGCACGGGACGAAGGGAGGCACATCGTCTGGCATGATGAAGTACACCACGGGTCGAGTGCCAAATATTGACGATTGATTCACAAAATTTTAATATAATTTGGTCGATACACTTTAGAAATATAAAGTTACAACTTCAAATACAAAAATTATCCTCTAAATTGATTATGTCTAACCAATACACCATAGCAATCTTGAAGTTGATCAAGACTAACCCTATATTAAGAGAATTTGGATCGAATATAAAAATAAATACAAGCTACAAAGGTTGCTTACATTCGTACTTTAAAATTTATGTTAACCTGAATAAGTCTACCGAATTGACCCATAACCCAAAAAAACCAAATATCCTAAAGGCTAACCCGGACCGAAGTCACCCGAACCTAATATCAACCAAACCGAAGTCACCCGAATCTAATTTAAACCAGATGAACCCAACCCGATCCGAACCAAATATTAAATATCTATAATTGAGCCAACCGGAACCGATCCGAATCAATCCCGACCCGAGTGAACCGAATTGCCCGATCTAGGTGAAATAGCGTTACCTTGCCTAATTTTCATTGGGTAGGGGCATTTAATTCTTCTAGGCATGCACACCAGAAAATAGCACCTTGTACCACAGTTTTGGGATTTTAGAGCTAATGGGCGCTTTCTCGTACAACCTAGTGAATGTTGAAATATTTGAATATCTCCGAAGCATTTGTGTGGGCATTTCATGTTTGGGTTGACACATCACTTCGTTAGGTAAAAGTAGGTCTGACAAATCGTATTTTTGTATCATGTAAATGAAAGAAATGATACACGACACGAAATTTACATGAAGATACATGATACACGACATGAAAATATTTTCGTGTATGGAATTCTATATACGAATAGGAAATCCAAAAAACCTGTAAACGAAACGAAATATACAAAATTTATTCGTTTGTACAAGAATTACATGTGTACAGGAATCATTTGTGTGCACGAATTAATGAAATAAATAAATTACACGTAAATAAAGGAAATACCAAAACACTATATTTACACGAACTAATGAAATACATAAGTAACACGAAATTTATTCGTTTATACATGAATTACGTGTGTACACGAATTATACGTCTACATGAATTATTTACAAGTTTTTGTGTATACACGATATGTATACAATTAGTCACGGTACACGACACGTTAATGTTGTGTCGTGTTTTGGGTCGTATATTCGTTTTTGTTACTTTTTTACCAGACCTGGGTAAAAGATATTCGATCTATCTTGTTTGCGACTGCCTCCTAAAAGTAGTGGTTGTTAGGACAATTGTGATATCTTTAGTAAGATTGTAAAATACTGTGCGAGAGTTTAATGTGGACTACTGAGAGTTTACTATACAGAAATATCGATACAAATGAAAAGGTTATTAAATATTAATATTTAAATAGTAAAAAACTAATGATAAACATTTATTAAATATGAAATATGTTCCACTTTACATAATATTTTTATTTTTCTATTAATCCCTTTGTATATTTATTATTATTATTTATCACATTCTTAAACTATAAGAATTTTATTGAATTTTTGGTGTGATATAAGATAAGTTACATAAATGATTTTTTTAAAATCATAACTAGGTAAAAAAAAAGAAGAAAAAAAATACAAAAAATAGTAGGGTGGAAGAGTTCTTGGTATGTTTGTAATTTGCACTCACCAACATTCAACTTATAGGTAATGGTGGTGCTTATGTCATCATTTTTTTCTAAAGTAAAACCATACATAAGGACAACATTTTTTTATTTAGGGATTTAATAGAAAAAATTGGTCTTTTTTGTGTTTACGTCTAAATCATTGTCTTTAGTAGTTTATACCGTATTCTTTAAAAATATGATATATGATAAATACGAAACATATATAGTTATAGAGTCATACACCACTATGGGACATAATGTTCAGTGAGAGGGATTTCATACGGTCATGTCAATACGTTTCGTTACAAAATCGGTCAATAAACAATGTATCGTTACGTTTTTTACAACCATATCTTTAGCCAAGTACATTTATCTCTAGTCAACGAGAAGATTTTACTTTTGGTCAATAGGGAAGTTTTGTGTTTTATGAGCTTCCATCATGTAGGTAAATATTCATTTTTATTAAAATGACATCTGATAATGAACCATAATAAAATGAGTGACTTTTTTAATTAAAGAAAAGAATAACTTAATGACATAATACCAAATAGATATTAAAAGAGAATACAATTTAATATTTAAATAAATATAATGCATTTCTTATTGTACATTTTCTAATTCGCCATACGATTCAATCCACTAAACGTGTCCGGATTACTATAGTAACCTTTTTTAAAAATTGGGCACAAGGCTAAACACTGCACCGCGGTGAGTCGCAAGACGCCAACAGACTCAAAAAAAGGAAAACAAAACTCGCTCATATCTTACTAACCCTTTTCTTTCCCAAAAAACTAGAGGACTATCAATATTTTAACCTTTTGTTCTAACTTTTCATTTGTCTCTACTCACGGCCTTACTTACACGAGAAAATTTGCTAAATCCCAAATGGCCTTTCTTCGCCCCGCTTCCCTTCTACCGCTGACTCTAGAGGTAGTTCGCGAGCCGCTATCCAATTCAATCTCTATTCCTCCCTTGTACTCTTGGCTTCTCTGACAAGAGCACTCTCTCTGCTCGCGTATGATATCTTCAAAATTGTTGAGGGCACGATCCTCATCAATGACGCGGCACCCAAGGTCTTTATCTAGCTTGAGTGTTTGCCTCGCTTCTTCCTTCACAGAAGCCTCCTCAGGGCTCAACATCGGCCTAGATGCATCTCTATTCGGCTCAAAACCCGGGGGAAATTCAGGATCTTCGAAAAGCAACCAAAGGTCGCACCATCCGCTCTCTCCACTACCTGCAAAACTTGAGCGGGCTCACCTACTTCCTTCAAAACTTCCTGGACCTTATTGACCAACTCATCTGCTATGGGATCATGGGTTGCCTCCTTGTTGTCCAAAGGATCACAAATTGAAATAGGCGATTGGATTTTACTCCCCACTTGGCCGGTCTGAGACACAATTTGAGGAACATGAGATTGATCCAATCCAGTTGAGAGCCCAGCCTGTCCCCATCCAACGGCCGGCCTGCCCGAACCTTGAAGCACCGGGTTGCACCAATCACCATTTCAACCATAGCCTTGACCCCACCATCCGGCATCCGGTCTGATCCGTACCAAGCACCGGGATCCCAGACCATGTTCCGTAATAAGGGAACAACCATCCCGAGTAATTGGAGGCCGATCCATATCCATACCAGACTTGGGCCTCATTACCCGCAGGCCCATCATAATTCACCGACCCATTTTGCAAAGTGTAACCCATCCCATATTGCTCAGTCCCGGGAAACACACGCCTCGCCTGGGAACCATCACCTGACAAAGTCGCCTCAACTTCCCCGCTGCAACTTTTGCAACTCGTCACCAGAACCCGAAACAGTCGCACCGCGGTTGGAACTCCCGTCGTCCTTCACGCGCTGGATCAGCACTTTGGCACATGCTCCCTCCAACACCACTTCAAAATCACCAGAGAACACGGCCCCACAAGTGGCGCCACCAGCAGCAGAGCTCTGTGCCGCCTCCCCTCCATCTTTGTCCGTCGTACCAGAAAAACCTAAACCACTCTGCTTTTCGTCCTGCAGCTTCTCACCAATTGCCGAAGTCGTCATCGGGTTCTTCTGCGTCGGCGTAATACTAGGGCTACAATGTCTGCTTCGCGTCAACTCGTACTTGGCTCTTCGGGCAAAAATTAGATTACCCAGAAACCGGCGACCATGAATCCTGCATATCACCTCTGCAACTTAGACTGGCTCTTCAACTGAACCAGCGTAAAGGCCAGCCTATTGTTTGGGCGAAATTTTCTAGATATGAAAATATTTTCGATGTCTGCATCCATTCTCAGTAGCCACCGTATGGCTTTCGAGTCTGCTAGCCTACTGAGATTGTCGATGAAGATGGAACATCCACGGCCCCTCAACTCAGCAGAACCGTCTCCATCATCGTCATCCTCATGCCACCCCGACATGCCTCTTCTAGAGTTATGATAATCTCCCGGCAACTTCGTTCTCCCATGCCACCTGGATGGCGTCTTTGTCAGGCGATGGCTACGTTTGGAGGGCGCGCTGTGGTCATATTACCTACCTCCTCGCAACGGCGTCTTCTTCCTTGTTCGCCGTGACAGGCTCCGTAGTCTCCTCCGAGACAGCCTTCTCTAGAAACAGCTCCTGGACCGACACCGCCTTCTTGAATTCCTTGACTGCCGTCTAGAAGAGGACGAGTTTCTCCTTCGCTCCGTTTTCCTCCCACGCCCATCCTGCTCCTCTCGCTCCTCTCTCATGCGGAATGCTAGATGACTGCTTGATTGCAACTCTGCTTCGTTTGGCGACTATGTAAGTTGTCAAATCAGGTTGAACATGAGGGCATGTTTACTACAGTAACTACTTATATAGTCTTTTATTAAACCATTTTTAAAAAAAACTTAATTTTCAAAAACTGTCCTTTCCTTTCGAGTAATATAACATTTTAATAGTAAGGCATAGACACCATAGCAAAGACTGATCCATACTGAGCCTGGACAAGGCATAACCCTTAAAACAAGTCGAAGCCTAAGAACACTGTCATACATTTTGAGTGCCTCAACAAAAACTACTACCATTTGCAATTTGAGTCTCATGGGTTTTACATAAGCAGTAAAACCATCACAAAGTCTAAGTAATGCAGTCTGTGATTTTACTGAAAGACCGACAACAAGAAGATAATGGACAAGCCTCGTGGCTCCATGAAACTGCAAGAAATCCACTGAACACTGCTGGGATATGATGACCTTGTTCATTGGCTGCATTTTGTCATTAAAGTATCGCATGCACTTATGCTCCACTGGACCCCCAGCCTATCATTGCAAAAATACCCTTCTTGCATGTGCAATTAATAAGCACCAAAGTCTTATGGATCAGCCACATATCATCTTCCTTGCACTCCATTTGTCTAAAAGATTCAATAGTAAACACTGAATGAGTGCAAAATAATGAGATGATGACGTTTCTTGGGCGTCACACCCCAAACTACCACCAAAGTCGAGCAACAGGATAGGGGTAAGATGAATTTGCTTTTGAGACACCGGAAAGCCACTTGTAAGTAGCGCCACCAAAAAAATTGTTTACCAGCAACAGGTGCAGCCAAGATCAGTCTTTGTGGCCGATGCGCTTACCAGCCATTGGATCCTGCAGACAAGCTCCACTGAGCAGACAAGCTTCAACGAATTCAGCCAAGCTGCATCCAGTATTACCAACGAGAGGAAGAGCTCCAGGCTTGACCGATGGAGTAGAAAACGTTTGCAGATCACGATGACTCCCTTCACCTGCATCCTTGACTAATGAGATTCGTTTTCCATCCTGAGAAAGCGCCTCTACTTCCTTTGCAATTGCATGTTGGTGCCGCGGTGAACCATTTATGGTAAAGCCACCATGCCCACCTCATTGGCTCCATCTCCCACTGGAATGAGCCCTAAACACAAGCTCTGTGAAACCATCGCTGACTTGATAATTTTTTTTATAAGGGGGCTACATATGTAGCAGAAACAACCGTGAGTGGTTTGTACATCGATAATCCTTACCAAGATCAGGCAGCACACAAAACAAGAGGAAACAAAACAGAACTGGAAAATAATCAGAACCATTACAACTCCTCTATTACACTAAATCTTCTAAATTTGATGACACCAGAATAGAGCTAATTAAGCCTTGAAATCTTCTGTCCTTTGCTCCTCATTCCAGGATTTGAAGCTTATTTGACATAGTTGCATCCGACCATCTGAGTTCTACTTGTTTGAAAGCCACTATATTCCTCAATCTCCAAATATTATATAAAGTAAACAGGAATGTTGACTGTCATACATTCTTTGTTATGTGGTTAGCATATTCATAGAGATGACCTCTACTAGAAAAGATGATGAGAGCCACTTCAGCATCACACAGGACAGAACGTTCATACACCTTCTAAAGCAAACAATTTCTCCTCTTACAAACACAACTTGTTTGTTTGTTGTGTTCTCAATCTTTCCTCTTCCCATCTTTCTCTATGGAGAACCTTCTTCACCCCTGCTAACTTGACTTACAAAATTCATCCTTTTCTTCTTCTTCTTCAAAGGATTTCAGCTAGCTGATTAAACAAGTGATGGTGTATTTCCACAAGCAAGAGAGCAGATTCAGCTACAATAATTATAATATGTTACTTTTTGGATTGAGTACTAGGATACAGAGTTTTGGGTAATCGTGACTTTTTTTATCAACGTCCATTTTTCTTAACTTCATGTGCCTTGTATGTTGTGAATGGTTATCACTCTGTTGTCTGATTACCTCTCCCACCCTTTTTAAGAATACGATCTATATTCGCAAGGGACTTCTTTAGATACGGGAAGTGTATGCGCAACCTCTGTCCATGCTTGAAACATTCACGGGCCTCTACTAAAATCTTGGCGTATGTGAGCTTTTGTACCAGTTTGTTCTTTTTGCATCTGAAGGTTTTCCGAGTGTAATTCTGCACTGTACTTTTCTCAGGTGAGATATCAACTATCAACTGAATTCCAGGTACACGCTCCCGTCTACTGCAGTTGGTCACCGTCATTTGGAATGACCGGGGATCCAAATTGAACTATTGTTTCGCCTTCGCTCTCTTGGTCAGTCGTGAACCATTCTTGACTTTCACTCCCGTTTTTGAGACAACCTGGGTTGCTCCCCGATACAACTGCTCCGTAGTCCCAACCTCCAAGCCGCTGGTGGAACCATCTTCATCACCTTCCACGAACATGAGAGGAGTTTGCCCTCCTTCACCATCTTCCACAGGAACAGTAAACTCTTCATCGAAAGAGTATATCTCTGTGAACTGGTGTAGGGTGAAAAGCAAATAGATGAACAAGTCTGAAACAACTCATAGAAGAAGGCAGAGACACGGGCTGAACATGTGTTGACTGTCATTGTAATACCCCCATCCCACATCGGGATTTAAGTAGTAATATAAGTGGTTTATAAGGATAGATATGGGTAGACTAACAACAAGACCTTCCACTTTTAAGACCAAGTGAGGACAAAGGGCTTAAAGTGACTAGTGTTCAAGCCGAATGGTTTAAGAGCTTGGTTGATGGACAGTTGTCCATATAGGGTGTTACAAATGGTATCAGAGCTGACTCGGGACCGTGTCGGGATGGAATATCCGACACCTACCAAGGAGGTCCATGGGACTTGGACGTCAGACTTGCGACGAGGACGTCACTTTCTTTGAGTGGGGGAGTATGTAATACCCCCATCCCACATCGGCCTTTAAGTAGTAACATGAGTGGTTTATAAGGATAGATATGGTAGACTGCAACAACAAGGCCTTCCACTTTTAAGACCAAGTGAGGACAAAGGGCTTAAAATGGCTAGTTTTTAAGCCGAATGGTTTGAGAGCTAGGTTGATGGACAGTTGCCCATATAGGGTGTTACAGTCCTGCTACTGTTAAGTAGCGAAACATGTTGTGCTCGACTGAAAGAGCCCACTTTAAACGTTTAAAGAGAGAGATGTGACCAGGGCGGACCCAAGGGAGTGCACCTGGGGTCACGTGACCCCATGACTTTTGTGAAAAAAATTAATTATAGTAAGTTCTAATGTAGTTTTTTTATTATATGATAGATCTTTTATGTGTTAGTGACCCCATCAATTTTAACAAAAAATAACTATAGTCAATTTTATTTGTCAATGACCCACATCTTTCAATCTCTGGGTCCGCCCCTAAATGTGACTCTCCCAAATCTTCGAATGTCCAGAAGGTCTTGTGCTAATAGGAAAATTGTAGGGAAAAACTATATACAAAAAGAATAAAATAATAAACTACACCTACAACTCTACTACGGGTAGCAAATAAAACCCGGTCGGAGTATAGTGCAAATATATTACGACCGAGAGTATCGAACCCAAGGGACTTATAGAAAACTAGTCCTAATCCGGGCAAAAGCCTATTCTATAATAAAAAAAAGGGGGGAATTGAAAGTGACAATTGAACTAAAACTACTAACTAAATAAACTAACTTTGATTTGGGAAGATATCAATGCAAGAGTATCATATGACCAATGATCAAGGGTGGCAAGTCTCAAAAAGAATTTAGTCTCGCAAAATGAATATGCCGGGTGACATGCCGGACCTCGGATACCCGACATATGCAAGGCCTTTGAATGTGCCGGACAACTTCCATCCGGCACTACATCCGGCATCGTTCATTTCGTAAATACCACTTCCAGAATCGGGTATGAATAAAGGAACTCATTATCCATCCTTGCATCGTGCATAGCTAATGCCGCGAATACAACCAGAATAATGGGGAAATAAGAGATTAATCCTAAACCTTAGGTCTTAATGCCCACTTTTCAGAACAACAAACTTAAAGATCACCAAAATCCTAATCTATCTTACTCTTGCTTTTGTAAGCCTTAAATAGGACTTAGAGATAAGAGAATAAGTAGCTAATTCATTCTACTTGTAAGAAGATTAGAACTCGGGTTAAGAAACTTGAAAATTCCATAAATGATCATAAGAATTTTACAAGGAAATCTTCCCTAACCAAAAACCTAATAAAGAATTCTACATCACCATCCACACAACTACAAGAAGAGAATAAAAAGGGGAGAAGGAAATGATTAAAGCCTCAACCCGTCAAGATCTTCTTCTTATTGCGTGGATGGATTCGTAGACTTCTTTGGACACCAACAATGGAGTGGGGCGGAAATAGAGACGTGAAAGGAGTGTATGGGTATGTTGAAGTGTGTTAATTGATGCAGACCCTCGGCCTATTTATAAGCCTCAATTGTGTCTGTTGTCGGGCGTCGTGCCGGATCAGGATTAGCTGGCACATGTGAAAAACGTGTCAACTGCTCAACGGTCAAAACCGCTAAATCCGCGTGAAACAGTGCATATGCCGGGTAGGAGATACCCAACATCATACCCGGCACCAGCCAAATCACCAACGGTCAATAACTACCATCGTTTGGTCAACCGTGGAGACTCTTTACTTATGCCGGATGGGATCTACCCGACAACATGTCCGACAAAGCCTCTTTTCTGCTCTATGCTTGTGCCGTATAGGAGTTACCCGACATCGAGTCCGGCATCAATTGATTTTCTGCCTAGAGATTCATTCCTTGCATAGAAAACACATAAAACATAAGACTGAACAAGTAATACACTTTAATACATAATATAGCATAACTAACATCTATATAACCTTATTTAGATAAATATAATACTAAATCTAGCATATAAAATATGATAAGTCTACGGCTTATCATCTTGCCATTGAAGTGGTGGTGCATATACAGGAACTAAAAACTGCCGGTACTTAAGGATAAAGGTTCGTTGGAAACAAAAGACAAACCATGACCAAACTAGGGTAAGTGAATTTCCCAATGGGGTATTTATTAATCACAAACTTCCGCCGAGAGGAGAGAAACTCCCACTCAAGCACTGAAGTAATTTCCCAATGGGCTAGCTCGTTATTAAAAAAAAACTTAATTTAACACACATTGTGATTGTAAGGGCATCCACAATGGTAAAAAGTGGATTCCACCCACCAACAAATATTATTTTATTATATTCTCTCACAATCTCTCTCTTATTTACTTAGGTTCTCTAAAAGGGGAGTGTCTTAGTTAAGAACCCTCTCACATCCTCTCTCCTCCACCTCATCATTTTCTTTTTTCTCTTTTAACATTATGGGTGGAATCCACACCATTGTGGATGCCCTAACAAATCGAACGAATACGCTCGTAATCATCCCGAGGCAGAGGTGATCCGGTCGTCCTCCTGTTGTCCATCCTAATCATTACTTCTATTCTCTCCTCCTCCATAACCGGACTCGAACTCTTATCTCTAACTCTCAACAACACTCCCCCCCCACACACACACCTCAATCTGCTAGTGGCCCTGAAATTGTTTTCTACAGCATCCACATGAATTTTAAAATGATATTTTATTCTTTCAAAAATCTCTAGCATTCGATTAGAATAATAAGTTTTTTAACCTTCTCAATATAAGTATTTACACGGATTAGGTGTTGTTCGACAATAGCTGATTTTTTCCCTCAGTTTTATGTAGCTTATGATATACATGTTTTACGTGGTTATGCGTATTTCAAAAAATAATGTGTTAGTTAATCACATGACTGAATTACAAATGTTTAACGTGCAATTACTTTGATGGCTCTTATTAATTTTGTCATGAGAGTAAGAATTTTGAGTTTTTTTATGGGTATATTGATCATTATTTGTTGACTAAACATCACCAAAAGAAAAGCAACTTTTTTCCAACATATCTCAAAACACGAATATTTGAACATTTAAGTTAAATATCAGACATCCATAAGACATATATGGGACATGTATATATGGTTAACAGGCTAATAACTATTACATTATGATCCGAAAAGCATAAAAAATAGTACTCAAACAAGGCCATAAAGATAGACACTGAGATCTATTGTTATAAAATTAAAATTCGTAATTAATAACTAATCAGAAAGGAAATTGACAAAATTTATATTTATTATCTTTGTCATATTTAATCTTATATTTATAGTATAAATGAATGGATCCTATACATATTACATACATACTCCCTCCTATTTTAATTATAAGTCGTTTTAGACTTTTTCGCAATATTTAAGAAAGAGTTTAAAAAGAATAGTATACCCTCCCTTTTTGTATTGGAAAAATAAAAAAGTAAGTATACTTTATTGGTAAGATGAAAAGTAGAGTGCAATGATAATAATAATTAAAAAGTAGAAAGGGTAAAAATAGAACAATGAGTCTTAGTGTAGCTATCTTTGGCTACATTTTTCATGGTACAGTTTGTATAGTGTAAAAGTACATGTTTTATAAGTTTATTGTACACTTTATAAAGTTAGTATGTACATTTAGTACAAATTTAGAAATATCATAATTCTATGTATATATGTACATATACACCAGTACAGTTTTGAATGATCAACTGTACAGTTTTAAATGACCGAATGTACATGTATGTATCTATCGATAGCTATATGTGGTTATAGCCAAGAAATTGAGAAATAGAAAGATAGATACAAAAAGTCTAAAACGGCTTATAATTTGACTAAAGCCAAAAAGACGGAAGTATCAAATAACTACAAAACAATTAAGGTGCCGTTCGGTGATCACTTTAAAAAATGGGGTAAATTAAGGTGCAGATTAATCTGTTCCAGAATAGCCACGAATCGTCCACATTATCCAACTCAGATAAAAGTAGGTGTTCGCCTGGGACATTTACGATTCTACATATTTCTAATGCGAGATTACTATTATGCCATCAGATTTGTTATAAATATCTTTTTTACGCGCTTCAACCTTCAACGTCTTCAACCTTCGACCTTGAGCAGTACCATGGCAATTCTAATGATCGATAGTGGTGCTGGAGCAAGAAGACAAAAAATTCCCATCACTTGCCTGAATCCGATTTGAATAAAGAAAATAGTGAAAATAATGGGGTTGGAGCTGATTATTTTGATAAGCAGAAATAAGATGGATTTGGTAGGGATAAAGACAGGGTATGTTAGAAAGTGTCTGTAAGGAGGTAGTGTGGAGAAAGAGAAACCGTGAGGATGAGGTAGTGGAGAAAGAGAAACTGTGTAAAAAAACAGAGAGTGATTACTTGAGGGTAAAATTGTAATGTGTCAGTAATGAAAGTTGCAGACACAACTTTATCTAATGTAAACACAGGTAATACCCGCGTTTGGATAAAATCGAAAAAAGACAAATCGTCAACATTAATGCTGGCGTTTCGAGTGGGCCGATTTAGGCCCCGTTCTCTCATGGCATTTACAACATTAATCTCACTTTTTTACTTTTTGCTTGCCACATGTCTGTTGATTATTTGTTAAATTTTAACCCAATACAGATGTGTCAAGTTACAATAGATTAATTAGAGATAGATTAATAAAAAAGCTACTCAGAGTAGCTTTTGGAGTGACGGGCGAACGACCCCTTAGCTTTATAATCACATTAATCTCAACCTTTGTCTGCAACCCACGATTCATCCTGACCGGGGCCTAAACCAAAACAGTACAGTGGCGGAATTCACACCGAATGCCCTTAATCATTCTCGAATTTCTTGCGGGTCCCACTCTAAGCCATGTTCTACTACATGCTAACGGCGTCCCGACACTTTCTCGCGGACCTCGTGGGCCAGAAGGACCGAGGAGGAACGTAGGAAGTAATGATTTCACCCCGTTACTTTACGGCGTCTGGACCACTTCTCCCAACCCCCGCACCAAACTGGCAAACTCCGTCCCCATCCCCCCAGCCACCCAGCGCCCCCAAACACACATGCCCTTATTATTTTAGATCAAATCTTAGCCGTTCAAAAGGAATCCGCATCTCGTTATTTCTATGTTCCCCGCTTTCTATCCCATCACATCTCAGTCAGTCAGAATTTGCTCTCACTTTTCTTGTTTCAGACATCTCGACTCTCTCTGAGAACTAAACTAGCGGGGTAGGAGAAAGTGCAACAGGAAGAGAATTCTCCAAGCCCTCCAAGGAGGAAAAAGATAGTAAAAGAGAAAACGTGATATAGAGCAACATGGGGAGATACATGAGGAAATGCAAAGGAGTGACGGGGGAGATCGCGGTAGTGGAGGTTGCCGAGCTCTCGGCCGATGTTCCACATGGCGGTGTGACGACGAGATCGCAGGCTGCTTTAGCAAAGAAAGAAAGAACAGGCGGAGGTTGAGGACCACGAGCGATGGAGGAGAATTCAGCTCGGATATGACGTCCTATATCTGTACACGCCGCCGTATGATGATCCAGCCGGCGTTGACGACGTTAAACACTACATTTGAGATGCCGGTGAATATTCGCGGAGTTTTCAGCTCTGTGGAGAATATCAATGACTTGGATCCACAACCTGCTTCGTGCTGCTTAAGCAATGCATCAGGTGGGCTTTTCGAGAACCGGATGGAGGAAGCGGCAGATCCAACGGTGAGAAGTGGTGCTACTACTTTATTACATCGATCTTTCTACTGTACCTCGCATTGTGTGCATCCATGTAGTAGTAGTAAGTAAAGTATTTTGGTGCCTGAATTGGAGCTTGTACTGAATGAATGTTTACCACTGAGTGACTTCGATGCTTAATTGTCAACTCGTACTTTTTCGTCCCTCGCAAATTTATGTTGGTTTATAACTTTCTTGTTTCGAATTTCATTTGTGTCATGCAGTTAGACAGAGGTTGCGGTAAGGTCGACAACTCGTTAACCTTTCCCGACGCCATAACAGAGAGGTATTGATTGATTTTGAATTCCTCAAACTCTTCAATATATATATATATACACACACACACACACTCTCTCTCCCTATCTCTAATGCCGAATTCTGTCTCCACACCTTCAAGTTCTTACTCGTCACACTCTTCTTAATCCAGAATTCTAAAATTAGAATCACGAATCATGCATCTTAATTAAACAAACTGCAGTATTGCGTTAAAAAAATTAACAAACTGCAGTAGTTTTTGTTTGTTAAAAGAAAAAACCGGATCCCTTTCTGTCTCTGCGGTTATAAGCTAGCGGTTTCTTACCCTATAAATATTTACCTCCCTTCCGTTACATAAATTCAAATCTCTAATCTCATTTCACAGGAATAGCGGAACGGTCGAGTTCAGAGTAGTGGAAAAATCACGCGATCTGATGAATTCAAGTGGTAGGATGACTTCAGAGGCCAATTCAGGTGGTAGTGAAATGAAGATGCCATCTGAATCTGAGATCGAGGAGTTTTTCGCCGCTGCTGAGAAGGATCTTCACAAACGCTTCAGTGAAAAGTAAGTAGTAGTACTTGTTTTCCAAGTAGTTATTTGCGGATTGAAAAGACAAAGGGAAATTCACTGGATTATAGATTAAAAATTCGTTTGTTTGTTGGAATAATATTTTAGGTACAATTTCGATGTTGTCAAGGATGTGCCGTTAGAAGGCCGCTATGAATGGGTTCATGTAAAGCCATGAATGCAAAAGCTTTCTTTTCTCGGTAGGAAGGAAGAAAAGTTTCTCACGTCTAGTCATCTTATCAGATCCGTCTTTTTAGGTTTATAGAATTGTCAATTACTAGTTTTTTCTGGTAGAATTTTCAGTTTCTTAGGGTTGAAAATCATAATCGGGGTAGAATTTTTAGCTTTAGAAGAATTTCAGTTATCGGTTCAGTTAGTTGCAGTTAGCATAGTTTTTTTAGTCTGTACATTCCGAGTGCAATTCCTTCTTTTAGCCACTCTCTACTGCTGGAACGGCAAGTTTCTTTCAATCTGCTGATGTTTTTCTGAAAAAAAAAGCCCTCGTTAGCTGTCTAGGGATTGTACGATTTACTGTGGAATTTCTGGCTGGATGGTAGATGTTAAGAGAAAGAAAGGCTCTGAAACTTAAAAGGATTTTTCTTACACCAGACTCTGTACTTAAAAGGATTGTTGCAGAATTATGAAGCAAATGATTTGTTTTTATTCTTTTCTTCTTTTTTCTTTCTTTGAATTAATGGCGGCTGGTTGGGACGATTCCTAATCCACAGTAACAGTATTTTCGCTTCTTCCAAAATTGGATGGTGCTGCCTGCAAATCTACTTCTACTTCTAAGAGCAGCAAAAGAGGTAATCTGGCCAAAACAAAGGGACATAGAAGAAAAAGGTAGTACAAAAAAGAAAATCTTAATGCACAGCGTAGTCGTAGTCGCAGTAGAGCAGAACCTTTATCTTTTAGTAGTTGGTACTACAAGTCTACGATCAGAGAGTAGAATTACAACATTTTTTCTTTGGCTCTGTTTTTTTTTCTTTAATGTTCCTTCCTGCTATGTTTAGCCTTGCTTGCTGCGTCAGCAGAAGCCGGAAGCAGCGTTTATGGCGAGGCAATTTAATTTTGGGAATGTGCGTTTCTCTTTTGTTGGCTTATAAAACCAAGAGGGTAGTCGTTTTCCTTGCGCCAAGCACTACAGGCTTATCTTATTCTTTGCTTCTTTTGGGACTGATTTGAAAGTTTCCACTTTCTATCATTCGTCCGCTAGTAACTACAGTGTATCCTAATAGAACAAATAAAATTCTCGCATAGAAGTGCGGGCCACAAGAGAAAGATGAGAGGAAAGTTACGATGGAGGGTGCATTGTATAAGTGTTGTTGGGCATCGCTGTCATACCAACTACTGCTGCGCTAGTAATTGATACGTGTCGATAATCGCTGAATTCTGCTCTGTGACTGTGATTGCTTTATCTTTCTTTTCCGGTGTCAATGTAGCTCTACCTTACCTTCTTTAAAAGAGTGGCGTCCTCTCCTAACTATTCTTACAATATAAATAACTTATCATTAATTTTGATTTATTATTATTATTTCTAATAAATACTCTTTTTTAAAATATATTGTAGAAACAAAACATTGTAATTATAAACATTCTAATAACGAAAATTTTAACCTTTGACGGCCAATAACACAAAATCAACAACACAACATTACATATAAATAGATTATAACTAAAAATGGTAGTAAAAATTATACACCGCCAAAGTAAATGTCCCGTTAATTAATAGACACTTTGCTAGAGCTATTACTCTTTATCCACGTTTCTCTAGTCCTCTATATATAGATATCTAGAATAAGCAATTGATCTCTTATTTTCTCCCTTCTTTCATTCTCATTATAACACCTGGTTTTTACCACAATATATAGTGAAGATTTTTAAGAAGTAACACCGTAAATGAATCCAAAATGGATGTCAAATGAATGTTAAAACATTGATTTAAGATGTGTCAACCTTGTGTCCGAACATGGAAGTTCGGACAAGGTCCGAGACTCAGTTGTAAATATTTAAACTTGTGTCCAGACTTGAAAGTTTGGACACAAGTCGAAACTCAAATTCAGACGCCAATTCTGATAAAAATTTCTAACGTGGTCCGAACATATGTTCAAACACTGAAGTTCAAAAACTAGTCCTAACAATTTTCTCATATGTGAGGTATAAATCATTTTAGAGATAAATTTAGGTTAAAAATAATCCAAATTCATCATTAAAACGACTTATATTTAAAATAGGAAAAGTAAATCTCTATACCTTCTTTACCTCTTATGAACAATAATGTCAACAGTGTGTGAGGTAAAACCTATATATCCATGGAAACTCTATACTAAAACTAAATAATGTGGGGTAGAGTTCGACCTGATTATATATAAGCAGTTAATTACTTTTTTTTTCTATGATCTGATTTAAATCTCACACCTGCATCAACAATTGTATATTATCTATTTTGTTGTTGTTTCAATTCGTAGAGGGATCATGTCTCTCAGTTTTGTATCGTTTTATTTTCCCCAGACTGATACCGCGTATAATTTGAGTATCCATAAAGAGCAGCCGATGGGTGATAAAGCTGCGAGCGTGGATCCTGGTGCTCTACACAACTGAACGAACTTAGCTGACAGCAAGGGTTTCGAGGGCAGATCAATAGTATATAATTTTTACATGGTGATGCTAATGATTATTACGGAAAGGAATTAGAGGGGACCACGGCATATTCAGATAAGATTACAATAAAATGATGTATGTTGACCTGTTTTAGTGAAATTAATGTATATTAATACTTTGATGTGTTGAGGTGCAGATTTGAAACTTCATCCTTCCAATGTGGTTCACTCTTGGTTTTTGCAGGCCGCATCGTCCTACAACATTGTAAACAAAATCTTTTCGATTATGTGTTTCAGGTCTTTGCTGATATGTTATGTAAGTCAATCTACCACACTATTTTGGTCTACAAATGTTTACTATGCATTTTGGATTTGTTTAACGGCTCCAAGAAAGAAGCACTTTCATTCTTTGTGCACTTTGTTGTAAATGACACTCATGTTTGCTTTGTTGCTTGATTTGGTGTACCCTAACAAAATGATGAACATAATAATTAAACTGCTCAAGTAGAGAAGAATTAAAATGATGACACTACAGGCCATTCAGCATCAATGTACAGAAATAAGTAGCAGGATCGGAAAATGTACTGGAAACCACTGTTGTATTGTCTATTACAAGCCACATTCTTTTGTCATATTATCAACCGAGTTTATTTGATCAGTTAGTTTTTTCTCTCTATATATCACATATATCAATTCATATCAACTTATTTTTTTGTCTACTTTTTCTAATTTCAGCTGACAACTGACATCAGTATATGTTTCAGTTGACAAAAGAATGGGGAATTCAGATAGGATATACATACAAACTTGAATGGAGGCCTATTTTCTTATTATGAGAAATATAATCACGGGGGCTGGACTACTGGGCTTTATCCTCCCACAGAAACAAATGTCTCGTGGTCAACGACCTTTGGAATCATAAAGAACAACAACGGGCACGAGCTAAGGGTTTCGTATAGCTATCAGCAATTTGGGAATAAGAGGGAACAAACACAATTTGCAGGTTACCATTCCCGATTTTTTGGCGAATAAAGAATAAATCCACTTCCACATACTTGGCGTGACTGTGAAACATGGAATTTACAACAAGGTAAGCGGCTCCTGGATTGTCACAGTGCAAGATGGGAGCTTGAGAGATGTATATGTCAAGTTCTGACATGAGCTTTTGAATCAACAGACATTTTGAGTGGAGTGACAGGGAGAAGTGGGGCACGGATCTGGGGACCCATCACCCGAAATTTTCCTGTCGTAGCAGCCACCGTTATAGCAGTAATTTATTCATAAACAACATACAAAAGCTTCACCTAGGGAAAAGCGTGAAGCTGGTCCTTCATTTACTGTTCCGTCGATGCCGAAATCCCCAAACCATAACAATGGTGAGGTGGGAATCGAATCAGATGGACCAGTGAAACATGCAACAAGTATTATTGTTACAAAGATAGAGTAGAGACTAGACAAGAGGAAAGAAAAAGGAAGAGAGGTGGAATTTGAAGAAAAATCAGGTTGACTATGATGATTTTGACAAAGAAGATGTGGTTGCATCCTACATGAACCAGTAAAAACTTTACACGCTACATCTCGCTCGCGAGTCAACATTGTTAGATAACTCACGTGACATATATGGTCCATGTCTTTTTATTTGCCATTAGGAAAGTTTAATTTGTCACTAAAACAAGTATTGAGTCTCACTCGATAAATTCAATTATAAATTCAAGCAATTTTTTCTCGACTCCCTTTTCGCTAAAATAATTTATCTATCCACATTATCCAAAAGAAAAACCCACTGATGTCCAGCTAATAACTATGTACGGAAATCTAAGCTTAATTTACAATGGATCGTATCTACATTTAAGTAACCTCTTTAAGATCTCATGTCTTACGTCCTTAATTTGCACGAGCAAGCATATAATTATCTAATCTGCAAAGCAAAGTTTATGCCATTATTGTTACTATTTTAATATACTAATACTACTATAAAACATAATGTAGTCTTTGAATATATTACTAATGTCACCATCCCACCCGACATGGGTCTCAGTCTCACGGAACTGAGATTTGATTGATAAATACGTATTCCACGCAGCATCTATATGCACGACCACAAACAGATACTATCTCGCTACAATCCAGTTGTGCAACCAATTTTAGTTGTGAACCTAGGCTGGCGTGGCACAAATATTGGGGTCATCTCGTTGTGGGCTGCTGTCCCAAATGGACTAGGTCTTGTCCTTTGCAAGTCGGTTTATGAAACTGAAAGTTCCATTTTCAATTCGGCTGGCTTTGAAGCAACTGGAAACCAAAAGATAGTTGACAGACGACTCTCACAAGTTAAATATCAATTTCAATCCGGCTTAATTCCATCTATATTGTTGATTAAAAAATATCCATCCGTACTGGCTCAGTTCATATTAATGCCATAACAAAGTTTCACAATCAGACTGACTAAACAGAGCGCGCTACTGGTTATTTATAGTAAGCCAAAATTGCTTTTTTCAACCATGATCTTTTGGCACTAACAAAGCAACTTCAGAAAATTGGCTTTGAAGAAAGATAATCAATTGCGGAGCATTTCACCGGCAATTACTGCAGCCCCCAATAAGATAAGAGTAGGGCCAACAAGCCCAACAAAGTATAATAAAAGATGACGTCCAAATCAGCCCAATAATTCACAATCGCCGTCTTCAAAGTAATCTGCAGTTCTTTTCGAATTGAAACACAAACAATACAACCCTCACTTTGCTGAGAAGTGAGAACACACATTCAAACTATACCCCGAGCCAGAGGAACAAATAAACAAATTTCCCTACAACATTGACCACTACAAACCTACGCAGTACTATAAAAGAAAAGTAATACAAATAGCACTGTTACGCCTACAACACTTATGTACTCAGTGGTGGGATATACAAAATAGCAAAGTATAGACAAAACACACTAAAAGAATCGACTCCCCAAGATTTCTTCAGAGTCAAAGAAACAAACGATCTACATACTTTCTTCTCGTCCCATTTTCCTATCTTACAGGCACCAAAACTTAAAATTTATCCTACACAATTTCTATCGAAGCAACTGGTCTCACAGATTCCCCTCTCCTTGCCACTGTTGAGCCTCCCGCAACACTTCCATCCCCTCTCCTTGCCACCGTTGATCCTCCTGCAACGCTTCCTTCCATATGAGCAACCAGAGTTTTTACAATGCAGCGATACTTCCTCCTGTATGTAGGAAACTTCGATATATTCTCGACATCCCAGTCATCCTGCACAAATACAAACCATCACTTCTAAACATATGATTCCTCAAAAAAGCATCATGTTTAACAGAGGGTAACTGGTCCTGAGTACTATATAGTAGGTACTTGTACGATTAATACACTGCACTTAACATATGACACTAGTCCTAAAAGGTAACAAAAGAAACATTATCATACCTCCTACCAATGCCCTGAATTTGAGCTGCCCTCATTGGATCTTGAGGAATAACACCTCCATTCTCCCATCCCTCCGCCCGCTGCACGTTGTTGGCTCCAAAAAGCATAAGCTTCTCCAGGTATCGAGTTTCACTTTCACTCAGTTTTATGGCCTTGATTTGATCCTTTAAAACCATCACCGGGGAGAAGAACCAGTCTGACAAACGGTCCTGGGGCTTGTTCTCAGACGTCACTACCGCTCCATCCAGTAGCAGGAACCCATTAACACCAGATTTGATGGATACTAGTAGAGTGTGGAAGCATGAATAAGCAGGCAATCCCACACCGATTATGAATGAGTCGTGGCTATTTTTAGCTTTTAGCCAGTCCAAGAGGTCTGATTGGTATATTACATTGGCTTCCATTAATTGCTTGCCCCTTGCTTCACATGACCGCATCATGCTTCCCCATACCTATTATTGAAAGTCAAGTAAACACTTCAAATTCCCTTTTTTATACAAAGTAAAGCAAAGACATGAAACAACTGGTTCATTGTTGGCTGGTTACTTCTTCAACTTCTGTGAGATATTAAAGTTACTGGCTAAACCAACATATACAGTCTAAGAGATTTCTATGACTATGAGCGCTGCCTTCAGTTTAAAATGAAGTCCTCGTTTTAGTTATCCACATCCGTGGCTTTGAATGTCACCTTGGTACTCATACAAGACAGCGAAAGCACAGCCAGACACATGGAGACTAGCATTTCATATAACCACACAAGCTAGCTACTTAACAGTCGGTATGAATAAATGAACCCATCACAAGTACAAGACACGTGAGTTTGACAACGTTAGCAGTAAGGTGAACGTGTAGCATTAAATATATACGATGCAAAATTAAAGCAACACACCTAAAAAAACCAACCAACCTGGACCATCTTGACTTCTTGAAGAGACTCTCTAACTGATCTTGAGGACATTAGGTTTGGCATGAACATGGATGGTGGTGCTTCTGTAGAAACAACTTCAAACTTTTCACCATTTGTAATATTATTTTCACTCACTGGCAACTCTGACGAATGTGATAATTTCTTCTTTCTATACCTGGGCCTGGTAGTAATGCAATCACAAATTCATCAAACAGAATGTAAGAAAAAATGACTGAAAAATCTATATGCAGGATAGGATGATCATTACATTTAGAAGCACAACTTACTTTGGTAAGACTGAACCATCTCTCAGATAAAGAAAATCATTGGTGTACTCATCAAATTCAGCAACCATAGCGATGACATAAGCTGCACCTCTTCTGAAGGACCTTTCCTGCATTTCAATACAATAACAGTATAACCCTTCAGTTGGTTGGATAATCCACTCCCCCAGTGTGATCAATTTGAACTTTAACAGATACTCTCCATGTAGAGTATATGTGTATCACGATAGAAGTATAGGGACTACCTGATAAGCAACATATGAGCCATAAAGTCCCACAAACACACTGCAAGATAGCCATTAGGATGCTACCAGCAACAACCAGTGGCCAGAAAAGGATCGCTAAACCAGCGATTGGAATACATGCAGTTTCTAGAAAGGGTCCTTCCCGGCTGATCAGATCATGAATTAATCTTTGCCATCCTCGGAACAACATGTATGGACTCTTTATCACAGCAATCAGAGTGTAGGAGGGAATCTCCACAATCAAACCTAGCAAACCCACCACTATGATTCCAGGTACATGAGCAAACCTGGTTTAAGAGAGTTTCAAATTAATGATTGGCTACATGTCAAAATTAGCTTAGATATCCATTGTTTTGCCTGTTCAGATCCTTTGTTTTGCTCAACCTCATCATGCTCAATTAACTGTACGTCCAAGGAAAAAGACCTCACCTTATAGTTTGTAGCTCATCTGAACTCTGCGATTCACGCATTTCGCTTAACCATAGAGGGTAAGAAATGGTAGCAAATATCAGCAAAGTCGCGAACAATCGTACAGCTTCCCGTGATAGTACCCCATGTTCCGTCCTATTTCATAATAAAAAGAAGGGAATAAAAAGGGATCAATACATGGAAGGAAACTGGGATAAGTCAGACTCAGAGGATGGTCTAAATTCCTCCGTCTTCAATAGTAACATTAACATACATACAACAGTCGTAAATATTATTTGGCAAACATAGCCGCCTTCAAGGAAAAAACGTACCATAATTGAGTGCAAGAATTTCTTGAACTCCGTCTCCTGTCTAAAAGCCTCAAAAGTCGAAACCCACGGAGTAAAGAAGCCATATCCCCACCAACAAGAACACTACCAGCTATGCTGAGTCCCAACCAGAGAGCAGAGAGAGCAGGCAAACAAGCAAGATACTATCTTCAGGACGTGTCGAATCGATCAGTTTGCAATTCGGCGGAAACAAATAAAAACACATAAGGCAGGGATAGTCGCCGTCGAATAGACGGAAGGAAATTAAACACTGAACTACTTTCATAATATTCGAAAAGATAGAGCAGAAGGGGTTTGATTGATGTGGTAATTACTTGATAACTGTGTAGATCGTCCAGGCGAAGTGAGCAGGGAAGAGACCCAGAATGACTCCAACATTGCCAATTATGAGAATCAGACCAGCAACGGGACCCACAAGTAGACCTGAAGAAAAAAGAGAATACATAATTGAAGTTGAAAAAATCAGGTGAAAACCAGAATGGATCATACCCAGAAAGTAGAGAGGGAGGAGATGCAGAAGAAAGTTTTTACCTTTGAGAGCACCCAAGAAAAGGGCGGCGCAGAATGCAAAAACGACATAGAGGACTCTGAGCGCGCCATTCCCAGTTTGTGGCATAATTGAAAGGTTTAATTAGGGAAGATCAACCAAGTATTACCAAAATCATGAAAATGAGGAGTTAAGTGGTGGGTGGAAGTCAAGTAATACTGAAATGAAAGGATGAGAGGTGCGGGTGAACCGAAAGAGATTCGTTGAGAAGGCTGCAGAGAGTTCCAGAAGAGTCACCCTAGCAAAAAGGGAGGTTTGATCCTTCTACTACTGAAACCTGATTGGAATGGAGGATGTTTCAGGGAAATCGAGCCCGAGGAGAAGAATAATGGTTGTGAGGAATCTGGTTCGTCCACACAACTCAGACCGTTTAGTTTATCATTTTTTTGTTGTGGAACTTGTTATATAATAATGAGGTCGCAATTGTCACAGGGTAATATGAACAAGTAAATCCCCCTTTCCAAGCAAATTGGTTGCTCTGTGATAAGAAGAGGTGGCGGGTTTGAGGGAGAGGTTGGAAGTCAATTTGTCATTACATAACAACAGCGTTGAATCATTGACCAGAAGAACACCTCAAGTGGTGTAGTTGTGGGAATTTTCAACAAAGAGGTGCTCCGTGATTAGGAGGAGTAGAGATGAACAACCAGATAGATACAGCAAGACATCCATGAAATAAACGCCGTCGCGGCAATAATTACAACATTTTAATAATGAGAAAATTGGTAAAATAATGCTTTCCTGAAATTATAAGACACGGAATTGAATAAGCAAGTACGAGTCCGAATACTTGTGAATCTTCTGAAGTCTTCTCATTATTATTCTCTTCATACGACCCACATAATTAAATGATTATTCAGCAGACTTTTTTTTTTTTCTGTTTTTTGTTGTTGTTGTTTTAAATAGGCATATGCTGGCTCTGATCTGAACACATCTCCATAGATAGTTCTTCCCCATAACTCATTTTTTAAATTTTCATCTTATAACCATAAGATTTTATGTCATCTGCTCGCACGTAACACAAGTCTTTGCCGTCTTGAAAAAAGCAAGCAAGCGAGCAAAGTTAAACTAGATTGATTCCCGTTTGACGAATCTGGATAGATATTAGTAGTAATCTCTCTATATATTTGTTTAAAAATCTCTGTGGTACAATCATAGAAAGCAAATGTCTTTAGTAATGAAAATACAAATAAAATATCAACTAACTTGGAGAACTGGTATATTAGTGAGAAAGATGTCATTATCATTCATTACATCAGATTTGGCAGTTTTGGTAATCTAGTGGAGAGGTGAGGTGACCCATAACACTGTGCTGGGCTGATCTGAAAGTTGGGCCTTGATGGGTCCACAATACGACTTGACCGGACCCAAAGGAACCATTTCTTCCTTACCCGGGAATCTTATGGGGATACTCGTCAAATCTCCCAGCCATCGGATAATCTCCCCTATCCAAGAAATACTATCGGAATCTGGGGGCCTCCTGAGTCCTGATCCTGTGTCAGCAGCGTTTTTATTACCCCTCCATTAATTAATATCTGTCGTTTTAGAATGTGATTCTTGTTCAAAAATGTGTCATTCTAGTTTTATAACACATTTTTTTCCACTTTTAATCTTATTATTCAACACAAAAATAATTATTATCTACGTAGAAAAGTAAAAAATAGGGTACATGTGTCATTGTTCTATTTTTCTTAATAAGTATGCAAGTTTCTAAAATGACAATATTATTGAACGGAATTCTCTTCTAAAAAATGTGAATTTTTCTAATAAAAGACGCTATTAATCTGTAAGACCTAATTCGTTTCATAAAAAAAAATAATGTATGGCCTCATTATGTATGTTAATTATGTAAATATGTAAGTATTGTGCTCTTGTATTGTAAATCCAGTTTGGCTTGCACCACAGATTTATAAATAAAATAAAATAAAAAATGTAAGTCTCATCGCACGCCATCACATAGATCGTAATTCGTAAGTAGTATTTCACAAGAAGGAGCTGCATAGTATATAAAATAAAGAAGAAGGTGGACTGCTGCATGACCATTGGTGGTGGTCTTGTGGAGTGGTGCAGTAGCAGCAGTAGTAAATGGTGCGGTCAAAGTGGTCAGTCATAAAAAACAGAGAAAACACGGTGCACATTCCTCTCGGGCCCTGTTGTTAGTTATTCTTACAGGTTTTTGTCTCTTATATTGGCTTTATCTGGCCTAGTCTATTACTTACTCACACTATTATTTCTTCGTAAAAGCTAATTATGGATTGAATCAGGAATACTATTAACCAAACCCGATCTGGTAATCAGGTTTTGTCTATTAAAGGATCAACATCCGGAAAGATCGATGAGATTTTGAATAACTCTGGTCGGATCGACTTTGGAGACAGAATAATTTTTAACCTGGCTATCTATATTCTTATAGTATAACAGATCTGGTGAGATGATAGAATTTCATTCACATCAACATCACTAGTGCATAAGATACCGTGCGTGATAAACTTGCAATGGTTAATCTTAAAAGTGGTTAGTCTCATAAACAAAGGAAAAGATTGATTTATTTGTTAGAGAGAGGAGGAGGGCATGTGTTCTATGGACAAAAATTGTTTCTTGCAGACTCCCATGATCAATAACTGTTTTTAGTGATAAGTGGCATACAAATTTATCCATAGATAACTGTTTTTGATGTGAAAAATGATGGTTGAAGTACATCAGAACAATATGATGATTCATTCATAAAAGTGAATCACATATATTTATCTAATAAGTAAGTCGATACAGAACAGTCGACCATGACTAAACTAGCTTTGTGCTGTTCGACAAACTTACTTAGCCAAATCCCAAATGGTATTCCAATTGAAAACTGAAGTCTTGTAACAGAAGACGAGGAAGAAAGAAGAGTTGAGCTTCTTGGACGAAAGAACAGAATAAAAAAGCACAGTTACAGTTACTGTAGTTGCAGGAGAACTTCTCCAGTAGTACGTACTAACAAGAAAAACGTACAATTGCCATTCCATCTCTTAAGTAAACCCCATCACCCACATAAGAAAAATGAAACAAAATCAATCTTCTTCTCTCTACTCTAAGTTCTTCAGACATCGATCCTTCCTACATTAATTCTGAGATTACTTACTTCTCCGTTACAAAAAATTCAAGAAACTACTACTACTACTACTACAGTTCTAATCTACTCTATTTCTGCTACTCACAGATGATTTAATGACCATAACCCACCCACCATTACAACCCCAAATTAATTAATATAGAAGAAAAGAAGCTGCCTTTCTGTATCGACGACAGTGTCGAGTCGAGTCTCCCTCCATGTTTAAGTAGTGTTAGAACTTCATATCTTCAGTACTGTCATCAGTCAACATCCCTTGCTGTTGCGAGCACATCAATAAACACAACATTTATACATATATATGGACAGATGCGATGCGGTATGAAGTGATATTAATTCAACATAATAAGCACACGTACGTATCTACGTACATACCTGAGTAGAAGAAGAGCTGAAAAGATTTGGATTTTGATTTGGATCTACCCCATGAAAAAAGTGTCCTTTGGTAACTGGTTCATCAAACCTAGTTTGTGGTTCACTTGCAGTAGCAGCAGCCACAGGAGAAACCGGAGGTTTCCTAGACCCAATGTGAGATTTTCTAATACCCAGAAAACTCCTCCATCCACCAGCTAATGGAGGCCGCCGCTTACCAACATTATTATTATTATTAACACTATCCTCTACCTCCTCATCCTCCTCCTCCACAAGAAGCTCATCCCTCAATGTGGTAGTTGTGCCGGTTGGATTTCGAATCCTGTTATTCATCAAGGGCAGCATCCTGCCCTGGGAGAAAAGCTCGTCAGCGGTCATGAGCTGAAGTGAGTAATGGTTTGAAACAGAGAACTCAAAGTCCGTGGTAGGCTCTCCAGTACTGGGTCTTGAGTAACCAGTGGTGGGTGGTTGCAGCCGCTGCTGCTGCTGTTGGTAATGGTGTGATTCAACGAAGTCATTGGAGAAGGAGATTCTTGGACTCATTGGAACTCCTCCTCCTCCTCCACCTCCATTATGATCTGATGATGAATTGTACATTCTTTTTATCCTTTAAACTAGACAAACAACTTTAAGCATACCTTACTATTAGAACAAAAGTTTAAAAGTAAATTAAAAAAAAAACCACACACACACAATTCACCAAAGTAAAGAAAGAAGAGGAATGGAGACTAGAAATGAAGCAGAGTCCTTTATCTTTCTAGATATATACTATGGACCTTAAAACTGCAACCTAGGTAGCTAGTAGTGGCTGGATGGACGGGCGGATGGAGTGCTAGAATTTAATTACTATTAGTCCAGTTTTACCCTGACCGTCGACCGACTATCTTCTGTTACAATACAAACGTCAAACGAGACTAGCAGTAACAAACAAACTAGGCCCCATTTTAAAAAAATTGAGAAAAAAATAATTAATATGATAAAGAATAAATTAGCTCATCAAATAATAAAAAAAATCGAATGCAGCAGCTGTTAAGAGTTACTGGAGACTTCATTAATAGTAGTGCAGAGAAAGAAAAAAAAAAGCCCCACCTGAGTCCTGAGTCTTGATTCCTGAGTCCTCCTCAGTCCCCACTCCCAAGTCCTGAGATGAGTAGATAGGTGGGAATTTATATCACACGAGCAACACACAGAAAGCGCATTAAGTTAAAAGGGAAAAAAGGGGCAGCAGACCCAGACCACAGGAGGAAAAGGACAGAAAACGAGAACGCGGGGGAGGGAGGGTAAAAAAACAAAACAACAACAAAGGAACAGCTTTTTTTTTTTTTAATTTCACCCTTTGACTGAAGACAGTAGTAGTAGTCGTAGTAAAGGGACACTCTGCTCTGCAGATATGAATGAATTCTCGTCTTCAGGCAATGAGCCTTGGCACGGCCGACGATGATTTTTTTTGTTTCTTAAAAAAAATTAAGGGATTTGCTTGCTTCTTTTATGTCTGTTTCTGTCAAACCAGAAACTCCCACCTTCGCCTAAACAAAGTGCAATAAAACAGAACCCCCCCCCCCCCCCCCCCCCACTCTCACTCTCAGTCTCACTCCCTTTCCGATATATAGTACAGTACATTTGTCATCATCTCTATGTATGTGTAATATGATTCTCTCTATTCTATTCACACGATCACTTGCCATGACTCAAAGTGAAGTTGTGGGATGGATGATTGGTTGATCCAGGGTCAAGGGAACCTAGCTACGTCAGCTGATTCCCAATTGAAAACCATCAAAATACTTACTATTTAATACCAACAACAATGATAGGTGTGCTGCGTTTTTTGAAAGCGACTGGACATTAATTTCTCTCCCAAGACGAATGCCTAATTTATTATTAGTCATTGATATTACCTATTACTATAAACTAATAGTACTTGAATGCTACAAATTCTTTCTAAATCAATCTTTAGACATGAATAATCTTTTGTCCCCAAAACACACCCATCTGCCTGGCTTTCCAGGTATTTAATATATTGGCGTTAAGCCCAAATTATCAAAAAAAAAAATTGGTCACATAGCTTTGGAAGCTTCCCTCGACATTAACACTAATCAACTAGCTATAAGTTAGTGATAAACTTAGCTACCCGCAAAGACAATTACTATGAATAATCTATAATATATAAGGTTAATATATACATACCCCCAGCTGCACCTCATGGCGATGATGTACATCAAGCTTTTCTCGTATGAAAATAAATTGACGTATACCCTATGGTCTGGTAAATATTAAACTAGTTGAGCTATTGAAAAGATTAGAAGCTAAAAGTACTGGGAAATTCAAGACGGAAGAGCCATACTAAAAGAAACATTATCAAAAAGAGACAAGGTTGTTGGGTGGAGAAGTCCGAAAAGAACTAACTTGAATTTGATTTCTTGATGACGGAAAATGAAAAACGAGCCTCACCTCTGGAGAACGAAGGTACAAAACCACACACAACTCGAGCCCTATGTACAGATAAACCCTAACACACACATACTACCAACAGAAAGAAAACTAACCCAAACGACACCAAATTTGTCGTTCGGTCCACAATCAACAGAAAAGAAAAAGAAAGAACAGAAAGCTCTGGTCAACGCTACAAACATAAATAAATAAACTAGCTAATAAACCTATCCTAACAAAGTCTCAATTGCCTAATGTTTACTAAAATTTTGGAAATCCAATGATCATACATCCATTTCAAACCATAAACCAAAGTTTGCTCTTCAGCTCCAATAACAAAACATCTTACTGTCATTTTCTTGTCAAAGTAAAGGAGAGGAATTCCATCATGCCGCCTGATACTTCCCACTGCAATAAGCGGTACTGACCGCTTCATGTTCTTGTGACTACAGTTGTGCTTAACTTGACCTTGAAATAGGAGACATCTAATCACAAGAGTAAGAGCTATATATGAAAATCACTAGCTAATCTAGAATTTTTATGAGCAATAGAAAAGGCATCGTTAGATTCAATCAGGGATAACCAAGAGATATCACTGTTATGTTTACATTGTTTTTGGCATCATAAATCTTCCCACATCCTATTAATAACACATTCCAAAGTATCTGTAGTCTAACAAAGAGCTCTAAAGAAAAAACAATCTTGGATGTTGTCATCTCCATTCTCTGGAATGTTATCAATATGGATCAGATTTTGCCAAAGATGTTGGACCATAAGGCATTGGAAGAAAGTATTACACATGTTGTTCATTTTTCCATTCAAGAAACAGTCTAGAGAGATCCCCTCAATCTCTAGCCAAATTAGCTACACAAGACACAATATTATTCATGAACTTCCAAACAGAAGCTTAGCTCCAGGGCTACTTTGGACCTTCAAAACTATCTTGGTCAGATTGCTGATTTGTCCACTTCCTCATGCTTGGTTATTTCTTTCACTTTGTTGAGCTAGCTAATCTATAAGATGATTTCACAGGAGAATTCTCCGTCCTTAGATTTGTGCCATTCCCAACGGCCTTCTTGATCTAAATCAATGGGAATGGTCTTTAGCATCTGAGCATTAATCTCTAACAAATCCTGATCAAGAATGAAAGAGTCCTACTGCCCATCTTCTTGATTAATGAACACTTCAACCGTTAAAGAGGACTATCCTAACTGCTTTTATGAACCTCTAAACATTCTGAATGGGGAAATTAGATTCCTTTCAGGGTGGCCGCAACTAAAGAGGAAGGATCCTACAACATTTTCCAGGCCTTTTAGCAAGCATGGCCTTGTTATAATTTTTAACGTTCTTGAACCCAACACCCCCATTGTCCATAGATTTGCACACTACTATCCACTTCTTCTAATGCATTCCTTTCTTCTCAACTGCTTCACTCAACCAAATGACAGCTATAATTGCATTAATCTTGTCAATGACATGATTAAGGATGAGGAATATGGACATATAATAAACAAGAATAGATTGGGGAACACTAGCTACCAGGCAGCTTGAGACATAGACCTAGACGAATTTTGCACTCTCTTTTGATTGTCGTCAATATGAAATTAAATAAAAGAGTTTTGTTCCTACCTATGGGAACAGGAAGCCCCAATATTTGCCAAAAGAGACAACTTTAGCAAAACCAAATTAATCACAAATAGATCTTTTAATGAGAGGACATATATATTTGCTGAAAACAATCACTAATTTGTCACTTTTGAACTGATGCCAAGATGAGCAAAAAAAAAAGATAGAATATGATTCAAGCAAACAACATTATGTAAAGTACCACTGCCACATAAGAGTGTGTCATCTGTGAAAGCTAAGTGAGAGATAGATGGAGCAATCTTGGACAATTTGATACCCTGATTCTGCCCTTGATGCATGCATAGCCTGATCAATAACACTAGACAAAGACTCTTGACGATGATAAACAGAAAAACTGATAGGGGATTACCCTATTTGATTCCTCTGGTAGGCTTGAATTGTCTTCCAGATGCTCCATTAATCAAAATTTGAACATTGAATATGTGAGATACAATACATCACAGGGGATCTCCAATTGTTAGGAAAACCCATGGTTGATAGAATGTCATTGATAAAACTTCATCTAACCTTTCATACGATTTGCTTAAATCTATATTGAGAGAAAAATTGCCTTTTTTCTCTACTTTGCTCGATTATGATTAATTTCCCTAGAAATAATAATATTATCCATAATGTTCCTCTATTTTACAAAGCCATATTGACTAGCGGAAATAATGTGATGAAGAACATTTGAATTCTATTAGGTAAATCTTCAGTGGAAATTTTATAAACTTAATTGCATAAAGCTATCGGATGAACATCAGCCACATTAACCACAATATAGATTTTGGAAATCAAAGTAAAGAAGTAATGACTGAGGTTATCAAGGATAAGATTACCTTGGAGAATGAAGTTCATTGTCTTAGTGACGTGACTACCCACAATACCCCAGTAGGTCTTGACAAAATTTCCATTAAAACCATGAGGACCTGAAGCTTTTTCTGAACTAATTTTTTTAATGGCTTAAAGGATTTTATGAATATCTTATAAAGAGTTAAGCTCAGAGACGAACTTTGTAGACAATCTCCCTCTAACAGCATTGTGCGATGTTTATATGTGAAGACGGTCTTTATATAGGTAAAAAAAGAGCTGTTGGACTCAAACTAGCCGTTTGAATTCAAAACTAACCGTTATCGCTGCTTAACAGAAAATAGGGGCATTTTATGAACATCAAAACTTAAACAGTGACATTGTGAACTACAAAACTTAAATAATGATATATTATAAACTATAAAACAAAACAAGGGTATTTTGTGTATTTTTAAACTTGTTTAAAAAAAATTATCTGTTGCACAGTCGAACCAACGCCATAAAATTTTTTAAAAAAAATTCAAACTTTCCGTCAAGGGCATAATGGTCATTGTCCATAGAGGGTTAACAACGAATTTAACGTTCGTCACCCAACAGTGACATATTGTGAATTTCAAACTCAAATTGTGGCATATTAGGGACAACTTTCCAAAAATGGGTATATAGTGAATTTCAAACTCAAATCATGACATATTGTTAAGTTTCCCTTTATTTTTTATAAAAGTAGGACAATCACTTCTTTTTAATCTTTTTTTCCTCCATCTGTCCCACTTTAAGGTGTACTCTTTTATGCGTCTGCTAGATTGTTAAGTTAACCGATGAAAGAATCAAAATATGAAGGTTGAAATGAAAAGGATATGACATCATTTCATAACACCCCAAATCCTATACTTTTTTCTTTCTTTGAGCTGCCTCCATTTTAGTTTTATAAAAAAATCATCTTTTGGGAAATAAAATAGAGAAAACTAGTTATGTTGCTACAAGTCTACACACTGTTATTTTTTATTGTATGATCAAGTTTGATTTAATAAATTATATGGAATGAAATTTGTTCACTTAACATATATAAAAATATGTAAGGGGACTAATTGTAAGTTACAACAGCCAATAAAATTATATAAGTGAAATAATTCCACATAATCAATTTATTGATCAAAATAAAAGGTGACAAGTGTAAAACTAATTTATGAAATCAATTTATAAATTGATTTTTAGGAAAAGTTATCACCCATAATTATTTGGTCAATGATATGTGTAAGACTTGATTGATACCTTAAATTAATCGTCATATTATACTGTTGTTTGTAATTTGTTTGGATTATTTTATCTTGCATTCAAATAGTTATTTTAATTGTCAATATTATTTTTAATTTAAATATTTGCAAAACTAACAATCTATTTACAATGTTTTTATTTAATAGTTAGGAAAAATTACATTGCCCACCCATGAGGTATTGGGGAATTATAATGTCCACCCATGAGCTTTAAAAAATATTGCCCACCCATGAGATATTAAGAAATTGCCTTCCCATGAGTTTTAAAAAATTACAATGCCTACCCATGTACTTATCAAAATAAGGTGAAAATCAAAGATCTAAATATAATTTACATTGATTAATCAAGTCAACTTTGTAAAGCAATAAAAAAACATAATTTACATCGTGCAACGTTAGAGTGATGAAATGAAGAAAAAACGTGCAAAAATTACGAGGAATTACATATTTGTTCACCTCATTTTATTTGATTTTATTTCTTTATTTAGTTATTTTTAGACATCTTTCATTTATCTAACTTCTAAGTGGTGATATAACATTAATTAGGGTTTATTTTAAATTTTTGAGTAAATTACTGGGAACCCCCTTGAGGTTTTGGGATAATACCGGTAACCACCTTGTGTTTATCATAATTATTGGTAACCACCTTGAGGTTATAGTATCTTTAACTACGAGCCCCCGAATTATAACTCCGTTAGTAAATCGTTAACCTCTTGCTAACTTGTCAGCTTATTCACTAAATGATGTCAGACTGGACAAAAAACGCTGCTTAATCAGCATCATCTAAGTTTTTCTCATCCCACCACTATTATCTTAAAAACGTCAACCCTAACTCATCCAATGATCTGCTCCAAATATTTCATGCATTTTTAGGAGGTTGTTTATCTGTTACGCAACACTTAAGGTAGGAGTTATTCTTGGTTGTAGACCATTCTTGGTTTAGGGTTGACATTTTTAGGAAAATAGTAGAGGGAAGAGAGACATACTTAGACGATGCTAATTAAACAATGTTTTTATCCAGTCTGACATCATTTAGTGAATAAGCTGACAGGCCAGCAAGGGGTTGACGATTTATTAACAAAGCTATAGTTCGGGGGTTCGTAGTTAGAGATGCCGTAAACTCAAGATGGTTTATATATAGTTATGATAAACACAAGGTGGTTACCGGTATTATCCCAAAATCTTAAGGGGGGTTCCCAGTAATTTACTCTAATTTTTTTTACCATTGTCTAAGTGTTTCTTAAGGTAATCATTACTTTACATATTCGGTTTCACTCTTTTTGATAAGTACATGGGTGGACATTGAATTTTCTAAAAATCATGGGTGGACATTATAATTTTCAAAAGCTCATAGGTGGGCATTGTAATTCCCCATTACCTCATGGATGGGCAATGTAATTTTTCCTAATAATTATATACAATTTTTTTTCTAATTTTTCTAGGGCCACATTTAAATTTATGCACAAGGCCCAAAAATTCATGGGGACGGCCCTACCTATCTGCTTTTCTATTTATTGTGAATTGAAAAATTGAGCTTTTCCATAGGATAAACCCAAATTTATTACTTTTAATTACTAAGTACCGAAACTATTGAGATAGTAACCAATGTCCTTGTGGAACCGACACTACCGATCGGGTGTACTTACCTACACCTTACACATATATCTTTATATATTTTACACAACACTTCACCCACTGAGCCGGGGTCCTATGTTATTCAAAGCCTTCACCGGATTGGATAATATTGCAGCATCCACCAAGTGGCAAATACTCGAATGGATTAAGAAACCTCGATCGCTGCTCACATCCCCCCGCAACTACTCATCACATCATCTAACGTCATGCAACTCCTATCCTAGTTTTGATCTTCTTACTTTGTACATTTTATTTTCTTGAATAGGAGAGAAGGTATCTTAGGGCATCCACAATGGTGAAAGTGGATTCCACCCACCAACAAATATTATTTTATTATCTCCTCTCACAATCTCTCTCTTACTTACCTAGGTTCTCTGAAAAGAGAGTGTCTTAGTTGAGAACCCCTCTCACATCCTCTCTCATCCACCTCATCATTTTCTTTTTTCTCTTTTAACATTATGGGTGGAATCCACACCATTGTGGATGTCCTTATGATTTTTAATATTGTCTTTTTGCTCAATTATTAGCCAATTATATAAAAAATCCCCTCTTTTAAGGATAGGATATTTAGTCTCATGACTAATAGATTTCTCCTCTCCACTGCAGCAAAATAAGGTCTACCATCGAGTGTGGGAAGGAATTCAAAGTTGGGACAAGTTAGGTAAATTCACTACTAGAATATAGGTTTTTGGTAACAACAAAAAAACGTTATCAAAATAAAATTGTTACTAATTCAATGTATTGTAACGGTTTTTTTTACGTGAGATGGTGTAACCAAAGATCAATTTATTTATTGTAACGATTTTTGTTTGTTATTAAAAGTTATGTCGTTACTCAAAATATGATTGTGTAACATTCATATTGTTATTATAGTCACAATTTTTTGTAAGTCTTTAATAGTATCTTTTTAATGAAATACTTGTCACTAATAACAAGATATGATAATGATGTTTAAGTAGTTAAAAAACTTATTTCTAGTGGTTGGTGTGCACTTATCTTTGTTTGAAGAAGAAGATGGTGTGCAATTTTATCAGTTGCATTAACTTACTGTATTTTGTTTTAAAACATACACGGAATTTTATTGGAGAGCAGCGGATCCTAACTAAAATTGAATTAAAGCCTTGCAAAGTGCCCTCTGCTCTTGCTGCTAGCAACTCTGGTCGTTTAATCTTTGCCCGACCATGTTTTGCCTATCCAATTGCCGAGTGTTTTTTCCAACTTTTTTCACCATCCCCTTTTTCTACCTGCTCGAGACATTTGGTTTGCTTGATTATGTTTATGATTCGATCTCCTCGTTTCCTCCGGGCCCAGGCATCTATAATACCTGTTCGTAAGGGTAGTATAATCAATCTGGAGTGACTCTTGGATCCAACATAGATCGTTGGAAATACCAAGTTTTGATTGGAACGAATGGATGTGATGTTTCTCTTTGACTCCTTTTGGGACAATCTATGTGGCACGAAAACGTGAAACACCCAGAAACATCCCAGTGGCTGTATAATTTAGTCTAAACGTTTTGGAATTTTTGCTTTACATTTTTTTTGAAAGAGAGAGAAAAACAACCCAACTCAGAATTGAATTCAAGACCTCTTAACAGAAGACACCTCCACCAATTGACCATCATTGCATTCTTATTGTAAATATATTTATATTAGTTTTGTTGTTTAATTTTATTATAATTAATGATATAGGTTACAAATTATATTTATTTTTATCATTTCCATTTCAAGGTTTTTTTTATATCACATTTTCTCCGTCTCAGAAACGTCTCCGTTTCCCAAACCTGAACCGTTTCGGTGCAACATAGTCCACAATGATGAGTGGTGGATGATGGAATGGTGCTGGTTGGCTCATCGAACTTTACCAGAAGCTTCAGCATGCTCTGGGTACGCTCAGACTATATCTGATGATCTGGCACAAGTTTGAAGAGCACCTTGGGCTCTCTGTGAGATCCCTTCTTCCATTGGATGCAAATATGAGTGACACCACGGTGCAGCTTCTCTGTTCTACTGACGGAATTTTGGCGGCGATGGTGCCTTCACAAGGGGATTTTGTGGTTGTATGTGGCCCTGGATTTCGACTGATGGCTTTGGTATTTCACACACTGTATGCATGTCACGGCTACAATTGGAGTTTTTTTCCAACTACCGCTCCATCAATGTTGAGTACGGTGAGTGCAAAGTGAGTGGTGAATGGATAAGAGATTTGGCACCCCTCTGTGCTCTAGGGAATGAAAGCGCATCCTTAATGGATAGGTGTCCACTTGAAGGTGCTAAGGTGGAGATGGTTAGGGGAGTGCAAAGATGAAACTGGATGTGCTTGCTCATTGGATTGATTCACGTGAACATAATCCAAAGGAAAAATCATAAACCGGGAAGGTTGTCACTTTGAATTGGCTTACTAGTGCCGGAAGTTCAGGGGCAAAGGCCGACACAGAGGGGTTATAAAATGCTCCTATATATTTTTTGAAAAATATGAAATAATATAATGTTTTAAAAGATGATATTGTAAAAAAAATTAGCCTTCTAATAAAATTCCTGGATTCGCTATTATTAGCGATACGAGAATACAAGCAGTAGCTTTTGAGAAGCTACGGTGAAATGGGTGGACGATAGATCGGAGATGCAGTACTTCTTTATGTCCTGGTGAATGGAAGCACATCCAACATGTAGGGTATGGACGAGATAAAGAAGGTTGGATATATTGAAACTGTAATTTGAGTAATGTAATGATTTACGTTGTATTGCTTGATTATTACATTTACTATGTGTCTTTATATATAGAGCAGTACAAAAGTATAAGACATTATGTAACTAGACTTATAACATTGTTTTAGTGGGCCTAATATAGGCCTCATACATATTAGGCTAACCTTCCCCCTCGGTCCAAGCGGTTATGCAACGGGAGCTTGGAGCGTATATGAGAGAAGGCCGATGGAACCAAAAGCTTAGTGAGTAGATCCGCCAGTTGATTTTGTGCAGCGACATGCACAACCGTCAAAGCACCAATCGTAACTCTTTCTCTAACAAGGTGGAAATCGACATTAACGTGCTTCATTATGCTATGAAAGACTGGATTTTTAGCAAGGTACGTTGCACTGATATTGTCGCACAAAATATTTGGGGGTTTTTCAAGACGAAGCCCTAAATCCTTCAATAGTTACAAAATCCAAATTGATTCCGCCGTAGCTACTGCTAGGGCTTCGTACTCTGCCTAGGTTGTTGACTTCACAACGGTTGCTTGTTTTCTGGAACTCCAAGATATGAGGTGTGGCCCGAGAAATATATGAAAACTAGAGGTGGATCTTCGATCTAGAGTAGAACCAGCCCAATCGGCGTCTAAAAACACAATCAGAGCAGATGGGTTCAAGACACCAAGCTTCCTGGTGTGATTAAGGTAACGAAGTATCCTCTTTACAGCTTTCCAATGTACTTGTTGTGGTGTATGCATATAGCGACAAGACTTTATTTACTGCATAATGTATATCTGGCTGTGTAGTTGCCAAGTATTGCAAAGATCCCACTATGCTCCTGTAATGTGTGACGTCCTCACAGGGAGGAGACTCAGTTTCATCTAGAACAAGGGTAGAGGTCATGGGCGTGGGACTGAATTTGGACTGTAACATTTTAGCTTTGAGTAAAATCTCTGTGATGTATTTTTCTTGTGTTAAAAGTAGACCCCGAGGAGATCTTTGAGCAGAGATGCCCAGAAAATAGCTTAGATCCCCTAAGTCCTCTACAGGGAACTGAGTTTGGAGTTGAGATTTGAGTGTGTTGAGGAGAGATAAAGAGGAGCCCGTAACAACAATGTCATCCACATACAATAAGATGTAGATAGTGTCTTTCCCTTGTCTGAAAATAAACAGAGAGCGATCAGTTATAGAGGTAGTGAAACCTAGCTAAAGTAGATAGCCACTTTGGGTAGAATACCATGCCCTAAGAGATTGCTTTAGGCCATACAAGGCTTTTCGCAATTTACAGACAAAGTGAGAGAACTTAGGGCTGACAAAATCAGGGGGTTATTTCACATAAACAACCTCTTCCAATTCACCATTCAAAAAGGCATTATGAATTTCTATATGTTGTATAGGCCAATGAAATGAAACAGCTAATGCCAAAACTGTGCGTATGGTGGTGACTTTCACCACCGGGTTGTAGGTGTCAAAATAATCTATTCCGTGTGTCTGATTAAACCCCTGAGCCACAAACCTGGCTTTTCTTCATTCAATACATCCATCTGCCCGAAATTTTGTTTTTAAAATCCACTTAACACTAATAATGTTAACCCCTGCCTCTGGTGGTACTAAATCCTAAGTACTAGTAGCTAACAAAGCATCATACTCAAGCTTGATAGTTGGCTTCCATTCATCATATTTTTGTGCCTCCTTTTAAGTTGGTTCATCAGGGATAGGACCAGAATCAGATAAGGTAGTATTGTTACACCAAGGAACAGTTCCATCTGTTTGAATAAGGGGTTTGTGAACATTTGCCTTTGCCCTGGTCACCATGGGATGTGTAGAGATAAGACTTAGAGAGGGTGTAATGAGTGAGGTGGAAGTGATGGTGTCTGGATGTAGGTCAGGTGTAGGAGATGAGGTGGATACTGTGGTTTCTGGGTTTAGGGGAGAGATAGGCATAGTTTGACCAGCTGAGTGGTCTGGTGAGGCAGAAGTGAGGGAGGGAGGATGGGTATTTGGTGGAATAACAAATGATAGTATATGTGGTGTATCACTGGTCTTAGATGAGGTGAGATGGGCAGATGTAGTGGTGTAAGGAAAGTGAGATTCATTGAAAACAACATCTTGATTGATGTATATTTTCTGTGTATTGAGGTAGTAACAGAGATAAGCACAATCTCTTAGGAAATATCCCAAGAAGATGTAGGATTGGGATTTGTAGGCTAGTTTGTGTGGGTTTTGAGGACGTAGATTGGGCCAGCATGAGCACCCAAAAACTCTTAACATAGAGTAGTCTGGTGAAGTATGAAATAAAGCTTCACATGGTGCTTTAAAATGCAAAAGTTTTGTGGGCGTTCTATTGCATAAAAAAAGCATCAATTTGAACTGCATAGGACCAGAAACTGAAAGGGAGACCATAGTGAGAAAGAAGAGTGAGGGCTTTATAAAGGATGTATTTGTTGCGAATTTCAACGCTCCATTTTGTTGATGAGAGTATGGGGAGGATAATCTATGATAATACCTTGAGATGCTGTAATATAAGATAAAGCAGTGAATTCACCTCTACCATCTGTCTGTATACTCTTAACAAACATAAAAAATTATGTTTGTACTAATTGCAGAAAATTCTTAAAAATAAGATAGACTTCTGATTCAGCATGCACAGGGTATAACCAGATAAATTTCAAGCAATCATTAACAATTAAATGAAAATATCTGAATCCATCCAACAAAGTAACATAAGAAGGTCCCTACACACCCAGAAACAACAAGTTAAATGGTTTACTAGCTATAGAATCCCTTAAGTAATGAGAGAGAGCATGATGTTTCCCTTGGCAACAAGCCTCACAAAATTGAGAAAACTTAGGATTCTGAGTAGGTAAACTATATTCACTGAGAACTTTATTGGTGATAAAGGTGGAGGGGTGGCCCAGTCTCTGGTGCCAAGTGAGGGCAGAAGTCTTAGTTCCTGGGAATAGTCTGGTAGCATGAACTTGAGTTTGAGTGGAAGAGGGCAACACATACACACCATCTTAACCGTTCTTTGTAGAAGAACCCTCTTGGTTGTAATATCCTTCAACATAAAACCAGTGGCACGAAACTCAAAACAGACATCAGTGTCAAGGCAAAACTTTCTAACAGAAAGTAAATGCTTATGCAGAAAAGGAGAGTGATAGATTTGTTTAAGAGCAAATTCACCAGTAGTATGTAAAATAGAACCTTAGCCTAGATGAGTGATAGGCAAACCAGATCCATCTCCAAGTGTAACCGTATCATGCCTTCTAAATTCTGTACTACCATGATTTAGCTTGGACAAATCCCCAGTGAAGTGATGGGTTACTGCCGTATCAGTTAGCCAATCTGAGTTAGCAGACTGTTCAGTAGCATTAACAGAGAAGAATGGTGGTGAAGGAGCTTGATAGGTTTAATTAAACCTATGGTAGCATATAGCAGCAGAGTGACCTTTCTTGTTGCAGATCTGGCAACTAGGTCGAGTATCCTAACTTCAATTGAAATAATAGGAGCCTCTAGCACCACCTTTGTTATTAGTTGTGGAAGATCTGCCTCTTCCACCCCTTTAACTATACTGATTGTATGAGTTCTGAAAGGATCCTTGAGAATTTCCCTGATAAGAACCTTTTCCTCATCCTTGATTTTTCTTATTAGTGTTTCCCCCTGTGTAGTTAGCCTTCTGTGGCGATGTCTTCATAGATCAGAAAATTATAGATATGTTGAGGGCTACAAGTTTGAGATCTGATTATTATATTCGTCACAACTGACTCATAATCCTTTGAAGACCCCTGAGAACATAAGATTGAAATTCACGATCTATGACAATATGCCCAGTGATGGCGAGAGAGGAAGCAAGTTCCTTAGCACGATTATAATATGATGTAATATCTTTAGCATTCCGTTTGGTTAGGCTATCCATTTGAAGATGTAGCTGCCGAGATGGGCAGCAATTTGAGCAGAGAAAGATGTGTGTAGTTCAGACCACACAAGAGCGGATGTCTCCAGATCTATAACCTGGCTAGCAATAGCTTCAGATAAGGAGAGAAATAAAACAGAGAGAACCAACTGATCATGGCGTTTCCAAGTAAGATATTCAGGATTCATAGCTTCATTGATCTCCGCAGAAGGACATGGAAACGTACCATCCAGGTATTTGTACAAGTCGTTTCCTCTAAGAAAAGGTAAGATCATCCCCTTCCAAAGTCGAAAGTTACCTTGTTTTAACTTCACTAAGTTTGTCGCTGCTGATAAGATTGAATGTGTGTTTGTGATTGTTTGTTGTAGATATCGAACCATGGACAGATCCTCGAGATCCGCCATTGCCAGAACCCGATCCAGGAGTACTTGATCCAGAAGTACCCGATCCAGGGGTAGCCGATCCAGGTGGTGATGTCGTCATGAAGAACGAAGATGAAACAAGGAAGAAAACGGGTGGGAGGGTTTAGATAAAATAGGGAGAACCTAGGAGGGCTCTGATGCCATATTAAAACTGTAATTTGAGTAATGTAATGATTTACGTTGTATTGCTTGATTATTACATTTGTGTGTCTCTATATATAGAGCAGTACAAGAGTCTAGAACATTATGTAACTGGACTTATAGCATTGTATTAGTGGGCCTAATATAGGCCTCATACATATTGGGCTAACATGATACATCTTGCTGAATTGGTGCGGTTGTGCCGGACATCCAAGCCGGCAAAAGTCATTGTTGATTGACCGGAACCAGCCGTTCAGCAATTCCAAACTTTAGAATCTCAATCCACCGTTTACCTCTTTGAAAGTTGAAACAGGTGACAAATATTGGTTATGCATCGTGGATAGTATTGGAAAAGTATGGGTGTCATAATTCTACATGTATGATGATGGCATGCAACACACTGAATCATGAGAGTTTACAATGACAATGTAGAAAACGTCCTATGATAATAACGACATTAGGATTTTTATGTTGTCTAGTCTTAAAATAGCTAGTTACATGTTGGAAGACCTTACACTTATGATTTTACCAACTAGCGTATATGGTTTACAAGGATATGTAAACGTTATATAATTCCTTGATATCACTATATCTAGATGGATCTATAAGCTTGTACCTTTAAATAACTAAATTACTACACTTTAAAAAAAACATGCATATAATTTTATTACGAGCCCACAACAAATTTTATTACGAGCCTACAGCAAATTCAAACCCAACATTGAATTTAGCTAAATTGTGACCAATTAATTACTGTCTGGATATAGCCTAGCTAGAATATGACAAGCAAAAGACAACATGGAATTAATGCAAACTCGTACGATAGGTACAAACACGTACTTGGTACTAACACTTAAAATGTGGGGCTCAATTTGGATGCTACAAACTACAACACTGATATGATATAAAGTATCATGCTTGATCAGTTCTTGTATCATTAGCAAGCTTTTCGTTTTCATCCATGTAACTGCAATTCAACGTCGACCATTATTTAGAACCATGGGCGAGAAACGAGAAAGGTTCATTTAGAGTTTCAGTATCACTCTTATGCTGAATTTTCAGTTATTTATAAAAAATGAAGAGAAAATCCCCGAGTCTATTGTGAGAAATGTGTGTGCCCCATTTGTAATTTAAGAAAAAGATGGGGTGCAGTTGTCATTTCTACTGATAGAGTTTATTATTTGCCCCTTTTTGGCCATGCAAGTGTGACCATTAGAGGACTTAATCCTCTTCTAGTGACGAGGATTCAAGTCCATGGTTGGTGTAATGAGCATGATTTGACCGTGCTTTGAATTATGTCACATTGCATTCCAATTAAAATTGGATTTCTTTGTTCCTTCCTTCAAGTTTTCCTTTTGTCCTCTTTTACTTTTACCGATGATCTCAAATTTAGTGCGGTTCCTCAATTCCGAGTAAGAGTTTGCGTGGGGTTCGTTGAGTGAATATGTAATGCAATGTCTTTCTAAAGCTATTGAAGGTTGACTCTGTTCTCCATGTAAAGTTAGGGATGAGAGCTTCATCTCTTCTTCCCTAGGGCTATTTAGTGAGGAGAATGAAAGAGGGGATGAGGATTTTACCCAAATTCACCAGATCCTCATTCTTGATTTCTAAATTACTTTATAAGTAAATATTTTACTTTGTTGTGTTTATTACTAAATGTAATTAGTTGACCATTTATGACTCACCACCTTAACCTATGATTTTGAGATTGGTTATATGGTTTTGTCAATTTATGATGTTTATGTTGTATTTGGTTGGTTTTCCTCTAAATTTGATAACATGAGATTTGAAATGGAATCTAGAGTATCAATATAGTCCAACATTTATGTGGGTTGCTGTTTCGTGATGCTAGGAAGAAAGCTAGACCAAAGAACATGATTTGATATATTGTATTGCAACTTAGTGAGAACTTGTGTTTAATTCTATTGTTTTGATCAGAAAATTGAATGATTCCTCGGGTTCCGAAGCAATTGGTTACTATTAATATAGATGGATGGTTAAGGGAATAACTTCACCTAAATAGCTAACCTCCACTTTTTATTGTTTTAATTTTTTTTGTTTTATGTATCTGTGTACATTGTTAAACTACAAATAAGCTAGATAGACCCTAACTCCTAGTGGTATCACAATTAGATTCCGTGTGAAAGTGTGTACTACAATGCGAAGTCAACTCGCCTTCTAAATGTTATAAGAAGGTATGGCTGGAAACAGATTTTAAACAACGGCCTATAATTACAGTTAAACATAAACCGTATTTATAATTTTAAGGGAAATTTGATGTGATGTCACTATATTTTTGGCTAATTCATGAAACGCCACTAAAAAAATGAAAATCATAAAATCACTATGTTTTCGTAAAACTCCATGAAATATCACTATAGTCATTGACTAGATGGAAAAAATAACCCCTACTAGTTAACAAGTATTTTTAAAGTTTACAATATGCCCCTAAGTGTTAAAAATTACAAAAATTCACAAAATATCAAAATTATAAAAAATTATAAAAATTATAAATATTATAGGAATTAATTTTTTTTAAAAAAATTAAATAATTTATAAAATACAAAAAATAGTATAAAATTGAAAAATTGAAAAAAACTAAAAATATCATTAAATATTAAAAAAAATTCATTTTTAAAAATTTATTCAGTACCATAAAAGAATATTATGTTCTAAAAAAATAATTTATTTCAATTTTTCTAACAATTTATACCAACTAAGTATCATAATTTTTACCATACATTTTTAATTATTAGTTTTTATCAATTTTAATTATTTCTTCAAAGTAAATAACTCTATTTTTTATTTTCCAGATAAATTCTAAAAATTAAAATTTTTATATATACTAATTTATTTTGAAGAAATAGTTTAAATTGATAGAAAATAATTATTAGTAAATGTATGGTAAAAATTATGGTATTATTTGGTATAAATTATAGTACTTAATTGGTATATATTGTTAGGAAAATTGGTATAAATTATTTGTTTATAACACAATATTCTTTTTATGGTACTAAAATAAATTTTAAAAAATGAAACATTTATTTGTTTTAATATTTTATGATATTTTCATATTTTTCAATTTTATAATTTTATAATTTTATTTTATATTTTATTTTTAATTTTTTGTGAATTTTTACACTTAGAGGATATTGTGAACTTTAAATTATATTTTTTAAATATTTATAAAATTTATAATTTTTATAATTTTTCTATATAAATTTTTAAATATAATAAATTTTTTAAAATAATAATTTTTTTATATTTTTTTGTATTTTGATATTTTTGTGAGTTTTTTGTAAATTGTTATTTTTAGAATTTTTTTCATCTAGTCAATAACTATAATGACATTTCATAAAATTTTACAAATATATAATTGTTTTGTGACTTTCTTTTTTTAGCAGTATTTCATGAATTAGCAAAAATATAATGAAAAATTTCCCTAATTTTAAACACGGTTTTGAACAAATCGTGCTTTTTTTTGGACGAGATATACCTCCTCATATACCACCAATTCATATCTCTATCTTCTTCCTCAAGCCTTCGAGTTCTCTCTGCGCGATTTCCCATCCCTTACCGTCGATTTTACTCTGGTCAACCTCGCATGTAATCACCACCGTTCTCCATCTTGGTCCGACCACTACACCACTGTGTGGCTCTCCAACATACCACTGAAATACCCCTAAAATTTTAGAATACGAATATTATAAATGATAAATATCATATTTAGTCCCATCACCATCTTAGAACCTGGCGTAAGAGCCACGTTCGAATTCACAATTACATTAAGAGTAAATTACTCGGAACCCCCTTTAGAAATGAACATAATACAGTTAACCCCCTTGTAATTATCATAATTATTGGTAACCACCTTGAGTTTACGGTATCTCTGATTATGAGTCCTTGAACTATAACTTGTTACCAAAACGTTAAGTACATGTTAACCCATAAGTTTAATCATATTATTAATGCTAGTTTGGACAACAAAACTGTTTATTTAACATCATTTAACTCTCCCTCATCCCAATTCAGATGCATTTTTGAGGGCGGTTTAATGTTTTTCGGACAATAAGAATGCTGATTAAGTAGTGTTTTTTGTCCAACATATCATTAATAATGTGATCAAGTTGATGGGTCAGCACGTGATTTACGTTTTGATAATGGAGTTATAGTTCGGGGGCTCATAGTCAAAGATACTGTACACCAAAGTGGTTACTAATAATTATGATAAACACAAAGGGATTATCTATATTATGTCATCCTCAAAGGGGTTTTGAGTAATTTACTCATACATTAAACATCAAGTCAAGACTGAGCATATGTGGCACTAGCTAGTAAATGTGATATGTTATCGGTTTGAATGATTGTAAGCACATTTAAAGGACTGCAAATGTAGCCGGTACATACGCATGGAACCATAAATTTGTCGGGTACATATGCGCACTGCTAAAACATAATTTTGTTATCAGTTTGTGCAATTAAAGTGCAGTCAGCTGGTAGGAACTACTCCTCCTGCTCCAGGGCAGCGCAGATCAGTTCAACCCAGCTACACGCTCAATCCTTTTGCTTTCTTGACCATCAGAGCGTCAAGCAGTAGTACGTGGACAAGCGTGCTGTACTTTTCTTCTTGACGATCATTAACTACAACGAGCATCTTTACAAAATCACAGGGTGAAGTATCATGGCTCATCTTTACAGCTCATTGACACTTGTTTTCATATTCTCCTTCTTTTTCATTCAATCGACATTGAATGATACGGGAAACCATCTGTAATTAATAGCCCGCGCATTAAATAGATATCCACAGATGCGGGCAGGCAAGTTCCGCTTTCTTTCACGCGGAAGGGGAGAAAGAAGAAGAGAGGAGGAACGACGTCGTACGTCAGTGAAGCACGTGTGTTTATAAATAGAAATGTAGCAGAGGAGCGCCCTGTTAAAAAACAAAAGAAGTGAATATGGGCGGGCAGGGAAGCAGTATACACGAGGGCAAAGGCGAAAGTTACTGGGTAAGCAAAATTACCAGAGAAAAACTAGAGCACGTTTGTATTAGTTATTACGAGCTCTGCTGTTTGTTTAATTGTTTAATTATTCTACATTTTTAAGTAAAGGATGGAGTATGTCAAATTTCTCTAGCCTGTGTCTCACTTTAAGTGAATGAGAATCATTTATCATCCTAATAATATTCTTTGACCGACCAGTATTAATGTATTTTAAATAGTTTTTTCATTACACTTAGGCATTCTTTTGTCCATATTATAAGCTAGTTTATTTGATCAGCTAATTTGTCACATACATCAATTGTCATATCAATTATTTTTTTCTTTCTACTTTTTCTAATTTCAGCTGACAACTGACATCAGCTCTCGGTTCAACTATGTAAAAGAATGGGTAGTTTTTTATTTGTTTAACTTATTAATTGGTCCATCAATTGTACACTTGTCTAATTATCATTAGTTAACTATAGCTAACTAGAGGGACATTTATGATAAAACTTAAGGTTCTGTACGGACTTTTCAAAGCTTACTATAGTTAACAAATATCAGCTTGACAAATGTACCATAGTTGAATGTGCAGCAAATAATATATTGACATTTGTCAATCATATTTGAATAAAAATTGATTAAGGGTCCGTTCGGACTTTCACCTTTAAAGCTGGGTGGAGAAGCTTTTTGATAAAGCTTGGTGTTGTTAACCAATGTGAGGTTGACATGTAATTATAGGTCAGATTTTTGTCCAACCACAATTTGACATTTATTAAAAAAAATTCAAAAATGGATTAATGTGCAAATCACTGGGAAAGAATGACTCCTAAACTTCCACTTGCAGGGAAAGAAGGGACACTTGCTAACAATAAAAGTCCAAACAAGGCCTCAATGACTAAAAGAGAATTCACAATATATCACCTTTTCTCATTTCAATTTATTTCCCTTCGTTAAACCAGATGCACGTGCATGGTGCTGTTTGGTTCTGATGAGTACAGAGTCCTGATGACCTGACCTAGTTTTTTGACTTTGCCAGTTAGCCAGACAACAAGAGAAAGGGCGCGGGACGAGGGCTGAGGTTTGGGGGTTGGGACCGGAACGACGACGTCAGTCGGAGTAGGAGCTGATATTAATGGAACTCTGACGACGTCGTCTCTGTTGTGAGCTTCCTCCGTGCCTATTCAGCTGTACCATCTGGACGCTAAAACAAAAGGTTTTGTGTAATTGTGAAAGTACTTGTCGACTTGAGAAGGACCACGCTCTGTTTCAAAAAAAAAAAAAAGGACCAAGCCTGATTTTTGACGGGTTTCTTTTCTGTAACAATGAAGGACTACGCATAATTGAAGCTAACCAACCACATTCGAGGGAAGTTTTCAAAAAAAAAAAAAAAACACATTCTAGGGAAAAGAGAATGGAAAATTCTCCCTGATTTTCTGGTTATTTAAATAGTCGATCAATGGTTAATACAATCTGGAGCAGCAATCCAACAAAGCAAGAAAAATCAGAGGAGGGAGTCAAAATGGTGCTTAATGAGCAATTATCTCATTGTTTGCAAAGAATTTTGCAATGTATCGGATTTTTTTCCTAGGGCATGATTATATTGTGTAGTTGTCTTTATAATGATGAACTTGTTCAAATTCAATAGTTAGAGACTTGTCTTATTCTTCCAATACTATTACAGTTGGTCTTAAGAAGAAAGAATATGAATAATATTGTGAGAGTTGTAGATAGAAACTATTTTTAACACTTTTATTTTATTTATTACTTTAACTATAATTTATTATAAGCATATAATTAATTATTATTTTCAATCTTGACTTTTTCATTTTTAATAGAATATTATTTTACAAAAATAAATTTTTACAGTAAATACTTAAACTATAAAGAATGCATCACTGAACTTATTATATAAGAATGAAGTGAATTAACATGTTAAGGATTAAGGGGGTAAAAATATATCAAAAAACAACCTAATTTTAATTAATGGACCAGGGCAGGGAGTATAATGTTTTGATTGCCTAAGATTATCTTGTGACCAACAAGTGTTTAAGGGTATACAGTGCTAAAAGACAGGATATTTGGTGTTATAACCAAGTTTTTGTTTCGTTTACATTAAGTTGGTATTGTATTCTATATGTTCTTAAGTTGAATTATTATGTCAGTTGAGACGTGTAAGAGATTTAGGAAGAGGACGGGGGCGAGGAGTCTTTTCTCTCCTTTAATTAAAGATATCAGAAATATATTAAGGAATTTCTAATTCCTTTCCTTTTCCCTCCCGATCAGCATTGAGACGCCAGTTACGTATTTCTCTGCAGAGTAGTATTCATCCTCCTCCTTCCTCTTGATCTCTTCTCTAGCTTTGTTGGATTGTTGCTCCAGATTGTACAACGATGACTCCCTCCTTTGTGTGTGTTCTTCCTCTCGGCCGATTCTAGGTTCAAATTGCGATTTTAGTGTGGTTTAAGTTTAGTTGTGTTCTCCTCCGTTTTCTGATTTTGGGATTGCGATTTGCTGCGTTCATTGGTCGTTCTGGTTGCATTGTTCTACCGGTTGTTGGGCATTGCTTATGCTGTTGATTTAGGGAATTGTCTGTGCATTTATCGAGGTAGGTGGGGACTTGATTTGGTGCGGAAGTTCACCCATGGGGGAATGTGGATTGCAAGTTTCTGATTCTGGATTTGTGTGTGGAATTGTGTAATGTTTGGCATTGATTTGTAGTGTGGTTTGACTTCTTAAACCCCCTTGGTTTGTTGTCTTTTGAGTTCTGGAAAAGTTGCCAATTTTGAGGTTGAATTGTGTTGAGTTCGTAACTGCTCAGTTCTTGCTGCTTTCGCAGTGTCCGGATGTCTGTTTGGACATGTATGTTCGGACGGAGTGCAAGGACGAGTTGGGGTTTCAATTTCAGACTATGTCCAGACTTGTAAGCCCGGACACAAGTCCGGACACGCCATTGTGTGTGTCTGTATTTCAACTCTAGACTCCTGTCCGGACTTGAAAGCTCGGACGCAAGTCCGGATACCTCTCTGTTTTCTCCAGGCTTGTGTCCGGACATGCAAGTTCGGATGCATGTCCGGACACTCTCCTGTTTTGGCCTAAAATGCTCATTTGAGCTCTGTTTTGCATTCCGTTTGTGAGGTTGTACTCCTCTAAGGCTGTATAAATCGTTTTACTGTGTTTTGGGCGTGTTAAAACGCATATGTGTTCTGGAAATACAAATCTCTGGTTTAGGACCTATTCACTTTGCTTCTGAGTCATGGATGGCTGGGTTAAGCTATCATGTGCATGCAATGTAGACGTCATTTCTATATACGTTGGGTCATTCCTATTTCTGCTCTGGGGGTCGACGGGTCCTTTGGTCTTTAGATCATTTATGCGTTGCCAAGGGATCTGATAGATCTATGGGTCTCCGACCCTTTCTGCATATGTGTGTGCTTGGTGCTAGTGTCCCACTCTGTTTGTGAAACTTCTGAGTTATATTTTGATTTGGGAATCGCCGAGTTCCAATTTGGTTGATGAGACTCTCCTCTCCCTTTTTGTTTTAGATCTTATTATATGAACACTCTGGTTATGTTACCTTTTCACTGTTTTCAACTGTTTTGAGCGACCTCATTGATGACGGTTGCTTGCTGCTAGCATGTGATTACTCACCTCTTTCCATAATAATTAACTTATAGATTGATGAGTTGTTAGATGACTTCTTAGCACGGAGTTTAAGTTCCTCTATTTGTATTTCATTAAGTACTTGGACATGGAGTTTAGACATCTTCATCTTTAGACTGTATTTGACTTTGGATTACTTCAGTACTTGTAGCCTTTAGGTGATGGATTCTGTTTTGTATTTATGTTAGAACTCTGACCTTCTATAAGCGTTTAATATCATTAATGCAAACGGTTTCGGCTTGGTTCAGTGGTGTCAATTTAGTGGCATTAACTTGGCATGTTAGATTGTGGCATCTTTGTTGAAAATGACAAAATGGCCCTTTGACCGTTCGATGGTGTCTTCTTCCTAGGACTAGCTTTTATGCCAGCATTTCCTTGCTGAAACTCTTCGTACCACGCCTCTTATTCTCCTTTGTGCTCCTTCGTTCTCCCATGTCTACCTTTGCTGTTGATTTGTGTTGTCTGTAAAATCCTGAAAGTTGCTCAGATGTGTTTAATCTCTGTCCTTCGTTCTTGAATTGGCGGCTCAGCACACACATATAAGTGAAGCGTTGCGAAAAGGTTTGGTCAAAACATCTTGGCTGGAGAGGAAGCAGATAGCTATATCATAGGACACACAGGTAGCTCAGTGTTGTGTAGTCGGGTATGCCTATACAGTAGAGAAATATATAGGCCAAAAACCGGACTGAATATGAGCCATGTACAGTGCTATGACTACTGATTATATGTTTGTGACTATACGCTTTGATAGCTCGGCACTAACCACAATTTAAAAGGGTTTGGTCAAAACAAATTACTCGGAGAGGAAGTAGGTAGCCATATCATAGGATGTGAAGGTAGCTCAACGTTGTGTAGTCGGGTAGGGCTGTACAGTATAGAGTTCCATATTGGCCAAAAACTGGACCGGATGTGGCCACGTCACATATCATACTATGGTATGACTACAAAGTACATGTTTGTGATTATACCCCTTGGTAGCTTGACTCTAATCACGATTTAAGAGGGTTTGGTCAAAACAGCTTAGCTGGAGAGGAAGCAAAACTTTATTGTCATTAATAGGATAACTAGACCAATTGTAGGCCACGTTAATAAATCATACTGAGGTTTGCACACCATAACCGACAAACCACGGGACAACATTTAACAAAGATGAGTGAAGGAAGAACATAATGGTCTTAGGTAAACAGAAAGCATCCTACCAGGTAGCATCATATATTAGGAGAGGCGTTACAATAACCCAAGAGTAGGGAGGTGAATGATGATTGGGGATTGGTGTATGAGTGTGGTGACACATAGGCAGGTGACGTAGTATCATTACACTGATTCTCTGTTTACTTCTAACAATTTCAACCTCTTGTACGCTGCCACATATCTTTGGCCAATTTTTTCCGTGATGGGCTGTTGTCTTCTCTTTCGCCCCCTGTTGGGGTTAGGCCTTACTTTATCCCAGCTGTAAAACGTGTTGGCCCAATGTTGTCGTCGTCGCATGGTTTTCTACCTCCAGCATCCTGCGTTGTTCCGTCTTCGTGTCCACATCGATAATGGTCTATGGCATAATCTAACATCACTTTAAGCTGACCAATGACATAATCATAAAGAGCAGAGTCTGAAGAAGTCGTAGATGCCAACCTAACAACAGTTGCAGTTAAACGTTGATAGCGACATATGTATGATAGTGGTTCAGGCCCGGGGATAGAGAATCCGTGTCCGAACATTGTTTAAGAATGGTGGCCCTCCCATTTACTGCCATAGGTCCTTTATGTAAGAATGAGGTATTGTCCTAAGCTGAGTCTTGCCCATTGTGCCCAGTAAATCCATCATTTTAAGGATGTGGCGACATAAGATACTGAATGAATCAAACAACGAGCAACTACATTTAAGAACCATGTCACCCTCCAACCCAATGTGGACAATCCTTTGATCAATCTTCCAACAATCACCATCAAAGGAGTACACCTTCCATTTCTTTAACCCGGAGTGGTCAGTCCAGGAGTTCTCTCAACACAATAAGCAACTGACTGTTCCCTCTTGTAGTGAAGTGACTTGAAAACAGTAGGTGTATACATAGCATCAGCGGAGACCATGATTGGGCACATCATGAACGTGTTTGTGATAACTTATCTTTAGTGTTAAACTCCGCAACATTCTCTCGTTCTCTGATAGAGGCATCATATTATTAAAATGAGGAAAAATTCAAGCAGACTATGATCAGACTTGAGGAAGCCACGAATAGTACTGTTGATCGATTCACTTGCTTGCGTTGTTTTCACACCAACAGTGAAGTGCTTATTTACCCATGCTACCGACCATTGCTGTTGTTTCTATTTTATCCTAATTAACCATTGCTTTGATTTACCATGGACATTATAACGACCGGATTAGGGCGACAACAAATCCGACATATAGAGATCCCAGACGGTGTCAAAATCTGTTTCATCTTCGATGGAGTACATAAGCAAACTCAGTACATTTGTTACGCCACCTACTATGGAGATGTGCACATTGCTCTTCGCGTTCTGCAATATGTGCCATGTACACAAACCATTGAATATGTCAGGGAGCTGCGACTGTAGAGCGGCGGCCATAGCAGCATCCTGGTCTGTGAAGATGGTGGCAGGTGCCTTGTTGTCCATGCATTTGAGAAAATCCTAAAATAGCCATTCAAATGAAGGTATCGTCTCATTGAATAATAGTGCAGCTAAAAAACAAAATGATTTGGCGGTGGTGATTAAACCCCGCAAAAATAGCTCAAGAAGAAGTAAGTTAGTGACAAGGCAGGTACAAAAATTTAGGAGTATGCAACCAATACCCCGTTGGTTCAGTGGTGATTGGGACTGAACTTGATAGGGAGAACCACGGTTAGATCCCCCGCAACGGCTATTGGAGGGGACTGGAATCTATCAACCCAGAGCTGATATTCATCCAAAGTTTCAACCACTTCAACGGCCTGATATAACAACAGGGAGCAAATGCATTACTGGGTAGAGATTTCTTCCCTTATGCTTGACCACATATGGTTCTCCATTATCGCCACTCATTTCCTAGAGTGTAACTAGATAATTTCATAACAGAATTGTAAAAATCATCTCAATTAACGCTTACACTGTTAAGACGTGTCCTGCTTATTACTTGCATTAATATATCAATACAACTGCTATATAGCTCAACTTAATATGTATACATATTGACACTGATCAAGACATGATTTGTTGTCAAAAGAAAGTAAAGTTCAGATTGGCCCTGAGTATATACGCCATCGCATAAACACTCGGATACAATTAACCAGTATTAATTACCTAGAGGCATGTACGCTTTGTTAGTTCAAAATGTTGTTTTGAACGTGACCGAATCACCAAACAATGAATAATCCATCTTTATTCTATGATGAGCCTAAAAGATGTTTGAAATTAAACCATGCGAGTCATATTGTATGTCGTAGTGAAATCCAGGACTTTCCTTGGCAAAACGTCTCAAGTAATCTTACAGACTTGCGCCTTCTGTCAGATTCATATCCTTCTGTCTCTTTGTCGCAGTGGTTTTTGAGATCGACTCTGGAGTAACCGAGAATCTGAAATCCACCAGCACTGGCAGTTTGAATCTTGAATGAGGTATCAAGCTTAACTCCAACACTAGCATTCAACTCAGCTTGCAGGCTCACTTCAAGGTTAACACATGTTAGACCGTTGTAGATAATGTAGTTCTGTGGAATTAGTACGTGCCCATTGTGCTCACCCACCCATCCTGTGATTGAATATTTACGTTCATCAAACGAATATTTCAGCGTCATCGAAGCCTTGCATCCCACCTTTCCTCTGCATAATGCCTCTTTGCCTGATATTCATATTCATTAATGTCATAACCCGTATGGTTAATATATTTAGAGTTCTTTATGCTATTTCTCTTGAAACCTTCCTGCTTACAGACAAGCAAAACGTACGGTCGTACAATGGCAACCCTTTTTATAACCGGGATACGTTTCTAGTTTTTACACGAACCTCAATCCAACCCTTCGCGCATAATTGTTGTAGAAGTTATACCCATCCTGCCAGTATTAAACCTGATGGTTTGCCAGCGTGCAACGTTGAAGGTTCGATTTGCACTCCGCCATCAAAAGAACTATGAACCGTCGACATTGTGCAGCAGAATGAAACAAACTAAACAGAGGACAATAGGCAAAATATAATTAATATACCGACACATTAATGTCGAGAAGCATGAAGTAAATGAGGCGTACCTAAAGGAGTGAATGGCTATCGGACAAAATCAGACTTTTACGCCAAATACACAACTACACTCCAAAATTAATGAGACTTGGTCGACTTGAACAACAGCGGGAAGATCCACAGTTAGTGCGATTGGTGTAAAAATTCAATAGAATCTCGTCGACTTGAGAGAAGGTGAGGGGGGAGTATGTCCAATTCGAAGGGGAAACCTAAAATAATCGCACGTGCTGAGCTTTGGTGATAGAGGTAAGTTTACGAACATCTCTAAACCCCTGACACACTTGATAGATTACTTATATACCCTTAAATATCCAGTATTAGATACAGAGTGTTAGATGTCAATCTAGCGGTCGAGATTAACGATGACACGAGCGATGACACGAGAGCCGTTTCCTACATATCGCACAAAGACTACAAGAAAAGAGTAGAAACAGCAGTGACAGAGCAAGAATAGCGGTCAATCATCGACATGCAGGTAGAGCAATAAGGGCAAAGCCTTTGCCGAAAGGGGAAACACTCTAGGTAAAGTTATTTTATGTATTTCTTTCGTGTTAACAGTATACTGACAACTTGTAACTAAAATATTATTCGCAACTGTAATATATTTTGTACAAGTACCATTTCACTATTAAAAATAGTGGATAACACTATCGGTTGTACCCGTTGCTCGCAAGTATCGAAACAGTTTCATCCCTTTTCACGCAGTCAATGTGCCGTACTAATTACGTGAAACAATACTAGTAATTTTTCATGTACTTGCATGGTAAGCGCGCAAGACAATATTATATAATGACCCAGACCATCTTGGAAATCAACTAGGGGGGATTTAATTTCAATAATTAAGTGGCTTCCAAAATACTACTACAAATCAACAATTAAGCGCGTCATATGTTAACTTCGAGGCGCGCAACCTTCGTTTCGTTCAACTACAATAAAGTAGGTCTAGCTAGGCGTAATTCATACAGCTCACAGCAGTTGAAATTCTTCATCACAAGAGAAGAAAGAAAACCCAGAACGGGCAGCTTGTACTGAGGAAAGAAAAGCTAAAGGAATTTTTGAACTGAAGAAGGTATGCATTCAAATTACCAACACGGATACCCAGCACCTGCAGCAGGCTCTGCTATGAACCAGCCTTATGTTGTTACTCCGTCAATTTTGGCCCGGCATCGATGGTCCACTGGTTTATGCCATTGCTGTGACGATCCGGCAAACTGCCTCATCACTTCCTTCTGCCCTTGCATTACCTTTGGACAAATTGCTGAGATTGTCAGTCAAGGTCAAACATGTAAGTCGACCAATTAACATGTATAAACTAATAATGCATTTTTATTATTATGAAACCAATGCTTGGTTTTAACTATCGTCATCTTCTTCTTCTTGGATGCATATGCATATATGTATGTATAGCTTGTGGAGTGGGTGGGTTCAGCTACGGTGTACTTCTGGGATTCACGGGATTAGCATGCCTCTACTCGTGCATATATAGATCAAGGCTAAGAGGTCAATATGGTTTGGAAGAGAAACCCTTTGCCGACTGCTTGGTTCATTTTTGTTGCGAGCTCTGTGCTCTTTGTCAAGAGTATCGTGAACTCAGGACCCGTGGTTATGACATGAGCATAGGTTGGGAGGCCAATAAGCAGAGATTAGGTCAGGTCGTGACAGCAGCTCCAGCCATGGGAACTATGATGCGGTGAAATTAAGCAGAGAAAGAGGAAGTAGCTAGTAATTAATACATACATATATTAAGCTGGAACCTTGATGATGCTTTTGAGATATTATAAATATATGCTTATTGTTGATTTGGTACTACTTTCCGGACATTAACTTTGTTATGTTCTACCTCACATCCTTGTTTTCTATTAATTCTCGATTTGTTGCAATAGAGCATTTCGTACGTTTATCTTCTGGGATATTCATAGCATATAGTTTTATTTAATCTCATTTGAGTACTATATTCTACTACTTTGTCACTTATATACAAAATAACTAGAATAAAAAGTTATAAATATACAAAAACAAACTGGGTTAATGATTCTGATACATGTCATGTCAAAAAATTTATGTATCCTTGGAGAGAGTATATTAATTACATGACACATATATACATACATTCTGAATCTAAATTCCGCAAGTGTGAAATAATTTTTTTTCCTTTTATATATAAGCAGGGCGGAGTTAAGGGTTAAGATGGGTCACCTTACCCCACACTTTTTGAAAATTAAGTGATTCCTATATATAAAATAATTAGGGTTTATATATGTCACCTAATATATCACAAAATATGTAATGGATGAATAGCTTGAGACAAATGGAGTGACTGAGATATCCTGAATTCAAATTTAACTAGTAACATTAGTTTTTATTTTTACAAAATCGTCACCTCATATAGCTAATATCCTAAGTCTGCCCCTACATATATAAAGATTTTAAAGACGCCCATTAGTTTCACCTACCGGTTACCACCGAATTTTGGGTGGCTTGTTCTTGGTTAAAAAAAAAGGGACTATTTAGGCTTTGAATCTTGGGCCTAACCCAATTTCAGGATTCAGCCCACTTGCAATAGTAGACAAAAGAAAACAGTTATTTTGAAACATATACCATTCCCTAGCTCTGTGGTCTTTGTCCGAAGCATATACCATTCCCTAGCTCTGTGGTCTTTGTCCGGCCATCCCATGATCCCATCCATGGTGAATTAATTTGTGATGGTTACAGCTAAATAGTTACATTATATGTACATATAGATATAGTAAAAGAAAACAATGTATTACATCTATAAAATAATACATTAATTTTATAACAAATATTGTACTTAAAAATAGTACTTGTAGTATAATTGTTTATTGTACAAGTTATTCATTTTACATATTTTCATTGTTGGTAAATGTAGTCATCTTTAACTACGTATACATGTAACCAAGAATAGCGGCAGCCTGATCATTGATTAATGGACAGTGAAACAATTTAAGAGTAGATTCGATGAAAAGAAATCTGAGTTAATCTCTAGCTAATTGAACGAGTGGTGTCGGGGAAACTACTGATGAAGGGCAGCAGTTGTGACGCATCATCAACTATAATAGAACAGATTGGGACCAGCAACGGAAAACACGTACGTACCGCTTAATTTGGCTAAGCTTTCAACCTTTTTCAGCTCAACTCAAAACCAAAATTAATGAAACATGATAATAACTTTAATGTGATGATTCCTCTTCTTATTGGGTAAATTGGTAGATGGTGCTTCCATTTCTCATACATATATGATAGCAGATTGAGGGAAATGTTTCCAGTTTTCACAACTTATTAGATGTGTGGTTGCACGACAATTAAGATTTTCTTCAGCTGATGTGCTGCTCATTTCAATTAATGTTCTCTTGTAATAAGCTTGTCATGATGCATGCCCCGTTAATAATTGTGATTCCTTTCAAATTTGGCCATGCAAACGCCATGGTTATTTCTACAAATTTATACAATAGCTTTATATGAATTGAATAAGTTACGTACGCGGTTATTTAAAGTTTAAAACCATCTAAAACAGGCTGTATTCATTTCAACTTATGGTTTTTAAATATTAATAAAATAATTTATTTAAACAGTGAACTATATATATTTGAAATCTGAATTAAAAGTGTATCATTATAATGTTAATTGCTTTCATGATAATTTGCTATATAAATGTGAAATTTATTTAATTTACTATGTTAGGCTACGACCATCTTTGATTTTTTAAGGTTAAATGGATATTGGATGTTGAGTTTTTCTCGCGTATTTTGCAGGTCGAGTTTGGTTTTGTATGGTATTAGATAAGTAATAGGTCGAGTTAAGTCTGAGTTTTCCATACTATTTTCATAGGGATAATAAGATCAAAGTTAATAAAGAGTCTCTCTTAGCTACACCTCACTGTAGCCAAATCGGCTACATCCCGTGCAGGTGTTTTTTTTTTTTCATGGTTTTCCTTTTTTTTGTTTTACTTTTTTAAAGGTTTTTTTTATTTTTTTTCTTTATTATAAAAATTTTAAATTATTGTAACTTTTAACATATAAGTACAAAATTTAAAAAAAATATATCATTGTTCATTTAAATTCAAGCTCTTCAAAACAAGACCATTCATTGATATATTTTAACAACTTTTAAAAATTGTTTTTATATGTATGGAGCATAGAACCTAAAAGAAAACTTGTACAGATGGTCATACAAACCTGTATAAATGTTCACTAAAACATGTACATCTCACGTAAAAATATGTACATCCTCGCATTAAAAACATATAGATACTCATATAAACCTGTACGAATCATTAAATATGTACATCCTTAGATTAAAACATGTGCATATAAGGAAGAACACTTGTACAGACAGCCATACAAATATGTACAGATGGTCATACAAACATGTACAAATGTTCATTAAAGAACATGTACATTCTCACATTAAAACATGTATATTGTCACATCAAAACATGTACATTCACACATTAAAATATGTACATATATTCTCACAGTAAAAAAATCATTGTATACATATATAAATAATTTTTTTTAAAGTTGTCAAAATATATCTTGTTTTGAAGAGCTTGAATTTAGATGAACAATGATATGATTTTTTTTTCATTTTAGACTTATATTAAAAGTTATAACAATTTAAAATTATTATTGTTTTAATAAAAATAAAAAAAGAATAATTAAAAAAAGAAAAAAATTTAAAAAGGAAAAGCAATCAGCACTTACGGAAGCAAAACTTCACAGTCAAAAGGCGCACCAACGTGAAAAAGAAAAAAATGAAAAAAAACCACATTGCATTGCATGTGATCCCTCCAGGATGTAGCTAGATGGCTACCACCAGCTGTAGCCAAGAATTTGGCTTTAATAAATATAACTTAAATCGGGTCTAAACAATTTGTATAAGACTAAAGATAAAAAATGCTTATTCCAAGTTTACAACCAAAGTTGATGCAATGAAAGTGAAAATATGCAACTGAAGTGAAAAGTGAAAGTTTGTGTATGGATACCTCTTCTTAAAAGTTATTAATTTCAATTTATTATATTGTGACGACGTTTACTCGTTATTAAAAAGGTATGTTATTACAACTAAAATATGGTTTTGTATATGTTATATTGTTATATAGTATATGGGTTGAGTTTGAAAGGGCAACCCAATTCTTTCCTCAGAATGCTGATGACAGAGCCCGCGATCATTTGAGAGACCTAAAGCAGATGAACACTATTCAAGACCATCCTTAGTCATGTTTGTAGCACAAGTGTTGATTTGGTTATGCTGGTTGGACCTTGGCCCGCCGCCGATCATGAGTGTTGATTGTTTGGTTGTCTAGATGTTGTCCCTCGCCGCCTTGCACGCTGGATCTGGCTTCCAAGCGAAAAAATTTATTTTGGAAAAATACTCATGATAAAAGTGGTATGTCACTAATAACAAAATCTGATAATGATATTTAAATAGTTTCCAAAAACTTATTATAAAAAATCACTCATTATCTCTAATAACGTTAGTTGCTCTCAATAATGTTTAGACCTAACAGAATTATGCATCTATTTCAATTCCTACAAAAATAATATATTGTATTTTCCTTTCTAATAATATCTCACTTATTTGTATAGGTTCATTAAAAGTGAGAACTCTTAACTAATTAACAGTTATCTTTTAGTCATACTTCTAACTAATAGCAAAATTGTTAACTCAATGGAGATATTAGAATTCAACTTTAATTATAAAAAAATAGCATTGAACTTTAATTTCTAGATGCAAATTGTATAGTACGTTTAGATGTATATTAGCATCATATACAAATTCAATTTTAGTTAGTTCGAGGATGATGTACGTTACTCAGTCATGACTAGACCTGGCAATTTGGGCCGGTTCAGTTTGGGTCGGTTCGGATCGTGTCAATTATAGATACTTAATATTCGGTTCAGTTTTAAATCGGCTTGGGTTCATCTGGTTCAAAATTATATTTGGGTGACTTCGGGTTGGTTAGCTTTTGGGATATTCAGTTTTTTTGAGTTATAGGTCAATTCGGGTGACTTATTCAGGTTTGGTTTTGTTGGCAAAAAATTTAAAGTACAAATGTAAGCAACCTTTGTAACTTATATTTATTTTCATAGTTGGCTTTAGTTCTCTTTATATAACGTTAATCTTGATTAAATTCAAGACTGCTATTGTGTATTGGTTAGACATCAAATTAGAGGACCATTTTTGTATATAAATTTTAACTATAGATTTCTAAAGTGTATCGACCAATTGTAAATCAGTGGTCATTATTTGGCACTTGACCCCTGGTGTACCCCGACATGAACTAGTAGAATGTAGTTTTTTTGTAACAACAAAAAATCGTTACCAAAAATCTAAATCGTTACTAATTTGAGTTTTTTTTATAATTATAGGCACATGACATAGGGTGTCGCAAGGGCAAATCAAACAACACCGACTCGACTCAACTCTTACATACCTTTCTAGTCCTACCTTACACAGACATTATACGAGGACATCTTACTAAAGCCTAGAGATGCTCATCTTGGGACCGTCCTACACGTCACTCCATTCCTCTTCCAGGCTGGGTAATCAGGGCAAATCAAACAACACCGACTCGACTCAACTCTTACATACCTTTCTAGTCCTACCTTACACAGACATTATACGAGGACATCTTACTAAAGCCTAGAGATGCTCATCTTGGGACCGTCCTACACGTCACTCCATTCCTCTTCCAGGCTGGGTAATCGGAGAGTAAACTCATTTCCCCTACCACCGTCCTTCACGACCCCCTTCATTGACGTCTTCTTACAATTTCCCTTGCATCTCTGACGATATGGCCGCTGGGTAATCGGAGAGTAAACTTCATTCCTCCACTCCCCCAGAATGAGTAATAAGAGAATAAACTCCTATCCCCCACCAAAGTGGGTGGTAAGAGGATTCGAACTCAGGCTCTTCCGTCCCCTACTTCAATCCACCACCACTCGGATGTCAATCACTTGACCGTTACTAATTTGAGTTATAAGTCGTTACATGTCATTACACGTGATGACGTAACTAAAGATCAATTTATTTATTGTAACGAATTTTATTCGTTACTAAAAGTATGATTTTGTAACGAATATATCGTTACTGTAGTCTCAATTTTTTTTAAATCTTTAATACTATCTTTGGTAACAAAATACTTATTACTAATAACAACTATACCAGAACCTTTGTAACAAAAATCTAATTTCTACTAGTGATGCCTGACGACGTGTCTCCCATCGTCCTCGCTCGTCATGCCACGCGCGCTGTCCGTCGATTGCCATGCGCGCGCTGTTTGCCGCCGTCTCACGCGCGTGCTGCTCTTCGCCGCCTCGCGCACTTGCTGCTCTTCAGTGCCTCGCACACTACCCATTGTCGATAATCCCGAGTTTTGTAATCTTTATTCTTTTGTGATATTTTAGTGAGATTAAGTTTTGTAATCTTTATTAATTTGTGATGAGAAACCTAAATAGTAACATGATACACATTTAAATAATTCCCAAGTTAGCATCTACTCACTACCTCAGTTTCTTGGAGTACCCATCTACACAACAAGAAATAAGTAGTCGCTTAGCTAAAAAAATATCAACAGGTGGAACTAATTCTTCCTACTCAAGATTATTAATTCGGGTCACCTCCCACACGTTCAGCTCAAGTGGATCCTTAGTGTCAATCTTGAAGGTTCTTCCAATTTGATTGCTACCAGTAAAGGGGACAACTTAATTGGGTGTGAAAATTTGTTCTTCATTCATTGAACTTGTGAATCTAGACTCATGACACCCTTAATAATCTCTATTCACTTCTTTGACGATGCCGCATCTGTAGATCGCTTTCATACTGACTATTTTCTTTAAACCCCGTCCATTGGTATATTATTTGTTGGAAAAATCTTTGAGTGTACCTAAATCAATATCCATGCTTTGAACTACTATGAAATATGGTGTTAAAACGGTTGAAAGATTATAATCGTGGGATTTTATAATTGTTAATATAGATAACACTAGCGATGAATGACTAGAAAACCTTATCTATTTTTTTTCTACATGTTTTATTGAATTATTTGGTAGACCATTTAACACTGACTTGAGAATTCTACTAACCGCTACTCCAACCTCCTTTACAACTTTTGTTAGATTTCGTTTATCATCGGCTTTATAACCCTTAGTATCATCTTTACTAAATTACACAAAATTTTAAACAAATTTTTACACCTCCATAATTATTTGTAATTCTATACCCCTCAACTTTTATTTTTGACTCCACCCCTGCTTAATCAGTTAGTTGTTAGCTCCTTCCTCTTCTTGGAGCTAAGAGATTTGCGTGTTTTTTATTCCTCAAACATGAAAGTTTTTATTCTCATAAATTGTTAATATATCCGGCCAATTGTTTATATAATAATGGGTCCTTCTTCTAAAAGAATCGTTTCTCAGTTGATTTCCTAAGTTTCTCAACTTGCGACACACAGATGATGCCTGAATCAATACGGATCACATATAGTACAGATCAACCGCACAAGAGGCTACCCATGCCATCAATCAATCAGAGACACAAGACTTTATGATTTTGATGGCTGTTTAGATACCCATTAATGTTCCCTTCACACTACACAAAAGCCAGGTCCAAAATCCCCTGAGTTATATACGTAATGTACAAGTGTCTGTCTCTCTATTTTCGCCACGCATTAATTAAAAATAGTACAAGTTTACCACCAAAAATAGTGCCGAAAGGTGCTGGGATCTATCAGTAGTAAATGTTATCTGCAAGGGAAGCACCGATTAGACCGGTATAATATAACCAACTTAAATAGTAATGATTAATTAGTGGGGGATAGGGGTAAATTTTTTGTACATTATTATATTTAAAAATATGTTATTTTTGTATTTTTAAAAAATTTATAGGATCATTTGATTAATTTTCAAAAAAAGTTGGGGCGACACCGCCCTTTGCATCCTCTGCTGATAATAGCGAGAGAAACATAGACAGATCGGGACAAAACATGCATGCATACGTACACTCAACCAAAAACACCAGTTGTGACTGATGAGTGTCAACCTTAATTGAAATTCCTCTTTTTGTAGTATTGTCTGTCTTTTGGTGGGTCCGGGATGTGACTGAAGTGCTTCGTGAGATACGTTTCACCAGGCACTCAGATTTGTGTATATGGGATATTCTTTTGCTATTTTTTTTTTTTGATAAGTGGCTGAAAGTTCAGCTTAAGAGCGATACGGATATTCTTTTGCTATGTATACATATATAGCAATTGCGTATCAGTCTAGAGCATTTCCATTTTTATGTCAAAAATAGTGGTAGAGAAGAATGGATGGTGGGTCCGAAAATGTTTATGACCATGCGTAATTTTGGTATTCAAGCTTTTGCTTTAGTTGATTAAGAGGGTAGGTTGGGGTTGATTAGTCGACTCATGTGCAATTTATAGGTGCGGTTTGTATTAATTGTTGATATGTCACCGATACATGAAGCAAAGAGGGGGACGGTACTTCAGTTGGGGTTGAGAAAATCATTGGTAATGACGTGAATCCGATAATGATGTTCACCTTATCTAATCACTATAGGTCTTCTTCTTTCTAGATCGTATTTGCATGAGATGACAAACATTAATTTGATTGATTTTTACTAACAGTTATTGCTGCATCAGCGAGGAAGGAGTTGTCGCGTCATTGGCTACACGAATTCGAAAACCGAAGGTATCTCGAACTTCCAGTTTTCTATGAAAGAGTGGTCTAGAGGAGAGGCCACATACCGACAAAGTAGCACCTTTGACAGTTTAAAGGATATTTTATAGAATGTTATTTTGGTTTAATTTCATTATATGTCGCTACTAAATATATATGTCACTTAAGTTTGAGATAATTAACAAAATACCACTAATTAAGAGGTAAAACAATAATAAAAGCGCAACCATTTTGAAACTTTACAAAATGATCACTTTCGTCGACTTTCAATTTGCAAAGTCCCTCTTATATGTTCAACAACTAGTTTTTGCTTCAGGAAATTTCATGAAATGTCACTATATTTTTTGTTAATTCATGAAATGTCACTAAAAAAAAAAGAAAGTCACGAAAAGAGTATCATGAAATGCCACTTTCGTCGACTTTACGATATATCTAAAGTCCCAAATTAGATAATGTAGGAGCAAGATCACTAATCTTTAATCTTGTGCGGATAATAACTTAATGAGAAAATTCACAATATGTCACTAAAATGTTTCATAATTTTCAATATAACTCTTTTTTGAAACTTGTCTCTCATATGCCACGATTTTGTTTTAAAATTCTCAATATGCCACTACTGGGTGACGGACGTTAAATTCGTCATTAACCTTCTCTGGACAATGACCATTATGCCCCTGAGATAATTTGTTTTCTTCTTTCTTTAGGACTGTACAATAACTACTTTTTTTGAAAAAAGTTTAAAAATACACAAAATACCCTTGTTTGGTTTTTAAGTTAACAATATGCCACTCTTTAAGTTTTGTAGTTTACAATATGCCACTGTTTAAGTTTTGCAGTTCACAAAATGCTCCTGTTTTCCTTTTAAGCTGCTGTAACAGCTAGTTTGAGTCCAACAACTCTTTTTGGCCAAAATAAAGTTGATAGTATGTTGTAGATAATGCTTTTTTTGTCTAGCGGTTAGATGAGACAACTATGCAGAAGCAAACAAAAGTGTAAACAGTAGTACAATGATGTTTTTGAGCATTAATATATACAAAAGTACATCATATTTTTCGGATACAAATTCTAGTTGTAACTACAACTACAGCTCACAAAAATATCTTCTTCATGCTTTGTACATCTCTTCTCTAGGTTTTGTAATACCCCCATCCCACACCGGGATATGAGTAATAATGTGAATTGTTTATAAGGATACATATGGGTTGACTACAACAACAAGGCCTTCCACTCTTAAACCCAAGTGAGGATTAAGGGCCTAAAGTGACTAGTTTTCAAGCCCGAATGGCTTGGGAGCTAGGTTGCTGGACAGTTACCCATTACAAATGGTATCAAAGCTGACTAGGGACCGTGTCGAGATGATCTACCTAACACCTAGCGAAGAGGTCCATGGGACTTGGATGATAGGCTTGCGACAAGGACGTCACACTCTTTGAGTGGGGGAGTATGTAATACCCTCATCCCACATTGGGATATGAGTAGTAATGTGAATTGTTTATAAGGATACATATGGGTTGACTACAACAACAAGACCTTCCACTTTTAAGCTCAAGTGAGGATTGAGGGCCTAAAGTGGCTACATATGGGTTAACTACAACAACAAGACCTTCCACTTTTAAGCTCAAGTAAGGATTGAGGGCCTAAAGTGGTTAGTTTTCAAGCCCGGATGGCTTGGGAGCTAGGTTGTTCGACAATTACCCATATGGGGTGTTACAGGTTCCTTCTTTATTTCCTAGCTCCATCGTGTTGCTTATAAGATACGCATCAGCTTCCAGACCCTCTTAATGTGGAGCTTCAGAATAAGCAGAGGCAACCGTAGAAGTAGATGCTAGCATGATTGAGTATGAGTTGGTTAAACCAACATGCCTTACCTTGGGATGAGGAGAGTATCCTTCCTGTATCACCGGTGCCCACCACTTAAAGAAATCACGAGCTCAACCGTTGTAGTATACCCTTCCAACCAAAGTGTTCTTGCGGGAGAGTGTAAGGTTGGATGAGACTCCACATTTGCAATGGATTGTTTGAAACTTTTCATTGATTGTAGTTGTAAACATGGTCATATATGGCTTTAGTATGGTGTTTTTGCTCTATTTATATGATTAAAAAAAGTTTTGTATAGGCAATAGAGCTGTTAGACTCAAACTAGCTGTTTTAATTCAAAAATAGCCGTTACATCAGCTTAAAAGGAAAACAAAGGCATTTTGTGAACTATAAAACTTAAACAGTGGCATATTGTAAACTTCAAAACTTAAAAAGTGAGATATTGTTAACTTAGAAACAAAACAAGGGTATTTTGTGCACTTTAAAACTTTTTTCAAAAAATTTACCGTTGTACTGTTAAACCAGTGCCCCAAAAAATCCATCAGGGTATAATGGTCATTGTCCAGAGAAGGTTAATGGCAAATTTAACGTTCGTTACCCAGTAATGGTATATTATGAATTTCAAACAAAATCGTGTTATGAGGGATAAGTTTCAAAAAAGAGGTATATTGTAAATTATGAAACAATTTAGTGATATTGTAATTTTTCCTAACTTAATTAACGATGATGATGAGTTAAGATAACATAAGTTAAACTTTTTCAAGACCTTGTATACAAAAACTATTTAGTTTCCTTATACGTGGTGACTTACACCCCATCTCTATTTTTTAGTACTTAGGAAGAAGGATCTCTTCAAGCCCATCTTTTGAACCTAAGTTTCAAGACACCCTAATCCAAATGGCTACTCTTCTAGAGATATTAGGATGTGGTCAAGACCAAACTTGCAGAATGATTGAAGATACATTCTCCTCTGATTGTGTTATCCCTACTTTACCCAAGAAATTTATTAAACACATTATCAAAATTTCCCGCTCATTTCTTTGGTCTGGGTATGTTGACCAAAATACCACCCCCTGTTGCTTGGAGTACCATTTCCACTAACAAGAAAATGAGGGCCTATGGATGAAGTACATTCATAAATGGAACATGTGCTTCATGCTTAAACCTATTTCCGCTATTGCTTATGATCCCGAACGACTGTTGATCTCCTTAGCGGATCATGATATTTGGATGACCAAAGCCAAAGTGCATAACCCTTGGACCTTGAAATCCATCCTTCTTGCCAGAGACTGGTGGATCACGCAATGTGGGTATTTAGCCAATGCTTCGTCGCTTCTCCTCTCTTACAATGCCCGCCCCCGTGTTAGTTTTTTTATAAAGATATCTCCCACCCTCTTAGGCCCTTTATTTGGTACAATATCTATCGGAGATCTTGGTCTATCTCTAAAGTCAAATTCATTTTATGGGTTACCCTTAGGGGTAAGCTTAAAAACTAGTGATAAGCTCCAATCTTGGGGCATATGCTTTAATCGTTGTTGGCTTTGTGAGTGTGCTCTAGAGACTACCCTCATCCTTTTTTTTTTTGCAGGTTCTCTTGTAGGATTTGGTGGACTTGTAACACCCCTACCGTAATCTCCACACTTAACCAATAATCGCAGCGAAAACATAACTTAAGCATTAACCAAAAAGGGCGGTGTTACACGCCGTTAGCCACCCACGTGACTAACTAGGCTGTTACGTACAAATGTATCGATCTGACTACAAGAATCCCAAGCATAATTACGACCTTCAAAATTACTTTCCAAAAAGAATCACTATATACTGAGTGTTAATGTACAAAAATCACCAATCAATTCCTACATTCACCAAAATATACGACCTCGAGTGTACAGGCACTACTCGGGTTCAATATCCAAAAATAACAAAAGTATTCCTTTGTGCTCCATGCTATAACGACTCCGCTTCCTTGATCACTCTCTTGAAAAATAATATTGTGCCCCAAAGTGGCTCAGCAACCCTTGGCTGGTATGATTAACGTGCAGCCCGTCGGCTACCAGGATGCACGCAACTACTTCTCATAATAAACATGGGGTTCATTGAACAAGTAACATACATAATTATCACAACATTCATTGCATATGAACAACACACATAATACACAATAGGAACGAATCGCTTAAGGAAACGAACCATATAAACGTTAACCAAATTTGGTGAGCCTAGAGAATGATCTCATTCTCATGCTAAGCTCGTTACATAACATGTTACCGTTCGGTTTATTGAACGTTTATTTTACCCCAAGATGCGTTGGATATAGTAATCCAAACTCACCGTACATAAATTCCCCCTAGCCCCGAACTAAAGTCAAGGTAGGAGAGTCTCTTATTAGACTCGTGGGAGATTCATTCCCAAAAGGAAAACAACCAAAACATGGAGAGGGTCGAATCTGATTCAAATATCGACCCCCGTACATACACGCGTGACCGGACACCCGAATTCCTCACCCCAAGGTATACAATGGTTAGAATCCCCTTTATCAAACTCATCACATCGTATGGGATCATTGTCAATCAAGTTGGTTAGTCACACCGGTGAGGAAGTATATACACACACACACAATGAGCAACAACCGATACACGAATAGCCGTAGTTAGAACGTTTCGTAAGTTGAAACGTTAAAAGCCAAATACCGTTCTCTTACGTTTTCCTAACATTGGTTAGCTAACGGGTTAGCGCGTATTCGAGGTTAGACGGTATCGGGACATACACGCCACAATAAAAGAATAACAGTAAACTCATTTCATGATTTATATCTTACAAGGTCGTAACACTCATAAAAACAAACAACACATAAGCCGGTGTAAACCGGTAGCAAACAAACTGCAAGAAAACCATACCTCGGTCCTTGCTGCGTTCGTTGATCACCGAATGCAGCTCCTATACATAATTAATCATGTTGGTTAATTACCGTATTTAATTTCCGATTAGCTAATTACTTCACATAATTATGTTGTACAATTTCACACTTAAACTTACCTTTTAATTACCCTCTTAATGGTCATTATATGGTCTTAACAAGTCCTAACTAATCATATAACATCATCCCATTCATTTCCCCTTGTTTAGATTAAAAAACAATCAAAATTTTCAATTCTGGTGCTGGTCTGGGACCTTGTCCGGGTCCTAACTCTCGGACCAGCACATGGAAGCAACTCTCGGCCTAAAAATAGAGGTGGTCCGGGACTTTACACTAGACCTAAGTCCCGGACCACTGCTACAGACCTCCAAAAATGGCATTTTCAATTCTTGTTACACTTGTTCTCTTCACCCATTGTTGCCCCAAGCTTCCTACATGTATTTAGGTATATTCTAACACTAATATAACCTCTTAAACTTGCCTAAATCATCATCTAAACTTGTTGCCCAATTCTTAATCAAATTCACCCAAATTTCCCACTCTCCTCTTACAAGAACTAAAACTTAGTTTTGCTAAGTGCTATGTTACAGATTTTTCTCACCACTCTCACCCACTTACTAGTCCAAATAATGCAACATCCCACCTTAAAGTTCACTCATTTACCCACCTCTATCTATCTAGTTTCAAACCGATTTTTATACTAGATTTTACCTCTCAAAATACCTAGTAGTTCTCTAGTTTGTTCCCACTTAGAAATGCACTTAAACCATTAAATTTCTATACAAATTTTGACATGGTCTCCCTATAATTTTAACATGTTCCCACACCTTATTTAGCTCACCAAAACACTCCAACCAACAAACTCATCCAAGGCACCAATCCACACTTAAATTTCATCATTTCAACAACAATAGCACCCATGTACATAAACCTTAAAAGCTTGGCTCTTAGGCCCTTAAACAACATTAAATTAAACACTGAATTTCCTCAATATTAGCAACACCTGCACTACACTCAATATTTATTTGCACCAAAACAAACAAAATTCCTTAAACACCACATAAGCTTAAGGTAAGTTATTACCTTGGATTTCTTTCAAAACTTTCCCTCCTCCTTACTCCTTGTTCCACAACCGATTTCCAATGGGGTTATTTGCTACACTAATAACCAAATACCATGAATGGTAATGAGCACCAAGGAATTAAATAAGGTTCTTATAACAACCCTAAAACAAGAGGGTGTTTAATCATGGAAATGAAGAGAATTTACCTTCTACTTCACAATGGGGTGTTTGGGAATAAAGATGGGCAAGATCCAGCACTTAATGAGGGTTCAAACAAGCTAAAATGAAGAACAAAAATGGAGCTCAAAACAGAGCAAAACCGGCCAAGAAGAAATGGAGAAAGGATGAATTTTTGAGTTGTTTCTTACCTTAAACCATCAAAAGGTTGATTGGCTTCAAGAATGAGTGATTTCCTCTTCAAAGTGAGCTACACCCATGGAAGTCAAATGTGGAGTTTGAAGGTTTTGAAAGGTGGAAAATGATCTCCAAAGCAAGGTGAGTATTTTGGTGTATTTTGTTTTTGATTTTGACTTGATTTGGTGGAGGAACAAGGAAGGAGAAGAGTGGAGTTGGGAGAGGCTTAGAAATCGCCATAGGAGGAAGAAGAGCAGAGAGGGAGAGCTGGGAAGAAAGAAAATCAGAAGGGGAGGGAAGAATAGAGGAAAGAGAAAATGTGTGAGAGATAAGAAAAGCACTTTTTGACTTTATGCTTTTGTCCTTTAGCAAATAGTGGAGAATTAATAAAATGAGAGGGAGAGGGGCAAAACGTGAGATACCCTCACACAAGGGGAAAATCATATTTTTGTAAAAGTAGAGAGGAGGTGGCACATGGTCACTTAGCAGATAACACCCGTAAATCCCGAACTGTCAGTATTTAGCAGTCCGGGTCCAGTTTCCGGATTTTTTTGTGTTATTTATTTTAATGGTCCTAGACCTTGACTAATGTTTAATTATAGTCATATTATTGACTATAAATTTTATTAATCCGTTAGACCCATTTAAAATCACATTTCCCGGGTTCCTCGAAAAACGTGTTTTAAAGCCTGTTTTGCGTTTTTAATCCACTATTTGGATCGTTTCCTTCGGGAATTTTTCCTACATGTTCTTAGTGACTAAATAAGTCCTAGGGATCCATTTAGGACCCTAGTTAAGGTTATATACTTACTATAATTACTTAACACACGTTTTTGCGTTTTGTGAATTTTACGCGTTTTCTTTTTCTTTTGGTTTTTATTTCTTCACCAATGATCTTAAGGACTTAATTAGCCTTATAATATCATAATTACATAATTAATTAACATATTAAGGTTTGGGGTATTTCAGGACTATATGTGACTAGCTGGGTATCCCCACCAATAGGTCTAGCCTCCGTAGTTGTATTCACTGGATATCCTGTTACTGCAAGAGGAATTTTCCAATTGACCTAGTGAGAAGAACGGTCATCACCAACGTCATCTACTACGTCTAGATAGAGAGATTTTTTTGATTGGTAACAACAATGGGCGAGTTTCGAACCCAAGACCTTTGGTTCAAGGGTATCTCTCCACTCCTTCCACTACTGACCAAGCCGCCGGGGCTTGGTACATCTGGATAGAGAGATGCAAGCGTGTCATGGCCAACCATGCTTGAGACCCAGCTCACTTTGTGTCAGACATAAAGGCTGCCACTAAAACTATGGAAGCGGCTCAGGTTCTGCAGTATCATTCTTGCAGTAGTGCTGCACTAACTAAAACGTACTATAAGAGATTTGCGAGTGAAAAAAGAAAAGGTAAAAAGGGATTATATTTTGAACATGCAGCGTTAGATGCATGTACATATGGCGCGGAATATTTTCCATCATCCATGATCTATTATCAATATTCAGTTACTAGAATACTATTTATTTGTTATCTTTATGAATCATAAGTCCCAACATGCGGACATAGAATCACGGATTGATTATTAACTCTCTTAGACAGAAATAATAAACCGTTGCAAATGAAGTTTAATGTAACTCTAAATAAATATTTCTGGCAACATAAGGTTTAAATCTAGTGGCGAACCCAAAAATTTTGTTTAGGGGGGGCTAAAAAAAAAATTTTGACACCCAGAGATTTTGTTTTGGGGGACTAAAATTTTTTTTGACACTAATTTTCTTTAAAACTTTATATTATGTTGTATTGTTTAAAAATTTATAAGAGTATTTGACATAAGAGTATTTGACAAATTTTTAAAATTTTGGAAGAGGTGCTGGAGCCTCCTAGCCCCCCCTCCCCCTCTTGGTCCGCCTCTTTTTAAATCCAAGATATTTGGTTCTAGAATATCACTCCATTTCTGACCTAGTCACTGGACTTGACTATAAATGAAGCTTATAAATGAAGAAGATGGTTTGTAAGAGTATGTAATTGCTCAATGATGAAAGAGAACAAACAAGGAGGGTTGTTAATGGAATGGATTGCAAGTTGAAGTCGAACCTGACTCACACTAGCTCATATTGACGTTGTTCATCTTGTATAAACTTTTACAGTTAGCTAATTTATATTGGTTGTCTTATAGTACATCTACTTTACTAATAGTAACCATTAACTTTCAAATCACAGCAATATGTTTCAGTTGTCTATTGACATCTTTGTAGCTTCAAAGAACGTCTCAAGCCGTGGCCTCTTGCCTGTTCGGTCTCCTTTCAGCGGGAGTAAAGCCTTTTGCCTCTTCACCTTCATTGCTTGTCTTTCTCCTTCAAAGCTCAATGACCATTCACTGTCTCCGGATGCATGCTCTAAGGCGCTGTCTTGGAAATAGGTGTAATGATTAAAGGTTGCTTGTGGTATACAGGGTCGTCTTGGTGATTTTTGGGGCTCATGCTAAAATCTAAAATTCGCTGTCTCCTTCAACATTTTTTTAGCTTTTCTAGGGTGGTTTTTATGGTTTGTGGTGTAGGGTAATGTTTTTTAACTCATTTTATACTTTATAATGTTGCAACTGACTCGACAATAAGCCTTCGACGTTTTTATCTTTCCTAGTGTGGTTTCTAGGGTTTGTGGTGTAGGGTAATCTTTTTTTTAACTCGTTCTATACTTTATAAAGTTGTCGTGACTCGACAAATTTTCAGGCTTTGTGGTTTAGGGTCGTTAGACCCTAGACCATATACTACAAACCCTAAAATTGCCTTCAACGTTTTTAGCTTTCCTACGGTGGTTTTTGGGGAGGGTTTGTGGTGTAGGGTAATCTTTTTTAATTCATTCTACTCTTTATAATGTCGACACTGACTCGACAGGTTTTTAGGGTTTATGGTTCAGAGATTAGGGTCGTTAGACCCTAATCCTTTCACTACAAATCCTAAAAATGTCTTCGACGTTTTAATATTTTCTAGGTGGATTTTGGGGTGGGTTTGTGGTGTAGGTTAATCTTTTTTAACTAAGTCTATACTTTATAATGTCGCAACTGACTAGGCAATAAGCCTTAGACGTTTTAAGATTTCCTAGGGTGGTTTTTGGGGTGTAGGGTAATCTTTTTCAACTAAGGTTATACCTTATAATGTCGCAACTGACTCGGCAATACCTTCGACGTTTTAAGATTTCCTAGGGTGGTTTTGGGGTGGGTTTGTGGTGTAGGGTAATCTTTTTTTGTTCATTCTATTCTTTATAATGTCGACACTGACTCGACAGGTTTTTAGGGTTTGTGGTTCAGCTAAAAATGCCTTCGACATTTTAATATTTTCTAGGGTGGATTTTAGGGTGGGTTTGTGGTGTAGGATAATCTTTTTTAACTAAGTCTATACTTTATAATATCCCAAGTGACTCTGCAATATGCCTTCGACGTTTTAAGATTTCCTAGGGTGGTTTTTGAGGTGGGTTTGTGGTGTAGGGTAATCTCTTTTTGTTCATTCTATTCTTTATAATCTCGACACTGACTCGACAAGTTTTTAGGGTTTGTGGTTCAGGGATTAGGGTCATTATTTATTAGTTTCAGAATTATATGCCATTCATACGGTAATAAATATGCCATAAATTTACATAATACTAGCCATGATTTCATATCATTAATATGAAAAACTACTCAATTCATTTTTAACTTTCCAAATAATAGGTTAACCATTTACGATTGACAGGTTTACCTTTTACATGCGATAGGTTAACCATTTATATGTGACAGGTTAACCATTTATGATTTACAGGTTAACCATTTACATGGGACAGGTTAACCATTTATGATTGACAGGTTAACCATTTACATGCGAAAGGTTAACCAGGTTAACCATTTACATGCGACAGGTTAACCTTTTACATGCGATAGGTTAACCATTTATATGTGACAGGTTAACCATTTAAATGTGATAGGTTAACCATTTATGATTGACTGGTTAACCATTTACATGCAACAAGTTAATCATTTACATGCGACAAGTTAACGATTTTCATGTTACAAGTTAATGATTTTCAAGCAACATTTACCAGCATTTAAGATTAACATTTCTTCTTTTCAAATTTACATGTTGGCTTTCATATACAACTTAAAATACATTAGCAAAACACCACAAACTGGCCCTGTTAATTCAATGAATTGGTGAAGAACGGGGTAAGATTAGTGCTGACTCGAATGAGGAATCGACTGTGGTTTCACAAATTTTGGGTGAGGAGGAAGTGAGAGCATGAATCGGGAATGAGGAGGAGGAAGTGAAAGCATGAATCGGGACGAGAAGGAAGAAGACGACCTAAAAGTAAATCGTATTTTTTTGGCCTGTCAAAGGTAGTCTTTTTTTTTATTTCTCAACAAAGCATTTAGTTTATTGCAGCAGTCCTGCGCATTCTCTGTGCAGCATATGAGCTGCGCTCCATATAGATAAGCAATCACAATATGTTTTTTTTTATAATAGAACTAGTTGATGTTTTGTTTTTCACAAAAAATTATAGCAGTGGACAGTGTTTTCCCCAATTCAGCTACGGTGGAGACGAGGCCTAGGGACAGGGCCTAGAGGTGAAATTCGGACATGTTTGAACATTTCGTCCAAGTCTGAGTTGGAGTCTCGCTGCAGCCGATATTTCCCGGGACAGCCGCTCCGGGACTCAATATTCCACACATCCTCTTCTTTAGTTTTTGGAAGTCTTTCCTCATGGTATTTTCTATACCATTACATTCTTCTAATCAGATTTTTCACCATGTGCTTCTTCTGATCTATATTTTTTCTCTTCTCCGACCTCCCTTTTCTTCATTTTTATTTTTCTGAATGTAACTCGATGCCTTTGTTGTCATTTTTATGTCAACTTGATAAGAACATCGTCTTGATACAACAAGCATGCAATAATACGCTTTCTGTACAGCTCCCAAAATTGCTTGTTGTTTAGATTCTTATTCATTGCATTTTACAAGCCAACAATCCATGAACACACATAACAAAAGTCTGGTAAGCCGTTGGTACATAATCAATTGCCCAACTGAATTGCTTAACGCTTACATTTACATTCGAACTCTGAATCATATCAACTTGTATAAGTCAAATTTATAAGATATATCTATTATTTAGATGCAAAAATTTAAAATGGTTAATGAAATACCAGTAACAGGTTAACAAAATAAAGTGATAAGTTAACAAAATATAAGTGACATGTTAACAAAATACAAGAGACAAATTAACTAAGTACAAGTGATAGATTAACCAAATACAAGTGACAGGTTAACCAAATAATTTAATTTGATTATTTAAATTTTCATATAATTTCACAATTATTTTAGTGTTATTTTTTAATGTAATTTTATTTATAATCATAAATAAATAATCACAATTTCAACATTTTTGAAAAGATTATTTTGTATTTGGATAAATGTGTATGCTTTTGATACATAATTTTTTTTTTTTAATTTTTATACAAAGTGTATATTCTTTTAGTATATAATTCCAAATTGTCATGCTATAGAAATGATTTTAAACATTTAGAGCTTAAAAAATGTTCAAATCATACTACTACTTTAGTAAAACATATTTTAATTTTAAATTATCTAATCAAACTTATGAGGTATTTTCATGTTAATTAATTATAATTTAACTAAATAATATTTTCAAAATACAGCCTTTATTGTTAAAACGGGGAATGTTATAATAAGAAATTGATCTAAAAAAAAGTCACGCATGTAAAATTGAAAAAATGATTAATTTGAAACGTTTATTAAAACTATACACTAATAACCTTTAACTATTTGATTGCAAAAAAAAAATTGAAAACTATACATATCGACGGACTCCTAACCGATTTTGTAAAGATTTTTTTTTTTTGTCTTTTACTAGCAGCAGTGCTGCGTATAACGCCTGCAGCATATAAACTATCATATGAACTAAGATTGGAACATCTAACAGAGATTTTGATTGGCAGGATATGATACTTTGTACCTAGCTTGAGAAGATTATGTATCATCCCCCTTTTACCCTTTTTTTTGTACGTCTCGAGGATTTTGTGGTTTTTGTCTCTTCCCCGAGTCTAACTACAATTTTTTCACTTCTACATATGTAATCTAGTTCCATCGTCTCATGAAGCTATAAGAGCATGATTATCAAGGATTCTTATGAGTTCTTAAGTAAAAAAATAAATAAAAAAATATGAGGTGACGAGAGAGGGGTAAGAACTTTAATGTTGGTTCTTAGGGAAGAACCTTTTAAGAATCCATAAATGGGACCCATCAATTTTTCCTTTAATTATAATATGTCAAATATAAATAGTTAAATCTTATATATTTTTAAGACTTAATATTTGAAAAATTAATAATGATATAAATAAACCAAATACATCAACATTCTTAAAATCTCATTCTCTACAAAATGAGATCCATATTGACTATGTTTTTCATATTTTTAATATATATATATATATTTTAGTTAAATAAATACTTATTATTTATATTTTAGTAATATAAAAGTAATATTTAAATATACTTGAAAAATATAATATGTAGCAATGTATTCATTTCAAAATTCATTATAATATTTTAATCCTAAACTTTAATACATTTTAGTTAAAATTACTTGTGTATTATAAAAAATAGTAGTAATAATAATTAAATTTTAATGTTTGTATTCTTATAACAATTCATAAGTAAAAATTAAAATGATAAGAGAAATGGGGAGAGTTTAAAACCAAATGATGGGTTCTCTTATATTGATAAAAATTAGATATGGTTTTTAAAACGATGTGACGGTGAGAGAAAAAGGAAAGAGAGTGTTAAGAACCCAAATTTGAGTTCTTTGATAAAGGTGTAAACCATTGTTTGAACAAAACAAACAAATTAAACAAAGTCGGAAGTGTACTTAATGGAATTAATGCTTATTCGTCGAAGTGAGATATTTAGTATAACACTATAACTGAGTGAATATGTCTGATTTCTAAAAAAACAAAAAGATTTCTAAAAAATATAACTGAGTAAATATGTCTACAAAGTTTTTCTGCAGTTATGACATGTATATGTAGGTAGCCTTAGAACGGTAGATCATGATCAATCGATCATGACCTGTTAACACGATATTTGGAATGCCTCATAACATATATACACATTATGCCCATCATCACTCTTCTCATTTTGTTTCTACCACATTGAGGATGTATATACCTCCATATAGGTCTGATTCATTCTCTGCTACACGGACATACACAATGATTAAGCTCAGCACGAAGCATAATTGACCCGAGGTTGGCAACAACATCCCTAAGTACTATGAAACCAGAAAGAAATTAAGGACCAAAATTGTAGTTCTAAAGCCTCCGGCCGTCTCAACTCCCATTGGTTTATACTACTATATGAATAGCATATATAAGAAGTAATGATATCATTTCTATATAATATTATGTGCATATATATATAACCCAATATATACTCGATCTTCTTGTTGCTACACACATAACCCCGTCTCCGTAGCAGCAACTGGTTTTTCCAGCAATACTGCCGCCGCCTCCAAATCATCCACTGACTCATCATCACCGCTACTAGTCAGCTCCTCCGCCCTCTGCGCCTCCTTGTCCCAATCCGTCCTGATAACCGCTACACACAGCATGACAGCACACGCTGCTTGAGCCGCCAACAAACCTAACCACAGACCCATCAATCCCAACCCAAACCAAAACCCCATCACAATCGCAACCGGCATCCCAACACCATAAAACGCACTTAGATTAATATTAGCCCCAACCTTTGGCCTGGCACACCCTCTCAGCACTCCACACAGCGTCGTCTGTGGACAGTTCCCTAGCTCACAAAGTCCCACAATTGGAAGCGCAGCCGCAACTAAAACCGCCACTCCTTTATCTGTCGTGAATATTCCCGCCCACACATTACGCATTGTCACCGCAAACGCCATCGCTAGTAGACTCTTGAATATCGCACATCCGAGTCCAGCCGTTGCAGCTCTTCTTGCCTGACGTGGATTGTTCGCACCAAGCTCATTCCCTACACGAGCTGACACCGCGCTACTTAAGGAGGATGGGAAAATGTAGATTAACGCGGTGGCTTGAATAAGTATACCCATTGTTGCAACTGCATCTTCTGCGTTTGGTAGAATGCCTGAGAGAACAATCATGAGTTCATACCACCACCATTCAAGGCAGACAGAGACACAGTTTGGGATTGCTAAAGTGAGAATTGTTGTCCATCCCTTAAAGCATTCAAATGACCATCCTTGTCCCCATGTTTGTTTGTGAGCACCAGTAAGTAAGTAGATTAAAATAACAGCTAGCTGGTTGAAATCATTGATCGCGACTGACATAGCAACGCCACTTATGCCGAGATTGTAGTGGTAGACTAGTAAGTAGTTGATGGGTGCGTGAAGGATGAGGGAAACACCAGCACTGAGCATTAATGGAGTGGTGATGTTTTGTGTCCGGAGGTAGATGCGGAGTGGGTTAATGAGGGACTGGAAGAAAAGGTCAGGGAGACAGTAAAGAAGGTAAGTGGAAGCAACGGCGGTGATGGATGGATCTTGACCGAGGAAAGTGAGGATAGGACCGACGTAGAGCCAGAGAAGGGAGATTGGGATGCAGAAGAGGTTGAGGATTAGGATTGTGCGTTGGAGAGTGTAACCAACGAGTTGGAAATGTTTGGCACCCAAGGCTTGGGAGGAGATAGCATCCATACCCATTGCTAGACCGGTTAGGATTGAATAACCGGTTATGTTGGCGAACCCGATGGCTAATGAGCCGCCTGCGAGATCGTTTTTGCTGAGTCGGCCCATGAAAACGGTTGAGATTGCGAGTTTGCCGTAGGTGAGGAGACCGGCGAGAATGAGCGGGAAGGCGATAGAGTAGAGGCGGAATGTCTCTGCTATTGCCTGCATCACACAGAAGGGAAATTAATTAATTAATTAATTAAGTACTTTTGATTTGGATGTAGTAGTAGTACTAGTAAATATAAAATACATGTGGATGGCTGGTTTTATGTAAAGTGGAAAAGGAACAGGATAATGAATACATAATTTAATTAGGGATGACGTTAAGAGTTGACAACAACAGGAGACGACGCTAGCTAGGGGAACTCTGCTGTTATTAATTAAATTTAGCAGTATACTTAGTATATTTGTCAGAAGAAATTAAGGGTAAAAATGAATATAAAAGTAGCTACTAGCTAGTAGTATGACTTAGTAGTAATTAATTAATGATAATGAATTACCTCTTTGGAAATGGGTGACCATGATGGATGAGGAGAATAGTCAGGATCATCAAAACGCTGGGATTTGCAGCAGAGTAGGAGTGGAACTTGTTGATCTTCGGTTCTCAATTGGTTTTCCATGTCTTTAATTTGAACAAAAGAAGCTAGTATTCCGTAAGAAAAAAAAAAAACTCTCTTTTTGTAGTAGTAGTAGTAGTTGTTTGTTGCTTCTCTTTAGATGGGCAAGGTAGGACTCTCTGCCTCCTGGTCTTTCTTAATTTGACTATACAAAATTAAAACCAAAGGTAGTAGCTAGCTAGCTAGCTGGAAAAATAACAATTCTTCTCTGACTGAAGGACTACTTGGTCTATGGAACATAGATTCACAAATTAACAAGATAAATCAATAAGCTCTCTTCTATCGATCTCGATGGGTGACGGTATCTCTCTGATCAGTTGAGAAGGAGATAAGATGTGGAAGTGAAATGGGAAAAAGGTTGATAGAGAGAGCGATAGAGGATGAAGTATAACTCTCTAGCGAAAGAGAGAGAGCTGGTTGGCACACACAGGGAAGAGATAGAGGAGAAATGCAAGAACCACTCGAATTCATTAGTCTCTATTTATACTAGTCGTTGTTGATGGCCGTTTCAGGAGACGAATCAATTTGAGACGGATCAATGGAAAAGAGAATGACTATTAAGCGTGCGTGCTTGGGTATGAGTTGATTTGTTCTTCTTCTTAGTGGACATCACTTTATGTACCCTACTAATAAGCTAGCTACTATACAATACAAACATTAACCGTGTTGTGTTGGCCAGCACTTCGTTTGGTTAGAGATGATAATAGAAATAAACCTATATTTAGGTTAGAGATATGATAATAGAAAATTCTTTTTGAAATAAACAATCATGGACGAGACGGTACATGTATTAAGTTTTTTTTTTCTTATGATAAAACTAATAATATATTTATATGGTTTCAGTCTTAATCAAATTCTTTCATATATTGTTGTGAAAGAGCAATCCAGCAGCAATTAAAGACATAGATTACCCATTTCCTACTATGATGAGTAAGGCGACTTGATGAACTTGGGTTCATGCATGGTTCGTTAGTAATTGTGTGGTGATATATTTTCAGCTCGCTAGCGCGCCACTCAAAAAATGCATATATGTCTCACTTTTGGGCTCAAGTTGAGAGAAGGGTTAGTAGTGCTAATTCGATAAAGTGTCACTAACTGGAAAGCTCAATTCCCCTATTGTAATCAAGCCAAACTATATATTTTGTCAAATGACATGCGCAACATCTTATAAAAAGTTGAAGAAGTGGGTAAATTTTGGATTCAGGATCTTTGCTTATGATCAAAACACGGGCTTATTACTTGCACATCCTATTAAATTTCTATTCGAGTCGATCTATTAAATATTGTTCGATTGAGATTCCTTAAGTAATTACCTACTTTATTTTTGACACGCATATACAGTAACATACGTACTAGTTAACTAATTATTTCTGATCAAGAGGTTAAATTTTGGTATTCTGATTAATTTCTCAAACAATTAACTTAGTATTGTAAAATTATATGTGTTGTACTTTTGAAATATAACTAACTAAACAATTACGTCTCTCTAGGTTGGTTAGTTTTACAAGAGTCAAGAAAAGGATCATGTTCATCAATTTAATTAATTAATTTGTGTCTACGTACCACTCCCTCCGTTTTGTTCACCGTTTGATTTCAATATTTAATATATAAGATAAAATAATTTTTAAAATTTAAGTTTTGAAAATGATTCTTTACATGATAAACTATATATTATAAAATATAGTTTTATGAAATTGTTTTATCTTATATGTTGAGTTGGAAAAACGTGTCATGAAACGAACAAGACGATAAGGATGGAGGGAGTATCATCGATCTCACACATACTTATATATATATTCGTCTATCTATTTATGTTTAGTATGTGTATGTCTCGTCTTGTTTTAATTCAGATATGAAATACCTCAACTACTTAAATGTGTCAACACAACACTTGTAAACAAATATAGGTTGAAGGTTTTTTTTTCTTCTAGAAAATAGTTAATTGTACACGGATTCAAGGATTAAATAAATTAAGTATACATGCATGCATGTGTAGTGATGAGGTTCATTTAGTTAATGCGGTAAGCATATGCATGCGCAATTCCGCATATATTAGTATATATAAAAAAAAAGAAAGACGGATAAAATTCTATGCATCAGGCTCCATTAATTTTATAGTAGATAGTAACTGGTATATAGTTAACCACCGATATTGGTCAAATAATTAATAGCACAAAACTCTGAATTGATTGATAATTAATTACGTCTGACATATACAAAATGAATTATATAATATGAAATCGAGTGCATGTATGATACCTCTTTGTAACCGATGATCCAAGTACTCACAACGCTGTCAAATCGAATTGCTTGCACCTCTGTCCCCTGCTCTATCCTAAAAGCCTCCATTTTTTCAACTCTCTAGCAGCTGTTCAATCGGAGTGAATTAAGGTGCTATTTCTGTCTTTGATCCCCTCCTCCCACTCTTCAAGCTGTACGTAATTAAAGTACTCCTCTGTATATTGCACACAGAATTACAGATCTCGTTTATTAGGCTCCTCTCTAAACGTATAGCAACAGTGTGTATATAAACAAAGATTAGATAGATGATGACGGAGAAGGAAGAGGTCAGCGCATGTAATATGTAGTATATAGGACCTTTTATCCGTATCGAATATTGATTCGAAGTTTGTGCAACATCTCTCGTTCTATCAACAGCAATAAATACTGAACTATATGCATCAATGCATTGTATGAGGATATCTTATTTGTTAGCATATTTATTGGAAATCCATGCATGATAATGCGTACTATCTCTTCCCCGCTCCTTTCTTTTATACACCCAGGAGAGTAATACCCATATTAAATCCATCTTAGGTAGTAGGTACTACTCCTCATTGGTTTTTCCCCCTTTTTTTTTGGGTTAAATTATTCGCCGAGGGGGCGCGGTTATGTTCACGTTTTTTTTTTTTGTCAAGGACAGGATTTCTTATAATGTTTTGGTGCTCCCTTAAGTTTGGCTTTTTGGTAGGTATATAAATATCGCAGATTCTTGGCTACAGGTTGATGTAGCCATCTTTGACTACGGCAAATTCTATTGTACAACCGGTTGTACGGTGAGCATATTAGATAATTTATTTTAGGCAAACCATTTATTTTAGGCAAACCATTTATTTTAGTCCATGTATGTGTATCCATTGCATTTATTTCAGTCAACCATTTATTTTAGTCCATGTATGTGTATCCATAGCATTTATTTCAGTCTGTATATAATATCTTCATTTAGAGTAGTTTTTTTGATCTTCTGTAATCTTTATGTAATCTTTCTCTACCTCCAAACTCTATATATTAGTTGCTAGTCCTAGGCTTGTAAGACACACAATACACAATACAGAAAGCTTTACCTAAATCAATCTCTCTCTCGTTTACTTATTTTCTCTCGCGTCTTCTCCATTGTGAGTTCTTCTTCGACTCACTTTCCTACATGGTACCAGAGCACCGGGAAAGAAGATAGTTCTTTCGTTCTTCCGCAAGCAAGATGGCCGACGATGAAATCATTGACACCGGAAAGAAAGTGGAACCAGAGAAGGGCGCTTCTTCCGGCAACACCAGCATCGACGCCAGCGATCCCCTGTATGTTCACGCGTCTAAACAACCCGGTGTGAGTCTGGTTCCAAAATTCAATGGCAGCGGATTCCAGGGTTGGAAATGGGGAATGATGATGGCTCTCAAGGCTAAAAATAAGCACGGTTTTATCAATGGAAGCATCAAGAAACCAAGTGATGCAGTACCTATTCGTCTCTCGGCTTGGGAGCGCGCCAATTCTCTCGTCGTCTCTTGGCTAACAAATTCAATCGATCCGAATCTGGCACAAAGCGTGATGTACTCTGAAAGCCCAAAGGAGATTTGGGATACACTGTGTAAGCGATTCGAGCAAGAAAACCTCGCATCCATTCACAGCCTTCGCCAAGATCTGCACCAGTTGAAGCAAGGCGATGATTCGGTAATCGACTATTACACCAAACTCAAACAAATTTGGGGTGAATTAGATCTTGCTCGTCCTCAATCTGTCTGCGTGTGTGGCGGATGTGTCTGCGAAGTAAAGAAAACCACAAATCGACAGCGAGAAGAGGAGAAACTCATTCAATTTCTGATAGGTTTAAATTCTGAGTTTGTCTCAATCAGAGGTCAAATACTGGCGATGCAACCAACACCAGGCCTTGAGCAAGCTTTTTCACTGGTTATGCATGACGAAAAACAACGAGGAGGACGCAATCGAAGAGAGGACGGGATGAGTTTCTATTCGAGTATTTCAGGAACTGGTGAAAATGCTGTGAATCCAACAAACCCTAACTCTAGAAAGGGTGAAGGGTTTGAGCGAAAGAAAATTCATTGCACTTACTGTAAAAAACAAGGTCATACTATCGATGAGTGCTATCAGAGGCAGAAGTGTTCACATTGCAAAAGAAGTGGGCACATAGTTGGAGAATGCTATCAATTACATGGAAAAGAAAAAGTTCTTGCCAAGAAGAAGAAGAAAGCATACGCGAATTTGGTTGGTGGTTCAGAACAATCCACCGAGGAGAAATCTATCACTGAGGATGGATTTTCAGCACGCCAGTTGCAACAGATCGCTGAGTTAATCAAGACCAGCAATTATCAAGCTTCAAAATCAGAAGATACAAGCTATTGTAACTTCTCAAGTATCGATTATCAACCTTGCGTTTTCAATTTATGTTTCATGAGTAAACAAACTGGAAACGATTTTTCTGGCAAATGGATTTTAGACTCAGGGGCTACGGACCATATGTCTGGAGCTTACAATCTGTTTGAAAATTGGAAAAATCTGGGATACAAGCGCACTGTGATTCTTCCTGATGGTAGGCCACGAACTGTTAGCATGACTGGTGATGTTCAAATCACTCAAGGTGTCTGGTGGCGAGAAGTCTTGTATATACCTGACTTCATGTTTAACTTGGCTTCAGTTCAGAAATTAACAAAACAATTTGGGTGTAGCCTGATATTTACCGCCAATCATTGTCTTGCCCAGGACCGTTTGTCGGGGACACCTAAAAGACTTGGTTTGGGCCATGCCAGGCTCTATCTACTGGACACACATGAAGCAGCAAAATGTTTTGGATCTAATGCACCAGTTAAATGCAATAGCTTAGGTTTTGTTTCTGTGATGAGTTCACGAGCAAAAGACTTACACGTTTGGTTGGGCCATGTGTCATTTCATAAACTTGTGCAAATGGGACTTATTAAGAGTAATGAATTTTCTTCTGAATATGCATGTGACGTTTGTTATAAGTCCCGAGCACAGCGTCTCCCATTTCCAAACTCTGAAATCAAAACCAAACGCGCATTTGAAATGCTCCATGTTGACGTCTGGGGACCATTTAGGGAAACCACTTATAACGGGTATAGATACTTTATATGTTTCGTTGATGACCACACTAGAACTTCTTGGGTCCATCTTTTAAAGCAAAAGAGTGATGCTTGGCAAGCCATAGTGGGTTTCATCAAAATGGTTGCACGGCAATTCGAAGCCACAGTAAAGGTTGTGCGATCCGATAATGCTAATGAACTAGGCAGCTCTAATGAAGGTAAGAAATTTTTTGCTCAAGAGGGAATAATTCATCAAACGACATGTGCTCACACACCGCAACAAAATGCGGTAGTCGAAAGAAAGCACAAATATTTACTCGAAACAGCTAGAGCATTATTTTTCCAATCCGGTGTGCCACTTGATTATTGGGGAGAATGTATATTATAAGCTACCTTCTTGGTTAATCAGCAGCCTACCAAAGCCTTACATGGTCAAACGCCCTTTGAGTGTTTATATCAAATAAAGCCCAACTATGCAAATATTAAACCATTCGGTTGTCTCTGTTATAAAACTATTGTCGGTATCAAAACCGGAAAGTTCAGTCCTAGGGCCCAATCTTGTATATATTTAGGAATTGACCCAAGGAAAAAGGGACATAAAATTTTGTGTTTTGACACAATGAAAGTCGAAATATGTAGAGATGTAAAATTCCACACTCAAGAATTTCCATTCAGACTTTTAACCAAACAGAGTAACGTCACAAGTAGCGAGGCTTCTAATTTGCACACGCCTGTCTGGTATGATGATGATATGCCGCGCACATATGGTATCACTAATCCATACGCAAATGAGTCACCTCCCTTACCGGCCCAACATGGCGAATCAATTGAACTCTCTCCTTTACCGGTCCAACTCAGCGAATCAGGCCCAACAAGTTGGACTGATAATGATCCCAGCGAGCAAGCTTTTGTACCGGCCCAAGAGCAGCCTTCATCCAGCAATATTCCAACAGGCTTACGCCGGTCCAGCAGGGAGTCTCATAAACCAAGTTATTTGGCAGACTACATCTGCAACACTGCATTTCAGGAGATACTTGATGACAGGATATATCGTCGTACAACAAACACAAATCTTCTCTCCGATTATGCAAGTTTGACTGATGCTCAATTAAGTCCCTCAAAGGCCTTTGTCTCCGTTACACACAGTCCACACGAGAGTGAACCTGCAAGCTATAAGGAGGCTATCCTTTATGCGCATTGGAATGAAGCTATGCAGAAAGAAATTCGAGCTTTAGAAGACAATAACACATGGAGCATAGTTACCCCACCAATGGGAAAGAAACTTGTAGGTTGCAAATGGGTTTACCGTATCAAACTAAAATATGACGGCATGTTAGAAAGGTACAAAGCACGGTTAGTGGCCAAGGGTTTTACACAACGTCACGGGCTTGACTATCACGAAACCTTCTCATAAGTGGTAGAGTACAACAATACGTGCCCTGCTTGCTGTTGCTTTGCATCGAGGTTGGATAATCAACCAACTTGATGTCAATAATGCCTTTTTACATGGCGATCTTGATGAAGAAGTTTACATGAAGATACCGCCGGGACTTGAGGTCTCTGGAACCAATAAGGCTTGTCTCTTGAAGAAATCCTTATATAGGCTGAAACAGGCGTCTCGTCAGTGGTTTTCCAAGTTAGCCTCTTTTCTCCACGCTCTTGGTTTCTCCCAGTCCAAAAATGATTACTCTTTATTTTCCAAGAAGAGTGACAATGAGCATCTATTTGTAGCTATATATGTGGACGACATGCTCGTCGTTGGCAATAATCAAAATAGCATTGATCACCTCAAGTGTGCTCTAGACAAAAACTTCAAAATAAAAGACCTTGGTACATTGCACTACTTCTTGGGCATAGAGTTCCTTCCAACCTCACGAGGATTTGTTCTCTCCCAATGCAAGTTCAGTATAGATCTCCTCAGGGAATTCGATTGTGAAAATAAGAAGCCAACAACAGGACCTATGATAGTAGGCAAACCACTATTGCACACTGATGGTGTGCCTCTAGATGATCCCACTGTTTACCGACGTTTAGTGGGCAAGCTAAACTACTTGTCAAATACACGACCTGACATCAGTTTCACTGTACAAGTCTTAAGTCAGTTCATGCAATAACCAACTGATGTTCACATGCGTGCAGCAATCCATGCCCTAAGTTACATTAAGGGAACATTGAGCTATGGTATAATTCTTGCACGAGACCATGCTAAGACACTTGACTTGGTTGCATATTGTGATTCTGACTGGGCCGCCTGCCCCAACACAAGAAAATTAGTGTCTGGGTACTACATCTTTTGAGGGAACAGTCCTATTTCCTGGAAGACCAAAAAGCAAGGTTCTGTCTCCCTCTCTAGCGCTGAGGCGGAATATCATTCTTTACGACGTGTGACCGCAGAGCTGACGTGGCTTACACGTCTTTTGCATGAAATGGGCGTCAATAACATTACCCCCATACCAGTAAAGTGTGATAACCAGTCAGCAATTTACATTGCACGCAACCCGGTCTTTCATGAACGTACGAAACACATTGAGATTGATTGTCACTTCGTACGGGATAAGATACAACAAGGTTTGGTCGATGTCGTTTACACTCCTTCCAGCAGTCAACTTGCTGATATGATGACCAAGGCACTACCAGGCACACGATATCATACGCAGTTACCTCGGTTAGGCATTCACGATGCGCGGCGCACAAGCCTTGGCAATCTAGCTTCCCTACGGCTTGAGGGGGGGGGGGGGGGTATTAGATAATTTATTTTAGGCAAACCATTTATTTTAGTCCATGTATGTGTATCCATAGCATTTATTTCAGTCAACCATTTATTTTAGTCCATGTATGTGTATCCATAGCATTTATTTCAGTCTGTATATAATATCTTCATTTAGGGTAGTTTTTCTGATCTTCTGTAATCTTTATGTAATCTTTCTCTACCTTCAAACTCTATACATTAGTTGCTAGTCCTAGGCTTGTAAGACACACAATACACAATACAGAAAGCTTTGCCTAAATCAATCTCTCTCTCGTTTACTTCTTTTCTCTCGCGTCTTCTCCATTGTGAGTTCTTCTTCGACTCACTTTCCTACATCGTACAATCGTTCATTTTAAATTCAAACGTTGTTCAAGTTTTTATATTGATTGTTCATATTGATGTAAAAGTCCTACGTGTTATTGTTAAAGTTGTTCAACTTTATATGATGATTGTTCAAATTAATTGTGAAGAATGTTCGGGGATGTATATACACATCGTACAACCAGTTTAATGATAGTTGGATTGTTTGGCTACATCCCTGTGCATCCCTTTCTATTTTTTTTCAATTTTTTTTTGATAATTGCAAAGCGTAGTGAGTGACTTTGCCGAGCGAAGGGGTCCAGAATTTGTCTGCGAAATGAGAAGCAAGCGTGAGCATTTTTCTTCGTTAGCAACGCGCGCGTTCGTGTTGATTTTTTTTCCATTTTTTTGCTTTAATTTCTTTTTCTAAAAATCTTAAAATGTTTAAATTAATGTAACTTTTATTATGTAGGTCCAAAATGAAAAAAAAATATATCATTGTTCATATAAATTTAGCTCTTCAAAATAAGACCAGTCATGGATATGTTTTGATAACTTTCCAAAAAATATTTTTACATGTATAGTACACAAAACGTAAAAAAAACTTGTACAGATGGTCATACAAACCTGTACAAATGTTCATTAAAATATGTACATCCACACATAAAAACTTGTACATCATCGCAATAACTCGACAGGTTTTTAGGGTTTGTGGTAGCGGGTTTAGGGTGTACGTTTTTTAGCTATCCTATGGTGGGTTTTGGGGTGTTTTGGAGGGTAGGGTAATCTATTTGGAATTTGTTTAGTACTTTACATTGTAGCAACTAACTCGACAGGTTTTTAGGGTTTGTGGTAGCTGGTTTAGGGTCGTTAGACCCTAAACCCGCCACTACAAACCCTAAAAATGTCTTCGACGTTTTTAGCTATCCTAGGGTGGTTTTGGGGGTAGGGTAATCTATTTGGAAACCGTTCTGTACTTTACATTGTAGCAACTAAATCGACAGGTTTTTAGGGTTTGTGGTTACGGGTTTAGGGTCTGCCACTACAAACTCTAAAAATGTCTTCGACGTTTTTTAGCTTTCCTAGAGTGGGTTTTAAGGTGTGTGGGGTTAGGGTAATCTATTTGGAAACCGTTATATACTTTAATGTGAGGATGTATGTACATATTTTAATGTGAGAATGTACATGTTTAAATGTGAGAATGTACAGGTTTAAATGTGAGAATGTACATGTTCTTTAATGAACATTTGTATATGTTTGTATGGTCATATGTACATGTTTGTATGATCGTCTGTACAAGTGTTCTTCCTTATATGTACATGTTTTAATTTAAGGATGTACATATTTAATGATTCATACAGGTTTATATGACTATCTATATGCTTTTAATGCGAGGATGTACATGTTTTTATGTGGGGAAGTACATGTTTTAGTGAATATTTGTACAAGTTTGTACTCCCTCCGTCCCGTTCACAGTGTCCGATATGCGTTTTTGGACTGTCCCAAAAAAGTGTCCTATATATATTTGAAATCTCGTCGCTACCCTCAGTTTATAAACTGCACTGAAACGCGTTGAATTTTCTTACTATGTGTAGTGCAGTCTTCACAGGGTAATATGGGAAAAATTGTGTTATTTGTTCACTTTCTTAATATGCGTGTAAAACAGATACCAGACACTGTGAACGGGACGGAGGGAGTATGATAATATGTACAAGTTTTCTTTTACGTTCTGTGTTCCATACATGTAAAAATATTTTTTTTAAGTTGTCAAAATATATCCATGACTGGTCTTGTTTTAAAGAGCTTGAATTTAGATGAACAATGATATAATTTTTTTAATTTTGGATTTATATATTAAAAATTATAACAATTTGAAATTTTTATGATTAAAAAAAACCAAAAAAAAAGAAAAACAAAACCAAATTAAGCGCTACGGAAGCGCGCGAGAAAAAAAAAACATCACTTACCGTAGAGGATGTAGCCAATGTGGCTACAGTAGACTGTAGGTAAGACTGGCCGTATAAATATTGAGATTTGTTTTTACAGATTATGCAAAACAAGAGTATCCTCCTTCCCAATATACTAATTAGCGTAGTTTGGTAGTAACAAGTATCAATAGTGAGCAAATTTAATGCCGTCATCCTTGACTTTTTAAATGGTGCTCCGTCTCATGATCAAACTATAATAATGGACGTGTGTTTTAAGCGGGAAAATAGAATCGAATAGGAAATGAAACGTTAAGAAATGGAAAAAAAAAGTTTCCTTAAGATTTTTCTGATTGTTTCTTTGAGTTGGGGTAAATAAAATAAATAACCGGTCAACGGCTATCGGTCAATAGTCAATGACTGCCGGCTACCGGTCATCGACCATTAATTTCCGATCAACATTCACCGGTCATCGGTCAATGGTCATTAGTAATCGGTCAATGTTCATATGTCACCGGTCAAAGTGTATTAGAGAAATAGAATACTATTCCCAAGTAGGGAGTGGTAAATCAACATAACGGTGTTAGGGTAATCCCATTCCTTTTTCTTTTCTGAAAATAGGAAAAATTGACTAAACAAACTTGATTACCCAGAGACTAACATACTCTCAATAAGTATAATGGATCTTCCGGGGCGGGAAACGGACAACTCTCTCCTCGTTTTAAATAGCAATACAAAATTCTACGTATATAAGAAAAACTCTATATATGATAAATAGAGATCGCTAGACAAGTTTAGACGCCCTTTTTTAAAATAAATTACACCAGGTAATTTTTCTTACTCTCTTTGTTTGTTTCTGGTTCGAAGTGATTTTATGGTTCTTAATCAGTATTGATGTGTGATATCACATGGTCAATGTTTGTAGTTGATGTTTCTTTAATGTAAACGGTTAATTGTGGGTAACTGTGCGGTCAACTAGTCTGGAAATTACAAATTGTTATCCAAATCCAAACTGGTCATCAGTATTTTTATAATTCAGTTAACCGATCACAACATCCAGTATAGCCAGCAAAAAAATAAGTGTAGTTTTTATATATAAATATATAGTTTGGGTCATCGGTGAAGTACCACTAACTGGTATATATGAATAACATCAATAATCAATCTAAAATGACATCCTACCACCCAACCATGTCAACTAATAAATAAATATAGTTTAACGCAGTTTCAGTTGGCTTAATTTCACAGTTTTATATACATTTTTAAAAAGCTCCAATTACATTACCACATGCTTATATATTAATATAATGAAACTTCCTTGGCATCCACATCCCGATCAAAGACATGGTTGTCATCCAATGAAAGTTTACAAACATTTGCGTACGTGCAGCCGCCGAAGCAATAGTAGAAGTAATAGATAACTACTAAAAGTAATACTATTGGCCTAGAAGTCCATGCACCGCATACATAGATGGTCACCTTATATATATATATTGATTAATACTAGTGACGAAGTCATAAAGTAATGCCAGAGAGGATATATATACTATTCTTCATGGCTGGGTACAGCATTAGAAATTTTCTTTATATGTTTTAACTCCGGTTTTCGTCAATTTCTTAGAAATCCGGGGTCATGGGTGAGTTAAACGGCACTCATTAAAACTTCATTTAGATAAAATAACAATATATTATTGGAGAATATTAGATGGAAGGAGAGGGGCAATTCCATTCAAAGGCGATTCCTATTGGCCAAGGTGTAAGGAAAGGTATTGCCCTGGTTAAATGGTCTGAGTTGACAAACCCTAAAGTCTTCGAAGGTTTGGGAGTGACTGATCTTGAAACAAAAAATGCGGCTCTTATGCTAAAGTGATGGTGGAAATTTCAAGAGGATGGGAATAAGTTGTGGAAGAGTGTGGTGTGTGCAAATTTTGGCCAGGATATCAGATTGCCTATAAATGATCGATCCTGCCTAGAGAAACACGAGGAAATCAGGCCTGTGGCAGTCCATAGTCTCTACAGTCGGCTGGAGTAATGACATCAATGAAGTTTTGTGGAGGAAGTTGCGATGGGTAGTACTCAATGGAGAAAAGGTCAGATTTTTGCTAGATCCTAGGGCAGGAGAAGAGACCTTGAGAGCTAGATTCCCCCGTCTATATTTGATCAGTGAAAGCAAGTCTGCCACGATCTGTGAAATTGGGAGCTGGATGGGTTCGTTTTGGCAATGGAATTTTAATTGGAGAAGAGTTTTGTTTGAATATGAGAGGGAGGATCTGGCGTTGCTAGTGAGATCCCTCAATGAAGTTAGGCCTGGGGGGGGGGGGGGGCAGTGAAGCCTTGATGGCGTGGAAGGGGAGTTCAGATGGTCAATTTCATACAGGTAAATTCTACTCTGTGGTGAAGGCATGCACTGCCTCTCCTAGCTTTTCCTGGCATTAGACTTTCTGGCCCAAATGGGCACCACCCAGAATTGAGATTTTTGTTTGGCTGTTGTTACAACAGAAACTGGCCACTAGAGACCGGTTATTTGGTATAAATACGGTTCCACTGAATGACCTGCTATGCCCCTTATGTAAGAGAGCTATAGAATTTGTGGAGCACTTGTTTATCAGATGCTTCGAAGTTTGAAAATTCTGGGCTGAATTATTCAAATGGTGGGGAGTAGAGGTGGTCTTCGATGATGTATCGAGCAGAGTCTGGAGTCCTGGTGTGCGTAGCTTCCAGCCAGCAAAGCTAGCAGATTATGGGGGGCAACTTTTATATTTGCAGTGTATAATGTGTGGCACCAGAGGAATAAAATAATCTTTGATCAAGAAAGTCTCTCGTGGCAGCAAACTGTATTGTCTACAAAGCTACAAGCAGTTGAATGGTGCAGGAAAAACAGCAACTTCATCGGCTCTACCTCCCTACTGATCTTTGGCAAACACCTGAAAAATTACTTCTAAAAGAATGTAATACCCAGTTATGTTGGAACGTTTCTGCTATTGTACCTGGCTAGAGGGAAACCTATGCTGAAAATCTCTATATTGCTACTTAGTAGCCCCTTCATAAAAAAAAGATAGAAGGAGAGGGGCAAACAAAGAAAAAGAAGGGCCAAAACTGTAACGACCCCAAAACCGGCCTAGGAGTTAGGGCCGTTACACGCCGCGAGTCTACTACCTAACGTCGCAAGGCTCTAAGCAAAACAATCCCCAAAACCAAATAACGAACTTGCATAAATACCGAAAGAGTTTACAAGGTCTAAATACTTATAGGTCAAATACAATGAAAGGCCCGAAGGCTACACAAGCTCTAAAGCATCCAACGCGCAAAGCAAACAAAGTCTAAAGAAACATATAGTAAACGGAGCTCCAGAAGAGAACAGGAAGAGAGGATCCCACGAGCTCAATCTGCAACAAAGTAAAGGGGTGAGCTAAACAGCCCAGCAAGCAGAAGACTTCCTCAAGGAAGCCCACTCAAAACAGAAGCAGGAGAATAATTTATAAACAGAGAAGAAGGCGGAGTCATTATAAACAGACAGAATGGAAACACAAAACAAAAGCGGAGTAGGACGTCACTTCAAACCATAGTCGGACTTCCAGAAACAAATACGGAAGAGTGGGACACTAGAAACAAGCTAACACAACAGAAGGACTCACATAAGGTCCTATGGATCCGAAGATCCCACAACAGAAGCCGTAGAGATAGCTAAACAGACCCGTCGGTCAATGATTTCCTAAGGGAGACCCTAAGGAACGTATTCAGAAGGAATTCCTGCGCAGCATGCTACGGGACAGCCCGACCCGACTATCCAAGGCTCAGAAGCAGAGTAACTAGGTCCCAAAACCAAAAGCTCACAAAACAGCTCTTAAGTGCATGGAAATGCATATAAACAGCATAAGAAGCTTGTACACAAGTAGGGGAATCCAACCCCGCAAACGGAACTCAAAACGGAGCTAAAACGGAGAAGTTATGCCCAAAACAGTGGCTTGTCCGAACTTGCGTCCGACCTTGCAAGTTCGGACAGAGGCCGAGAATCAGAGGCCGCGAAAACGTCGAAGTCCGAACTTACGTCCGATCTTCGAAGTTTGGACGTAAGTCGAAAGTCAGAAACCAAAACCTTCATCGTGTCCGAACTTGCGTCCGACCTTGCAAGTTCGGACAGATGTCAAAACTCACACGAAAATTCGTCCTCGCGTCGGGTCTGGACTTACAAGTTCGGACCGATGTTCGGACACTTCAAAATCTCAAAAATCAAAACGCGCCCGATGAACTGTCCGAACTTGCATGTTCGGACAGAAGTTCGGACAGCGCAAAACTGTCGAATTCCAGAAAGAACAGACGCGCAGAAAATCACAAAAACCATCACAAACTCACCCAAAATCCGCAGAATTGTAAACCAGTACCCTCGGGGGTTTAGCCAAACGATTAACAACGTAAAACCGATGTGAAAACACACAATCACAACACAATTACAGATCAGAAACCCTAGAATAAAACAGTCCCCAGGGGTGAGTAGACTACCCCGATTCCATCCCCCACTTACTTGAATTCGAAGCGTTGATTCAGCCCAAACATTATCAGCAACTCAACGAACAGAACACAGCAGAGGAGACGCACCAAACAACACTGGATTCGCAGAGAACAACCCCTAAAATCAGAATGCAAAATCAGAAACTGCTCCTTCCAAAACAGTAATAACCCTACCGAATTCACAAAATCCACCAACCTGAACACGCAGAGGAGACCCGTACAGAAGCAGCAGCAGAAATCCGACAGAAACAGCAGCGATTCACACCAGAAGACAAGGTTCTCACCAAGGAAGAAGAAGAGAAGAAGAACGCAGAAACTGTCGAGAGAAAGAGAGCGGGCTTCAGATTTGATCGTGAGTTGTAATGCAAATAAAAGACTTATCCTTCCTTAATTAAGTCTTACCAAAATAAAAGAGAGGGGAATGACCTCTTTGCCCCCGTCTTTTAATTCAATGACTCCGACGTCCCCTCAACTGAACAAGCACCACATAACATAAGCAATACATAAACCGAAATGTTATAAAATCTGAAAATGAAAAAAAACAGAGTATTACATCACTCCCCCCTTAAAAGGAATTTCGTCCTCGAAATTCAACATACCTCGCTGCTTAAAAAGGGAAGGGAACTTGGCACGCAACTCCTCCTCGTTCCCACGTCGCCTCGCGCTCAGACTGCTCCGACCACTGCACCTTGACCATGGGCAGGGTCTTGCTACGAAGCCGACGAACATCCCGTGCTAAAACACGAACCGAGACTGCCTCATATGTGAAATCCTCTCGGAGTCAAAGCTGACCATAGTCAATCACATGCGAAGGATCATGCAGATACTTCCTGAGCTTCGACACATGGAACACATCATGCACTCCTGCTAGAGCTGGTGGCAATGCCAACCTGTAAGCCACCGGCCCAATCTTTTCAAGCACCTCAAAAGGACCCACGAACCGAGGACTCAGCTTGCCTCGCTTACCAAAACGAACAACCCCACGAACTGGAGAAATCTTCAGATACACGTGGTCCCCAACCTAAAACTCAAGCGGACGGCGCCTCTGATCTGCATAACTCTTCTTCCGGCTCTGGGCAACCAACAGACGCTCCCTGATAGTCTTGACCTTGTCCACAGCTCCCTGCACCAACTCAGGGCCCACAATCGCCCTTTCTCGCAGATCATCCCAACAAATAGGGGATCTACAGCGCCTACCATACAATGCCTCAAATGGGGCCATCCCAATACTCGATTGGAAGCTATTATTGTAGGCAAACTCAATCAGTGTCACATGCTGATCCCAGCTGCCTCCAAAGTTGAGCACACACGCCCTCAACATATCCTCCAAAATTTGGTTCGTCCTCTCCGTCTGCCCATCGGTCCGAGGATGATATGCTGAACTGAAAGCCAAATTCGTCCCTAAAGCCTTATGCAGGCTACGCCAGAAGCGAGATACAAATCTCGGATCCCTGTCCGAAACGATCGTCGCCGGCACACCATGTAGCCTCACAATCTCATCTACATACAGCCGAGCCAGGCGCTCAAGGCTGAAAGTTTTATTCACAGGCAAGAAATGGGCTGACTTTGTCAGCCGATCCACAATCACCCACAGCGCATCATACCCAGAAGATGTCCTAGGAAGCCCCACAATAAAGTCCATACCAACGCTCTCCCACTTCCACTCAGGAACAGGAAGAGGCTGCAGAAGACCCGCAGGTCGCTGATGCTCAGCCTTCACTGCTGACAGGTTTGGCAACGAGCCACAAAATCAGAAATCTTCTTCATATTCGCCCACCAGAAGGACTCTCTGAGGTCCCGGTACATCTTCACCCCTCCTAGGTGTACCGAATAAGGAGCTCCATGAGCCTCCTGCATAATCTCCTGCCTAAGATCGCCTCCACTAGGCACACAAACTCTGCCTCTAAAGCGTAGACAGTCGTCGCTGGACACAGAAAACTCTGACTCCTGGTCATCTGCCAACTTCTCCCGGATCTTACACAACTCAGCATCGGCCTTCTGACCCTCTCTAATCCGCTCAATCAAGGTGGATTGGACCTGAATAGAAGCAATCATCCCAGCACTGTCGGACCTGACAACCCAAATCCCCATGCGCTGAAGCTCAAAAGCAGACCTCTGAATCCCTGACAGAGAACAAGCGAGCCCAGGAGCACCCCTACGACTCAACGCGTCAGCTACAACATTCGCTCTACCTGGATGGTAGAGGATCTCCAGGTCGTAGTCGTGCAGAAGCTCCAACCAACGCCGCTGTCTCAAATTCAATTCCTTCTGTGTGAACAGATATTTGAGACTCTTGTGATCTGTGTAGACCTTATACGTCACCCCATACAGATAGTGCCGCCAGATCTTCAAGGCGAAGACCACAGCAGCTAACTCCAAATCATGGGTAGGATAATTCTTCTCATACGACTTCAACTGTCGTGACCCATATGCTACCACCTTCCCCTGCTGCATCAGAACACAACCCAGCCCTCTGTGGGAAGCGTCACAGAACACCTCAAAGCCATCTGTCCCAGAAGGCAATGTCAAAATCGGAGCCGAGGTCAACCTCTCCTGACACGCCTCACTCCAATCGAACTTGACATCCTTCCTAAGAAGACGAGTCAAGGGGGATACGATCTTAGAGAAGCCCTCCACAAACTTCCTGTAATACCCAGCCAATCCCAGAAAACTGCGCACCTCAGACACACTAGTGGGCTTCGCCCACTCCATGACCGCCTTAATCTTCTCTGGGTCCACTGATATGCCATTCTTCGAAACCACGTGACCAAGGAATACCACTCTATCCAACCAGAACTCACACTTCTTCAACTTGGCATACAACTCCTTCTCCTTCAACGTCTGCAGCACCACCCTCAGATGCTCCTCATGCTCCTCAGCACTCTTGGAGTACACCAAGATATCGTCTATAAAAACAACTATGAAAGAATCCAAGAAAGGCTTAAAAACTCTGTTCATCATATCCATGAAGAACGACGGGGCATTGGTCAAACCAAAAGGCATGACCAAGAACTCATAATGCCCATATCGGGTCCTAAAAGCAGACTTAGGCACATCCTCGGCCTTAATCTTCAGCTGATGATATCCAGAACACAAGTCGATCTTCGAGAAGACCGTCGCTCCCGCTAACTGGTCGAAGAGGTCATCAATGCGGGGAAGCGGGTACCGGTTCTTGATGGTAACCTTATTCAACTCCCTATAATCAATACACAATCTGAAGGAGCCGTCCTTCTTCTTCACAAACAACACAAGTGCTCCCCATGGAGACACACTAGGGCGAATAAAGCCCTTATCCAGAAGATCCTGCAGCTGCACCTTCAGCTCCTTAAGCTCCGCCGGACTCATGCGATAGGGAGCCTTAGAGATAGGCTGAGTCCCTGGCGCTAACTCAATAGCAAACTCCACCTCACGATCAGGTGGTAGCCCTGGCACATCATCCTGGAACACCTCAGGAAACTCACGCACGATGGGGATATCCTCCAACCGGGATCCCTCCTTAACTTCAGGTACAAAGCAGAGAAAACCCTGGCAGCCCTTCCTCAAGGAACGGACTGCCTGCATAGCAGACACCAACACGGAGCACAAGGAATGAGTTCCCCACAAAAGCAAAACGGGTCTCACCCGGTCTATCAAACACAACCCTCCTAGCTGCATAATCTATATGGGCATGGTGCTCTGCTAGCCAGTCCATGCCCAAAATCACATCGAAACAAGACATACGCATAAGGATCAAATCAGCAGGCAAAGTCCTATCCATGACCACTACTGGAACAGACTTACACACAGAGTCAAGCACACATGCAGGCACACCACTCAACGGGCTAGAAATGCACAGATCAACATCACATGGCACAACAGACAACCCGAGACTACCCACTAAATTAGCAGACACAAAGGAGTGGGTAGCTCCTGAATCAAACAAACAGAATACTGGCTGAGAAGAGATCTAGAGAATACCTGACACTACTCTGTCTGAGCCATGGTCTCGCTCACGAGCTAGAGCATACACACGCGCCTGGGTCTGGGGCTTCTTCTGACCAGCCTTCTGCCCGGACCCTGAACCAGCACCTCGGCCCTTAGAACCGCCACTGCCACCTCCACCTCTAGCCTGTGGACACTGGGCAATGCGGTGATCCAGTGAACCACACTTGAAGCACGCCCCAGACTTCCTGTAGCACTCACGCCCAGGATGAAAGCGATCACACTCAGCACACTTCGCCACAGCAGGCGATGCAGATGACGAAGATCCCCGGTCTCCTCTGGGAAGTTATCGAATTCTGGTCGGAATAACGCACAAATAGTTACTCAGTGGCACTCCGACCACTGGAACCATACATTCTCAACATTCCCATGATGGTTTAAACAAACCAACAATCACCAATGCAAGGGACAATTGACATGACAAAAACCCCGCTCTATGGAGTTTGAGGGGAAACAACTCACTCGTAATTGTCAATCTCGAGAAAATCCACCCAAATGAGACACAACACATATAACATCGTGTGGAATCATTATCCCAGCCGAGTAAACGAATAAGTGCAAGGAAATTAGCAACTGCATAGATACAGCTGTATGAGCCCCTCGAAATTCAGAAAAATAAATGAGTATGGAAATTACCCTAGCAATAGTGGGACATTTTCTCCCTATGGTAGAATTCCAATAACACACGAAAAATTGGCAAAGGCGGTCCTTGCTAAAGTTTGAGATCTTAAGCCTCGAAGATCACCCCCAATACCAACCACCAGTTTCTTTCCTGATCCAACCCAACCCTCACCTCCCTCTGGAACTGAAATGGGCAATCCCCCCCCCCCCAAGCCCAAATCATTCTCAAGGAGCCCAACCCAACAAATCCTTTGAATACCCTCATTGCTCCCATTTTAGTCCACTATCACCAACAATCAATTTATGCATAGACTTTAGCACAACTCAATCTCCCCTTATCCATTCAATGTCGAATTCAGAAATAATCTCATCTAATATTGAAGGAGAAGTTTGAAAACGTTTGCACATTAGTAGATTAGTAAAATGTTCGATCCCTCTTCCTAAAGTGACTGCACAAAACTATTCTCACATATTGAGTAGAAGTAAGCACCTGGATGATAGTCAAGGAAAATAGAGGAATGGCTGCAATAGCTTTCCGTAATATAAAAGGCATTAAAAGACCGAAGAAATGGGCACTGCTTAAAAAAGACATCAAAATGACAAGATCAGTCCTTGTGGGACTAATGGAAATGCATCTTACAAAACCTAAACCTCAAGCACAGCTTGTGGGAGTTGGAAATCCAACATAATGGCTGGAAATATTGGCAGAAAGCCATTTTGGGGGATTACTGATTGTGTGGATAGTAAATGAAGCTATAGTCAATCTGATCGATAGTAGAAAAGGGTGGATGGTATAGTAAAAATGAAGTGGAAATCCCTTTACTTGAAGGTCTAATTATGTTTGTGTATGCCCCTACATTTACACAAGAAAGGGGAGAAATGTTTGATGAAATTAACAGAGAATCCAAAATGTCCACATGCCACTCCTAATTGCGGGATATTTCAATGAAGTTTTGCATGGTAGTGAAAGAAAATAAGGGAATGAGAATTACATGTCCTCAAGCATGAGGCACTTTGAAACTGGATAGATGTAATGGAGGTCTCTGAAATCAACTTATCGGGATGCAAATACACTTGGAGAAGCTCCTCATCTCAAAGTCGCATTGACCGAGCTTTATGTAATGTAAAATGACTAAGTATTTTTCCAGGAAATGGTCTCAAAGCTTTTTGCATGGCACATCTCTGATCATAGATTTCTCTGGGTAGAAATAAAGCAGCTGCATAAATGCCTTGTATCCATTTTGTGCACTTGATGCTTGGTGGGAGAGAAAGGTTTCCACAATCTTATCGTACATGAAAGGCAGAAGTTAGGTAACCGTGGAGTACAAAGAAAACCTTAGCTTATCCGCAAACCGTTGAGGAAAAAATTGTGAGGTCTGTGGAAATATATCTGAAAAACTGAAACATCAAACAACTGAATTGGAAAATCTGAATGACTAAACTAGAATCTTGGTCCTAACAATGAGAAAAAAATTCCAGCCAGTTACTGAAGGCTGAGGTGTGGGATTCGTTAAGGAAATAAGAAAGATACTGAAGGAAGTTATCCAAAGAAAATGCCATCAACTAAGGGGACAGCAACACGCGGAACTTCCATCACAAAGCAACGTTCAATAGAAAACATACATAGATCACTAGACTTCTCATTGTTGACGGGATATTTGTAATCAAGGAGAGATCATACCTGCAATTCTAAATTTCTACATGGACTTGTATAAACAGCCCAATAATTCAAAGGAGGGCTCTCCCAGTGAAAACCAATCCCGGTTAACAGGAGAACAAATTTCGAGCATCCCCTCAATGAAGGGAATAAAGAGGGCAGTGTGGAAGTGTAATGTTTCGAAATAAGAGAATCAATTTCTATTGACTGAAAATACATTTTGTAGCTTACAGAGGTACAAGTTACAATCTGATAGATGAATACTATCGTGTATGTCTATGCTGGTTAACAACAGCTTATATACCAACTACTAACTACAAAGGTTACAGGAAAGAGCCGTTACATAATACAAGTAATGAATAATATATGGCTGTGTGGCTGAGTAACAACATAATACATAGTAGGCTACATATATTCCAACAGCCCCCCTCAAGACGAAGAGTATGGTAGATGCAAAAACAGACGCAAGTCTTGAATGGTGTTAATACTCAGATGGAGTGTTGGTTTTCTGTAGGAAATTCTTGTAATCGTTTGCTGTAAGTTGTTTGGTTAGAATATCTGCAAGTTGGTGTGATCCTGGAACATGCTGTAGAGTGTTAAGGCCCTGCTGAATATTTTCTCTGACTATGTGACAGTCCAAATCTATATGTTTGGTTCTTTCATGAAAGACCGGGGTTCTTGCAATAAAAATCGCGGCCTTATTGTCACAATGGACTTGTACTGGTGTAATTTCTGCTATACCGAGTTCGTGTGCAAGTCTGGACAACCAAGTCAGTTCTGTGGTTACCCTTCTGATGGCTCTATATTCAGATTCTGCTGTAGACAAAGAGACTGTCTGTTGTTTCTTTGATTTCCAGATAATCGGTGTGCCTCCTAGCAGTATGACATAGCCACTGACTGAGCGTCTTGTTAGTGAGCAACTAGCCCAGTCAGTGTCATAGAAGGCCGTTATCTTGTAATCTGGTGTGGAGTTGAAGAAGATCCCTTGTCTGCTGCTGCCTTTTATATACTGCAGTAGGTGGATTGCTGCTCTGTAGTGTTCCTCCATTGGTTCTTTGAGGAACTGACTTAAAAACCGTACTAGGTATGCCAAGTCAACTCGGGTATTAACTAGAAAATTGATCTTTCCAATAATCCTTCTAGAGATCTTCAGATTAGCAAGAGGGTGTCCCTGTACCCTGTCTAATTTTACTCCTGTTGGGAGTGGAACTGAAACTGCAGAGCTGTTAGTAGGCAAAAATTCATCTAATAGATCCTGTGCATACTTACCTTAGTGGAGGATGACTCCATGTCGATTATACAGAAACTCCATACCGAGGAAGTAATGCAGACTTCCAAGGTCCTTAATTTTAAATTCAGTATGAAGAGATTATTTTATTTTGCATATTTCTGTCATGTCATTTCCAGTAGCTATAATGTCATCAACATAGATGCCTATAAAGGTTCTCATTTCTCCATTGTATTTAATGAATAATGAGTAATCATTTTTTTACTACACATAGCCATGACAAGAAAGAAAATCACGAGTCTTTCATACCACTTTCTAGATGCTTGCTTCAGCCCATAAATGGACTTATGCAATCTCCAAATTTTGTTTCTGTATATTTCTTTCATCCCATCGGGTATTTCCATATACACTTCTTCATGGAGATTCCCATGGAGAAATGCATTGTTTATGTCAAGTTGGTGGATTTTCCAAGTTTTCTTAACAGCAGTAGCAATCAGCATTCTAACCGTGGTCACTTTAACCACAGGGGAAAAGGTTTCCCAATAATCCTCTCCACACTTTTGGTTATATCCCTTAGCCACTAAACGAGCTTTGAACCTCTCAAGTGTTCCATCAGCTTTTAGTTTGACTTTGTATACCCACTTACATCCTACAATGTGTTTCCCTTTAGGAATGTCAACTATACTCCATGTTTTGTTATCATACAAGGCATGCAGTTTAGATTTCATGGCTTGTATCCATTCTGTTTTAAGGATAGCTGTTTTATAGGATTTGGGTCCTGTAAAGCCTTAGGAATTGATAACAAAGGAATAGGATTGTGGGTTGAGAGAGCTGACATTGAGGGCTATAGCAGGTCTTAAATCTGTTAAAGGTTCATAGAGACAATTGTTGCTGTTCTCATGGTTCTTTATTCTATCATGTAAAATTTCAGTGAAAAGATCCTCATCAAATATGTGGACTTCTCCTAAAAGATATTCACTTAGGTAGCTTGGTGGATGTCTATCTCTGGTGGATCTTCTAAGGGTTTGTGTAACACCCCAACTGCTAATCTCATCATTACCTCTTAAACTCGCAGCGGAACTCTAATACAACAGAGGGTGATACAGCGCCGTTAGCCACCCTTGTGGCTAACCAGGCCTAACTCACATACAATAACGGTCTAATAGACTGGAACAACCGAGTACTCCATGCAATTACAATACTCAATTCATTTCTTTACTATACCGAGTCTACAATATACGGATGCCGATAACATATTTGGTCTTACACCTCATTCAATACATAAGTAATTAAATCTAACTACCTATGCTATCCACCGACCCCGTCCTACTCTCGAATGGTATCGTCTTCAGTGTACCTGAAAAATAAAAACGATGCCCCTAGGGGCTCAGCTTAAAGCTGCATATGAAATTCGTATATACCACGTGCTAACCGCGGTACGCCGACTACTTTTGGTCGAGAGCATGGAGATTCATTTTAATTCAATCAACATGCAACATAGCAATACATTATATATGTACACTACACAAGGATTCACATTCATCTATGGAAGACAATCCTTAACTAACATAACAAGGTTGTTAGTTGTATCAAATTACTCTTAGGCCTCGAAGGTTATACCTCGCTATGCCTTGGTTACTCATTCAATAACTCACCCATTCACTCGGGTTACTTATTCTTATGCTCACCCAACCTCTCGGGTTACTCATACTTAAACTCAAGCTCACGTAGTTCTCGAGACACTACAGGTCTCCTACGCTCTTCTCGCTTGTTTCTCTTAATACATACTTAAGCCAAAACTCATGGCTCTCGAGCATAGTCTTACTTCCCCGGTTTCGACCCTACTCTGGGTCTAGCATGGTGGGAAGGTTCAACTAGCTCCCAGAACTCTCTCTTAGTTCCTATCTCTTTTTACATAGGTCCGACTACTCACATTCCTATACACTCCTCTCTCGGAGTTATAATAATATTATGTATTTTAGTCTAGAAGCATCACTCTCGATGTTTCTAATGACTTTGGGAACATTACTCAAGTTCGGTTAATCTTAGGTTTCAAGAGTTACCCATACATTTCATTTACTCATACTTTCAGTTATTTTCTTATACCGGGTAAAATTCTCATATAGGAGGTTGACCATGTCTCAAGGGGGTTAAATGGTCCCTTAGGTCTCTTTTACCTTTCTTATAAGTTCACATCTTTGAACTAACTTCAATCCTCACTACGGAGGTTCATTTATCTCTCCACTCTTATTTATTTCATGGATTGTTTCAATATGGTTTTCTAACCGTTATCGGGTATTTACTCAACCCGTACATCTCCTCACATTCTAGGGAGTTCATATTTTGCGTTATCGTTATACTTTAATCGATAGCTTGCGTGTGTTTGTAAATTCCCATTGTTTATGAGACTACCCGATCTCCGGGTTTCTAGTCAAACGATACTCACTATGAGTCGGTCTATACCCTATGTTAGACCACACCGGCATACAAGTGTGTTAGCTCGTACAACATACAACAAGACATATATAATCAAACAATGAATTATTTTCATGCTTTAATCTTGATTAAGCCGGCACACAAACACACAAATCAGAGTAGCTCGGTTAGCATACGGGGTATGAGAAAATCATACCTTTCACCGGGGTTTTTACTTTTACTGTGTCATCTCATCATGCTCGGTTCACACACGATGCTCTGATATTGTTCCAAACATTATTATTAATACTAAGCTCATACGGTACATAATTAAATGCTACTCCCGTACTTACCCCGTTATCCCGTTATCTCGGTTTTACTTTTGTTAGTTTGAGTTCTCACTTCTCACTCACTTCTAACACTTTCTTACACTTCTTAGGGCCTTTACATGTCACCAAACAAGGCCTTAACATCATATAACATCATTAACATTCAAACCCCCATCATTATAAACCTTTAAAACACTTTCTGTAGGATTCTGGGGGTGGTCCGGGACTTGGTCCTTACCCTAAGTCCCGGACCAATTCATTAGCTAACTCTCGGTGGAATTTCAACACTGGTCCGGGACCTTTTCCCTATCCCAAGTCCCGGACCAAGCACAAACTTCACTCTCGGTATCAATTTAAGGGGTGGTCCAGGACTTTGTCCAAGGACTAGGTCCCGGACCCTGCTAAAACCTACAACATTCATTATTTTTCAACCCCAATTCAATCCTTAATCCACCCCTAATCATTCCCTAATATTTCCACAAGATTCCCACATGTTTAATCACCTTAATACATGCTCTAAAACTCTTCAAATCATAGGTTCAACCCTTACTCAAATTGTTGCTCAAATTCACACATTTTTCATTCTCATTTTGCACTAATGCACACTTGTGCATTTCTAACTTCACCTCAACACTTTGCATTATGTTCTCTTTCATTTTGACCATTCCACATCTTCCAAGATAATGCACAACTCATACCAAGGTTCATATCTCTCTCTTAAAACCTTAGATCTCCTTTGTTTTTCAACAACTCCTCAAGCATTTAAACAACCTCTTTTGCTACAGATTTTTACACAAATCTCCTCTCTTTAAACTAGCATTCCCAAGGTGGGTTACTAACCCAACTCAACCTCCATTCAAACCTAGCCACTCCTAGGTTATTCTCCACTCAAAACAACACTTAATCCACTTAGATTTCTACACAAATTTTGCCATAACTTGGCTACTTTTCTAACCTTGCCCAAAGTTCTTACCACCATTAAAATCAACCTAAAACTAGCCAAACCCACAAGGGTTCTATCGGCACACACACAAATCTATCAATACTCACCAAAACTCATCTAGAACCATATCAAGCAATAACTCAATTCATCAAAGGCATAGCTCTTAAATAAAACACTATGTTTCACAAATGTTTTCTCACTTGCACTATTACTATACAAGCACATTTCAACCACCACTCAAATTGGGTTCATTCATTTAATTAACCATTCACAAATCCTAAAACATATAGGATATACATTAGGGTTGGTTTCTTACCTTAATTTCTCTTAAGTTTCCTTGTTAATACTCTTCTCCTCTTCTCTTCATCCAAAATCAGTCATGGCAAATCACTTGCCCAATTCTCTAGACCAATATACCAATGGATATAAGGAGTGCTAATTAGTTCTCCTAATAGTAAAAACAACTCATGAATTCAAGAGGAGGGCTTAAGGTATAAAATTTGAACATTACCTTTGGAAACCCTAGAATTGATTTTCCAAGAATCAAAGGAGTAGCTCCAACCCACCATTGGAGGTTTGAATAGGTGCTCAAAACAAGGAGAAGCAAGGCATTAAAATTTGCCAAAATCGGCCAACAAGAGGAGGTGAAGAAAAATGCAATTTTCTTTGGATATTTTTACCGTGGATGAAAGAGGAAGCTTCACGCTTCAAAATGGTGTGCTTTTCTCTTCAAATGGCCAACACCCATGAAAATGAAACTCATCCTTTTCAAATTTTGAAAAGAGGGAAGTGTGGAGCTTGATGAGAGGATCACAAATATGTAATTATTTTTGAATTCGGAGCAAGGATGAAGCTTGGGCAAGGAGGAGAAGTGGAGGAAGCCATGGATGGTCTTCATTACTGTCCAACAACAGAGAGGGGGGGGGGGGGAATAAAATCGGTGGAAGAGAAAAGAGAGGAAGAAGAAGGAAAATGAGAGGAGAGAGAGGGAAGGAAATGCTTTATGCTTTTCACTTTTACTTTTCCCTCTCTTTTCTTTTTCTTTCTTTCTTTCTTTATTTGTGTGTGAGTGTGTGAGAGGCTGCCTAGCCAATTAAAAATCGGCCCCACCTATAGGTGTGAGCTGGAGTGTTTTTTGGTCTCTGACAGAAAACGCTCGTTATTTTACCCGGTTTGGCACTATTCAGTAACCGGGCCCGTTTTTCAAATTTTCCCGTTTCTTTATTTTTAATGCTTATTAAGCTTCCATTAATACTTAATTATAGTTATATAGTCAGCTATAATTTTTACGGGTCCGTTTGACCACTTAAAGTCACGTTTTCGGGTTTCCTTGAAAAACGTGCTTTAAAACTCTGTTAGCGTTTTAATCCATTATTTGGATCCGTTTTCTTCGGGAATCATTCCCATACAATAATTAGGCTTAATTAAGCATTAGGAATCCATCTCAGACCCTAACGAGATCATATATCTCTTATACTCATTTAATGCGCGTTTTAGCGTTTTTCGCGTTTCACACATTTTTCTCTTTTCTTTTGGTTTTATTTTCTTTACCAATATTCTCTAGGCACCATTAGGCCATTAATAATCATATTAGAGTAATTTAATCACCATTTTTAGATCCGGGGTATTAAAGTTCGCTTTCAGTGTGAGGTTTTCACTGGTTTCCTCCATGTTTTCTAGGTGATTCTGCTATTAGTCTGTATTGTTTTCTGTTGGATAATCTAAATCATTGTCACTGCATTCCTGAAAATTTTCATCAGAAGTTTTCCTAGGGGGGACAACAGTGTCTATAGTACAAGTTCCTGTTTTCAAAGGAAACTGGTTTTCATAAAAAGTCAGATCTCTAATAACTAGGACATCATGGGTTTCTAAGTCGAGAACTTTGAAGCCTTTCTTAATTTTCTACTACTCCTAGATAGACACATGCATAACCTCTTGGATCGAATTTTCCCTTCCCTTTTTCTACATGTGTCCTATAGCATAAACACCCAAAGACCTCATATTGGTATAATCAGGTTTCTCTCCGTAAAGAATATCATAAGGGGTCTAGCCATTTATTGCCTTAGATGGCAATCTGTTTACTATGTGTGTTGCATATTTAATGCATTCCCCTCAAAATTCAAGTGTCAAATTAGCCTGATAATAAAAGGCTCTCGCTGTCTCTAAGAGATACTTGTGTTTTCTCTCCACAAATCCATTTTGTTGTGGAGAGTGGGCATAAGTTGTTTGATGTATGATCCTATTTTCTCTAAAATATTTAATACCTTCATTACTGCTGCCCAATTCCAAGGCATTATCACTTCTAACTTTTCTGACTTTGAGATTAAATTTGTGTTTCCACTAGTTTGACAAAACATGTAAGAACATAAAAAGCATCAGATTTGTTCTTTAACAAGTGTACCCATGTAATTCTGCTATAATAATCTACTTGAGTCAAAAAGTATTTGTATTTGTCATGGGTGGGAACCTTAAAAGGTCCCCAAACATCTACATGCAAAAGTTCAAAACATTCTTTGCTCTTAATGCTAGAGTATGGGAAGGGTTTCCTAACATCTCTAGCACGATGAAAAGTATCACAAGCAATTTGTTTATGAGAACTTTTCTGTTTGATTAGTCCCAAAGTTGATAGTTTACAGTATGGAACATGCCCTAATCGAAAATGCTACAATTCATCATTGCTCAGATTCTGTATAGAGCTAGAGCAGCTTACATCATTATGAACATGAACTTTTGAGTTAGAGATCTCATCTAGACTATCATTACAGAGAATATACAGACCACTAACAGAATTTCCTATAACCACTTTGTTCTTACCATCAAGGTCCTACACAAAACAAGAAACATCATCGAAAATGACAGGCTGTCCAATTTGTTTAACAAGTTTCTTAGCAGACATCAGACTGAACTTAAAGTTGTTAGCAAGGAGAACATTTTCCAGCAAGAATCTTCTTCCTAATTTCACCTTTCCTTGTTTATTAACAGTCTGTATATGTCGATCCGGCATCACTATTCTTATAATTTCTTCCAGATTTTGAAGATCAACAAACAAACTCTCATTACCACACATGTGCTCAGACGCACCATAATCAACAATCCGGGAATTTTCATTAACAAAGTCAGTAGTACTGGTCAAACAGACAGAACAAAACAAATTGTGTTATGGTTTACCTGCGAAACTGCAGTAGTCTTCTATAGACTGATCATTGGTTTGTCCACGCTACAACATGGCTTTGAGTTGACCAATTTCTTCTGCCGTTAAACCAGCTGGCTTTGAAATTCTTCCCTCTTGACTCGCCTCCAGAACGGCTGTACCAGCGACTGTGTTGGACTTTTTCTTCCACCACTCTGGATACCTCACCAGTTCGAATCAATTTTCTCTGATGTGCCCTCTCTTGTGGCATTTGGTGCATAGAAGAGTTTGCTTATTTTGATCTATTCCCGGACTCTTGAATCCTTGATTTTGTCCAAATTTCTTTGGCGTGTCTCTTCTTGCACTCAGAACAATGGCATCTTGGTCTGGTGTCGCATTCTTTGAAGAGATTTGCTTCCGCTTCTCTTCCTGACATACCATTGAATAGGCTTCCTCAATGGTGGGTAGAGGGTCTTTCAAATGGATATTCGCGGTGGTGTTTGAATACTTGTCATTCAACGCAATTAGAAACTGCATCAACTTTTTCTCTTCCCCGTCGCGTTTCGTGTTCCTTCTTCGCTGCGCAACTATAGGTTGATTTCTCCTCTAGGGCTTCGAGTTCGTCCTAGATACGATGCATCTTCGTGTCATAATCTGCTACACTCTCAGTGTCTTGCTCCATTTTGCTTAACTCTTTCTTCAAGGCATAAATCTGAGTGGCGTTAGACTGCTCGTACCTTGAGCATAAGCACTTCCAAGCATCTTTGGCATTTGCGAAGTAGATAATTGTTTCCCCAATATCTTTACTGAGACATTGACTAAGCCATGATATTAACATACTGTTGCACCTTACCCAGCTGTTGTGTTTGGAGTCTTGCCGGCTAAGTTCGCTTACGGTTCCATCAAGAAACCCAAATTTGTTCTTGGCCCTCAATGCGACCATAATCTTCTGCTTCCACCCGGCAAAACTTTCCCCTGACAAGTTCGAGAAGGTATACCCTAATACCAGGCCTGGATGATTGTTGCTGCTCAAGAAATAAGGGTCGTTGATGTCGATTTTTCCGTTTGTTGTCAAAGTTTCTGGGTGTTTGTCAGCCATGGCTTGCTTCTGGCGTCCGTGACGAGATTGTGGGAAATGAAGAAGGGAAAGAACAAGAGAAGTGTGAATCGGAGAGGAAAGAACAAGAATCGTATTCACGGGCTCTGATACCATTTTGAAATAAGAGAATCAATTTTTATTGACTGAAAATACATTCTGTAGCTTAGAGAGGTACAGGTTACAATCTGATAGATGAATACTATCGTGTATGTCTATGCTGGTTAACAACAGCTTATATACCAACTACTAACTGCAAAGGTTACAGGAAAGAGCCGTTACATAATACAAGTAATGAATAATATATGACTGTGTGGCTGAGTAACAACATAATACATAGTAGGCTACATATGTACTACATATATATTCCAACATAATGGCACAAAACACCCAGATTTGACCTCCTTAACTTTAATTTCATCAAGAAATTATGGGGAACAATTGGTGAGGATACAACATGACTTTTGTACAACGATATTTTCAAGAAGGTGGAATGCCACCAGGTCTCAATACTGTAACACGCCTACCGCTAAATACACCATTACCTCGTAATCGCTTCATTAATCAATGCAACTGCAGCGGGAATTCTACAACGCGGAGGGTGATATAACGCCGTTAGTCGCTCACATGACTAACAAGGCCAAAACAATAAACAGTACCGGACTGATGGACTAGAAACACCCGAGTACTTAATACCAAAAATACCATTCTCAATCTGACTCTAAACCGAGTCTCATACGTTACTCAATTCAATACTCACAATCCAAGTATACCGTGTCTACTACATTTTGATGCCGGTAACAATCCTGGCTTACATATTTACAACACAACGTGACAAACTAATCTACCCATGCATAACAGCAACCCGTCCTACATTCGAACGGTAATCAGCTCCACAGTACCTGAAAAGTAAAAACGGCGCCCCAAGGGGCTCAGCAAATTGCTGGTATGAAATTCGCATACCCCGCGTGCTAACGGGGGTACACCGAATACTTTTTCGAGAACATGGGATTCATTTTAATTCAACAATCATGCTCGCATTCAAAGGTATACACAACAAGGAATACAATCAACAAGGACATCACATCAAGTTCATTAGACTTATTCACCTCGTTCTTAAACCTTGAGATACCTTATCTCAAGTGAGTCTCATTTTCATTATTCCCCAACTTATCCATTCCAACCGGATAGTTTACTTGTCTCCTAGATCTTAGACACTATCGGTCCTGATCTAGTTTCCTTAATTATTCTACTCTTGAATAATTTTAGGTTAAGCCTCATGGACCTCCGGGCGGAGACATATATAGGTCTCACCATCGGGCTTTTACAATCTCAATACAGGATTAGAAACATTCTCTCATGTTTCCTCTTCCCTATCCCATAATATCCAGCTTACCTCTTTAGACGGGTAAGTTCTACCAGTCTCACTCCAATCGGGCATCACTATGTGGCACACGGCCCCGCAGGGCACCACTATGTGGCACACGACCTGGTAACAAGGGAGTTCGACCATGGAATCAAAAACAAACGCTCCGTTGTTTCCTCTTCCTTGCACGTGTGACTCACGATCCCCCTAACCCAACTCTCGGGTTAGTAACAAAATATACTCATGTATATAAATATATATATTGGTCAGTACATCTCTCTCGATGTCATCTCATAACTTAGGAGACTTTCCTATTTCGTTGTATTCACCGATTTAAGGGTCACCCCTACACTTCCATTATTTAGAAGTTGTGTTCGTTTTCTCACATTAAGTCGCATCCTTGTACAGGAGGTCGACTAATCGTTATAAGGCGGTTCACTAGTTCCGTGTGTCGCTTTTCTCATTTCGAGTGAATCCATTAGTTTGATTTATCGTTATTCTCCATCGATAGTTTTCATGTGTTTCCACGTTTTCGTTAAATTGCGAAACGACTCTTTCTACGAGTCACTAACCAATCGGTACTCAGTTATGAGTCGGTCTATAACACTAAGTTAGACGACACAATCATACAAGGATGGTTAGTACACACAGCATGCGTCAAGATATACAATCAAAGCAATAGAACATTTTCACGCTTTTATCTTGATTAGGTCGGCACACAAGCAAACAACACATAAATCAGTGAAATCCTGGTAGCATACAGGGCATGAGAAAATCATACCTTTCACCATGGATTAACTTTACTGTGTCACCTTACGTTCCTCAGGTCTTACTCAATCCACTGATAATATTTCAAATGTTTCTATTAACATTAAGGTATTACAGTACGTAAATAACTAATACTCCCGTATTTAACCCCGTTATCGTGTTAATCTCAATTTTACTCAAGTGTTCTTATGTGCATATTTTTCTCACCATCATTATTCTCCCAATGGTTTACTACTAATGCCACATTTTTTTTCATTTGACCCGATCGACCCTACCAAGGTCGGTCCTAAAGTTGGTCGAAGTCAGTAGGTTGCGGGTTCGAAAAATTCAACTCGACCGACATTCCCAAGGTCGGTCCTAAGGTCGGTCGAAGTCAGTAAACTTCCGGATTTGAAAATTTCAGCCCGACCGACCTTCCCAAGGTCGGTCCTAGGGTCGGTCGAAGCCAATACCATTTTCCCAAGGTGTTTAACTACTCACACTGAACTTTAAACTCACCTTAATTCTCACTCAATCTTTTCCTAATCTTTCCACATGTTTTCTACATGTTTAAACACCCTAAACATGTTCTAAACCTCCTTAAACCATTATCAAACCTTCACCTTAATTCTTGCTTAATTTCTACAAATTCCAAATTCCCATTTTCAACACTTATGCACCCAAATGCATTACCAACCTTTCTCTAGATGGTTTACCTTATTCTCAACCCATTTGACCATTCCAAATCCTTCCTAGACATTTGCATTAACTATACCCAAGTCCATCCTCCATTTCCAAGGTTATGCACACCAACTCTTTTCTAGAAATTCTAAGATCCTCATATACCATTTTGCTACAGATTTTTACTCTTCATTTTCCTACTCTTATGTGCACATTCAAAGGTGGTTAGTTAACCAACTCAATCCCTAACAACACCTAGTTAAACCTAGGTCATTCTTCACTCATGACATCTCTTAAATCACCATAATTTCTACCGAAATTTTGCCATGGTTTATCTACAATTCTAACATCCCCCATTGCACCATTTCTCACCTAAATCCATTCACAACTAACCACACCCATAGAGGGTTCTACCAGCACACATTGTTCCATCCAAAACTCATCAAGCAACAACATAAACGTAATCATAACCACTTGGCTCCAAGGCCCTTAATTCAACCATCAATCCCACAATTCTCTCATATTTCAACCAAGCACATTTCTAGCACAATTTTGGTTTCATTCCTTTTCAATTTTCCCATCCCATATTCTATAAGCACTAAGGATGTACATTAAGGTAGATTTCTTACCTTAAGCTCATAAATTCCTCTTTTCTTTTCCAATCCCCTCCTCTTCTCTTTCTTGATCAAAATCAGCCAAGTTGGGCAAACCACTTTCCAACCTCAAAATCAATACCCAAATGGGGAATTAGGCACTAAACATATTCACCTAGCCTTATTAATCAACTAGATACAAGGGAAGGTGCTTAAGGCACAAAGGTGAGGAGTTACCTTAAAACCCTAAAATGGTCTTTTGGTCATAAATCAAAGAGGAGATCCAATCCACCATTGAAGAATTGAAAAATAGCTCAATCAAGGAAACAAGCAATGCATTAAGAGGGGTAAAACCGGCCAAGGTAGAAGGATGAAGAAAGATGAATTTTTCTTGAATCTTTTTACCTTAAATGGAGGAGGAGGTGTCTAGCTCCAAGAACATGTAGTTTTATCTTCAAATGGCCAACACCCATGGAGGTCAACTTCCTCCATTTGAGATTTTGAAAGGATAGAAATGAAGCTCTTGGTGAGGGGAGCAAGAATATGTGTTTATTTTTGCATTTGGAGCTTTAATGGAGCTTGTGCAAGAGGAGAAGGTGAGGAAGCCATAGGAGCTCTTGAGGAAGCTCAAAATCTCCAGGATGGGGAGTTAAGGAGGGAGCTCGGCAGGAAGAAGGAAATGAAAGGGAGAGATAGAAGAAAGAAATGAGGGAGGAGAGAGAGGAAAAGTTACTTTTGTAACTTTTCTAGTTTTTGCTTTTCTTCCTTTTCTTTTTCCTAGCTAGTTAATAAGAGAGAAATGGGAGTTGATTATCTACGAAAACCGGCCCCCACTTATTAACTAAGCTGGGGCGTTTCTCATCTTTTCACAACAACACTCGTTAATTACCCCGTTGTAGCATTATTCACTAGCCGGGCCCGTTTTCCAGATTTTTCTTGTTTCTTTAATTTTAATGGTTCTTAAGCTTCCATTAATGTTGAATTATAGTTATTTGATTAACTATAATTTTTACGGGTCCGTTTGACCACTCAAAGTCACGTTTCCGGGTTTCCTCGAAAAACATGCTCTAAAGCTTTATTAGTGTTTTTAATCCATTTATGGATCCGTTTCCTTCGGGAATTGTTTCCGTATATTAATTAGGCATAACTAAGCCTTAGGAATCCCTCTAGGATCCTAATCGGGGTCATACACCTCTTAGAGCTTTGTAACACACAATTTTATGTTTTGTGCTTTTTACGCGTTTTCTCTTTTCTTTTGGATTTATTTTCTTCACCAAAATTCTTTAGGCACTATTAGGCCCTCAAATACCATATTAGAATTATTTAATCACCCTAATTAAGTTCGGGTTATTTCAATCTACCCCCTTAAAGGACTTTGCCCTCAAAGTTGGTGAATCTAATATTGTTACTCACATAGGTTCTCTATGCTAAGGTCATAACCTCACAGACTCCAAGGTCTGATTCGATGTATACCACACATCCACACAACATGTCACTGCATGCATAACAATAAAAAATATTCTTTTTCCTCCTCTCCATGGGGTCCATCCGAACAGTGGCTGACCCAGAAGCCAAATCTCATGGGGTCCAAAATTTTTTTCGACAGTAACATATATTAAATATAAATGTGTGGTCATAAATTTATTAAGCATTACAACCTTACATAGAGGAACATGTTTCTATTACTAAATTATTATCAACTTTCAATATTTTACTCAATTTTATGTTATTAAAACTATACTTTAAAAAAATATATATTTTATTGTCAGAAAAGCTATGGGGTCCGGGACCCCACCGGAACCCCCCTCGGTCCGCCCCTGCATCCGAAGATAATTAAGGTACCATCCTCTCCCATGTCGAGTGATCCCTCAGGTACTGGTCACGTTTGAACACTTATGCTTTCTAGTTCACGGCCGTCATGACATTGGACACTTACGCTTTCTGGTCCTATGGTCCTTTGGTTCTTATCAAAACATTTGCACATCTAGATATCCTCAGGCACTCACCAGTCATCCACACTGACACAGGACTACTCATATCTCGCTGCCCTTGGAAAAATACAAAACACACACTACCAACATCCTACCGGTCACTTAGTACCGTTGCTCATCCGTTGTAGTGGTTTCAAAACTAATCATCACTCCCACCGGCTCGCACACTAGCCTTACTCCTCGAGTTTCACCCGATACCGGTGCCTAGCCATGGGAAGGTCCAACTAGCACCCGTGGGAGTGGTTTCGAAACCAGTCCTCATTCTCAAGTTTAAAGAAAATCCTTTTTGCCAAAAATCAGTTGGAAATTCATTTTGAAAACTCAAAGCAACTCCAAATTCCAATTTATACTAATTGTACCTATTCTTAGCGTTATTACTTGTGACCACTTATAGGGAGCTTCAAGAGTCATTCAACCCCAATGTGATCAGCATCGGTGTTGAACTATCCTTCCACCCTAATTTGTGTTCAGTTTCCCTTAATCGCTAGCAAATCAAGTTCCACCTCCCACGTCAGTTTCAAACAATCAAATAGTCATTCATTATTCATTTTCTATCTTTCACTCTTTCTAGTCATATTCACAAAATAAAACATTTCCAATTTATCTCCAATCATGGAACTTAGGTCATTGCTAACAGGAAAATTGTAAGGTAAAACTATGTACAAAAGGAATAAAATAATAAACTAACCCTACAACTCTACTACGGGTAGCAAATAATTCCCAGTCGGAGTAGTGTAAATATATTACGACCGAAAGTATCGAACCCAAGGGACTTATAGAAAGCTAGTCCTAATCCGGTAATAACCTATTCTATAATAAAAGGGAGGAAAATTAAATATTGATTCTAAACTAAGAAAACTAAATAAAACCTATCTAAATGTATGATTCGAGACTAGATCAACCCCAAGTACCACTGTGAACATTTAATACATAACAAGTTTCTGAAATCACCCGAACAAATGAATGTGCTGGATGTCATGCCGGATAATATATGCGCGGCATATTCAAAGACGTTGAACATGCCGGACACAACCAACCCGGCACTAGATCCGGCAAGAACGAAAATGCGAATTCCTATCCTAGCCTAAAATGTTGAAAACAAGGACTCACTACCCAATTCGAACCCAACAATCTCTCGTCAGTATTCGACTGAAATAATGAAAATGGATAAGGTTATTCAACTCTTTTGGTGTTGTCATCTACACCTCTGCATCTAACAACGGTGAAAGACCACTAAGACTCCTCAACCGAAACACCTTTGTCTTTTGAACCTCCAATAGAATTTAGAAGATAGAGGAACAAGTAACGATCTCATTCTGCCTTATTTGAAGATCTGAATCTTAGCAAAACTTGTGAATATATATATATTGAATAATCAAAAGTGTTTACAAGGAAGAACCCATCCCTAACCAACAACTAACCAGGATCTCTACTTCACCATCCACTCCAAATAAGGAAGAAATACATAAGGGAGAAGGAGATTGATCAAAGCCTTAACCCGAAAAGGAAATCTTCTCTTCTTCTTTGTGGATGGATCCGTAGAAATGCCTTGGACACCAACAATGGAATGTAGGCGGAAATGGCGTGTGAATGGAGTGTATATGTATGTCGGAATGTGTCAAACTGCAGTCCTTCTCGTCTTATTTATAGGCATCATATCTTCCTTGTGCCGGGTAGCATGCCGGCTCCCGTTTATCCGGCACCACGTGTTAAATGCGGGTAACCATTAACGGTCATAACTGTCTGGCGAAGAGATGCATATGCCGGGTAAGATATACCCGACACGATGCCCGACATCGGTAATTATCACATGGAAAACATGTGCTGTCGAATGACCAACCGAGGCGACTGTACACCTATGCCAGATGGGAAGTACCCGACATCGAGCCCGACAAAGGTTCTTTCCTGTCCCGTACTTGTTCCGTGCAGACTCAACCCGGCACCATAGCCGACATATTCGTCAGAAATTTATTCCTTGCACCAAAAGCGTCGCAAACATAAGTCTGAACATATATAACAGACTTTACACATAATATAGCATAAATACTAACTATTCTAACTTTATTTAGGCTAATATACTCCTAAATCTAATGCATAAAATATGATAAGTTTGCGGCTGATCAAGGCCCTACACTTGCCTTTTGCTAGTCCTCGAGCAAAATTAGATTAGAAAGGAGTAATTACTTATGCACAAAACAGATAAACTATAGAATGACAATTAGATAAATATTCCCAACTATCTGACTCTATTTCACAAGTATCACTTAATCATCCCTATTTCATCAGAAACATACTAATGGGTCAAAACCGATCAAAAACTTTTGGGCTATTTTGCATAAGGGATTTTGTAATCTCTCCTTTTTCCGGTTTCCATCATTCAGCTCTACTTTTCATGAGTTTCTGAATGTGGCCAAGACCCTCATCATTGGTTTTTATGGTTCAACCCTATTTTGCAAGGGTTTCTGAATCAACCATGATTTTTTTGCATTTAAAGAATAGGGAATTTAGGAGAAAAACAAAAGGAAAAACTCTCGTTTCTTGCTTTTATTCTGAGGCACTTTATGCAACCTCAAGGAATATAATGCTTTTCCTTTGGAAGAAGATTTTTTTTTCTTTTTCTCTTTTTATTCCTTTTCTTTTTTTCTTCTTTCTTTTGCCACAAAAACCCTTTTTAAGATTTTCACCCAAAAGACTTTTCACAGTTTAAAAAATGAAAGAAAAGAATACCCAGAAGTACATAAAGGAAAGAATATGGAGAAAGATCATATACTCATGTTAAATAAAAAGAATCAAACAGTTAAAAACAAGAATCTACAAGTCATTAGAAAGCTTACCTCTTGAGAGAACAAGCATTTATTCATTCCTAATCTAATCTTAATCAAAACATGCAAAAAGTTTAGTAAAACATTAATAAAACTCAAACTTAAGCATATTATTATATACAAAATTTATTTATTTTTTTAAAGGGGGGTCCTGCCCTACACTTGGCAGGAACACTGTCCCCAGTGTTCAAAATGAAAAGAAACACTAGTTTTTTTTAGCTAAACTAAAAACAACTTAATATGAACGAAAAATTAAAAGAAGACAACTAAAAGAAACAAAATCAATTAAAGGGAAAAAATAAAGATAGAAGGACTCCCCTGTGGTGAGAAATGCGTGAGGAGGAACCGCCCTACACTTAGCCTTTTGGGCTACTTGGCATTATCCGAGATCTTGGATAAGATAGTGACCGAATTCGCATGCTCCCTTGGATTTGTTTGCGTTTGAGATGGGAGCTGACCTTGTTGTCGTGGTTGTGCCAGAAGTTGCTGCAACTGCAACGCTTTATGCTCCTTGCAAATGGTCGAGATCTCGTTGTGAGCGTCTTGGGTCTTGTTCATCAGGACTGACATCATGTCTCGCAATTCAGCCATTTCAGCCCCTGATGATGACGCAGGATGGGATGGTCGGTATTGCCTCTGACCTCCCTAGTATCCGGCTTGACTTTGGAAGTTGTGAGGGGGTTGGTTCCCCTGTTGCCATGGCTGCACGTACCCTTGATTGCTCACATAATTGACTTCCTCAGCATTCTGAAAGTCTGGAAATTCAAGGCCGTGAGCGTGTGGTCGGGCACTAACCACATTCGCTTGTTGAGGAAGGTTATTCATCATTATTTGCTCCACCACCTTCTGTAGAGCGCTAACCTTCGTGGATGTTTGAGCATTGCTCTCCAACAATTGCTCATGACTTTGCATCAGTTTGTCAAATTTGGCGTCGCCCTCGTCCACTTGATATAAACCAGCGGTACCACCCCTGGTTCCACCTGTGGCCCAATCTCTAATCTCTTCGCAAAGAGATTCAATTCCATCAAGGGATTGATCTCTAGGCTTCTTCAGTATGTCTGCACCAAGGGAGGATACGATCATCGTCTTGCATTGGTTGACCAATCCCTTGTAGAACAACTGAGATAGTTGTTCCTTGGTGAGGCTGTGGTGTGGACACGTACGCAGTAACCCCTTGAATCTGTCCCAAGCCTCACAGATGTTCTCCAAGCTGGGCTGTCTGAAGTTGTATATCTCGGCGATCATCTCCAAGGTGCGACTTGGAGGCAGGAACTTGTCATAGAACTTGGTTGCCAGGTCCTCCCAAGTGGTGATGGTGCTGGGGGTCAGACTATGGTACCATTTACTGGCATTTCCCGTGAGACTATGGGGAAAGAGGGACAGTCTGGCATATTGGAGGACATTATTTATGGAGGTTAGGCTATTTGTATGTTGCAGGAATTTAGCGCCGTGGAGCAAGGCATCGTCCGGGTTCGACCCGTCAAACATACCCAACTCCTTGATGCATCGGATTTGATGATATGGCTTAAGCTTTTGCCATTCATCATATTCATTTTGTGCAAGGAGAGGGAGGTCGATTTCTGGCTTTTGGCCTTGGCTGGAAGGCCTGTTTATGTTGCGGACGGTTGGTGCTGCCATTTGTGTAGGAATTGCGCTTTGTAGGTTTCTTCGTTGTCTAATGGAGCGAAGAAGGGTTCTCTCGATCTCCTGGTCAAGGTTGGCTAGATTTTCAAGAAGACTCATTGACCGAAGAAGCATTCACCTTTTCTAACTTTAAAAGGAGCAAAAACAAAATATTAATTTAACGAAGTATAGTAAAAAGAGTAATAATATAGAAATGTTACAAAATTAAAAGAAAAATAATTCATATTGGACATGCCGGGCAGAGTGTCGGGCGTCGCGTATCCGGCAGTGGACTTCCTCCACTTATGCCAGTTGAATTTACCCGACATCTTGCCCGGCTTGTTCAAACCGAGAAAAATAAATCAAAGAAATAAAACAAGATGAGAGAAAAATCAAAACGAAAGACAATAAAAAGTACAAGATCATTTATATGTGTCTCTACTATTTACGAAAAGAAACACAAAAGATTGGAGTAAAATTGAACGAGCCGGGCGCCATGCCGGATATATCCTGTCCGGCGTCGGACTTCCTCCTTTGTGTCGGGTTCAGATTACCCGGCATTGTACCCAACCTGTTCAAACTCGAAAGGAAAGTAATTGAACAAAGAATAAAGACTAAGAGAAGGAAAAAAATAGATTCATGGTGCAGTAGTAAGGACCTATTTACAAACGACTTTAATACTTTGAAGAGAAAACACAAAATAAATTTGAGATTGAATATGCCGGATTGTGTGCCGGGTTAATCTTGTCCGGCTTAGGACTTCCTCCAACATGCCGGACGTGTGATACCGGCATTATGCACGACATACTCAACCTAGAGGAACAAATTTGAAAACAACAAGACAAAACGTAGAGAATACAAATTATTGAATGTGCCGGGCACCGAGAATCCGGCATTGCACCCGGCATATTCAACCGAAAAAATAAAATGGACAATTTAAAGAATCAAAGAATGAAAGAATAAAGAATAAAGAATAGGGCGTTTTACCGAATTTAGGACTTGGACTAATTCCAAGTCCCCGGCAACGGCGCCAATTTGCTAACAGGAAATTTGTAAGGTAAAATTATGTACAAAAGGAATAAAATAATAAACTAACCCTACAACTCTACTACGGGTAGCAAATAATTCCCGATCGGAGTATAGTGTAAATATATTACGACTGAAAGTATCGAACCCAAGGGACTTATAGAAAACTAGTCCTAATCCGGTAATAACCTATTCTATAATAAAAGGGGGGAAAATTAAATATTGATTCTAAACTAAGAAAAATTACCACTATGAACATTTAATACATAACAAGTTTCTGAAATCACCCGAACAAATGAACGTGCCGGATGTCATGCCGGATAATATATGCGCGGCATATTCAAAGACGTTGAACATGCCGGACACAACCAACCCGGCACTAGATCCGGCAAGAACGAAAATGCGAATTCCTATCCTAGCCTAAAATGTTTAAAACAAGGACTCACTACCCAATTCGAACCCAACAATCTCTCGTCAGTATTCGACTGAAATAATGAAAATGGATAAGGTTATTCAACTCTTTCGGTGTTGTCATCTACACCTCTGCATCTAACAACGGTGAAAGACCATTAAGACTCCTCAACCAAAACACCTTTGTCTTTTGAACCTCCAGTAGAATTTAGAAGATAGGAGAACAAGTAGCGATCTCATTCTGCCTTATATGAAGATCTGAATCTTAGCAAAACTTGAGAATATATATATATATATATATATATATATTGAATGATCAAAAGTGTTTACAAGGAAGAACTCATCCCTAACCAACAACTAACAAGGATCTCTAGTTCACCATCCACTCCAAATAAGAAAGAAATACATAAGGGAGAAGGAGATTGATCAAAGCCTTAACCCGAAAAGGAAATCTTTTCTTCTTCTTCGTGGATGGATCCGTAGAAATGCCTTGGACACCAACAATGGAATGTGGGCGGAAATGGCGTGTGAATGAAGTGTATATGTATGTTGGAATGTGTCAAAGTTCAGTCCTTCTCGGCCTATTTATAGGCATCATATCTTCCTTGTGCCGGGTAGCATGCTGGCTCCCATTTATCCGGCACCACGTGTTAAACGCAGGTAACCGTTAACGGTCATAACTGTCTGGCGAAAAGATGCATATGTCGGGTAAGATATACCCGGCACGATGCCCGACATCGATAATTATCACATGGAAAATATGTGTTGTCGAATGACCAACTGAGGCGACTGTACACCTATGCCGGATGGGAAGTACCCAACATCGAGCCCGACAAAGCTTCTTTCCTGTCCCGTACTTGTGTCGTGCATACTCAACCCGGCACCATAACCGGCATATTGGTCAGAAGTTTATTCCTTGCACCAAAAACATAACAAACATAAGTCTGAACATATAAAACAGACTTTATACATAATATAGCATAAATACTAACTATTCTAACTTTATTTAGGCTAATATACTCCTAAATCTAATGTATAAAATATGATAAGTCTGCGGCTTATCAGTCATCAATCATTTTCACTTATGAAACTCATTTCTCCAGTTACTACATAACTCGTCAATTTTTTTTTTCAATTAAAGCATACATCAACACAACTCCAAAGGATGGAACTCACTCCATCAATTGTTTTCAAATCAAATCACCTAGGGAACTCAATTCCTACTAGGTTGTACATCTTTTTCATACCGACTCATACTCATCATATCCCATGTCTAATCTCGACTTGACATATTCTATCGGGGTTCTCATTCCCCTGGAGTTTCTCTACTCCCTTCCACTTGTATACTCACACTCGAGTTAACAAGATAATCAAATTTATATCAATGGTATTCACATCTCTAGTGCGTAATAACCATAATTAAATCATGAATGAATACATATGTTTATGTAACATAAGTACCAATCATCAAAACAAATTCTTTTGCACTATGCGCATCGTAGTTTACGCACTTAATTCGTAAAACATACGCGAAGCGGTTTTTCGCTCTACCCCCCTTAAAAGGGATTACGCCCACATAATCTACCATGTATGACTATTGAACATTGGTCCATTCAATATGGGCGTCATGGAGTGTCTTAACTTCCATGCAGTTTAGTATACAATGTTCTTTGGTCAAAGGGTCTTAACCATATTGACGGTTTAGTCCCTGCACCAAGAATTTTCATTGGAGTTTGTTTAACTCATAACCGGTTTTGGTTCTAGCCTCTCAGGGTTCAAGGCATTGATAATTAGCCATTTACTCATACTTACTAGGTATACTTAACCTCAGGATTGTGGGCCCACTAGCTTCTGCTGCGCGACCCTGATAACTTAGAGCTTGGTTCGCCCTTTTTATTATTCTGGATGTACTTTACAACTCCCTTTTATCCCTTTGTCTTGGGAATAAGGTTTCTCCATGGACACATGGTATTTATTACCGTATACGAATTCGATGAGTTATAGGTTGTCTATCCAGTTCTCTAGAATTTATTGTACATACTGTTGTGTACCTCTGTGATTATACACTTGGTTCTTCTGACTTTCTGTCGGTTGAGGTTAAGCTACTACCTAATGTGTAGTGCTTCCTTGGTTTTTAGTGGCTTCCAAATTATGCTCACTTATCTGATTCTACATAAGAATTCTTTACTTGTACGACCTTGCATTTCTTATGCGTCAGTCATTATGACATTCATAAGTTTCTCTCAATTCCCATTCCGGTGGAATTCATTCCTTATGATTGTTGGTATGTCCAACGTTCTTCGTGCTTCTCTGGCCAATGGCCACACGGTTTTATTTCTAAGCTTTTGGCTTGCGCCCTGTTCATTGGTATGTTTGCAATTCCTCTGCATCCAGTACGGGTTGGTTATTTAGCAACTGGGTACTCTTGTCCCAAGGCTTATTATTTCGTTATCAACTGGTCCTCTAGGGATACTCTTCCCGTTCCTTATGCAACTACAATGGAATGAACAATGCCTTCTCTGTGAGCTCTGTCGTCACATGGTACAGGCTACGGTCTTAACTGCCCAGTTATCTACCATCTCTTGCTTTCTTATCTCCACTGAGTCTACTTCGTAATTCCGCTTCATTCTCCATATCATTGTCGGACTATACTCTTACAATGGCCGTTTGTTGCGCACCATGGTTTTATTTGTTAAACAACATTAATTTACACGACGTCCGCTACTACATTAGCTTTCGTTCATGTACTTCCATCATTTATTATGGTTTGCCATTTCTTGGCTGATTACAGAATACGCTATTCTTTATATCTCTACGCTCCATGAGCATGTTTCACTCTATACTTTACATTATACACATACAGTGTTTCCTTCTCAACCGATTGCTCTTTCGGTTTCTAACAGTTGTTATCAAGCTTCTTTCAGTTCCATTTTGTTCCTATTATCGCTGGGCAATAATTGTGTTTCACTACATTAGTAATTCTGGAAGAGATGTATGTTCAGACATCCACTGATGGCATCCTCTTCTTTGACATCTATGTGTTCACCGTTCTAGCGGTCCTACGATAACGAGTGGTATCCTCGTTCATTAGTTGTTAAACAATCTCTACGGGTGCCATTACTGGCAATTCTCCTTATGATTCTAAGTCTTTTTTGTAACCGTTGGACCTACGTACCATAGTTGCTTGATGGCTTACATGCCACATTGCTTAGAGCTCTGCTCATCTTAGGCTGTTCACAAGTATTTCTTCCCCGTATACCATCGAATGGCTTAGAGGTAATACTGGGCTCCATGATAAGATCGTCGCATCACGCTTCCATTCATTGGAGACCCTTTAAGTAATAACCGGTTGCCTCTTGGCTTAGGGTTGTAACGTCTCCTGTTCTAAGGGTAGACCACGAATACTTTTCCTTATGTCCTTGGTCGGTTTGATATCCTCTTCGGTGATGAATGGTATTCTCCTGTACCTTATAGGATCATTCTGGGTATTTTATCTCGTTCGTTGAACATTGGCGTGTTCATGTTAGGCATTTGCCACACTGTTTAGGCTGGGTATGCATTCCAGCTATCACTCGTTTGCTTCTAGATTCTCGAGACATATCCGATGTCTTTACTCAATTGTTAGTGCTCCTCGCACTTCTTAACTCTTAATCATCCTCTTGAAGTGAGTCTTGACTCCCTTAGCTTTGTAAGCTTATCTGAGTTCCTTCGATTGTTCGAGGTGTCCAATTGTTCCGGTTTGAATTTACCTTGTGGTCCGTAGAACGGAGTTGACTACTCCCCGTGTTTCGTACACTACTTGTATACATACGTGGGGTACCTTATTGGTACATTACCATTTACCTGACTAACTCACAAATGGTCTGTCAGGCCCGCAAGCTCCTTCGGAGTGTGGTCATCCCACATCCCTTTTTGGGTACACTCGTAGTGCTCGTCACACGCCTAGGTGAAGTATTCTATTGTCAACTCCTCTTGTATCATTCTATGATAACTTACCATGATTCCTCTGGTTTGGTTTTAAAATATGAAGTTTAAAAGAAATGTTTGGGTTTGAAAGAAAAGTTTTGAGTTTGAAATAAAAATTTTCCATGGTGTTACCATGTTTGGGGTCTTGACCAAGTCTAGCTTCTCGCTGACTGGTATGTTTTCTAATACGACGGTCAGGCCGTTAGGCCTTCCCGAGGTTTCTTTCTTCAAGTTCTTAGGATTCGGGATCCTATAGTTGCTTCATCGTCCTTACGTACCTTCCCAAGTACTTCTTAGTTGTTTAATGTCCCTCCAAATAGCCTTGTTAGTGCTACACTTGCCATGGCAAGTGCGTAGGTAGGTTGGTTTTCAGGGTAGAATATACCGGTTACGGTATTGTTTCCATCCGTATTTGGTGGTTTTATTGGCTCTTCCTTTGATCCTTGGATCTTAGTGATCCATCTCCTGAGTACTTCTCAGTGTTCTTGACGTGGTTGTCATCAATCCGGGTGCTTCCTCCATTCTTGGGGATCCCTGTGTACCTTGCTTCATTGCTCGTTCCCACACCTTCACCGTGGTTACCGAGGCTTGATTTATTCTTAGGGTCTACGTCGTAGTCCTATTGGTGTATGTTCCATGGATGCCCTTATAGTTGTCTGAACTATGTCATTCGGGTATTACGGCCTCTCGGCGTTGTAGGTTTTGGAGTTATCCAACCCCGATTAATTCCTTAGTCGGTTAGTATACCATTGGTGGCATTATCAAGCGTTTGTACTCCGTAGACTCTCTTGTCTCGGGTTTTGTTGCTCTGCCTTTTTCGCTTCATTGCGCGGTTGTGCTTCCCTTCTTGCCGGCTACGCATGGTTCTCGCGACTGCGAAGCACGTCGCCCCATGGTGCCGTAATTTTCATTATCCTATGGTTAGGATTCTCAATCTACCGCTAATAAGCGCGGTTATTATCGTTCAACGGGAACCGTCTCCGGGATTTCCAGTTCTCGGAATCTACCGTATGATTGGTTCTTCCTCTTACGGGGTTTATTTGCAACTGCCAGATTGGGTCTTTCCGAGTAAGAGAGGTTTTTCCATCTCTCTAGTGTTCTTGTCCCAACTTTATAACGTGGGATGTGGAGGGCGGGTGCTAACTGGAAAATTGTAGGGATAAAAGGAATATACAAAAGAATAAAATAAATAAATAAAAATTAAACCTACAACTCTACTACGGGTAGCAAAATAAAACCCGGTCGGGGTATAGTGTAAATATATTACGACTGAGAGTATCGTACCCAAGGGACTTATAGAAAACTAGTCCTAATCCGGGCAAAAGCCTATTCTATAATAAAAGGGGGGAAAAGTAAATGACACAATAATTAACTAAAACCTATCTAAATGCGAGGTTTAGGATTAAACCACCCCAAGTATCAATATGATCACGCAATGCAACTTCAAGACACGAACTTAACCAACCAACATGATTGCGTCTGATGTCTTGCCGGACATCAGATGCACGGCATATTCAAATTCTTGAATGTGCCGGACAGGAAGCACCCGGCAGTGCATCCGACATGTTCATATGGTAAAAACCACTCTCTTGCTTCGAACAAGAAACTCAAAACCCATTAACAAATCGAGCATATATCATGCCACGAAATGAACAAGGAAATGGGGGAAGATGGGTTAACTCGCAATCTCAAGTCTTGCTCCCGCTGAGGCGCAGAAGACAATGTTTAAAGACCACTAAGATTTGTCTAACCTATCTACTCTTGGGCTTTTTTCCCTTAAGTACAATTTGCACAAAGAGAATGAGTGATCAACTAATTCCCTTGCCATAAGAACCAAAATCTTAATGAACGCTTGAATTTGTATTGAGATAATCATAGTGTTTACATAGAAGGAATTCATCCCTAACCAATACTAACAAGGATTCCTACTTCACCATCCACTCAAATAAAGAAGGAATACATGAGGGAGAAGGAGATTGGTTATAGCCTTAACCCAAAATGGAAATCTTCTCTTCTTCTTGTGGATGGATCCGTAGAAATGCCTTGGACACCAACACTTGGAATGAGGCGGAAATGAAGTATGGAATGGAGTGTAATATGATGTTGGAATGTCCGAATTGATGTAGACTCTCGGCCTATTTATAGGGCTTCAAAATGTCGTTTGCCGGGCGTCGTGCCGGATCATCAATAGCCGGCACACGTGGGAAATGTGCCTAACTGTTAACGGTCGAAACCGTCAATTCCGCGTGCAGTACATATGCCGGGTAGGATATACCCGGCATCACACCCGACAGCGGTTGGAAATCACGTGGAACACATGTGCTGTCGTATGGTCAACCGAAGCGACTCTATATTCATGCCGGATAGTATTTACCCGGCATCGCATCCGGCAAGGCCTCTATTCTGTTCTGTGCTCATGCCGTGTAGAACCAACCCGGCACCGAGTCCGGCATCAACGGAATTTCTGCCTAGAGATGCGTTCCTTGTATATAAAACACATAAAACATAAGACTGTACAAATAATATACTTTAACGCATAATAACATAAATAACACATATATAACTTTATTTAGATAGATATAATACTAAATATAATGCATAAAATATGATAAGTCTGCGGCTTATCAAGGCCCTACACTTACCTTTTGCTAGTCCTCGAGCAAAACAAGATTAGAAAGGAGTAATTACTTATGCACAAAATAGATAAACTTTAGAATGACAATTAGATAACTATCTATAACTGCCTGACTCTAATTCACAAGTATCACTTAATCTACCTTATCTATCCAAACATACTAATGGGTATAAAATAAAGAATTTTTGTAATCTCTCCTTTTTCCGGTTTCCATCATTCAACTCTATTTTTCAAGAGTTTTTGAATGTGGCCAAGACACTCATCGATGGTGATATATTCAGCCCTATTTTGCAAGGGTTTCTGAATCAACCATGATTTTTTTCTGCATTGAAGAACGGGGGATTTAGGAGAAAAATAAAAGGAAAAACTCTCGTTTCTTGCTTTTATTTTGAGGCAGTTCATTGCAACCTCAAAGAACATAATGCTTTTCCTTTGGAAGAAGATTTTTTTTCTTTTATCTTTTTTTTTCTTCTTCTTCTTTCTTTTTTTCACAAAAACCCTATTTAAGATTTTTCACCCAAAAGATTTTTCACAATTTGAAAAGAAAAGAAACAAGTACCCAGAAGTACAATAAGGAAGGAATCAGGAGAAAGATCATGTACTCATGTTAAATAAAAAGAATCAAGAAGTTAAAAACATGAATCTACAAGTCATTAGAAAGCTTACCTCTTGAGAGAACAAGCATTTAGTCATTCTGAATCTCATTTTAATCAAAAACATGCAAAAGGTTTAGTAAAACATTGATAAAACTCACAACTTATGCATATTATAAAAAAAACTTATTTTTAAGGGGGGTCCCTGCCCTACACTTGGCAGGAACACTGTCCCCAGTGTTCAAAAGAAATAATAAAATTGAAAGTGTTTTTTTAAGAAACTTAAAAACAACTATAATGAAAGCAATTAAATAATATAAAATTAAAAGAGAAAAATTAATTGATACGATGGACTCCCCTGTTTGATAGTGAAGGCATGAGGAGGAACCGCCCTACACTTAGCCTTTTAGGCTATTTGGCATTATTTGAGATCCTGGGCAGGATAGTGACCGAATTCGCATGCTCCCGTGGATTGGTTTACGTTTGGGACGGGAGCTGACCTTGTTGTCGCGGTTGCGTCAGAAGTTGCTGTAATTGCAACTGCAATGATTTGTGCTCCTTGCGAATGGTCAAGATCTCGTTGTGAGTATCCTGGGTTTTGTTCATCAGGGCTGACATCATATCACGAAGTTCAGCCATTTCAGCCTCTGATGAGGATGATGTGGGATGGGATGGTTTGTATTGCCTGGGACCTCCCTGGTAGCCGGCTTGACTCTAGAAGTGTTGCGGGGGTTGATTCCCCTGTTGCCATGGCTGCCGATACCCTTGGTTACTCACATAATTGACTTCCTCAACATTTTGAAAGTCTGACATATCAGGGCTCGGAGCGTGTGGTCGTGCACTAACCACGTTCGCCTGTTGAGGGAGTTTGTTCATTGCTATTTGCTCCACCACCTTCTGTAGAGCGCTAACCTTCGTAGATGTTTGAGCATTACTCTCCAATAACTGCTCATGACTTTGCATCAGTTTGTCAAATTTGGAGTTGCCCTCATCCACTTGATATAACCCAGCGGTACTGCCCCTTGTTCCACCGGTGGCCCAATCTCTTATTTCTTCACAAAGAGATTCAATTCCACTAAGGAATTGATCTTCAGGTTTCTTTAAAATGTCCGCACCAAGAGAGGAAAGGATCATCGTCTTGCACTGGTTGACCAATCCTTTGTAGAACAACTGAGATAGTTGTTCCTCGGTGAGGCCGTGGTGTGGACATGTGCGCAGCAACCCCTTGAATCTGTCCCAAGTCTCACAGATGTTCTCCGAGCTAGGTTATCTGAAGTTGTAAATGTCGGCGATCATCTCCAGGGTGCAACTAGGGGGCATGAATTTGTCATAAAACTTGGTTGCCATGTCCTCCCAAGTGGTGATGGTATTGGGGGTCAGACTGTGGTACCACTTGCTGGCATTCCCCGTAAAGCTATGGGGGAAGAGGGAAAGCCTGGCATATTGGAGGACGTTATTTGTGGAGTTAGGGTTGTTGTATGAGCAAGAATTTGGTGACATGGAAGCGATCGTCCGGGTTCGTACCGTCGAAAAGACCCAACTCCTTTATGCATCTAATTTGATGATATGGCTTAAGTTTTTGCCATTCATCGTATTCGTTTTGTGGAAGGAGAGGAAGGTCGATTGCTGGTTTTTGGCCTTGGTTAAAAGGCCGGTTTAGGTTACGGACGGTAGGTGCTGCCATTGGTGTAGGATCTGCTTTTGTAGGGTTCGTTGTTGCCTTAAAGTTTGAAGCAGGGTTTCTCGATCTCCGGATCAAGGTTGGCTAAAATTTCAGGAGTACTTGTTGACCGAAGAAGCATTCACCTTTTAAATATTCATGAGGAGCAAGACATAACGTTATAATACTTTGTATTTATAAATGGAATAATATAATGACATAAGTAGAATTACGAAAATACAAGAAGAACAAATTTTTGGTTATGCCGGACAGAGGGCCGGGCGACGCGTACCCGGCAGTGGACTTCCTCCACTAATGCCGGATTTATCACACCCGGCATATTGCCCGGCGTTTCCAAACAACGAAGAATAAAAAGACACGGAAAGTAAGAGATAATCAAAGTGAAAGACATAAAATGTAGAGATCTTCTGCCTAACTGTCCCTACTAATTATGGCAAAAATATTGAGTAAAATTGAACATGCGGGTAACATGTCGGATAACTTTTATCCGCTTCAGACTTCCTCCGAGATGCCGGTTTTGAGAAACTCGGCACAATACACGGCAGGTTCAAACTCGAATTTAAAATTAAATAATCATAGTATAGGGACTATTAGAAGAGAGAAACAACTGAAGGGTACAAGCAAGAATGAATTTGAATTGTTAAAAACTTAATACTATACGAATCATAAAATAACTTGAAAGTGCCGGACAACATGGGGTAGAAACTATCCAGCATCGGACTTCCTCCGATTATGCCGGGTTTCAGTTGTCCGGCATTGTGCACGGCACCTTCGATTCTGCATACACTAATGGCGAAATAAATCAAAGAATAAAAGAATAAAGAATAAATAATAGGGTGTTTTTACCGAATTTAGGACTTGGACTAATTCCAAGTCCCCGACAGGGGCGCCAATTTGCTAACTGGAAAATTGTAGGGATAAAAGGAATATACAAAAGAATAAAATAAATAAATAAAAACTAAACCTACAATCTCACTACGGGTAGCAAAATAAAACCCGGTCGGGGTATAATGTAAATATATTACGACCGAGAGTATCGTACCCAAGGGACTTATAGAAAACTAGTCCTAATCCGGGCAAAAGCCTATTCTATAATAAAAGGGGGGAAAAGTAAATGACACAATAATTTACTAAAACCTATCTAAATGCGAGGTTTAGGATTAAACCACCCCAAGTATCAATATGATCACGCAATGCAACTTCAAGACACGAACTTAACCAACCAACATGATTGCGCCGGATGTCTTGCCGGACATCAGATGCATGGCATATTCAAATTCTTGAATGTGCCAGACAGGAAGCACCCGGCAGTGCATCCGGCATGTTCATATGGTAAAAAACCACTCTCTTGCGAACAAGAAACTCAAAACCCATTAACAAATCGAGCATATATCATGCCACGAAATGAACAAGGAAATGGGGGAAGATGGGTTAACTCGCAATCTCAAGTCTTGCTCCCGCTGAGCGCAGAAGACAATGTTTAAAAACCACTAAGATTTGTCTAACCTATCTACTCTTGGGCTTTATCCCTTAAGTACAATTTGCACAAAGAGAATGAGTGATCAACTAATTCCCTTGCCATAAGAACCAGAATCTTAATGAACGCTTGAATTTGTATTGAGATAATCATAGTGTTTACATAGAAGGAATTCATCCCTAACCAATACTAACAAGGATTCCTACTTCACCATCCACTCAAATAAAGAAGGAATACATGAGGGAGAAGGAGATTGGTTATAGCCTTAACCGAAAAGGAAACTCTTCTTTTCTTGTGGATGGATCCGTAGAAATGCCTTGGACACCAACACTTGGAATGAGGCAGAAATGAAGTATGGAATGGAGTGTAATATGATGTTGGAATGTCCTAATTGATGTAGACTCTCGGCCTATTTATAGGGCTTCAAAATGTCGTTTGCCGGGCGTCGTGCCGGATCATTAATAGCCGACACACGTGGGAAATGTGCCTAACTGTTAACGGTCGAAACCGTCAATTCCGCGCGAAACAGTACATATGCCGGGTAGGATATACCCGGCATCACACCCGGCAGCGGTTGGAAATCACGTGGAACACATGTGCTGTCGTATGGTCAACCGAAGCAACTCTATACTCATGCCGGATAGCATTTACCCAGCATCGCATCCGGCAAGGCCTCTTTTCTGTTCTGTGCTCATGCCGTGTAGAACCAACCCGACACCGAGTCCGGCATCAATGGAATTTCTGCCTAGAGATGCGTTCCTTGTATATTAAACACATAAAACATAAGACTGTACAAATAATATACTTTAACGCATAATCTAACATAAATAACACATATATAACTTTATTTAGATAGATATAATACTAAATATAATGCATAAAATATGATAAGTCTGCGGCTTATCAGCGGGTATGGTTATTGTAGGTTTCCGGTTCACACGGAAGTTCTTATCAAGTGTACCTCTCACGATATCACTCAACCCTTAGCCCAAGGTCTCTAATTCCTAACTCGGTATTTCCTAAACTCGGTATTTCGAGTCATCAGAGCGATACTTCGCTCTGATACCACTTTTTATAACACCCCTACCGCTAAATACACCATTACCTCGTAATCGCCTCATTAATCAATGCAACTGCAGCGGGAATTCTACAACGCGGAGGGTGATACAACGCCGTTAGTCGTTCACGTGACTAACAAGGCCTAAACAATAAATAGTACTGGTCTGATGGACTAGAAACGCCCGAGTACTTAATACCAAAAATACCATTCTCAGTCCGACTCTAAACCGAGTCTCATACGTTACTCAATTCAATACTCACAATCCAAGTATACCGAGTTTACTACATTTTGATGCCGGTAACAATCCTGGCTTACATATTTACAACACAACATACAAACTAATCTACCCATGCATAATAGCAACCCGTCCTACACTCGAACGGTAATCAGCTCCACAGTACCTGAAAAGTAAAAACGGCGCTCCAAGGGGCTCAGCAAATTGTTGGTATGAAATTCATATACCCCGCGTGCTAACGGGGGTACGCCGACTAATTTGTTGAGAACATGAGATTCATTTAAATTCAACAATCATGCTCGCATTCAAAGGTATACAAAACAAGGAATACAATCAACAAGGAAATCACATCAAGTTCATTAGCCTTATTCACCTCGTTCTTAAACCTTGAGAAACCTTATCTCAAGTGAGTCTCATTTTTGTTATTCCCCAGCTTATCCATTCCAACCGGATAGTTTACTTGTCTACTAGATCTTTAGACACTATCGGTCCCGATCTAGTTTCCTTAATTATTCTACTCTTGAATAATTTTAGGTTAAGCCTCATGGACCTCCGGGCAGAGAAATATACAGGTCTCACCACCGGGCTTTTACAATCTCAATACGGGATTAGAAACATTCTCTCACGTTTCCTCTTCCCTATCCCATAATATCTAGCTTATCTCTTTAGACGGGTAAGCTCTGCCAGTCTCACTCCAATCAGGCACCACTATGTGGCACACGGCCCCGCAGGGCACCACTATGTGGCACACGACCCGGTAGCAAGGGAGTTCGACCATGGAGTCAGAAGCAAACGCTCTGTTATTTCCTCTTCCTTGCACGCGTGACTCACAATCCCCCTAACCCAACTCTCGGGTTAGTAACAACATATACTCATGTATATATATATATATATATATATATATTGGTCAGTACATCTCTCTCGATGTCATCTCACAACTTAGGAGACTTTCCTATTTCGTTGTATTCACCGATTTAAGGGTCACCCCTACACTTCCATTATTTAGAAGTTGTGTTTGTTTTCCCACATTAAGTCGCATCCTTGTATAGGAGGTTGACTAATCTTTATAAGGACGTTCGCTAGTTCTGTGTGTCACTTTTCTCATTTCGAGTAAATCCATTAGTTTGATTTATCGTTATTCACCATCGATAGTTTTCATGTGTTTCCACGTTTTCGTTAAATTGCAAAACGACTCTTTCTACACACTAACCAATCGGTACTCAGTTATGAGTCGGTCTATAACACTAAGTTAGACGGCACAATCATACAAGGATGGTTAGCACACACAGCAGGCGTCAAGATATACAATCAAAGCAATAGAACATTTTCATGCTTTTATCTTGATTAGGTCGGCACACAAACAAACAACACACACATAAGTGCAATCCCGGTAGTATACAGGGCATGAGAAAATCATACCTTTCACCTTGGATTAACTTTACCGTGTCACCTTACGTTCCTCGGGTCTTACTCGATCCACTGATAATATTTCAAATGTTTCTATTAACATTAAGGTATTACAGTACGTAAATAACTAATACTCCCGTATTTAACCCCGTTATCCCGTTAATCTCAATTTTACTCAAGCGTTCTTATGTGAATATTTTTCTCACCATCATTACTCTTCCAATGGTTTACTACTAATGACACATTTTTTTTTCATTTGACTCGACCGACCCTACCAAGGTTAGTCCCAAGGTCGGTCGAAGTCAGTAGGTTGCGGGTTCGAAAAATTCAACTCGACCGACCTTCCCAAGGTCGGTCGTAAGGTTGGTCGAAGTCAGTAGACTTCCGGATTTGAAAATTTCATTCCAACCGACTTTCCGAAGGTCGTAAGGTCGGTCGAAGTCCGAAGACTTCCGGGTTTGAAAGTTTTAGCTCGACCGACCCTCCCAGGGTCGGTCCTAGGGTCAGTAGAAGCCATTACCATTTTCCCAAGGTGTTTAACTACTCACGTTGAACTCTAAACTTCCCTTAATTCTCACCCAATCTTTTCCTAATCTTTCCCCATGTTTTCTGCATGTTTAAACACCCTAAACATGTTCTAAACCTCCTTAAACCATTATCAAACCTTTACCTTAATTCTTGCTTAATTTCTACAAATTCCAAATTCCCATTTTCAACACTTATGCACCCTAGTGCATTACCAACCTTTCTCTAGATGGTTTACCTTATTCTCAACCCATTTGACCATTTGAAATCCTTCCTAGACATTTGCATTAACTATACCCAAGTCCATCCTCCATTTCCAAGGTTATGCACACCAACTCTTTTCTAGAAATTCTAAGATCCTCATATACCATTTTGTTACAGATTTTTACTCTTCTTTTTCCCACTTTTATGTCCACATTCAAAGGTGGTTAGTTAACTAACTCAATCCCTAACAACACCTAGTTAAACCTAGGCCATTCTTCACTCATGACATCTCTTAAATCACCATAATTTCTACCGAAATTTTGCCATGGTTTATCTACAATTCTAACATCCCCCATTGCACCATTTCTCACCTAAATCCATTCACATCTAAACACACCCATAGAGGGTTCTACCAGCACACATTGTTCCATCCAAAACTCATCAAACAACAACATAAACATAATCATAACCACTTGGCTCCAAGGCCCTTAATTCAACCATCAATCCCACAATTCTCTTATATTTCAACCAAGCACATTTCTAGCAAAATTTTGGTTTCATTCCTTTTCAATTTTCCCATCCCATATTCTATAAGCAATAAGGATGTACATTAAGGTAGATTTCTTACCTTAAACTCGTAAATTCCTCTTTTCTTTTCCAATCTCCTCCTCTTCTCTTTCTTGATCAAAATCGGCCAAGTTGGGAAAACCACTTGCCAACCTCAAAATCAATACCCAAATGGGGAATTAGGCACTAAACATATTAACCTAGCCTTATTAATCAACTAGAACACAAGGGAAGGTGCTTAAGGCACAAAGGTGAGGAGTTACCTTGAAACCCTAAAATGGTCTTTAGGTCATACATCAAAGAGGAGCTTCAATCCACCATTGAGGACTTAAAAAATAGCTCAAGCAAGGAAACAAGCAATTCATTAAGAGGGGTAAAACCGACCAAGGTAGAAGGATGAAGAAAGATGAATTTTTCTTGAATCTTTTTACCTTAAATGAAGCAGGAGGTGTCTAGCTCCAAGAACATGTAGTTTCTCTTCAAATAGCCAACACCCATGGAGGTCAACTTCCTCCATTTGAGATTTTGAAAGGATAGAAATGAAGCTCTCGGTGAGGGGAGCAAGAATATGTGGTTATTTTTGCATTTGGAGCTTTAATGGAGCTTGTGCAAGAGGAAAAGGTGAGGAAGCCATAGGAGCTCTTGAGGAAGCTCAAAATCACCAGGATGGAGAGGGAAGGAGGGAGCTCTGCAGGAAGAAGGAAAGGAAAGGGAGAGAGAGAAGAAAGAAATGAGGGAGGAGAGAGAGGAAAAGTTACTTTTGTAACTTTTCTACTTTTTTGCTTTTCTTCCTTTTTTTTCCTAGCTAGTTAATAAGAGGGAAAGGGGATCTGATTATCAACTAAAATCCGGCCCCCACTTATTAACTAAGCTAGAGAGTTTCTCGTCTTTTCACAACAACGCTCGTTAATTACCCGGTTTTAGCACTATTCACTAATCGGGCCTGTTTTTCCAGATTTTTCTTGTTTCTTTAATTTTAATGGTTCTTAAGCTTCCATTAATGTTGAATTATAGTTATTTGATTGACTATAATTTTTACGGGTCCGTTTGACCACTCAAAGTCACGTTTTCGGGTTTCCTTGAAAAACGTGCTGTAAAACTTTATTAGCGTTTTAATCCATTTTATGGATCCGTTTCCTTTGGGAATTGTACCCGTATATTAATTAGGCATAACTAAGCCTTAGAAATCTCTCTAGGATACTAATCGGGGTCATACACCTCCTAGAGTATCGTAACGCACAATTTTATGTTTTATGCTTTTTACGCGTTTTCCCTTTTCTTTTGGATTTATTTTCGTCACCAAAATTCTTTAGGCACTATTAGGCCCTCAACTACCATATTAGAATTATTTAATCACCCTAATTAAGTTTGGGGTATTTCAAATACAACCTGGGTCACGCTGATCCCAAAACAAGTGATCCAATCAAAGTAGATGAATACCGTCCAATCAGCATCATTGGATTAATCTATAAGATCATTAGTAAAATCATGGTTGATCGACTAGCGGGTGTAATCGGATTGCTAACTGATGAATCTCAGTTAGCCTTTATAAGGGGTAGACATGTATTGAAGGGACCTCTAATCGCTAATGAAGCATTAAACTGGTTCAAAACCAGGAAACATAAAGGAATACTACAGAAAATTGATTTCTAGAAAAGCGTTTTACTGCCGTTCGTGGTCTTTCATCGATCGTATGCTTGCAAGTGAAGAAAATGGGTTTATGAATGTGTTAGGTCCACTAGTGTTGTTATCCTGTTAATGGATCGCCAACCAAATCTTTTAAACCTTGGAGAGAAGTAAGGGAAGGGGACCCGTTATATCCCCCCTCTTATTCATCCTCTCAACCAACGCTCAGTTGCATTCTTGATTCTACGTTCTAGGTTGGAGAAAGGAAAGGCTTCCTAATTGGTAAACACCAACCAGCTGATCGTATTTGCAATTTGTCAATGACACCCTCATTTTCTATGATCGATTAATAAAAAAATGGAAGCGTTTAAATGGGTGATTACTGCTTTCGCGGATATGTACGGTCTTAAAATAAATTGTTGAAATTTGCAGCTTTCTGTATTAACCTGCCTTTATCAGAGCAGCAAATGGTAAAACAATGTCTTGGCTCTGAACTTGGTGATCTTCCATCTAGTTATCAACTAGTAAAAACCATATTTTATGTAGCAAGTTTTTTTATAACGACTTAAATATCGCTATCATATACTCCCTCGGTCCCATTTGCAGTGTCTCTTATGCTTTTGCACACATTTTAAGAAACTAACAAAAAGTAGAGGAGATGGTTACACTTCATATACACATAGAGGACACTATTTTGGGACAGGAGAAAAAGAGTATGAGGACACTAGAGATGGGATGGAGGGAGTATACTGTTATTAGTGACAAGTTTTTTTGGTGACATGGAGCCAATCTGGGCAGAAGAGATTCAGTGCACAAGATTGGCACAAACACAAATTGCCTCTGCGGTCCTCCCTGGTGCCAATCGAATTCGTTACAAACTTGAAAGAGCTACATAACTGTAGGCTGTTTTACATACTGTCTTTTTGTTTCCTTTCCTGGTGGTTTTAACTCTTGGATTACTTGTACCTCTTCAGCTATTTCACTGGTGATTTTAGCGGTATTGGTGTACCCGTTCATAACTTATGGTCTGTTATTTAACCGTACTCAATCAAAAAAAAAAAAAAAAGAACCTGACCCGGCGTGAACCAACCTGTGATTGTGATCGTGGTCGTGGTCTCATCTCTTTCTGCATTGTTCAGCTTTATATATACATGAAAAGAAAAAAGATTAACTTAAAATACAAGCACTTAAGATAATAATATGACAACAGGAAGAAGTAACTAGATAATGACAAATGAAAGACGTACGATAAGTCTTACAAAATAACCGACAAGCAGTTGCCATGTCTATCAGTACATGTACATCTTTTTTTGGTTTGTAGCGCACATGTCGCCTAATTAGTCATTTCATCCTGTCTAAGTGATGCCGTGATTTGGTCATAACGATAGGTGTCCCTGTTGGGAGTAAACCACCAGAATATAAATGATTAAATAACTTAGTTGAAGGGTATGAAAGCATGCAGCACACTGAGCCAGTTCTTTCCTTGATTGTTTTTATGCTTTGAAAAGTAAGTTAACATATATAATGAGCTGGATAGGGGTGATGACCAATGTTTTTTAAATTAACTTTCATGTTAATTAGGTTTCAAAACAATCCTTTCGACTGAGTGGGGCATGACAAGCTATAGTGTAACGTTGGGATCGACCGTTTCTAAGTTGTGTTGACATTCATTTGCGGGCCAACCTCATATAAACGTCATGGTACTATTTAACTATTTTTTTGGTTTGCTACGTTCAAGGTCAACCTAATTAATTTTTATAAAAGAAATTAAGAATGTATACTGAACATACTTGTTGATAGTACTATAATAAAAACTCTTAACAATTGTCGAGACACCCCAAGTCGAGCAAGGGGAGGAGGATGGGACGGGGACAGTGGCGGATGTAAGGGGGTGCCCCTGAAACTTTTAAAAATTTGTCAAATATTTTTATAAATTTTTGAAAAAGTATAAAATGACATAATATTTTAAAGAGTGACAGTATAAAAAAAAAAATTTGGCCCCCAAGACAAAGCTCCTGGATCCGCCACTGGACGGGGATGACCTTAGGACCCTGTTTGAGGATCCGGAATTTCCTCCTGGCTTTGAGCCCGATAGAGGTCTAGTTGGGCCGTCGGCCCAGCCTGATGAGGATTTTGTCAAGGAGGAAGCAAGACAGACTCTTTTGTTTGCGAAGAAGCTCGACTATCAAGTTTTAGATGAAGGGTGTGCTTTGAGCAATTTCAAGGACATCTTTCGTGAGCAGAGAGATGTCTATCGATAGAGAGTTCAGGAGTCCAGGTCTGGTGCAGGGGTTGGTTCTAACAACTGCTCGTAAACCAACTCTAAAGTAAGTTCCAGAAGGAGTAATGAGAGTAAGAAAGGTTGTGTTGGTTTCAGTAAACTCTCTCATGTTAGTAGGGTTGTTAGTAAGAGCAAGAGAAAGGCAAGAGCGAAAATCTAAGAACTCGAGTGTTGTTCTTTGAATGTAAGGGTATAACTTTTATGGTATGGGTGCTTTTGGGTGTTTTCGGTGTTCTGGCTATATTCCCGCTTATGCGGCTCTTGAGGTCTTATGCCACCAATTATTAAAAAAAACTCTTAACAATGTCCTTTCCACCCGTTATGTCCACTACAAACCTATTATAACTGGCTCTTCGTCATTGGCATACTTAGTTGAAAAATAATGGTGCCCATTGTACCGGTTTAACTAATGTCGCCTTACCCATATCCAAGTAAATCTGAATCCTCTTTTTGAAATTCAGGACCAATTAGAACTGACCGAAACCAGAATCATTTGATACGGGACTGAGTCCGCGATTCCGGAACTGGAACCGTTGGACCCGCTTGGTTAACTCCTTGCCTCCCTTATGAAAAAAAAATCAAAACTAAAACTGAATCAGCAACCGGAAGTGGAACTAATTAAAACTAGTCAAGAACTGGCTGGAACCAGTAGAAAACCGATCCCAAATCTAAATCCACCCTTCAGAACTGGAATCGCCCCGGAACCTGTCCTGGTCGATTCCGATTCGAATTCTCTTGTCTGGATCAGAAATCCGTGGAACCAGAAACGAATCGGAACCTGGTTGTGGCCATCATTAGTTGGATCAACCCATTATAATAGAGTGTATATACAACATATATTACTAGCTTATAGCTTATCTGCTCCATACGATATAGTGTATTTTTTACAACATACATAAATAGAACATGTGTTTCTTACTTAAATCCATTTTGGTTATTGTTAACCATGCAAAAAGACTTTGAAGCTAGTGAATTCACACTGTGCATCTTAATAATTCTATCATTTGGTCCATCACTTAGAAGGAGAAAGACCCCTAGAACTGAAATCTCATCCTCCACGCCATAAACTGGTGGATCAAATCCTATGGATCCACCCCTGATGCAATTTCTCTCCCTCTCTCTTATTTCCATTTCCATAGTTTAGCATATTCTATAATGATGTAGCCAATCCTCCCCGTCCATTCCCCTGATTTGATATCGTTTAAGAATGTTGTCTATTTTTAAAAGCTAAATTCTATATGTGGGTCACACTATAGGACGACTCAAAACTTTTGACAAGCTCTATACCTTAGGCATTTGTCTTGACATATGATGGCTTTGTAAGCATGATCCAGAAACTAGCAACCACTGACCATATATTTTTCTTTACAAGATTTGGTAGTTTATATGTGATTGGATGAGGATTCCTACCAGCCGATCTAGCCTCCACATTTGCATTTGTCTCACGTTACTGTAATATGAAGAAGTGTGTATATTTTATGATAATAGCCGCCATTTTCACCTCATTCTACATCATTTGAATCGAGCGATGCAAGCACATAATGACGAATGAAGCTAGCTAGAGAACGTGCTTAAATAGTTGTGGAAATTATGTGTTATAATATCTGTCACTTGGAAGAAGATTGGGACTTCTTCCCTTGAGCGTGACTTGCTGGATCGTGTTCACACCTCATACCTCTAAAGGTTTTTGTTCATATCCCCTCCCCCTTGTCTTCTGTGTGTCCCTTTGATAGGCTCAAGCCGCCCTTTTGTATTTTGTAAGTGGGATTTTGGTCCCAAATCTTGATCTCCTTAGCTTTGTTGTGGGTATCTGATACATAGGGATGTCTACGTATCAATTTTAGTACAGTACTTACAGTTTATATATATTCATTACCCTTTTTAGTAAACATCGTACGTATTTTAATGAATATTATGTGTTATCCTAGTCTAAGCTTCCCAACCGTCCCCCTTATTGTAGGGAGCCTCCGTGTAAGACCATGCCGCCTGATGGTGAGGACCACCATTGGTGATGTTTCCTCCCTCTACATTCCAAGTCTGGTGGTGGTGATTAGGAGCCATGACACTTTTGCGATGACTTGTATAAGGTTTTCCTTTTTACCAAATCTAAACATGAACTGGCCCTCATGGGGTAGAAGGACTTGAACAAGGGAATTCATATCTCATAAGGGACTTTTCCTTCCGAACCATCTCATAAGGGCCTTTAACATTCGGCCAACACAACAAACATCACATAAGGAACTTTTCCCTTGTAGTACTTGGGGATTCTGATCTCAGTGAGAAAACTCAAAACATTATTATTTTAGCATGTATTGGATAGTATTATACGAAAGATATATCTTATGTGGGAAAAATTAATGCTATGTTGATCATCTCATGTTTACTCAAGTGGTCCTTTGCGGCGTGGTGGGGGGAGGAGGGCTGGGCCTTGAACACTAAGGTCTCTTAGAGCACGATTAGCGTCATAAACAAGTTTTTTCACTCCTTTTCGTGGTTCGGTAATCTCGATACTATTTCCACCCCACCTTCCCACTCCCCCACCCTACACCGGTTCCTTGGGACACTATATACACCAGCAAAAAATGTGAAGGCCTTGGGCTGAAGGACATCTACAAGTAAAACCTCTACTTTCTTTTGAAAACCATATAGACCAGGATTAGATGACCCCCATAGTATTCCTTTACAAAGCCATACCATCTAGATTGTTACCATCAAGGGTGTTGACCCGTGAACATGGAAGTCCAAAGTGATTTGTCTTGATTGGTGGGTGCAAAAATGTGGTACCACTACCAAAGTCTCTCTCCTTCCTCACTCTTATTCTTCCTCCTCCTAGTTAGCTTTACAAAAAATGCACACCCCCCTGTTACCCTTTCTTTTGGGAGCTTGAACCACCCCCAAAGAAAAATTTATTTTTAGAATCACACTCAAAAGGTCGGCTCAAAACCATCAATAGACTTTGATTTAGGGTATAGTTATAGCTAATCGATGTTGGCTTTGTGAAAAACTCAAGAGACAAAAGAACATTTTTTTCTTTATTGCATGTTCTCATGCAAGTGTAGTGGATCATTTATGACTGGCTTAGAATCCCAACCAGCCGCTTTAGTCTCTATAGTTGTTACAGCTGGATGACTCATAATCCAAGTGGAAGTGGCCAATATATAGATTTTGTATGGAGGATGTAGCACTTACATCAACAAATGATGCATAGTTTATAGATCGACAAATACAAAATATGACAAACTAGAGTCAAGATGTCTGCATGGTAGTCCCAGACATTTGATTCTTCATCAAGACCACTATATACATGCACCTTGGATCTTCTGCTCCTTGACCACACTTGACTTAAACACACATGCCACAAAGGATTTTTGTAGGGTTTTTATGTTCCCTCTCTCCCTCCCTCATCATATATTGTTGATTATTGTGGGTCAGTTTTTGAACATTCGATATTGTGTGTGATTTATCCTGACCACTATAACTTACCCATTTTATCAGAGCATTTTTTTCAAGATCTAACTCTTGTTTTAGTTCACATTTTTTTCTTTGACAACACCAACATTTACTTCATTAACAAACAATGATCTTACAGTCAGAGGTATTTGTTAAGCTGCTTACAAACCCAAATATATGACAGAAGCTACCCATTCCAATTGCTATGAGCAGCCATTTCTCAATAGTAGATTTCATAAGCAACAAAATGAAAGACCAATCAACTCCATAGATTAGCCATAGAAGACTATCACTCTTTGAAAAGATTTCATCACCCACATGGATAATTAACCCTCCAACTACACTTACAAAATCAAACCAACTACCCAAAAGAAAACTACAAAGTCTGTTATGTTAATATCTATCCTAGGTACTAAATATGGACTTAACCGGATTAAGATACTAACTAGTAACACAAACCTAAGATAAACATAGGTAGTAGTTAACCAAATAGCTAAAAGAGACACTAGATTGACCCAAAGGTTCCAAAAATCTCTAATTCCATAGGTAGTTTCATTTCTCATGCAATTAGGGATCCAAACCATAATTTCCCTTGGCAACTTTGAGTCCTTCTTAAAGTTGCCTTTGAACCTAGCATCTTCCAACCATCACTTCTTTCCCCCAATTTGTATGAATTAAAAGTAACCATAGGTTTTTTTACCCTTTTGATCAGCTTCTGACAAACTCAAATCCTGAAATTCCTCTCTTGAAGCATCAGCCAAAATACGCTCAAACTTGTGCATCCTCAATCTTTGAGAATAACGAGCCTTGTCAACGTGCATAGCTTCAACAAGAAGGACGTATCACTCTCCTCTTCTACCATACTAGTGTTCTGAATTGAACCCATAACTAAGGTATTCTCTTCTAATGATGGTGACTCATTCTACCCCAAATAAATCAGCAACCACACCACACGGATAGAGCCATGATTCAGGATTGCATGGTCTGTAGACTTTGTTTTGGTGAAGAAGACATCAGTATTAAGCCACATATCATAAGGGGTGTCCTTTTCGATGAGAGCGCAAGTGTTCGGAATGATTCAATAACATGCATAAACGAGCCACATATTGAATAAACTATAGACACGTCATCATAGGTAATAGTGAAAACCAGGTCCTTTATATCAAAAGAAATTGGAAGACAACACATTAGAGGGAGTTGGATGTTTAAAAGGACCTTGTTGCGCAGGTATCTATAAATAGGGGAGGCCACGTCTTCAATGACACCAGCAAATCTACCTAACTTCATGATTGCTCTCTCTGCAAAATCAACATTACAATATGCCCTAGGGACATCGTAGATGCGCACCCAAAATGGAACCAAATCTAAACTCATGCGCCTTTAAAGCTTTGCAACTTCCAAGCTTTGAATTTCAAATAAAACATTGTTGGAAACCTACAGTCCCCGCACTAGGACTGCATGCATGGACGTTAGTTTCTTAAATTCAACGATAAAGATGTTAGGACCTACCTTGCAGAAGCAGAATCCTTCACAAACACTAAGATTGTTGAAGTGTGGTTACTAAGGAGCTGACACTAATTGGGTGGGTCAAAAAATGTTTACCAAGAAGCATCGATAGTAGGCAAACAAGGCACCATATACTTAAAAACCCTTATTTCATGAATTTTCCTTAGCTGAACGACGACTGGTCGAGAGGTTTCTTCCATGGGCTCATCTTGAGTGATACAAGTTTACGAATGTTTGTTTAAACAAATACATATATATTATATATCAAAAGGAAATTATAAACCTAGGGCCATAAAGACCAGTGAAGGAAAACGTTACTTGAGTAGAGACAAGACAACCAAACTACCAACTTACTAACATCTGACGGGAAATATGGTTCATCACCAATGATCATAAAGATCTAAAGATGACAAGAATACTATAAGAAAAAAAGTCCCAATGGGCTATTATAACAGTAGTATGATTCGCCGAAAACCAAGTTCAGACCGGAATAGTTGATAAGTAAAAGCACGAAAACCGATGGGAGAGGAACCAAGGGAAAAGAAACTAACCTATGACTAGCTAAGATAACAAGAGCCACACCCATCAACTAAGATGAACTAGATCATCACAACCTAACTAGTATAACTACTAATAAGACTTACACATGACCAACGCCAGCCCCTAAGGTGTGCCTGAAACCAAAAAACAAGCACCAAAAGCTTGCACGCGTAGAGGCAAGACTAAATAAGAGCAGCCAACAACTAAGCCTCCAAAAGAGGAACATGCATAGCCCACAACACCAGACATATTCAAGGCTACCAACAAAAGGGAAAGCTACCACAAACTTCTGCAACATAAAGAAACAACACTATATTACTTATCCAAATCCACCCTGGTGACTCCCCCACTCTTGGTTGTCGTGTCTTCTTGGGCCTTGGGATAGAATGGCCTGTCAAAGAGAGATTTGCATACCGTGTTGGCCAGTCATCAACTGTTTCATTTGCCAGATTAGTCATCCTTGAGGTATAGAGAGCTTAGAAGTGTACAAAGGTAGATAATATAAGCTTCATTACCCGATCGCTGAAATCAGACCAAACTCCACAACAATAAGCAAATGAAAGACATAGGGAAGGGAAAGGAAGAAGACAAACCAAGAGAGAAAAGGGGGAGAGATGGATAGGCCTATCCACCCTCCCATCAAATGCCCAAAAGTAGGTGCAATCATTTCAAGCCAATTAATTTAAGCAGGGGGAAGTTATGGTAGTAGGAGAAAGAAGCTGACTAGTATCGATTAAGAAAGCAAAAAAGGATACTTGATTAGATATTAGAGTTGGAAAAAATGAGGAAAGAGACGGGAAAAGCAAGAGGACGTGTGAGGAAGACACAACGCTACAACCGAAGGAAGAAACATATTCGGATGTTATGGAGTGGCCCAAGTGTGTAAATGTTGAGAGCAGACATTATCAATTGTTATTTTTTCCAAAAGAATTATCAGTCATTAATTAGTTCTCTTTGTGGGCCAACCCCCGTGGCTTGGTCGGTAGTGGAGTGGTATCCTTGACCAAAGGTGATCCTGAGTTCAAAACTCACCACTACCGTATAACGAGAAAGGTTCATTTAAAACCTCAATATCACTCTTAAACTCAACTTTCAGTCACTTATTAAAAAATTAGTTCTCTTTCTGACTTTTCATGATGTATATATTATTATCATAATGTGCCACGTAATAAACATTGAATAATCCAACCCTAGCTACACTGCTACATTTTATATTGAGTTAGAAACGTAAAGATAGAAGGTGACTGTTGGCCAGTAGAAGTACCACGTAATATAATAAGATAGGGGTCATGCATGTCTACTTCAGTGCCAGCAAGGTCCAACTCCACCCATTCTACAAGATGTTACGTGGACTCACACACCATATATATTATCCAAATAATAGTATAATACTTCATGCACGTATTTAGGGTGTGCTCGGTGGTCTGTATCCTCAAATCTGTGGACTTGCTCGTATGCATGGTTGTATCTCTATATTCTTCTTATTTTAAAGTTGTTTTGAAAACAAAAACCCCCTGACTTTTACAACTTTTTCGACATATGTATTGACTAATTCCAGTGATTAGTTTATAATCAGTGTGCTTCTACATGGTGCACCTAACGGCACGTTTGGTACCAAAGAGTTTGATATTTAGAATATCAATCCCAAGAAAAATACTTGTTTCAAATAATTGGTAACTTGCAGCGAGTAGTAATCCCCTACTAATAAGCTGTTGAACTAGTAATGTTCAAGCGATTAACCAACTTACTAAATATTTAAAAATTAAAAATAAACATTAAATATTTAGTTATAGTCTTTATATATTAAATTTATTCATATTTCAGTTACAAATAATCAATGATAATCATATAAATTTATTGATTTTTACATATATTTAAAATATAATTTTAATACGAAAAATATACCATTTAATTACAAACAAATATACTAATTGTTATATATATATATATAGGTACAATATAATTAGTCATACCTTAACTACATTATTAAGGGTGTTATTCACTTCTTTCTTTTATGATCACATGTACGTAGATGATAAGCCAACAATCAGGGTGCAATGACCCGGCCAGCAAACACCTAGGCCAGCAAGCCGGCCCCGTCATGCCTTGGAATCGGACAAGAGCCATTGGATTTTGCTAACTGTGTCCACGGCTAGACTTCCTCGTCGGCATAGGAGCATTCATGACGTGACACTCGCGATTTCGACGTCTTGTCCCATCAACACCACTGACTAATTAAAAGCCCACCGCCTCAAGTACCTCACCTCCTCTCACACGACCTCAATTATCCTGAGATGGATGCCACGTCCTCCTGACTCTTGTAGGCCTACAAATCATAGAGGAAGCTTCCCCTGGAAGCTTACGAAGGATGATGGAACCCATACACCACACCGGTGTCATGTCATCATCGGCCAATCAAATGACAAGCCGGACAAGCAAGCCGACAACACCCGGATCGATCCTCTATAAGTAGCACCTAAACACCGTCATTGTATGTGTGTGTGTGTGTGGGGAGGGGGGTCTTCATTCTCTCTCTTCTCACTTGTACTCACTCGATTCTATGAATAACCTCTGTCGAACCCCTTGTGGGTTAGGTCATTCAAGACTGGACCACGTAAATCCTAGTGTCTTCTTTGCTACTTGTTATCGCACTTTAAACACCATCTTAATCACAGAGAGAAGTAATCCCAACATAAATCTACAGGTTACACTCCAGCATGTAGATTACCAGCATCTAACATTTGACACCGTCTCTGTGAAACTCGCACCATCACTAAAAAGCATGTTGAGGACTCATACGGAAGAACACATCATGTTGCTTTAAGATACCCTGAATCATCACTGACAACGGTCTATAATCCAAATGTAAGTTCTTCATCGAATTTTATGAAACTTACACCATTGACCTCAGGTTCTCCTTCATCGTGCTCCCACAAGCAAACAGCCAAGTCAAACACGCGAACGGTCAGTTTACGCGCGACCTAAAGAAATGACTCGACAAAGGCAGGGGCATTTGGACAGATCTCTTACCCCAAGCACTCTGGTCCTGCCGCATGACTAAGCGGAAGCCAACCAAAAAAACTCCCTTTAGGCTAATGTACAAGACCAAGGCCACCATCCCAACCAAAATTATACTCATCCAACACACCTTGACAAACAAAATGGCAGCGACTGCATCTGAGCCCAACTCAATCTCTTAGGTGGAACACACAACATCGCCCTCATGTGGCTACAATGTTACAAGTAGTGGATATCCCAGTAGTACAAAAAGAAGGTGAAACTTGGGGCAATCACATAGAGGAACTTTGTTCTACGAACAGCTGACAACCCCTCCAAGCTACAATCTGAACGAGACGGTTCATACATCATCTCTGAACAAACCGCTCCGCTTTATACTGGCTACTCAATCGTGACAGTCAACCCGTCTCCAGTTCTTGGCACGCTGAACGGCTCAAGAAGTCCCACCCTTAGGTAATCTCGTGTACCCTCAAAACATCTATACTACATTTATATTATCAACTCTAGACAACATCAAAGCTGGGCACTGCAATGCTTAAATACTTTTGACCTCATGATTCAATAAAAAATGCTCATGTTATATTTTTGATTCACTTATGCAATGCAATATATTTGTTCCCTTTAATTAGTTCTTAACTGACAATACAGGGTAAACAAACTCACGACATGATCTATCAACCTCATAACAGGGTTTGTTAGCTCGGCCCCTTCAGCTTGACCCATTAGCCTAACCTCATAGCAGCATTTGTTTGTATGGTTCCTCTAGCTTGACCTGTAAGCCTAACCTTTCAACAAGATTTGTTAGCCCAATCAGATTAATCAGCGTGATCCGTTAGCCTGACCAGTAGGATCTGTTAGCTTGGCTCCTCTAGCTTGATTCATGAGCCTGGCCTCTCAGCAGGATCAGCATCCGACTCCTCCAGCTATATCTGTTAGCCTAAAACAATGAACCTGTTGGATGCACGAGTCTCATCATTACACGCGCTCAAGTCCCCCAGGTAGGCATAATATGTTGTTTGGCTGGCCAAGAAGTAACGTTTCCTGAAGAAAAAGTACCTTTAATAAAAGACCCGCTCAATTGTGAATGGCCTCGGAGTGTTTCCCTTCAAACCAAGTCCCCGGTCCAAGGCTCCGCGCTTTTCTGGGTCCAGGTGGCCACACTTCCTGAAAGGGTTGGTGAGCTCGCCAATTAGTGGCACATGAGAGTGCCCCTCTTCTAAAAACAAGTCCCCGGTCCAAGCATCAAGACTCCCTAGCTGGCCAGGCAGCTCCTCTTCGTGAAGAATCTGTACCCTTGCTGATTAACGGATCAAAGGGGTACAATCCTTAAAATTGTACCAAAGATAGAACACCAATGTTTCCTAACCAGCAAAGGAGCCACTCCTCTTGGGGCCACTCCTCTTGGGAACTTGCACTCTTGTCATAGTATGCCGAGCAAAGGAGTGCTTTCCCTGAAAAAGGTAACTCCTCAACAAGCCACAATCAAAACCGGGTTGCAAAGAAACTAGCTTGCTTAACCCACACCAATTGGTTCAAACAAATTAATCTAAACAAAAAGCCGGGATTGAGCCAGCTCTCACCCCCACACTCCACAAAACTCGACAAGAGTTCAAAAAGCCGGGATCTAGATAGCTCTCACCTTCACTCTCACAAAACTCGACAAGAGTTCAAAAAACCAAGTTCGAGCCAGCTCTCACCCTTGCACTCACTAAACTTGACAAGCATTCAAAAAGTCAAGATCGAGCCAACTCTCACCCCCGCACTAGCTAATCATGAAGAGAGTTCAAAAAGGCAGGATCGAGCAAGCTCTCACCCCCGCACTCACTAAACTCGATGAGAGATCAAAATTCCAGTTTGAGCCAGCTCTCACCCCTGCATAGCGCAAAACTCAACGTGAGTCCAAAAAATACAGATACGTCGGAAAAGGCACCGGTCACACTTTATTTATCATAAATGTTTACATAACCTACAATCTGCCTACCTTACAAGTAAACAGAAAGAAAAACTACAATAATGCCATCGTGAGGCAAGTCATCACTGGCTCCTATAGTCATGCGGGAGATCAACTCCAAGCCACCTTTTGCTGGCTCGAGCTGCCACACAGGCGTGCCGGTCGAGGGTACGCACCTCCACCCATGGACGTTCCACGACCATGCCCAGCACTCTTCTCTAGACCAGCTTGGCATCGAGCAACTTCACATCAGAAGGGGCCACACGCAAGTTTCGCCACCACAAGTCGGCCCTGCCACCACTCTCCTTAGAGTAAAAGAGATGGTTATGTCACAGACCCCAATCGCCATCGGATTAGGGCCACAACTAAAAACACCAGAAATAGCTGGCCTAATCATCCAAATCCGCATTAGGGAGAAGGCACCGCCCCAGTAACCAAGGGTTTCCACTGTCAACCCGGTACATGGTTTTATCTTTTAAGATCAAATGCCCTTTGGATCAACAGGGGTATCCCCTGCTTCACCATTTTTAGGATTAAATCCTTTTCAAACTTCATCTACACCATCAATACCTCAAAAGTTGACGGTTTCACCGCCATGATCACCGGCCACGTAACTAATTGATCCAGAGTACTAAAACAAGTAATGCTTAGCCATCGTGCATCATACCCCTTAGGTTAACGGCAACCTCAACAAATGTAAACAACCATTCCTGGCAAAATACAATTGTAATGAGCAAAAATAAATAGCATGCGAAGGCAAGAAAGGAAGGTGAAACGACCTCCTTTGCAGCCAACATATTTATAACCATAAAAACTCAGTGGTATTTCACACAGTTGACACTACGCTAAGCAATGAATAAATGCAATTGGTAATGCATGGAAAGTTGGAGACCCAAGCATCGCTCACACCAGCAGCGATCCCATCACTTGATGCTCCATTTTCCAAAGTAAGCCCAAACCACGCCACGTGGCATCCTATCCCTATGTTGGGAAAATAGTAGTGAAACTAACTTGCTAACTAATGGACAGTGAACCCAGTCGAAGCAGTACAACAAGTGTTGTATCCACAGAGACTTTGCAACTATCTAACTCATTATAAGGTTAGTAAATGTGCAATAATACAAATAAAAGTGCATAAATATAAATTGGAAGTTTTGGGGGCTTTTGGTTATGATAGGAGAAATAAAAGAGAAGCAATAAAACTAAACTAACTAATCTGGGATAGGTGTAGCTTGGGATATGAAATTGCACCCGCAACCATCTACTACCAATTGTCGAATCATCGATAAATAGCTAAATAACGGGAATTTAATTAATAGCCAAATCTTGATCTATTAATTATAACCAATTTAGACAGAAACCAACTGTTAGTTCGAGTCTCCAATTCAATCAGAAGCATTAAGCACAGATCTACCCTAAGTTGCAATGAAAACCTCATCTCAAAAATCAGTGAAAATTGGCTAACATTGATTTAGTCCCAACGGTATAGATTTCTATTTCCGGAAACCCGTCCATAGAAATGCACACTAATGCTAAAATAATCGGTGATATCAAACCAACCAATTTAACACAATGACAATTAATTAGAATTATCCATAAGCAAATCTCCAAATTAACAAAGACAAGCTTAAAGGTCATATCACTCAATAATCAACTTTAATTAAGAACAAGGACTAAAATATAGCATAAACATCAATCCAAGATTCAACAATGAAGTTTAGGGGATTTGGGGCAAAATCCAAATCTCTAGCTACAAGTGAGGTCGAGCCTCAATTAAAGCACAAATAAGAGAAAAGGGAGAAGAGATAGCCATGACTAAGGTTGGAGAAAGCTTCAATGGTGAGGGGATCTTCCTTTTCTTTTCCTTCTTCTTCTCTTCTTTCTTCTTCTCTTCTTCATTTCTTCTTCTTCTTCTTCTCTTCTTCTTCTTCTTCTTCATTTCTTCTTCTTCTTCTTCTTCTTCTTCTTCTTCTTCCTCTCTTCTTTTCTTCTTTCTGACATGTCGCTGATGTGCCCGATCGACTCCCTCCTCTCTCTCTTTTCTTCCGCATTATAAAACGTGTCTCTGATGCCTCTAGGTGTGGTCCGGGTTTGTAAACCCGAACACAAACCCGAACCAGGGTGAAAATGGGTGGAAAATACATTCTGGGAGTGGCCCGAGTTTGTAAACCCGAACACAAACCCGGACCAGGGTGAAAAATAGGCAGAAAATGTGTTTTGGGTGTGGTCCGGGTTTGTAAACCTGGACCACACTTCCCTAAAAGCAACTTCAACTTGTTTCTACTTAAGTTTCTTTGTTTTAGCTCTGATTTTGGATATGTTTGCGCCCACGTGTTTGTCTCTTTGTCTACTTTATTTCTACCTATGTTATTTCTCCTGTTTAAGTAATAAATGTGTAAATCAACAATAGAACACATAACAAGAGGAAAACTAGATAGAGTGGAGAAATGAGCATGAAAAGTGTTGATTTAGCATATGAAATGCACCCCTAATACATGCTCATTTGGACACTCATCACCCTGCAACCTTGAAGTCACTGCAGGCCCTCTAGCGGTTCAACGACCTAAGCCGGAATGCATAGAAGACAGTCTTCTCTTCCCTATTGTTGGTTTAATGACCTAAGACATGACACGGAGAAGATAGCCTTCTCTTTCCCGCTGTTGGTTCAATGACCTTAGCTGGTACGCGAAGAAGCTTGCCTTCTCTTCCTAGTTGTTGGTTCAACAATCTAAGTCAGGATGCGGAAAAGCTAGCCTTCTCGTCCCCACTACTGATTCAACAACCTAAGCCAGGACCCAGAGAAGCCAAATGTCTCTTCCTCATTGTCAGTTCAATGATCTAAGTCGGGACGTAGAGAAGCCAGCCCTCTCTTCCCCTGTGTTAGTTCAACTACCTAAGCCAGGATGCAGAGAAGCTAGCCTTCTCTTCCTCACTGTTGGTTCAACGACCTAAACCAAGATGCGGATAAGCCATTCTTCTCTTCCCCACTATCGGTCAAATGATCTAATAATGGACAAAGAGAAGCCATCCTTTTCTTCATCGCTACCGATTCAAATGGCCTACAATAGCACGCAAGTCTTCATCCTTAGATGAACGAGCTACCAACCTTCCTAGCTACAACAAATCGTAGGTGGGGCAAGGCCAATCGCTACACACTAGCGTGATAAAATCACTTGTACCAAGAAATTAGATCAACGTGGATCTCGGGACACATTGCGAAACCTCAAATGAAAATGTCACACATTACTTTCAGTTCAACTAAAATTCTTAATACAAGCATGCGGCCACTAGGTCGGCTCATAATACAGATGAGCTTCAAATAAATCCATGTTTTTGAAGCAAAAAGGGGCACCCCACAAAAGCAAAAAAGAAATCATGAGCTAAATCATATGCTACACTGCGATTGGACCTCTTCCACCCATGCCCCGTACCTTATTACAAACCGGAAGCCTTTGGTGTCTCAACTTCACTCCCTACGGCAAGGCTACTAGTGGCAAGCGCGGCCTCTGCACCGGATTCTTTGACCACCTGCCTCGGATCTAGCTTGGTCAAAACTCACATCGGCCTTCCCCACCCGATCCTTGGAAAAGCGAGTGACTTGAAAGACTTGCATCCCCGCCACAGTCTGCAAGTTCCGCAACTTCTCAGCCAATTTTTCCGCCTTCTTCTCAAGGTCCTTGATAGTCAACTTGAGGTTACCCTCGCAGTCTCGAAAAGACTTCAGCTTGGCCTCCAACACAAATCCTCGAGTCTCCTTTGATAGGCACTTCTTGTCTGCAGCCCTGACCTTATTACGCAGTGCCTCCACCTCATGTTGGGTCACCTCTAACTCCTGCCCCACCGACGGGCCTCCCGCTGCAGAAGAAGCCTCCGTCTCCCCCAAGCCTTCTTGAGCTCCCCGTGTAGACGATCGCTATTAGCCCAAGCCTTCTCCACCTCCACATCCAGCCTGGCCATGACAACCTTCATCTCCTCCCTGGCCGGTCGTGCTGCATCCTCTACCTCCTTGGTCTTCTCATTAACTTCTTTTCACGTCTATAGGTGCCTCTATCAACCTCTTAACCTCATATAGGGTTTTCTCTTTGGCCTCACATTTGGCCTGCTCCGCCTCTCGCGCCCGATCAAGGTATGCAGTCAAACCCGCGACCCGGGCCGCTAGCTCGCCACTCTACCCAACCTGCTTCTCGGTTTCCTTAACACACTCTAAGACAGCTTGCAAGCTCTCCTACATACGTGCAATCACCACGTCCTTCTAAGCCGTCATGGAAGAAATATCATTCCTCGCCGCGATGACCTCCTCCCTGGCCCCTGTAAGCTTCTCCTAAAGGTGCATGGACTTTCTAGCTCTTTTACTCAAGCCTTGACCAAACACTATTAGCTTAAACAAATGAGCAAGCCGAGTCAGAACAACGAAACTAGGTAAAATCCCAACGTAGTATTTTACACTAAATATACTTACATGTGCCATCATGTGCTCGAAGCGCTCCACGACGTGGTCAATCGACACTCTCCTCAAATAAGCTCGATCCGCCAGGGTCAAAGAATCAATAATAGTGGCCCTCTTTTCTGCACATCTTCTTCCGAGAGAAGACACCATCATATCATTCTTATTTCATAACATAAACCCAAAGGCATACAAAATCATAGTTAACCAAACTCACCTGCTAAGACAATTGAATCCCAAAGGACGTTGCACATGTAGCATGACGGTTAACTAAATGGCCAGAGCACAAACCAAGAAAACAACTAAAGATACCCGCATAACTAAGGAAACAACTACCATAAGTAAGAGACTCAAACCTTAACAAATATGGCCTAAAGGTTTTCTAAGTAAACTAAAATAACTTCCCGATAAAATCCCTTGGGAAGTGACAAAAGAATATGCCGTAAGGGTAATAAACATAGGAAAATTCCCCATAGGTGAGCCCAAAAACAAAATAAGTACTTAAAAGTACCCCTTAAATGCCTAGATAGAGATAAATTTACAAAATTACCCTAGGCTACATCTTGTTCTGAACCAATCACATGTTGCATCACCAGCGCCAATTGCAATAGATCGCCAAAATTACCTAACTGAAAACACCAATGCAAGGTGCGGCTGTGGCATGCAAAATCACTCCCCTTACTAAAAGTCCATCATCAATCACATAATTAGTTGGGAGGGAAAATGTGGGCTGAACACATGGCCACTACCATCATCCATCCACCGCCACCGTCATCATCCATTCACCGTGCAAGACGGGATCCAGGCGGATAAGAAAAAAGTTGAAACGCAGTTCAACTTGGGGTCAGGAATCAATATAACGAGCTTCATAAATTTTCAATTTCTTTTCATCAGCCAATTTTTGTCAATATCTACACATTCCTTTTCATTTGCTGGAAAGGTAAACTTCACCAACGCCTTTAAGCCGACGAACAACGGAGAGAAAACACCCGAATGCGGTGCACAACAAAACTAGGGGTTGACGCCTTCAACCCGGTCATCTCCCCTACTCCAAATCTTGCATACAACTGTCAAATTGATGGGTAGACAGCTAAAGTGGGAGAAACGGAGGCATAAGCCAATCACAACACCTTCAACCAACTTCTCTTTTGACCGCTTGATACTTTGACTCCAAAATGACGACCACTGATCATTAAGGTGGAGCTTCAAAATGTCAGTTCCTTTTTAATCAACAAAAGAAAAGAATAGATCATAGTATTAAGAGGAAGAAGGGCAATAAAAGTCATCCGAGAAGACAATCATGATGAAGAAGCGGTAAGCAAAGAAGACTGAAAACTTCCACCGAATAAAGGATAGAAGACTCCCGCCGAAGAGGAAAAAGGGATGGGTATCAACAAATGTTTGTGCTCTTTATTTCAGCTCTTGGTTTTTGTGTTAGCTTTGGCAAAGAGATATCAAGGTTGAAATGAAAAAAAGGGAAAATTCATAATATACCCCTGTTTTCTTTCGTAATTCACAATATACTCCATTTTTGAAACTTTGTCACAAGATACCCCTGTTTTCTTTGTTAATTCACAAAATGCCTCTTTGTAAAAACGGTGTCAAATATTCCGTTAACCTCCTCTAGAAAATGACTATTTTGCCACTGACCAGTTTTTTCTTTCTAAAAAAAATTTGCATTTTTTTGGATACTTTTTTTTGAAAAATTTTAAAATTTATAATGTACTCCTATTTAAGTTTGTTGTTCATGAAATACCCCTGTTTATGTTTTAAAGTTCACAAGATACCCCTGTTTATGTTTTGTAGTTCACGAAATACCCTTATCACCCTGATGCCCTGGAAAAGCATTGCCTAGTTTTCTCTTGCTTTTCAAGTGCCTTCAGCCTCTTCATAATCCCAGGACAAATGTTGTTTGCATTCCAGTTCTCTAAGGTTTATTGTCTCTCGGAATGTCTCACCAATAGCTGTGTACGAATCCCTGTCAGTCACAATTAGACACAGTTATAATATATGACCAGAGACAAACTAGTATAGCATGGATTGTTTACATAGTTAGGTAAATACCTTCAAGTAAAGAGTAGATTGATTTAGTCATGTGGACAAACAATAATGTCACAAGCATTGAGTTTAAAAAGGCTACCTCTTGGTCGAACTCAGTAGCAGACCAGAACTTTTGTTTGGGGGGGCGAAAAAAAATCTTGACACTATTGTTCTTTGAAACATTATGTTATTTTGTATTTTTCAAAAATTTATAAGAGCATTTTGCAAATTTTCAAAAGTTTCCGGTGGGGGGGGGGGGGGCGGCCCTTCCCCCCTTGTGTCCGCCCCTGGTCAAACTTGTGTTGTGCCAAGCACTCTAATGGGATATCGCTCAGATATTTGAATGCACCAAAATCCATCTCCCTAATGGCCACCGCCCCCCCCCCCCCCCTCCTCCCCCGAAACTTTTGAAAATTTGTAAAATGCTCTTATAAATTTTAAAAATATAAAATAACATAACGTTTTAAAGAACAATAGTGTCAAAAAAAATTTGTCCCCCCCTAAACAAAAGTTTTGGTCCGCTACTGAGTTCGACCAAGACGTAGCCATTTTAAACCCAATGCCTCTGACATTATTGTTTGTCCACAGGACTAAATCAATATACTCTTTACTTGAAGGTGTTTACCTAACTATGTAAATATTCCATGCTATACATGTTTGTCTCTTGTCATATATTATAATTGTGTCTAATTGTGAATGACAGGGATTCGTACTCAGCTATTGGTGAGACATTCCGAGAGACAAGAAACCTCAGAGAACTGGAATGCAAACAACATTTGTCCTGGGATTATGAAGAGGTTGAAGGCACTTGAAAAACAAGAGAAAACTAGGTGATGTTTTACTAGGGCATCAGGGTGATAAGGGTATTTCGTGAACTGCAAAACATAAACAGGGGTATCTTGTGAACTTCAAAACATAAACAGGGGTACTTCGTGAACAACAAACTTAAATAGGGTATATTATAAATTTTAAAATTTTTCAAAAAAAAAAAGTAGCCAAAAAACTGTGAATTTTTCACAAAAAAGAAAAGAAAAAACGGGTCAGGTTTTTCAAAAAAAAAGAAAAAACGGGTCAGAGGCAAAATAGTCATTTTTCAGGGGAGGTTAACAGAATATTTGACGCCGTTTTTAAAAAGAGGCATTTTGTGAATTAGCAAAGAAAACAGGGATATCTTGTGACAAAGTTTCATAAAAGGGGTATATTGTGAATTAAAAAAAACAGGGATATATTGTGAATTTTAAAAAAAAAAAAAAAAAAACAAAAAACAAATTGCCGTGCCGAAGTAATGGTAATAGGAGAGTATATATAATAAACGCGATACTATGTCCATGCACCGCAAATATAGGTACACATAAAATACAAACTTCTATGACAAGAATATTATTAACAGGGGGAACAGATAATGATACAACTTTCGAAAAAGAAAGACGTTCTCTCCGTCTTGCTAAAATACCGACAAAGCTGTTGTTATGTATATCCGTACATCAGACATATATATCTTATATTTGGTTTGTACTTTGTAGCACACATGTCGCCCATGTAGCTAGTTTGTTCAACCTGATGGCATGATTCGGTCAAAATGAAGGGCCATTTCTCCTTTTGATGTAAACCTAGATAAATAACTGATTAAATACTTGGTTGGAGGAGATAAATATCGGAACTCGTCCATAGAAAGTTGAAGGGTGTGACAGCAAGTACACTGACTTGGACAGGGGTGATTTGTTAATTAGCTTTGTACTTAATCAGTTATTAAATAATCCAGTTCAAATGAGTGGATGATAACTAAGCTAGTTCTGTGTTGAGACCTTTTCTAAGCTGCTTTGACCTTCGCATTCTGCCGCATCTAACTTTCATGGTACTAAATTGCTATAATCTTTGGTTACGTAGGCTCATGGCCAAGGTCAACCTATCCATTACTTAATACAATAAGTGAAACTATATTATGCTTGTAGATAAGTGCTAAACATAAAACCCTAAGTGCATTACACCCACTATGTCTACTCCATACGTATTTTAACACGCACTTTACACGTCAAAAGTTATAGATAGTTGAAAGAAAATTCTAATAAGTAGAAAACCTTATTTATTTGCTGCAGGCCTTGTAGCTAATTCCCTAGTTAGACCCATTAAAACACTTTACAAGAATGGTATATTAATGATGATGTCCTTGGTCAAATTTTAAATCTCACTCTCACAGTGAACATCAACTCTTGCGCAGAAAAATTGTACAATATAGTATAATTTTGGAGCGTTGAGTCCTTTGACCCTCAACAAATAAGTCTTTTCTTAAGCTTGGGTGAATCAAGCTTCTTTGTTTTAAGCCCTTTATGTCGGCATATCCATAGCCAAAAGGAATTTAATTTCTTACCTCTCATGACGAGAAATTTTACTCTTAGTATCAACTGGTGTTAAAACAAATATTGATTGTTAGTATGAGTCTTTATCAGTGTTCGCCAAAGTTCTAGAGGTAGTTAATTGTGAGTGGTTACATGTATGTTGGTTGAACTTCCTTTCGTTGCAAGTGTTGATGGGGAGTTAATGTAATATAATTTCAATATGTACAAAGCAGAATGTGTAAAATTGTGAAGTACCCCAAAGTGCTCATGAAGCTCGACCTTACCACTGATTTGTTGGCTCATATTCCTCTTTAAAAAATTGGGTGTGTTTTTTTTTTATAGTTTACTGTCAATGGCAGTTTGTGGCAAAGTACGCTTCAAGAAGAAGCATTTGCCAAGTTACAAAGACAGCAGGCATAACAAAAACAATACATAATAGAACAATAACAAACAAAACACGCGAGAGAAAGAGTTCATAAGTAAAACATGGATCAAAGTGAGAGGGAGATTAGAACTCTAATGAGAGACTATCAGAGAGACTAGATGTCGAGATCTCTGGGGGATTTTCTTTATTTTTCTTTTTTCCTTCAACCCTTGCACTTCTTCTCGGGCCTTCAAGAGATTTTGAAAAGTTCTCTATAGATAATAAAGGGTTCGGAATATGCACCTTTAGACGCTTACCAAAACCAAGACAAGCAACTGCCTCTTTGTTGGCAATTTTATCGGCCGTGTCTTTCCCAATTAAGCTAGCACCGATATCATAATAAGTTTGCATAGATTCATGTATTTCATGTGGCAATGGAATCATGGTGGAATTGTCTGATGTACTACTGGCCACATGGACTGTGTCATTCGCTTCATTAGGTTCAGAGATGACTAATTCAATGTGGGGATCCGACCCAATGATTGAGTGAGCTTCATGAGAAACATCACACACACCACCAGGAGCATCGACAATGTTCTCAGATGCAAGATGGGTAGTTAGAGCAAGTTGGTCCTGTAGGGTCTGATCTGGCGAGCACGTCAGACAATTAAGTGAATCTGCCTGATTATTGGGACCATCTTCAGGAAAACTGTATTCAAGCAGACGCAGAGTTCCAAGACAACGCAGAGCATCAGCGCTCTCATGATCTGTCTGAGAATCGTTAGTATCCTTATTGGTATAATCAACACTTCTGGATGGGGAGCTTGATCTTGAAAATCCCACCTCATCAACTATCTTGTTGTCCTGGCCTGTCGCATGCTCCATAAACAGAGTTGGAGACAAGGAAGAAAAAACTTGGAAATTGTTGATTTCACTAACACCCACAGTTGTAGGGATATTATTCGTAAGGACAGTGAGATTTTCATTAATCAAAGTGAATTGATTGGTTTCAATCCTAACAATCGCCTCAGAGTAGCCTAGAGCGCTTGCTTCTTTGTCTCCCTTAATGGCAATCACTTTTCCTAGGTGTTGGGCGATGGAGATGATATTCTCTGTGGACCATGCCATCAATGGAATTCCTCTGATTATGATATCCGCTAGTCTAGTGTTCGGTTGGTCAGAGGGCTCCCAAGCCTTGATTTTCCAATGAGCTTTCTTCTCCAGGAGTTTAATACAGTCTTCAACATGATGCAGAACAACAACCACCTTATTACCAGAGAGGGGGATGATTTCGTCCACATGCACCCATTTATGAAGCTTAATCTTAAGTTGTTCAGAACGGAGATGACTTCTAGATTGAAACACAATGCTTCACTCCAGCTTAGAGGCCATCATATTTGAAGCTTTTAGACAAATAAAGCGTGTCATAACCTGAGAATCATGAGCAACCAAGGGACTCTCAATCTCTTGAGTAATTTTCTAGGTTGGAGAAACATTCTCTTTTTGTGAAGAGGAGGCAGACAAAGCAGTAGAAGTAGAGCGTCGATTTTTTGGTTTCTAAGGGATGACCTGCTCAACAATAATCCTACGGCCTTCAATGGGTCAACCATGGAGATAACTCATAGCTTTCTTTGATTCTCTTTGGAAGTGAAACTCAACAAATGCAAAGCGTCGATTTGAGTCGACTCTTTTCTTTCTTGCTATTCGAATATGACAAATATTCCCGAAAGGATGAAAAAGATTCCACAACAGATTGATACTTACATTTTCGCGAAGATTATCGACGAACAGTGTACTTTCAAGTGTTGGCGTAGGCAGACCCATTTTGAAAAAAGAGGAGGATTCGCGGATAAGGAGAAATTCTGCTCCAAGATCAGTGGAGGTATTTGCGCTGTACGGTGTTGGAACTATAAGAGGTAATATATCGAACAGCTTTCGTGCAATAAGATGGAATCGCCTGAAGAAAAAGGAGCCATGGAGATTTTTCTGCCGCCATGCTTGTTGTAAAGAGAAGGAGATCTATTGCAGATAATAAGTGAAATCGGCGCAGTAGTGGCGGCAGAAGAGCTGGTGAGTAAGATGTAAAGCGATTCGCCAAATCTTCTATTCGAACACGAATCGATCGGAGGTAGGGAAGGCGGCGCTTGAAGAGTTACTGCAGTGAAGTTGCTTTATATAATCTATAAATTAACAGGGAAAAGTGTCTCTGGTGACTGGTGGCGATTCCGGCATCGGTCGTGGAGGTAATGTATTTTTTGTGTAGGTAGACAGGTCGGCGGGGATAGTGTTGTTTCGTGGAGGTTTTGATACAATGATGGTTTATGGGGGTGAGGGAGTGGCCATTTTGAGGGAGCTAGGGCGGTGTAAATTTTAGGCGGAGGTGGGTGCGGTGGTGGCGGCATGGCGATTGGCTAGGGTTGTGAAGAAACTGGTCTGGGTGAGGAGAGGAGAGAGGTGGGAGGAAAACATATCGAAGTTTTGATTTGTAATAGATCAAAACATAGGTAAAATCGGGTGTGTTGTATTTAGAGATAGAGAGTCTCCCAAGTTTCACATATCTATTTGAGGAATTGAAATAACTATCTTTTATGCGACTGTAAAAACAAATAGAGAAACATCAATTAAACAAGGAAACAAACAAGCGCACTTCGACAAGATGTAGCACTTTGTCGACATCATCAATGTAGTATATGTGATCGGCATTGAGCAAGACTCTATTAGCCTTTTAACAACGAATCGCCTAAACCTGTTAATTAAAGTTGTCAATCTGACAAGAATCCGAAATCCGACTTGAAATTGACATAGGTTTGAGTTGTAATTTTCAACCTGAAAACATTTTTGGGTCGGGCTTAGGTTGGGTCACTAAAAATTCGTGCCGATTTTGGGATTCACCTACCAACCTGATTTCAACCTACAGCCCAACTTTTAAAAAAAAATAAAAAATTATTCATTCTACTACGGTATGTTAAGGGTTTATGTTGTCCTGGCGAATTTGTATTAAATTTGTATTTGATAGTACAAAATTTTCAATTTCAGGCTATAGGCTACTTTAATTTGGGTTAATTTCGGGTTTGGGTCAACGTGTCAGTTTCGAGTTAGTGTCAAAAAGGTTAGGTCCTTGTTTGGGTTGACGAATCCTAACTCGGTCCAAGTTCGGGTTGGGTTGATAAGATATTCAAACAGGTTGAGTTTGGATTGAGGTTAACCCGACCTAAAATCTGAAGTTGACAACCGTACTGCCAATGACCACCCTAAAGACTGAGGAGCATGTGGGACTTGATACCCCGGAAGTGCGGTGAACCATTCTAATCATCCGGTTAACTACTGACCACTTTACCAACTAAGGGTGGGAAGTGGATCCTTTAGCACACCCCCCCCCACCACCATCTGACAAGCTTTCAAGTGACTCACATTCCCTTCACGCAAGACATCAAGAAATCGAGGACCTTCACCCAAGTTATTTTACTCTACCCCTTGGTGAAGCAAGCACCCATTACATGAGCATTATGCCCAACATTAACTTATTGTCAACGTCTTTTCAAACCTGATAAACTTTTCCTGAATCTCAAGTGGTGTCTTCTACCAAGCTAATCGCAATACAATTTCAGGTCAAATTAATAAAGAAGGGACTCACCCTTAGCATCATTCAACGGTTGATAAATAGATAAATGAGCATGTATCGAGGGTTGGTTTTATTTGTTTTATCAATGTTTATCTTGCTTATTTCTTCACTTTAGCTAGTTTTTCTTTAGTTTTGTGTTTTATTAATGTTCTTACACATTATTGTTTAAACATCAGTATAACTTAGCTAGGAGCAAAGTAGACAAAGAGAGGATCATGCATAGATTACGCAAATAGATGTTGTGGTCAAGAATTAAGGCTTTGGGACGTATGTCAAGCACAACAAGACATTTTGGGAAGATTTTTGTGCAAATAAAAAGATTCTGAAGCCGACCGACCCACAAGACCGCCCAGATGGGTCGATCGGTTTGTCAATTTTAGTTCGACTTTGGACCAACCCATGGGACCGGCCCAGTAGGTTAGTCAAAATGACAAATTCTGTTCTACTTTAGACTGTCACGGTGGGTTAATCGAGCTTATGTTCCGCATGTGGTTTCTTCTTCCAGTGTTGACCGCCCCCACGGGACCGCCGGCCCAGTGGGTCGGTCAGACGAAAAATTTGTGCATACTTTGTGCTTTAAAAGTCAAGTCTTAGGCTTTCACTTACTCAATTTTGGAGGGATGATAGAAGACGAATATAGAGAGAGATGAAGAGCATTTTGGAGCTAGAAAGAGAATGAGAAGAAATGAAGAAACTTCCCCACCAATGGAGCTCTTCTCACCTTACTTTCATGGCTATTTCTTCCTCTCTTTCTATTATTTATGTTGTAATAAAGGAATAACCTCCTTGTACGCAGGGATGAGAATTTTTCCCCAAAATTCCTAAAACCTTCATTGTTGATTCTTGAACTTATCTAAAGCTTTATTTTAGTTCTTGTTGTTAATGAATGATGATATTGAGCATTTATGACTCTTTAGTTTATCAATGTATGATCTTGATGTAATTGTTATATGTCATTGACATTGTAGTTTTGTTGTTTGGTTGTGTATTTCTATTGAAGGATTTGCAATGAATGTAAAATGCTTAGAGAGTTGTGCTCTCCCTTCTCTTGAACCCTTTCTCATCTCTTACCGTTTGTTACTGTTCCATTGAATCTCTACTGAGATTCCTCTTGCTCGAGACAAGAAAGAAGAAAATTGTTGATGCTGATGCAAGGGGAAAGAAAGTTACTGCTACTGTCAAAGGGACATCGTGGTGCATGAGTTCCATTACTCTTGTAATGCCCTAAAATTCCTATATTTTTTTTATCATATTAAACAAGTACAAGTAGTAATAGCAGAAGTATTAAACTAGCGGGGTGCTACCGCCACATTCACAACCTTTGTGAATGCAAGGCTTTAACTTACAACACATACCAAAATTAAAATTACAATTTGGTTAACAAAACCAACCTATTACATCATAATAAAAAATTTAAAGTGATAGTTTCTAATCCCTTTAGCTCACACTCTCATGCATCTTCATGTCTAGGGAGAAGCATCATCATTTCCTGCACCTATGGCCAGTCATACAAACACAGAGAAAGGACCACAGGGCACAAAGCCAGAAAATCAGAAAAACGTTGAGTAACTCAAGCTACCATCAAAAGGTAACATAGTAAAATAAGCTTGATATATATATATATATATCCATGCTTAAATCATACAATGATCCAAATAACAACAAGAAGGCATTTAGATATGCAAAGATCTAATATCACTCATAAAGCATCCAGATATCCACAACCATACTTATCATTCCATAGCTCAATAATAGCAATAAAGCAACCAAATGTGTATAGTCCATGGTAGCATTAAAGCATCCAAATGTGCATAACAAGGTTATTATCCAATTCATTTATCTTTCTTAACCTTTATCCTTCCATTTCCATCCAAACCAAGTCTAGGGATAAACCCTGATCCTGTATGGGCGATCCAACCTAGTCTAGGGATAAACCCTGATCCTGAAGGTGATCCAATCTTAACTATCCACACTCTAGGCCCTGTAGTACCTTTAAACTATATAGTAGAAAACCATGAAGTGTCCCTTGGAGCCCGCGGCATACCATGAGCTGAAATAAAGCATAATAAGGCAACACGTGCCAAAGTTCCAATATGGCCATATCATATCCCCTTCCAAATTCAATCCTACTTTCCATGTTCTTCTTACCCCTTAATAGATTAATCATAGGTAGATTATGCAAGTGCATAACATAGTACACCATATTAGCTCAACAATCGTATTAAGAGCTTAAATAAAGATCATATAGCATAACATAGCATAACAACACTTATGACCATTTTAAAAAACGCCATAAACCTTAACCACTTGATATATTACACAACCATACTTCTTATCTTGAAGCCAAGCCATGTTCATACAATAATCCAACGACCAATTCAGTTATAACAGCAACCACTTAGCCATATCAACAACAATATTTCATGTTTTACAACATAGTCAAGCTCACCTTATTAACTTCTATCCAATTCAGCCATCATAGCTAGCCTTTTAATCAGATTAGTATAGTAGGTCATCCATAAGCAGTTTGTTATCAAAACCAAAACCACTCATTAAACACAATAAGTGCTCAAGGTAAAGGTCATAACAAAATATTAACATCCTTCGGTCATAACAACACACCAATAATCAAATTAACTTGGTAATCCAAATAACTACAACTCTTGTCTAGAAACAAAGACTTAATCAATCAAATAACCAACAATCAATTCATTCTTATAACCAACTTATCTCTAGATTAGCTTTATAATTCCATCTCCCATGTTTAGCTTAATAATTCAATTAACAACAACTGAATTAAATTAATAACCATGTTTTCCCACCTTAGAACACAATTCATTCATTTCAACCTACTATTAACCTAACCGGCCATTATAATTAGACACTTAGCCAAATATTTTTAGTAGTTACACAATCATAGTTTGTATCTTGAACCAAACCAAACAACCATCTATTTCATTAGGCCTTAGGCCTAGAGCGCTAGTTAACTTTAACCATGATTTCTACTTGAGACATGATTTAAATCTTCCAAACATACTCATATACTTTCGACCTCTTTACTCTAGACTAGGCTATGTCTAGTTTAGCTCGGAACCACCCGATAAGAACACCTAGAACACTCCTACAAAACTTAGATAATTAAGTATAGGTCTTTAAAACACAATTTCCTTAACATTCATTCATTAACTAACCTTACTCTCTTCTAGTCATAATATCACTTCAAACATTCAGATTAGCTCCTAGCTTAGATTAGCTTGTAAACCATAATAAAAACATCCCAAATCAACTCCCATGTATTTGGCAACATTAAGGTAGGTCTTAAAACACCTTCTACTTCCTTAAAGCTTATTTCTAGCTCAATAGTTTTACACCCAAAAATACCTACGAATTTATACAATTCACAAAGAGGTACTTGTATTTGAAAACATAAAAGTTTGAGAAGGGATAGTAACCTTGAATTTACCTTAATGAATGATGAAGAAACCTTCCCTAAAACCTTGGAAAACCTTGCTAGGAACTAGGGCACCCTTGGACAACTTTGGAGCACCTAACATGGACATGGAAATGGAGTAGACTCTCTTGGTTCCTTCCTCTTAGTTTCGGCCATGGATAACCTGAAATGAATGAAGAGCAAACTAGGAACAACTTTATCTTGAAAATAGGCAACAATGGAGCTCTCCTTCTTCCTTCCTTGCTCTCAGCCAAGGCTACCATCCTAGGTGGGTTACCTTCTTTGCTTTCTTCCTAATAGTTACAAGAGGTTTAGGTAAGAAATGGATGACTTGAATGCAGCAAAGATTCCTCTTTCCTCTCCTTTGCCCGGCCAGAATGTAGACCACCAAGGTAAGCTTACTTTCTCTTCTTTCTCTCTTTCTTTCTTAATGAATGTAAGACATTTAGGACGAGGATCCTTGTCTAGGAGGAGGGGTTAATGAGTTTATATAGGGGTGGAGGGGTCCTTGGCTGATTTCCTCCTTTGCTAAGTAACTTTCCTAGCTTGTGACACCTTGCTCCACTTGCCAACACACCGTAGGACCTAATGAAATACCCGTGTATCTTGAGTTAGGGGATTCATATTATTAAATCAATACTATTGGGTTAATTTTATAATAAGTCGTTATTGAGTTATTATGGATTAATCCGAAGTTAGTGATTAGTAATGGACCATGAAAGTTATTATTATTTTACCCTCTCTTTTAAAATTAAGAATTTAAAAAGATATTCCTTTCACTTTTCCTAAATTATTTAATATTATTATTCTCATCTTCCACTAACGTAACAACTTTCATCCTTACCTTCTTTTGAATTAATTATTCAATTTTATTTTATTTCTTTCTTTCCAAAGTAATTATCCTTATCTCTCCCTAATATAACCATGTTCATTGTTATCCCTTCCTAACTATTAATTATTTTACTTCTTATCTTCTATTAATTATTTCACTTATTATCTTGCTGATTAATCATTCTACTTTTGGTTTCTTCCAAATTAATTAATTACTTCTTATTTTCCTCTACATTACTTACTCCACAATGAATTTTCCCTTTTTTAAAAAGTAAATTATTAAATTATGACTTTCCTTACCTTTTTAATAATTTATTCTATTTAAACCCTTTTCCCTACTCCATCTTCTTCATCGACTGCGCGATGCTCGTACGCTTATCTTCTCCAAATACTACCATTCATTCTCTGTTTTCTTCAAAGCTTCTTCCCTGGTGTCAATTAGAGTTTGGAAGGGTAAGGTTTATTACATACTAAAGGGTAAGGTATTATTCATTTAACTACGAATTGGGGAAAATTCTGATTGATGGTTATTGTGAATTAGAGCTGATCAAATGGGCAGGCGGGCCGGGCCGACATTGAATTCTAGGCATGAACGGGCCTATATTTTTGTCTAAGCCCATTTTTAATTTTTGGGCCGGGCCAGGCTAGGCCCGAACTTATTTTAATCTTTGTCATTGCCCGGCCCGCCCGACCCGATTTTATAATTTCTTTTATAATATTGTTAATTGTTTTAAAAAATATATAGACTATATATAATATTAAATATAATATGAATATATGTTGTATGTAATATTAATAGATATTATATATAATTTAAATAAATAATACAAGGTATATAAAATCAATTTAAATATATACTTCCTCCCATTTTCAGTACTTATTTTCTAACTCTAGGCATAAGAATTAAAGAGGAAAAATTTAGACTATTTTACCCTTATTTTTTGCATTGAGAATTGAAATAATTTGAATATTAGAGTTGTAAAATAAAAGATTGGAGGGTAGAATTGGAAAGTAGATCACAAAAAAGGCTTAAACATCTTCTATTTTAAAACTATTGAAAGAATCAAACAAATTATATACTGAAAACAAGGGGAGTATTATATTATATTTATAATATATATATATATAATAATAAACCGGGCCGGACCGGGATTAGTTGCGGGCCTAAAATTTAGCCGAAGCCCGGCTCGGTTTTTCATTCGGGCTTGATTTGTTGTCCAAACCCGCCTGGAATTTTTTTTTGACGGGATTTTCGGGCTTTATTTCTGGGCCGGGCCGGGTCAGTGTTGATCAGCTCTATTGTGAATCTAGACCCCAAATTCATCGACGGGCGCTACTTGTGAATCTGTTGAGCCGTCCTCGTAAGTGGTGTGTGTAATTAGGTAAATTTATGTGCTCACGATTACTTTATATGCGTGGATTGTGATTAATAAAAGATTATTTGAAACCCTGATTAGGGATTTGGGAATTTATATCCCGCATGTTGGGAATTAATGGTTGAATTTTATAACTGGAGTTTTGTTTCTATTTTTGGGAGCATTTCACTGGAATGATTGCTTTGTTGGAGCCTCTTAGTGCTCTGTGTATATTTTGCGTTGTGAACAGTGAAACACAATTAACCTCTATGATCTACTTATTTAGGTCAGAAGTACCTCCTAGGGGGTGTGCACACTTAAGGACTTAGGGTGAGATGATATTATTGTTGCGGTCCCGTAGTTGACCGTCTGTGTATGATTTCTGGTTGACTCCTGGTGAAATGTCCCTTGTTGTTTTTATTGAAGGATATTGATTGATGGAAAACGATTTTGATTTATCAATGAAGGTTGTTCGTGCTGGTTGTATAATAACTGAAAAGGATTTCAAAATGTAGTTTACATAGTGAGGCAAAATTTACTCAGTTTCACTGAATTGCACTATCCTTTCGTGTTTGTATATTGTTTTCTGATCGCAAGTATGAATTGCTGAGGTTGGGGCTGGGAATTACGCTATCACATAGATGTTAGGATTGACGAATTGTTGATGAGATACACTATTTTATTTTGCGATGTTTTGAATATTTGTCCCTGGAATTGTTGTTAGAGAGTATCCTAAGCACTCAAGGGGTTGAGTGTGGCGGTAACGCCTCGGATTCGATTTACATTCTGCTGTATTTTCTTTGTTAAACTTTTATCATGTTTTACCCACAAATAGTTCATCCATAATTGCATTTGAGATTGTGGTATTAACTTGCATTTTCCAATGATACTGCGGTGTGTATTTCGTAATTCTGGACCAATCCGAACGTCCGTCCGGATATGCATGTTCGGATAGGCCCCGAGAGCCGTTTTTTTGTTTTCGCAAAGTGGTGGTGTCCGGACAGAGTGCGAAGACGAGTCTAGGGTTTGGAGTTTGACTTCCATCTACGTCCGGACGCACCACAGGTTTTTACTTTGACTTGCGTCCGAACTTCCAAGGTCGGACGAAAGCTCGGACATATCTTCCGAAGGTTTTTGTTTCGACTCGCGTTCGGACTTCCAAGGTCAGACGGAAGTCCGGACACATCTTTAAATGGTTTTAACTCGACTCACGTCTGAACTTCCAAGGTCAGACGGAAGCTCGGACGCATCTAAAAAACAATTTCAACATACGTTCGGACTTACAAGGTCGGACGTATGTCCGGACGCTTTTGGTTTTGGTCGCGGACTGCGTCCGAACATCCAAGTTCGGACACAAGTCCGTACAGACCTTAAATTTTAGTTTTAAGACTCGTTTGGCATCCATGTTAATCCCTGTTTACGACGTTAGATTCGTATTGTTTTCTACTTTATAATGAGGCAAAATCCGCAGTGTTACACCTAAGGTATGGTTCAATAAGTTGGTGACAACTCAAAAGGAGGCTGAAGAGGGGTGAGGTCGGCCACCACACATGCTGCTAGCTACCTTAAGCCTATTGGACCACCTAACTAACTTAGGAAATCAGATTACTTAAGATGGAGGAAAAGGATGTGTGGTTATATTTCAGCCAAAATTGCCACCAATGAGGTGTTGCCACCTCCTACTAGCTTGCCTAGGTGTAAGGCTCCTACTGGTCTAGGTGTTTACCAATCCTAACTTGACACCTCTTGCTTAGGTGTCCTACTTGCTTGCTAACTTGTTGAGTCACCTACTTGCTTGCTGAGTCACCTACATACTAGCTGAGTCACATACTTGCTTGCTGAGTCACCTACTTGCTAGCTTACTAGCTGAGTCACCTACTTGTGTGCTTACTACACAAACTAGCTGCCGCATCACCTACTAGCTTGGTTGTCACAATAATATTGGAGCATTCTAGTCTAATACTTCCAAAAGAGTACTTTAAGGAACTAGATTAAGACAAGGCTGAATCAAGCGACCATTTTCGGCCATTAAGAGTACTACTACTAATATTATGATGCCTTATAGCTCATTAGGACTTAACTAACATGATAAATCATTCCTAGGAAACTTAGGGTATTCCAACTCCAGCTTAGAGAACTCTGGTGTTTAACGATTCCCTAGAGATCTGTGATTATCCTCTCATGAAATCAAACATTGGGATCTCATGTTACCTCAAGCCTTGTCGGAGACAGTGGAGCAAGCTTTTCCTGAGTATCTGCGAATTCCTGAAATCCCTAATATTCCCAAGCCAACATTTCAATCCTGGAGCAATGTTGTTTCGGCCAACAGGTTCCGTGAGAATGAAATTATCCTTCACTAAGTCACGGACCTAGATCCTGATGGTGAGTTTATAGACTTCACAGATGAAGCTGTATGGAAGAGAGGAAATTTGGGCAATTCTCTCGTGTTGGTACAGTTCTAGGACTCGAAATTCTGTTCACGGTTATGGAGAAATTTGTGAGAGCTAGATGGATCAAGTGCGTTCAAGTTTATCTAAATGATGCGGGTGTTTATATGTACAGATTTTGAGAGCTATTTTCTTTAGTGGAGGTTTTCTCTCGAGGTCCCTGGTTTTTCCGGAATGATCATCCTTTGATTCTCAAAAGATGGGAGCGTGGGATGCAACTGGATCTTGTGAGCTTAGATTCTACTCCTGTGTGGACTAAGCTCCCAAATCTAGATCTTCAATTTTGGCTAGAGAGAATGCTTAGCCGTATGCCCTCTAAACTTGGAACATGTTTATACTAACAAAGTCACTGCTATGAAGGAGGGCCTTGCTTATGCTCGCATTCTTGTTGAATTTTAAGCAGCTTCTTCGTTCTCTGAAAAGAGATCAAGCTTCGTGGACAATATCATGCTTAAAATCTTGCTTAAAATGCGTATTTAATGGACAGTTTTATTTGGTTTATGACCATAATTTATGGCTGTTAAGATGACTTTATAGACGGCCGAACATATATATATAGGGGTCTTGTGTTACAATTTTGCATCCATGCATAAAATAAGCAATATCCTCTTTTTTTAAAAGAAGAATTAGCTAACTATTTGGTGAGAGCAAATTAGAGAGTTTGTAAAGACTCATTCTAGGTCGGTTTAGTGAGTCCTTTTGTGAGTAATCTCTTATTGTGAGATTTGTGAGTGTCACAATACTCTATTTTGTAAGTTGTAATTCACTTCACACATATAATGAATATTGATCCTCGCTACTTGTGAAGTAGGCATTGCCGAATCACATAAATCTTTGTGTCCATTTTGCATCATTATTTTTCGTAATTATCATCTATCTACCAACTTGTTATTGACTTAAATCCTAACAACTTATTTACATTAAAAACCAATTAGAATCTATTGAAGTAGCATTTCGCAAATCCTAAGAACTTATTAAGAATGTCACTCTTTAAACAATATAGTTCTTTTAACAATACACACACATTTAGAATAAGTCACATTATTTTGCTAACTGAATACTGATACGTGATATTAGTTCAAAGTTAAATATAGTAATATAGAAAAATATATGTGAGTGAAGAACAAAATATTGGTTACTATTGATATATGTAACACATATAAATTATAAAATAAACAGATTAAATCAACTTTTTTTCAGTAAGCCTAAAACCATAATTAGGGATGAGTCATCCGTTTGGAAAACACGTCACCTTCTTTTTATAGAAAACATGAGCCACTATCATTCGTAACAAGAGAAGGATAAGTCTATGTATGTGTTTATAAAAAGGGGTGCTATTTGCAGTACAAAATTACTAAGCGCTACAGTACAAAATTATTTTAAATCACATTAATTATGTAAACATGTAATGAAGTATCGGTGTAACTTTTTTTCATTAATTGATATCCTATAGTGATTTAAATTAAGAATGATATAGTTAATGAATAGTGTTTTTTACTAACTGCAGTACTAAAAAATGTTTTCACCAAACTATCCAAAATACGTCGGAATGTGTTGGGTCGACCTTTTTTCTTGAAAAAATGATAATCCACATCTCAAACGGCTTTAATAGTCATTTATTGAAGATTAGTAATTTTTGTACTGCAAATAGCAATCCATTTTCAGTAACTGCAGCACAAATTTTTTTCACCAAACTATCCGGAATACGTTGGAATGTGTTGGGGCGACTTTTTTTTCTTGAAAAAATGAAAAACGACATCTCAACTATCCGGAATACGTTGGAATGTGTTGGCTCACAACTAAGTTACATAACATATTACAAGACGAAATTTGAGTCAAAATTATTACAGCAGTTCCGCCCATCTTTCTAACCTAGATAGTAATGGGTAAATCCAAGTACAAACCGTGTTTGGATTTTTGTAATAAAACCATTGTGGGTAGATAGGGGGTAGTGGAGAATCTTGAACCATACAAAGCCTAACAAAATGTCCATGTCTGCACACTCCAATGTGGATCTCTCCTTCTGGACGGCCATGGTTATTATGATCTTCGATAGGGATGTATGTACTACTTTTGGTATTCCCATATACAGTAGAGTAGAACATCACTATAGAAGTGTATCATGTCGCGATCACGGTCCCCATTTTCAGTACTCATCCATTTATCCGAAGGTACTGGACCATCTCCAACGAAACGTATCTCCCTCAGCATCTCGTTGTATCACATTTGGTTGAACAATGTCTGATACGAATATTTTACTGACTATATATGCTTCATTTCAGTGAACATCGTCTTACAGACTTGTTTCCACCGTTCCTGGTTCATATATAGGTAATCAACTACTACCCTAAAGCCACAATTTCCAACTGGCAGGACATCAATATATCTTGTGATATACTGATATAGGTTGGCCTGGAAGTCCCCCATGTACGGAAATGTATCCATAGACATGAAGCGTCCAGGAGCTGATGATTCAGTGTTAAAGGATCTTTCAGTGGATGGTGCTTCTTGGGATTGGCACACCAGTGGTCGGTTACGCTCCCTTGCCGAAGGTTTCCGTCAGTTTGTTCTGGAGGGCCCTGGAGGTCTGCCAATCCCTTGCTGCTCTAGTGATTCTCCTAAGTCGCATGAAAGATCCGGATGAACGAAAGTGTGGAAGTGACCATAACATCTTACCATCAGTGTTGGATCGTCTGATTGTGCTACCTTAGCAGCAATAGCTTGCCACCTCATTTACTTTAATTCTTTGTAGTCTAGCATTTTTGTTGCTCATTCATTATTCTTCAAGCTCAGAGTGTACCAAAAACAGTGTACATCTCTCGTGGAACATAGGATACCATTATCCAACATGTTGTTTAGCCTACATGTACATGGTATTCCATGGGAGGTCACCCTATCACACCCACAGAGTGAGCTATTTGTTCCAATGTAGTCCCCCTACCAAGCTCCTTGACTATTTCATCCAAGCATAAGACACTAACCTTCCCGATTATATCAGCAATAGGAACTCTCATGTGCTCCTTTATGCTTTTCGTTTGTGCACACTCAAAGTCCTTCTTCAACTCCCTCACTTGAGTTTTGACATGGTCGTTAATTTTTAGGAAGATGACATCCAAAATGTGTCTAGCGCTCTTTAGTCTAGCCTTCAAAGCAGAGTGAGCACTCTCAACCCTGTCACATGTTTAAGTAAACATGTTAGTTCTATAATAGAGGATATAAGTTAAAATTAGCAGATCATTAATCATACATGTTTGTCATTGTGTTCCTGAAGTGCAACACATTCTTGACCCATACCTTTACAAACCTGTCTTTGTGCATATCCCAAACTACTGCCACGTATGTGATAAGGCGTGAATAGTTTATGTATGTATCTTTGAATACTTGTAGTTGGTCGTTGTACTCATCTTCTGTGTTTGAGTACACAACTGAATTTCACATTCTCACCGCAGCTGCCGCCCTGCCTCTATGCCCCCATGTACTTCTTTGCCTTCCCTTGGATGTTTCTGCTAATGTGTCATCGGCATAGAAGATGTTGTGAATCTAAAAATACCTCTTGAGGGCATTCATCAACCTCAAACATCTATCGGTAATGAATGTTGAGGTATTACTAGGACAAAGAAGTAGCCTTATGTTTTGAAGAGCCCACACGTACGTGTTAGTCGATTCAGCAACAAGAAAGGCAAAGGCGATGCTGAAGTTCATCCCAACACTTGTTATGCTAATGAAATGAACCATAGGCATCTTCGCAATGTGTGTCTCGTAAGTCGTGTTTATGCCTATGACATACAGAAATGCATGTAGTGGTTCTCGCGAGGTAAAGTGTGCAAATAAGATAGAACCAAGCCTTGTAGTACCATCTAACATGTGGAAGATTACCAAAATCATGTTATATCAGGCTAACATTACACCCAAAATATATCTATTAAATGTATGACATACAACATGAGTTATCTTACTTGGCTCGATCGTGTAATCATAGTAGACTAGTAGTACTTGTTTTTTACTAGATCAGCCAACAGAGTGCACCATAGAACGACCATTTCTCTTGTTGAGCATTGTTTTTTGTATCCTGTTGTAGATATCTTTTCTAGTTGCAAATGTGTTAGGGTTAATTGTGGTAAACTCTAAATAAATAACAGAAATTTATATGATGTGGCTCCAATATTAGCAACGACCTCGATTCCAAAAAGTACAGCTTTTGCCTCGCACATTTGTGGTGTCCATGCAAAATCTTCTTTAGCAATGCATACTGCTAAGATTGAACCATTTATTCCTGGGAGACAGCTCACATCCCCAATCCACCCTTACCCATGCTTTCATCCACAAAAACCTGAACCGCAGCAGATGAGGAATCAGCTTTGTCCATAGATATCTACGAGCTAGCTGAGATAACTGAAAGGGAAGTATCGAGAAAGGATTATGCCTGGTCCATTCCTTGATCAAATGAGCTTACTCTTCCATGGTTAACCTGGCATCTCGAATACCACAACTTTCGAAGGAAGGTGACAGTCTTCTCCATGTTTGATTTGTCATCATAAAGACAGACGAATGTGAACCAATCCCGAAAAGCTGCATCATGGGAGAAGCTTTTAGGTCATGGTATGTCTTCAATCTTCCACCAACCTTTAACCTTGGGACATGAAATGAAAACATAGACCAAAATAGTCCTCCACTGATCACACATCTTCCAATCTCAGAATGAGGACATCGTTTAGCTATGATGGCCCCGCATGGAACAAGCCCTTGAGGAGTTTCCAAGCAAATAGCTTAACTTTTGTTGGAAATGCGCATAACCTAATATTCTTCATGGTTTGTCCAATCTTGCTTTTGTAGGAAGTGGAGAATTTTCCCTTATTGTGACAGAGAGCATGCCATATGGTAGGCTGATTTGACCATGAAGCAACCGTTCTTGGGCCCTTCCGCAAGACCATCCATCCCTATGACTGTTCTAAGGATCAATTTAGTGTCCTCCTCAGTGAATCAGACACGAACTCTAGACTCATCCCATTTATGTTATTTAGCGCTTATTAACTAGGAGACTGTCCCGAACTGCCATGGTAATGATGGTATCCTCCATGCCCATGGCCTCCCACCCTTCTTGTCAAGAATCCAGAGGTCTATTAGTTTAATCGTTATTCCATCACCAACAACCCTTCAAGTTCCCACTTTAATAATGGTAGAACCATCGAGAGGCATCTCCAAATTGGGCTTGGTTTAGAACCACAACCCGCATTCAGAATGCATCCGTTCCTGAAGTACTTTGCATAGAGGACTCTGGAGAGGAGAAGGTGTGGATTCAACAAGATCCTCCAACATTGCTTTGCCAATAAAGCATTATTAAAGTTTCTCAGATCTTGGAAACCCAGCCCCCCGTCATCCCAGCTTCACTAACTGATGCCCCGAATTTGGAGGGATCCAATCCACCAAAATTGTCGGATAATCCTTTGAATCTCACGGATCAGCCCCAGGGGTAGTCGAATTACTCCCATGACGTAGGAAGGAATCGCTTGCAGAATGGATTTGATGAGAATACCTCTCCCTACCTAAGAAACCAGTTTATCTCAACTTTGTACTCTTGTGTAGACTCGATCCTTAATATAGCAAACTTGTCCCTTGTATCACTTGTTGAGGACAATTGTAGATCATTATTCTTGAGTTACTATTATTTTATCTCATTTAATGCAAATCAAATTCATATCACTAGTATTTCGAGGTTGGGTCAATTTTGGGTTCAAGTCAGTCAAACCTTTTGAATGTATTTAACTATTTTCATATTCGAGTAAAATTGATAGACCTAGCAAACGGGTTACCTGTTCAGGTTTTAGGTCATATTTTTTTGGGTCAATATCCGTTAGGGTCATTTAGATTTTGAGTCATTTCAAGCTCGGGTCATTTGAGTTCGGGTTGTAATAGTTTCAGATAGAATCGAGTTTCGGTTATTTCGGTTCATGGTTAATATTTTTTTGAAAAAATTATTAAATAAATATATACCTAATTTCTTTAAGAATATACTACATATAAATTACAGAAAAATCAATACTTGAATTTCATTCGGATACAATAAGTTTTAATCAATTTTTTTGTCATATTTATTTGGGCCATTCAGGTTTGGGACAATTTATGATCATTATTATTTCATGTTATTCGTGTTTGTTAATTTTTAATTACTATATTTCAGGTCATTTCAGGTTCGGGTCGGTTTCGGGTTATAAATTTTTCGGGTCATTTCAGGTTCAGGTCATTTGCGTTTTACCCAATCGGGTTTCAGATTTATTATATTTTAATATTTTTGGGTTTCATGTTCAGATAAAACAAACGAATTTTCATATTGGGTCAAATTTTGACAGCTCTAAAATTGACGAATGAAACGATTTAGGTATCGCGGACTCAAGTCCCTCTCGTAGACATTTTAATTATGGCGACCTTTCATCCCACCAATCTTTTATTGGGTTCCACTTGGTTATTTGTTACAGATGTAACTATATCAGAAGAGATTACACAACGTGGAGAGAAGAATCTGATGTTTAGAGGAACAACAGACTCACCTAGCTAGCGGACCATGAATGAGAAGAATCACAGTCGGGCAGAAGCTAGACAGAGGAGAAGACAGACGAGGATGATAGAAGAATTAGGACTGTATTGATGTATCTATTTATGTTTCTATCTACACCTTTTATACCAGTAGTTTACACAGCTGTACTTAACTAGCTATTACACAGATTGTAACAGAATGAGATTGTTACCAACAGATAAAAGAATTGTAATGAATATTGTTGTCTATTATTCCTGTAACAGATCTCCCTTCCTTAAGCAACCTTGTCCTCAAGGTTGGAAGTTGGGAAACCTTCGAATCAAATCGTAATAAAATTCCAAATGTTGCCTCTTCTTCTGGTTGATCAGACCACTTTATTAATACTTTGGATACTGCCTTCCCTTGTCTATTGACCATCTTACGGTCTAGAATTTTTTCCGGTTCATGTAGTAGTGCATCAGGAACCTGGAAAGGTAAGTGAGTGGAGTAAGTTGCAGTACCAATTTGTCTCTTAAGTTGCAAGACATGAAAAACATTATGGATGGAAGTTGATGCTGGCAACTCCAACTTGTATGCGCGTGTGCCACATGTATCTATCACCTTAAAGGGGCCAAAGTACTTTGGTGATAGCTTTTGATTGGGTCTCATGACTAAAGAATGTTGTATGTATGGCTGCAACTTAACAAACACCAAATCACCCAATTCAAAAGATCGCTCAGTCCTATGACTGTTACTTTGCTGTTCCATCCGATTTTGAGCTCGAAGCAAATGGAACTTAAGAACTTGTAACATATTTTCTCTGTCTTGCAAACTTTTATTCACTTCTGCAACCTTGGATTCACCTGGTAAATAAGACAGATGCTGAGGTGGGAGCTGACCATAGACAGCTTCAAATGGTGTCATCTGTGTAGCAGTGTGATAGGTAGTGTTGTACCAGAATTCAGCAAGGGGGAGATACTTACTCCAGATGTGAGGGTGGTCACTACACATGCATCTGAGGTAAGTTTCCAGACTTTTATTTACAATTTCTGTTTGACCATCTGTTTGTGGATGGTAAGCAGAGGAGAAATTCAGCTCTACTCCTTGAAGAGTAAACAACTCTTTCCAGAATTCACTGAGAAAAATCACATCACGATCACTGGTAATCGACCGTGGGAACCCATGTAACTTGAAAACATGGTCCAGATATGCTTGAGCTACTGAAGTGGCGGTGTAAGGGTGAGATAAAGCTATGAAATGAGCTGCCTTACTCAACCTGTCGACTACCACAAAAATGACCGATTTGCCAAAAGAAACAAGGAGACCATCGATGAAATCCATCGATATATCTTGCCATACTTCATCTGGAATAGGCAAGGGCTGTAATAATCCAGGGTAGGCAACCGTTTCTGTTTTGCATCTCTGACATACATCACAAGCCCGAATGTATGCTTGAATATCCTTAGACATTCCTTTCCAATAAAAGAGGGATTTTACTCTTTGATGAGTTGCATCTCTTCCCGAGTGCCCACCTAAACCAGAAGAGTGTAACCACTGCAATATTTTCATGCGCAAATCTGTAACAGCAGAAATCACCAGCTTGTTCTTCCTCCTAAAAAAAGACCGTGAGACCAAGTAAAATGTTTATGACTTCCCTTGTTTACTTGTAACTCAGCAATGATCTGCTGTATCTGTAAGTCTTGTGAGTAGGCGTCTGTAATCTTATGCAACAGATCACACTCGACTATAGAAAGAGACATACTCAGAATTTCAGAACCCTCCATCCTAGATAGAGCATCAGCTACGAAATTCTCCTTCCCGGCTCTGAATTGAATTTCATAATCAAACTCCAATAGCTTAGGTAGCCACTGTTGTTGAATGGGAGTATTAAGCCTTTGCTCCAGTAAGTACTTCAAACTCCTCTGATCTGTCCTGATAGTGAAGTGATCATGAAGCAAATAATGCCTCCATTTCTGTACCGCAAACACCACAGCTAACCGTTCTTTTTCGTATATTGACAAGTGAAGTTGTTTTCCTTGCAAGTGGCGACTGATATATTCAAGTGGGTGACCCTCTTGCATTAGTACTGCACCAATACCAAAGCCACTCGCATCTGTTTCAACCAGAAATGGCTTACTAAAATCAGGCAGAGCTAAAACAGAAGCCTCACACAAGGCTTTCTTTAACTATTCGAATGCAGCAGTAGCTTCTTCAGACCAGATGAAAGAGTCTTTCTTGGTAAGTAACGTCAGTGGTCTAGCAATAGTTCCAAAGTTTTTCACAAACCGTCTATAATAGCCAGCCAATACCAAAAATCCTCTAAGCTGTTTCAGATTTTTAGGGACAGGCCACTCAGCGACAGCTTGAACTTTCTTTGGATCTGTAGAAACTCCTTGGGCAGAAATAAAGTGTCCCAGATATTCAACACTATTAGTTGCAAAAGCACATTTGCTTCTCTTTGCTAACAACCTGTTTTGTTGCATAAGAAGGAAAACCTTGCGCAAGTGATGAACATGTTCCTCTACTGAATTGCTGTAGATAAGTATATCATCGAAGAATATTAACACAAACTTGCGAAGGTAGGCAGAAAAAGCTGAATTCATCAGTCCCTGAAACGTTGCAGGGGCATTTGTTAGCCCAAAAGGCATCACCAAATACTCAAAATGACCACTGTGTGTTTTAAATGCAGTTTTATGAACGTCCTCTTCATGCATCCTTACTTGATGATATCAAGCTCTTAAGTCAATTTTAGAGTACACCATTGATCAGCCCAATTCATCCATCAAATAGCCAATGAGGGGAATGGGAAAACGGTCTTTGACTGTGGAGTTATTCAGCTTCCTATAATCCACACGCAACCTCCACGAACCATTTTTCTTTTTCACCAAAACTACGGGTGATGCATAGGAACTGGAACTGTGCTGCACAATACCCTGATTAATCATGTCCTTGATGATCTTGTCAATTTCATTTTTCTGCTGTACTGAGTAGCGATAAGGTCGAAGATTTACAGGATTAGCTCCTGTCAATAAGGGTATTTTGTGGTCATGACCAGGTCTGAAAGGAGGCAACTGAGTGGGTTCTGCAAAAATATCACAGAATTCATCTAGCAATGTATCGACGGAAGAATGGGAAACTTTGGTTACAGGCTGATCTGTAGTATTGCAGATCATATCGAGATGCTTGACAGTAAGCATAGATAATTGTGCCCCAGCTACAGACCAACGATTCAACTTCTTAGCTTTTGACTCCCGTACAGAACCTTGTTTCATTCCATTCAAAACCATCTTCTCCTTCCCCACTTTGAATGCCATTACCAAATTCCGGAAATCCCACTCGATGGCTCCTAACTCCACCAACCACTGAATTCCAAGAACCATGTCGCAACACCCCAAGGGAATTACCATAAAATCGGCTTTGAACTCAATTCCCTGGAAAATCCATACAAAATCAACTACCTTACCCCCGATTGGTAAAGTGCTCCCATCTGCTACAGACACAGAAGTGTTCTCGATAGGTAAAATTTTACAGCCAAGCTTATCAGCAACCGATTTATCCAAGAAATTATGCGTACTTCCCGAGTCTATCAGGATAAACAATGATTTCTTGGAGTGAATTCCACGCACTCGCATTGTTTGAAAACTAGATGTACCGGCGAGAGCACTTACCGAAATTTGAGGTTCTCCTTCCTCAATTTGTGATTGGAAGCTGTCTTCCGGCAATTCTTCCTCCTCATCGTACTCAAGTAGGTATAATTGAGCCCTTTTGTGTTTCAAATAGTGACCGGGGGTGTATTTTTCGTCACAATAGTAACACATACCTTGCGCGCGACGTTCATTCATCTGTTCTGTTGTAAGAAATTTCCGCGGAACAGCGGATTCCTTATTTTTACCCCATTGTTCCTTCCTAGCCTCTAGCTCCTTAGGAACAGGAAGTAATCCCTTCGCCGGAGTTGACAATGATGCGCCTTTGAAAGATTGCCAGGAATTGGTACCTTGTTTTCTTGGATGAGCCTTCTCATACAAACGCCCCAAAAGCAGACATTGACGAATCGACTGCAGTTGGAACATACGGATATGCATTTGTGTGTCTGTACGCAGCCCTGCCAAGTAGACACTCACCAAATAATCTTCCGGTAAACTGATTCTTGTCCGAATCAACTCAAACTTGTTATGATACTCCAAAATTCCCTCTGTTTCTTGAAGAGCCTTTAATTCCGCCATTGGATCATCAAGAATTTCACCGAATCGCTCTTTGAGCATTTCCTTATAAGCGTACCAATCGTGTAGCAACAACCTCCCTGTCTCAGTTTGTATGATTGACTGATGCCAAGTTGTCGCTTGCGCATCGAAATGTATAGACGCAAGTCCTACTTTGAGTTCATCTGGTGTGCGATCAATCGTAAAGAATTGTTCGATTTTACACAACCAGTCTTTGACTCTGTCGCAGTTGAATCTTGGAAAGTCAAGCTTAGCGAGACGAGTGATTCCAGAATAGGTATGCTTGTGGCCTGACGTTTCTGCCGACGATCGATCCGACTCACTGGAGTTTCGTTCCGACAGTGTCGTCGTATGCAAGCGAAGTGCTTCGAATAGTTCGGCGATGCTTTTGTCAATCTTTGCATTTTGCTCACTAAACATCGCCTGAATCTGCGGCTGCAGAGAAGCTTCTAGTTCTTTTAGCGCATCTCTGATAAGTTGCGCATTCCTTGTTTCCGCCATGTTTGTGCAGGATCGTCCAGATCTCTGATACCTTTGTTACAGATGTAACTATATCAGAAGAGATTACACAACGTGGAGAGAAGAATCTGATGTTTAGAGGAACAACAGACTCACCTAGCTATCGGACCATGAATGAGAAGAATCACAGTCAGGCAGAAGCTAGACAGAGGAGAAGACAGATGAGGATGATAGAAGAATTAGGACTGTATTGATGTATCTGTTTATGTTTCTGTCTACACCTTTTATACCAGTAGTTTGCACAGCTGTACTTAACTAGCTATTACACAGATTGTAACAGAATGAGATTGTTCCCAACAGATAAAAGAATTGTAATGAATATTGCTGACGATTATTCCTGTAACATTATTTGCTACGAATTTGGCTCATCATGCCTTGAGAAAATATTTAAATACAACACCGGTGGATAATAAAATAACAAACCACAATACTTTTTATTGTATCTGTCCAATGATTAGCGGTACGAGTATGAGTTTTATAGTTTTGACTACTACTACTATGTATTTATAAACTATAATTGGATTACCATAATGCTTAAGCACCAAACACAGACCGGGGACAAAAGAAATAATGAAAATAAAAGTAGATGAATATTCACCAAGTGCCAGCAGTCAACCATGAGGTTTCAAAAATTACTTTATCCATCTACGAGTTTTCTTCTGTTTTATATCCTCCAACTTTACTATTTTTTATTCAAACTAGGAAATATTTAAATTTTGTTCAAAATTGATAAAACTTTACATAAATGATACTAAAGTGTTATATATTGATCTGGCGCAAAATCCAAAAAAATTTAAGTTCATATGTGATTTATGGGACCCAATAAAACATCTGACATGTGAACGTATTTTCACTGAGTCACGTATGTCACATGTGAGCTTAAAAACTTTGACTTTGACGTTAGACCAAAATATAACGCTTTAGTCTTAAACATCTCCTAAGTTGAAAAACAAATTATAAAGGGAAACCACAGGAGAAAAATATTTTTAAAACCTCGTAAATGGGATATACAATTTCACTAAACATCATGGATGGGATGTAGTTTTCCCAATAAAATAACACAGCTTTTATAGTTGCAGCTTCAGCGGTCATCAATGAGAAATCTAAATTATTATTAGAAACTGGAATTAAAATAATATATAGAATAGGCACTAAGATTAGTGTGGGCATAGCTTATGACGGAACACTGCAGACACCAGTTGGTTGCAAAATATATTCTGTTCCTTGTTAGGTTACCCAGTTAACAGATTGATCCGAACATTTAGGACACATGACCTGCTGAAAATCATTTTACATCCAATGGAGCTGGATTTACTTTCAAGCCTCAAAATCAGACAGAAGAGGTACAATCTGAAACATACATATTCATCCCTAAAGCTATATGACTATAAGTTAACAGCACTTTTCTGCTGATGAAATGAGTTCAGATTACAGGAAATTGTAGCCCTTCAAGAGGCGGAATAAGGAAAAGAAATTAATTATCGAACTTCAGAGAATCTCGGACACCTGTACAAATTTGAACGTAATACCTATCAGCAAAAGCTCAAAAGAGATTTTCTTTATCAAATCATGTTAGTTAAAAACAACTCTCTTAATTAAGGCATACAAATATGTGTATATATAGAGCTCTGAAAATTTGATCCAACCCAAAAACCCGTCCGTTTTATCCGAACCTGAAACCCGGCTGAAACCCGAAAATATTTAAATAGAATAAACTTGAAACCCGATTGGATAAACCCAAATGACCTGAACCCGAAATGACCCGAAAATTTTATAACCCGAATCTGACCAGAATCCGAAATGACCCGAAATAATAGTAATTAAAAATTAGCCAAACTCAAATAACATGAAATAATAGTGATCATAAATTATCCTAAACCTGAATGACCCAAATAAATATGACAAAAAACTTGATTCAAACTTATTAACCGAATGAAATTCAAAATAGGCATTGTATTGACTTTTTAGTAATTTATATGTAGTATATTCTTATAGAAATTAGGTATATATTTATTTAATAATTTTGTCAAAAAATATTAACCATGACCCGAAATCCGATTCTATCTGACACTATTACAACCCGAACACAATTTGACCCGAACCCGAATGACCCGAACCCGAAATGACCCGAACCCGAAATGACCCGAAAGTTAAATGACTCGAACAGATATTGATCCGAAAAAATATGACCCAAAACCCGAACGGATAACCCGTTTGACAGGTCTATGTATATATAGGAAACTTGAGAATAAACATATATTCTGTTAGAGGCCCATATTCAGGCCCTGTATCTGGGTTAAAAGAGTGGAGGGTTTATTCAAGAAAGAAAGAGAGTGGGCCTACCAAGCACGAGGTAGAGAGGGAATGTGCTTATTAGTGCAGTGTCGTTTTGGGATCATGTGCAGGATAAAACCTAGGGATCTGTCTAGGGTGTCATATAAATAAGTTAGAGAAATGTCTGCAGTAGGTAGCTTGTCTTTTCCTTCAAAAAGTGTTAAGATGGAGTCTGTATGCCGTTGGATGGGAATTTTATATGAGCGTATTCCAGGTGTGGGTTGTTCAGTCCCTACCTGAGTTTTGAGTGGGGTTTCTGTGTGTGAATCATTTGTGGTGGCACGGCTGGCCTAACTCTAACATATGCAGAGTAAACAAACGAGCGAATCTACAGGATGAGAAGGCAAGGATATAAGCATTTAAACCTGAATGGGCATCTCAGCAATAACCAGGTTCATGCTTTCTTCAATGCTTTTGAGGGTAACCACTTCTCCCCCAACAACCATGTTAATGATTATCCCATCTGCATTTAGTTCAAAAATATGTTGGAAATACATCACAGACATTTTAGTGTGGCTAACGAATATCTAAATAAATACGCACCAGGAGCTAGACAGGTACTGATACGTCTCAGGTACATCTCCTGCACAGGAAGATGAACGACAATGAATAGGATAGAGAAGAAGAAAGAAAGAAAACATTATACTTGCTTAACCGCAATGCACTCTGGAGAGAAACACTTGGGATTAAGAACGTTTTACAAGTGGAAAGAATCAACATTCTTTATGTCACATTGATGACCGAAAACATCAGGAATTTGGCTCAAAGTGCCACAACCAAGTGGATTCAACTCCATTCCAGGGATACTTTCAACTCTAAGTCAACTTCCTCAACTGTCTATGCACAAGATGCGCAGTTTTACAACCAATGATAGACCAAAAAAACATCAAATTTCACTTCAATGAAAAGAATCCATGACCCAGGTACACATTTTACTTCATGACTGAATTGATACATGGCCAAACAGATACCGGGTTATTCTCAAATTTCACTGAGTTCATGGTTATTGCAACTTAAATACACCAACAGAGTATCCATGCAGTCTACACGTATCAAGCAGGTTTGTTCAGACATCTACTAAATATTATATTTTCCTAGGTGTAGATCTTCTGCACATTGCTATCTTGATTACTTGTGATATATGGTTGTACTCAGGCCCGACCAAGCCTAAAGCCAAGACCCCAAAATTTTCTTTTGATTTTCCTGGAAATAAAAGGTCCGTTTTTATAGAGTAGAAGACCCAGTTTTTATGTAATAGACCCAAATGTTATCTAAAAGGTCCAGTATAATACAAAAATGTCCCTAGTCGTTTCTTTAACGTGACTTCTACTTTAGGCCTTCACAAACATTCGGCCAGCCCTGGTTGTACTTGATAAAGAAAATAACCTGGAAGCAGAACAGTTAGAAATTAGTTGGCGGTCTTATATGGTTCAAGGTGTTTAAACGGAAGTTCATATAATGGTATATACTATATATAATTGTTTTTCAACCATAGTTTCTTTACTTTGAATCACTCCTGTACTTTTCCAGCACTGACCATTTATTTCCTTTATTATGTTCACTTTCAACAAACCAAATTCACTGATACATTGATCAGATGTTAGAATTCACACAGTCAGGATGGCACAGCAACCATTCTTCAACTATACAGTCAAGAGGTTGGTCTTTGACTCCAAAACATGGAGCTCCATCAAACCAATTATAACATGTGCAAGAGCAATATAACGAACATTGCCATGCTTAGCAGTAAAATAGAAATGGATGCTAGTGGGAGCAATACCTTCTTAGCTGGTAGCTCATAATTTATTAGAGCACGGGCAGAAAGCGGCAACTCTCCCATGGCAAGAAGTGGGAGACAAGCATCAGTGACAATTATCATATGCGACTTCAGGTCTTCTCCCTGAATATCCCCTTTGTTCCCTGACTCGACAGGGAGTATTTTTGGGACCACTTTACGGCTATTTGTCGAAACTTCTCCATAATCTCTGAACGCTCTGCCTCCGCAAGATCACTGTACTGGCCCAAAAAATATCAGAAAGTGTCAGAGAACTGAATATAAGCTAAGATCAAGATTAGAATTCTGCGCAGTCACCACCAGAGCATGTTGAAATTCATATCCGACTCGTTGCATATATCGAGCATCTTCCCCCACGAAGTCAAAATTTGTAACACAAAATTCGTTCGAGAACCTGTTAATAAATCTAAGACTTTATACTTCGAATCGAACTGATTTGAATTCTAAAGGCTATAACATATGAATAAAAAAAACAGAACGAGAAAACAGTACCGTGAGGCCAGGGCAATGTAGGGCAAACTTGAAACAGTAGAGCACAGAGCGTCTAGCTCGTCCTCGAGCTGCAACAAACCACCACTGGAAGGAAGCCGCCGGCCTACAACATCCAATAGATCTACCAAACGTGTCCTACCCATATTGTGCCGATTGAACTTCAGAACAATAAATATACTAACAAAGCACAGTGAAATCAACGAATTGAAATGAAATGATAATACCATTTTGAATTGGATTCTGTCAACTGCAAGGTAAAAGTGACGGTGTAGCTGCGCAAGAAGCGTCCATGAGCCGATTAGAGGCCATGAAACATAATCAAATCTAGTAAAAGGACAATCAAATTAAAGAATAAAAAGAGAGAGAAGGGAACAAGGGAAATGACGTTGAGTTAGGAGTGACGGTGAGGTGGGAGAAGCGGTTTTCGCCGGAATCACCCGCCATGATCCACAATTCGAGCTTCCAATCGAACGAACTTAGCGGCAGCCGGTTATAAGCTTGTGTAGATCAATAATGGAAAAAAAAAAAAATTGATACCATAGGGTTCCGGGCAGTTGGGGTTGCTCAAATTAAGGTGCAATACTTTTGCAAATTCAACCTGATAGATACTGACGTCAAGTTAGTAAAAGTAGAAAAATTAAAAAGTAGTACTCCCTCCGTCCCACCTTGTCCGTCCTATTTACTATTTGGACATGTTGTTTGACTTCAATTTTTTAACATATAAGATAAATTAATTTTGAAAATTTAAGTTTTGCATATTCCTTACATGATAAACTATATAATTTAAAATTTAGTTTTAAAAATTATTTTACCTTATATGTTTAATATTGAGATGGAAAAACGTGCCAAAAAGTAAACAGGACACTTATGACGGGAGAGTTAATATATATAAATGATGTTGTTATAAATAGATATATTGTATAGTGGACTCCACATTTGTAATTAGGATTTCCCTATTCACTCTCTATAAATAGAGGTCTTGTATACTCATACGGTAATAAGAATATCAGTTGTCTCCATATCTCGTGTCTATCTGCAATTTCTCTCTATTCATTTACAACACGCTATCAGCACGCTCTAAATTTCTAATCTAACTCATCCCAGTTCCATCAGTAATGCCACCGATTTTTCTTTTTATTTTCATTTCAAATTCTTTCTTTCACTACCAAACTCCATAAGATCCGTCTAATCCACCAGCGAATGTTAAATTGCATTCGACAAACAATCCTGGATTGATGCAAATGATAATCTCTATTAATAATTAATATCATCGTTGTTGTTTCTATTATTCATATTGGGGATAAGAATGTCCCATATGACAGCATTATCGTAGCAGTCAGGTGAGCGTGGAGACGGAATGGGCAACAGTTACCAGCATCGTTCAGCGAAACTAGAGGAAAATATGGGAATCAATAGGTCTGCTCTCCTTCAACCGTCATGATTAAATATATATACGACACTCGCACGCACTTGATTCAGGTCGGCAAACCATAGACACTTGCAAACACTAGATCAGAAGGCATGAAAACAGGTTGGACCTTCGTAGCTGGTAGGATGTGCAATTCGCGCATTCACCCGACTCGGCATCTAGCTGCCCGATCAAAACCCTAATATTTGTGTTATTATTTTTTTTTACTTAATTCTATATTGCTTGAGTTATATTGTTTTGCATTTATTTATTACATTATATATCAGGCATGGCGCCAGAAATCTTTGACATGTGAGGCATCAAGCCATAATCTATTTAGGGAAAATTACATCGTCCACCCATGACGTTTGACGAAATTACACAGCCCACCCACGAGGTTTCAAAAATTACTTTGTCCACCCATGTAGTTTCCACAATTTTACATCCAACAACTTTTCTAATATTTGATCAACTTAAAAGATGGTTAAATGATATCAAAATTGGATGAAACTTTACATGGACGATATTAAAGTGTTATATTTTGGTAAACGTGAAATTCAACGTTTTTTAAGCTCATATATGATCCGTGGGACCCAATAAACATGTCTCATGTTTCATTGTGTCCCACAGGTCATATATGACCTTAAAAAACTTTGGATTTGGTATTGAACAAAAATATAACACCTTAGCATCGTCCATGTAAAGTTTCATCAAATTTGGATATCATTTAACCATCTTTTAAGTTGATCAAATATTATAAAAGTTGATGGATGTAAAATTGTGGAAACCACATGGGTGGGCAAAGTAATTTTTGAAACCTCGTGGGTGGGCTGTGTAATTTCGCCAAACGTCATGGGTGGGCGATGTAGTTTTTCCATCTATTTATTTACGTGAGGCAACATGCCAGATTTTAATTTCTCGTGAGGCATCGCGCCAGATTTTGTTTATTGTTAACTTTATTTCATTTATTTTGTGGTGTTTAATTTTATCCAGTTTTATTTATTTATTTGTAAAGGAAAAACGTTAGGCATCATGCCATGAATAATAATCATGTGAGGCATCGTGCCAAATTCAATATCACATGAGAGCATCGTGCCAAATTTTGTTTAGTGTTAATTTTTATTTTGAGTTATTTAATTTATTCAGCCTCGTTTTATTTATTTGTGAAGTATAACGTGAGGTATCATGCCAGAAAAATAATCACGTTAGCATCATGCCATAAATAATAATCACGTTAGGCATTGTGCCCGGAAATATATATAATCACATTAGGCATCGTGCCCGGAAATATAATCACGTGAGGCATCGTGCCAGAATTCAATACTGTTAATTTTTATTCTGCGTTGTTTAATTCATCCAGTTTTCGTTTTTATTTATTTGAAGTATAATGTGAGGCATCGTGCCAAGTATAATAATCACGTGAGGCATCGTGCCAAATATAAATTTTCATTTAAGGCATTGTGCCAGATATAGATATCACGTGAGGCATTGTGCCAGATTTTACTTATTGCACTACTTTTATTATGTATTATTTAATTTATTTTGTTGTGATGTATAATATATTTCATTATTTTATGATTTCTATTTATAATGTTTACGCCTGTTAAAATCAATTTTAATATTATTTGAAGAAATAATGGCATTGCGCCTGAAAGTCTTTGATTCTGATATATCATAAACAATGTCCAATATTGTCGAACTTGAGCTTACGGCCTTGGAACATCACTAAAAAGGGCATCGCGCCTCAACTTTGACATCAATATGCTAAAAAGGGCATTGTGCCTGAAAGTTTTATTTGTATATGTTATAAAAAGGCATCACACTTGAAAGTGTTAATATGATCAATATAAAGGGTGATGTCATATTCTTTTTAATACTTGTATACAATATGAGCAAGAAACTGGCATTGTGCCGGAAACTTTTGAACTTTGGTATTAGCATTGAGCTAGAAAATTGTCAATATTTTGAAAAAATAAATGTATTGATCATATCATTGATCTAAAAGATGGTATAACACCTGGCGAATTCATCTGAAGTATCTATTTTTATGTAAGATTAACGTTATTCAACGATTTGTGAAACATCAATGATGGTATTGCACCAGGAGAAATTTTGTAAAATTCGTTTGAAGTAGTTCTTGGAAAACTAACTACGTAAGTGATATACCATGATGATGAATATTCATATGTCAAGTTTGACCTCTATGATGATATATATATATGATCTCATATAAATAATTTGATTTGAATGTGATTTTACAAATGATTCTCAATGAATCATAAGTTCATCTTCTTTGAGATAGTGCTAAAACACAAAATGAGTGACTCTGGTGAATCACCCAAGAAATTGGCATGATAAATATCGAATGGTTCTTGTTGGATCATTTTTAGTCCATGTTTTTTCATGAATAGTCAAAAGTAATGACCAGATTGTGAGAGATGATGAGCAGTTATTGACATCACATAAAGTATAATAATTATCATGGTTGGATGTTATTATGATTGCAAGACTTTCAAGGTCTTTGTGGACATAACTCGACTTATTTCAAAGCTAGCTTAAACATTTAAGCTATGCATATTTTTTTAATAAGTTATGTTGAGGATGACAAATTTAAATTTCTAAATATTATTCTATGTTATTATTGTTGATTATTTATAATATATACGTATGTTCGTTTACATTTATGAGATTTATTCATTTAAAAACAATTAGTACACCCTAAAAGGGGTCATGAAAGACATATGTCCGGGAAGGCGTATGTTCTGAATGAGATTTATCCATTTACAAAGAATTTGTACACCTTAAAGGGGTCATGAAAAGCATATGTCCAGAAAGGCATATGTCTTGAGAAACATGGTTAAAGACAATACAACTATAAGTAATATTTCTTGATGGAATCAAGAATTAACACTTGCTTAGAATATAGTGCAGTTGTAGCTCGCTACCCTTTCCAAAGGATTATAATTGACCCATAAGCATATGTCTTGATGACAAGGCATTAGTCTCATGTGTGAGAATGATTTTCCATGATTTAAAAAAAAATGATAAGATAAGGGTCAACAAGCTCTAGAAGAGCAGCTACAATACCACATATAGAATGAAATTTTTGTACTGAGAAAGCTTTGTAAATAACAAGTTTTCTCAAAAAGTGGTACTGATATACCTGATGCGGATATCACGTTAAGGCTACAAATAAGAGAATATCAATGTATATTCTGGAAACGATATAAGTCATGATTGTAGCTGCTTGTTTTCTCCTTTGATTGTATCACTGTGGTGGTTGAAATACCCCGTAATTAAAAACAGTGATTAATTAGGCTAATTATATTTTAAAGGCTTAATTACACTAAAATAAATATGAGGGAACAAATCCCGAAGAAACGGACCTTTAAAATGGGTTAAAAGCATAAACGAACCTTAAAGCGCGTTTTTCGAGGAAACCGGGAAAACGTGACTTTAAGCGGGTCAAATAGACTCGTAACAATTTTGGTCAACCAACTAATCATTAATAAATATTAATGAAGCTTTAGAACCAAGGAAATTAATTAAACGAGAAAATTCCGGAAAACGGGTACCGGTTAGTGAAAACTGTAACAACCGGTAAGTTGTGGGGTGAGGATGCAAATAAAGAAACTTAGTGTGTCCACTTTGCAAATAAAAAAGTAAAATCTGTGTGTGTGTGGGTGTGGGATCCGATTCCTCCCTCTCTCACTCTCTTTATTTTCTCTTATGTGCTAAAAGACAAGCAAAGTAAATAAAAGAGCAAAATTTTACTCTCTCCTCACCCCTTCTTCCCCTCACGTCACACCCCTCTCTATTCTCTCTTTTCTTCTTCTTCCCCTACCTTGCGACAGCCATGGAGAAAAGAGGGAGCTCACTCAACTTCCACCCTCTCATCTTGTTAACCCACTAATCTTGCTCCAAAAATTACAAAATTAGTACCATTGTAATCCCCTTGCAAAGGAGAACATTTCCCTCCTTTCAAAAATCCAAAAACTCTACTTTCGTTTTCGAGGGTGTTCACCATTTGGAGATTTGAAGCCACCATTAGAAGCACCTTCACCTCCTCTTCATCTTGAGGTAAAAAGAATTCCGAAAATTCATTGTTTCTAGCTCTCATTAGCATTTTAAGATTTCCATGTTTTGAACTCTTGGCCCTTTGTTGCTTCAGCCGATTTTGGCTCTCCTTGGGCTAGAAACATTGTTCTCTTGCTAGTCAAGAACTCTATTCATCCATTGAGAGGTAATATTTCTAAACCCTAAAACATTGAATTCTAGTTTAGAATAAAATGAATGCAAGGGTAGTGTGTATTGGTATGGTGGTGTAGTATCGAGTATTGTGTGAAGAAGAACAAAGGAAGCAGAAAAGAGGAGAAGGAAAGGAAGAAGAAAGAAAACTAGAAAGAGCAAGGTAAAATCTCTTACCTTGAGCTAGTTTGTATTGTGTATTGTAACAGTTTTTAAGTAAGTAAAATGAGTAATGAATTGAGTAATGAGTAGTAAGTGTATCGTAGTATAATGAAGAATGATATCGTAACAGTTTTGAAGTTTTTAAATGAGTTTTAAAAGCTTGGGAAAACATTGGGTAGTAAGTGTGTATGTGTGCAGGATTTTATGTTGTTGTGGTAGTGTTGGAATTGTGAGAATGATGTATTGTGTAACAGGTTGAGAGAAGGAGTATTCGTGAGCTGAAATAATGTGTGGAGAATGTTAGAAATATAGGGGAGGCTATGTCAAAATTCATTTAGGAATTTGAGGACTTAGGCACATTTGTAACAGACTTGAAGAGTGTAAAAATGGGTGGTTTAGTAGTTGTAACAGATTTTGAAAGAAGTAAGTTAAGAGAATGGAACTAGGATGTGAGTAATGTATTTTGGATGCTAGGAATAACATTAGTTGAGGGAGTATTGGAGTATAAGAGTTGAGAGGAAAATCTGTAGCACAATGAGGAGAACTAAAATCTGTAGCATTAGAGTAAAGGAAAATAATGTAAGTGTTGAATAGAGATGAGGAGAATTTGTGTAGATTGTGTAGGAATGGGGTAACAAGTATGGTGGGTGGACTAAGGTGATTTAGGGTGTCTAAATAGTGCTAAATCATGTGGGGAAGTATTGGTAAAGATTGGAGAAGCAATGGGTAAAGAATGCAATTGAAAACAAATTTTAAAACTGCAGTACTGGGGCCGACCGGACCTGCGACCGGACTTGCAAGGTCGGTCGGGCCCAGGTTTACAAAGGCGGGGAAAGCTTCTGGAGTCGACCGGACTTGCGACCGGACATGCAAGTCCGGTCGGACAGAAAAATTCTCCCGCCTGTAACCTACTGGAATGGACCGGACTTGCGACCGGACATGCAAGTCCGGTCGGACAGAAAAATTCCCCCGCCTGTAACCTACTGGAATGGACCGGACTTGCGACCGGACATGCAAGTCCGGTCGGACAGAAAAAATTCTCCCGCCTGTAACCTACTGGAATGGACCGGACTTGCGACCGGACATGCAAGTCCGGTCGGCCAGAAAAATTTCCGTAATGCAACCTACTGGAATGGACCGGACTTGCGACCGGACATGCAAGTCCGGTCGGCCAGGAAAATTTTCGTAATGTAAGCTACTGGAATCGACCGGACTTGCGACCGGACATGCAAGTCCGGTCGGGCCAGGAATTTTCGGTGCAGATAGCTACTGACTTGGACCGGACTTGCGACCGGACTTGCAAGTCCGGTCGAGTCTTCAAAAAAAAAAAAAAAAAAAAAAAGAGTATTTTTATAATATGATTATAGCAATCATATGGACATGTATATATACATATATATGCCTATATACACATATGCATGTACATGTAGTAGTACATAACAAATGAAATAGTAAAGGTAAAAAGTAAAAATAAGAGTAGTGAGAAAGGAATGGTTTAATAATCAAGTAAGAAAGTAATGAAGTAACAAGTATACATTGTAAGTGCCAATGTAGGAGCAAGTTAGATCAATAATAGATCATTGATCATAATACTCCATGTATGTATAGGAATTCAATAGTTGATCATCAAGGACCCGGTAGAACGTAAACGCGGTGAACGGTATGATTTCTTCATGCCCTGTATCCTAACTTGGTTACCCCGATTTGTGTGCTTATGTGATCACCAACCAGATAAATGCATGAATCGGATTTATATTGCACATAAATGTGTTTGAACCATTTTGTTCTTGTTGTATTCTTCTTGAACAAACAGTTTGTATAATGCATGAAATGTATGTATGAGAATGAAGTGTATGTGCAAGTATGAGTACTTGTGTATTGTAAGTATGTATGGAAAGTAAGTATGGACTTCTACTAATTCCTAACAACCTAACTCCTAACATGAGTATTGAGTAAAAATGGAATGAGTAGAAGCCCGATATAGTTTCGGCCACGCGTGAGGATAAGGAACCACAAGAGGTTGGAACCGAATCCTGGCTATGATCTTTTCCTTGGACTAATTCCCTTTGTATGGGTAGCATCCTGGATTAGTGTGCCATCTCAAAGCCCGGTGGTGGGAGATAGTACTCCCTGCCCGGAGGTCATACCGACTTAACTGGAAGGAAAGTATGTAAGAATGTAAGTATTGTATTGTATTGGTCTTGACTATTGTAAGTCATTGACCCGGAGTAAAAAGTATCGAACACCCGATTAACCCGGGTGTGTAATAAGGCTAACAAGACCTTGTATGTATTGGAGAATTGTATCTCCGTGATGCGGTGAGTATGGTAACTATGAATGAATGACTTGTATTGTATTCCTTGTATGCATTATGTATGAATGCGTGATAAAACGAATGAATGTATTGTATTGTATGAAGCATGTATGTATGTATGAAACGAACGCATGTATACGACCAATTAGTTGGCGTACCCTCGCTAGTACGCGGGGTATGCGGTTATCATGTTCAGCGTAAGCTGACCCCCTCGGGGGAATGTTTTTACTCCACAGGTACCCGCGAGGCGTGAAGGTAGAGTAAGGGCAGCATGTGATTCTTTTGATGTAGTAGTAGTTTGGATGGTGTACCGAGTTGTACACGGCTAAGGCCATTTTTGAGTAGCCGGTGTACCATGTGGTACACCTTTTTGGACAATGAACTTTAATTGGATAGTAAGGAGGGGTTGTATAAACTCTTCATTTTTGGGAAGTATCATTGGAATGTAATTCATATATATTTTGGATACTCGGTAATCAATTGTAAACTAAGTATTTGGATTGTAAAGTAAGTAGTAGGTATTTGATTTGTTCTAATCGTCAGACTGAGATGGTAAGTAGTGTAGCCTTGTTGATCTTGGATGGTTAACGGCATTGTATCACCCGCCGGGAGTAAGTAAGTATTCCGCTGCGAACCTGGTAATTATGAGCATGATTAGAGGAGTAAGAAAGGATTAGCGGTTGGGGTGTTACAAAAAGTGGTATCAGAGCGAAGTCTCGCTCTGATGATTAGAAGTACTAAGTATAGTGATTACCGAGTTAGGATTTCAACCGTCTTAAGACGGATATTTAGAAACCTAACTAGGAACTACCGTTGTTAACAACGGATATCCTTAACGTCTGCAAGGACGATACCATTGCTTGAATGAAACCATGAGGTCATAGTATCACAACATCTAATGTAATCCACACTTGTTCAGATGTCAGGACGAGGTCGAGGCCGACCAAGGGGAGAGACATCTGATGGACCGGCGCGCAGACGATAGCAGAGATCGTCGCCGCCACGGTAGCGCAGATGCTACCGCAAGTAATCACTGCTGTACAGCAAACACAGCAAACACAGCAGCAGCAGCAGCAGCAGCCCGACCCACCTCATCCCCGAGAAACGAATTGGGTGAAAGCGTCGCCGACCTTCGCCTGCTGTTTAGAGGCGAGAGCGACCCCGCCAAGCTCGAGGCCTACCTCTCCGAGATGGAGACGGCCTTCGACACACTTGAGACTCCCGCTGGAGTCCGAGTGAGAATAGCTGCGTACTATCTGAAGGACGCGGCTATGGACTGGTGGAAGCTCGTTAAGGCCGAGCACGTAGCTGATCCGGCATTCGGATGGGAAGCATTTACCTCTCTCCTCCGATCTAAATACTACCCCGAGCATGTCAAGACCAAGAAAAGGCTTGAGCTCGATGCACTTAAGATGACCGAGAAGATGACGGTTGATGAGTATTACCGCACCTTCACCTCTCTTCTCCGACTTCTACCCGACCTTGGGTATACCGGCCAAGTCTTGGTCGACCGCTTCTACGGCGGATTGAGCCATCGACTCCGGTATGGCATGGGCTTCACTCGGTTTAACCTCCCTTCAGGTAAACAAGTTGAACCCTTAAAAGGCCATGAGTAATGTGAATTAGTATTCCTGTATGTAAATGTAACCTAATGCCTAATAATTCGGAGTGTTAACACGCTGCATCTCGAGTTGAGATCACCTGCCAGCTGAGAGATGAGGAACAAGCGCTGAAGCGCAAGGTGAGCGGCAAGGGTAACCCCTCCGATGAACAAAACCAATCCAAACCCTGGAAGAAAAGGGGGGAAGCACTCCCACCAGCAGAAAAATACATCCGGAGACGGCGGTGCCCATGCTGAGAAGGGCAAGGCAACTGAGCCTTTACAGATTGCCTACACCGCACCAGTGGCAGCTAAGCCACTGAGGTCTCAGCCCTACAGGGGTAAGAAACCGAAACCGAATTAGTACACTTGTGAAATTGTAAGTATATAGAGTATTGTAAGTATACCAAACCTTGCTAACTTGAAAGCTATAGGTTCTGGATTTGGCCAAGGAAAGAACCAATCTGATGGCCGCAGCTACATCTGCCGTAACTGCAACAAGGATCATCCCGGCACAGATTGCCAAGGAAGGGAGATCCGCTGCTTCAATTGTCAGAAACCGGGCCACCGTGCCAATGCATGCCCGGAGAATTCTAGGCCCAAGGGCAACTACCAGGGCTACAAGCAGCGTGAGGGCAAGGAAGCTGCATCTGGTGATGCTCATGCCCAGCATACCTCACAGGGACAGGGATCCCGAGGCCCGCAGAAGGGCGCACCGCAGAGGCAGCCCGCCCTACACATCATTGACCGTGATGGGACCGGGACTAAGTCCGGCCCAGGTAACTACCGTAACCTTTAATCCTTGAAAAGCATGTCTAAAGTAGTGAAGTAACTGTATGAGTAAATGTATGAATGCGTAAGTACTTGAAGTATGAAATTGAGCATGAGTAAGTAACATGGAAGTATGTATTGAGCATGAAATGAATTAGTAAGCCTAGAACTTATTCTAGATGAATTTACCACCTTAGGGAAATTCCATATCTGTTACCCAATACCTTCAAACTCACCTCATGAAGAGACCGACATCGCCAACCACCACTTCAACAACGAACAGTGTCAGGTCATCCGCCCAGGTATGATTTATTAAAAGGATACCTGACACCCGAAGCACAAATTTCAATCATCCGACGATGCAACGAGTTAGGAACGGGTCCAGGAGGATTTTATACACCCGAATTCCCCGGTGGAGCTACAATGAAGCTGAAAATGATGTGCTTGGGAAAGGACTGGAACCCTTATACCAAGACATACCAAACAACGCGAGCAGGAGACGGAGCAACACCTCCAGCAATACCCCCAGAATTCCAAATGCTTGTCACACAAGCTGTGGAACTTGCACAACAGTATGAAGATGAACCAATCCCTGCACTTGAAGCAGATCTGTGTATCGTCAACTTCTATGAAAAGAAGGACGACTTGGCTTACACCAAGACAAGGACGAGACAGCGGAATCTCTTGAACTAGGAGTGCCCGTAGTGTCTTGGTCCATTGGTGATGACGCCGTATTTTGTATAGCGAGCGGAAGCGTGTGGACCTCGCAGAAAAATTGGTATTGAGATCAGGAGATGTTCTAATCATGGGTGGAAAATCAAGGTTGCTGTATCACGGGATCCAGAAGATCAAGTGAATACGGCACCACCGGCAATAATCAATGCCACACACATGATACCAGGACGCCTGAACCTTACCTTTAGAAGTATTAATTTGTAGTAGCATGTAATCCAGTAGTAACGTGTATTAGAGACACAGTATGTATGATGGTTGGTTATTCAATAAAAGCAGTGTTGGTTATTAAATTCCACTTGCGTTCCACCATCTTTACTTATAATCTCATGAATCAATAGGTTGTGGACTCGGTACCGAAGGTAACCTGAGCATCCTCACCGAAGAACAAGCCGGCAAGAGCGGCACCATTCTAACGGGAACATTCCCAGTAAACGGCATCGAAGCCTCAGTATTATTCGACTCCGGCGCCTCTCACACCTTCATATCGCCATCTCTTGCGAAGAAGTTGGGGCTAGATGCGGATGAGCTACCAAACTTCTTGGTTACTCTCCCATCGAAGGAGCGGGTACAATGTACCAAGTATTACAAATCAGCCACCATTCAAATCAAAGGTGAAGCGTTTCCCATTTCCTTCATCGAATTCAACGGATTGGGATTCGACTTAATTATTGGAATGAACTGGTTGGAGCGGCACAAGGGGAGAATCCTATGCGCCGAGCACCGATTGCTGCTCAAGAGTCCATCTGGGGTCACTGTTTCATACCGCCAGAGACCGAAGAGCCTTCAACTACAGTCATCTCCGCCATGGCAATGTATCGGGAGCTCAGAAAAGGGCATGAAGTGTATTTATGTCACGTGCAAGACCTGGAGAGAGATCCAGAGTTCAGTGACGAGGTAGCAGTAGTCTCAGAATTCCCCGATGTATTTCCGAAAGAGCTACCTGGTATGCCACCACAGAGGGCGGTAGAATTTGAAATCGATCTTGTACCGGGTACTGGTCCCATCGCTAGGGCACCATACCGTATGGCACCGGCAGAAATGGCAGAACTCAAGGAACAGTTACATGATCTTCTCGACAAAGGGTTTATACGCCCGAGCGTATCACCCTGGGGAGCACCGGTCCTCTTCGTGAAGAAGAAGGACGGTAGTCTCCGCCTCTGCATCGACTACCGCGAATTGAATGCGGTCACCGTAAAGAACAAGTACCCATTGCCACGCATCGACGACCTGTTCGATCAGTTGAAGGGAGCATCCGTCTTTTCTAAGATTGATCTCCGATCCGGTTACCACCAAATTGCTATCAAAGAGCAAGACATTCAGAAAACAGCATTCCGAACAAGATATGGCCACTACGAATTCACGGTGATGCCATTCGGTTTGTCTAATGCACCAGCCAAGTTCATGGACCTATGAATCGGTTATTCAGTGATCAGCTGGACACTTCGGTAGTAGTATTCATTGACGACATTCTTGTGTATTCGAAGTCACCAGAAGCATGAAAACCACTTGAGAAAAGTACTTGAGACACTGCGCGAGAACCAGCTGTATGCGAAGTTCTCCAAATGCGAGTTTTGGCTAGATCAGGTATCATTCCTCGGTCATGTCATCTCGAGCGCGGGCATTTCAGTAGATCCATCCAAAATTGAAGCAGTGCGATCATGGCCTAGACCTAAGACTGTTACCGACATCCGGAGCTTTCTTGGTTTAGCCGGTTATTACCGGAGGTTTGTAAAGGACTTCTCGAAAGTCGCTAAGCCCATGACGGCATTGATGAAGAAAGATGCACCCTTTGTATGGACAGAGGAGTGCGAGCTATCATTTCAGAAACTGAAAGACTCACTGACCTCAGCGCCCGTCCTTACTCTTCCAGAGGGCACAGAGGGATTTGAGGTGTACTGTGATGCATCAGGCAAGGGTATGGGATGCGTACTCATGCAGCATGGCAAGGTAGTAGCCTATGCTTCTCGCCAGCTGAAAAAGCATGAGGAGAATTACCCGACACATGATCTAGAGTTAGGAGCCATTGTCTTCGCCTTGAAGATATGGCGACACTATCTCTATGGGGTAAGCATCACCATCTATTCCGACCACAAAAGTCTACAGTACGTATTCACCCAGAAAGAATTGAACCTAAGGCAGAGGAGGTGGATGGAGTTCCTCTCGGATTACGACATCAACCTCCAGTATAAAGAAGGGAAGGCAAACGTAGTAGCCGACGCCCTGAGTCGTCGAGCACACTCGCTCCATTCGCTACTCGCTTCTTCTAGCTTGGTTGACGAGGTGCGAGACGCTCAGTTGAGCGACCCTTACTTCACAGAGATCAGACAGAAAATTACAGATGGTACCTTCGAGCGCCGAAAGTACGACTTCAAACTGCATGAAGATGGTCTGATCCGTTTGAATGGCAGATTATGCGTCCCCCGAAGCAATGCTGAGCTAAGGGATCGCATTCTGCGTGAGTCACATTGTTCGACATTGCATGTCCATCCGGGAGCCTCTAAAATGTACAAAGACATGAAGAGGTACTTCTGGTGGTCAGGAATGAAATCAGACGTGACTGAGTATGTTCTGAGGTGTCTCACATGCCAGAAGGTGAAGTTTGAGCACCGAAGACCGGGAGGAATGGTGCAATCCATGCCCATTCCGGAGTGGAAATTCCATGACATCTCCATGGATTTTGTTGTTGGACTCCCACCTGCTAGGGGAGGACTCAACATGATCTGGGTAATAGTCGATCGCCTCACCAAGGTTGCCCGATTCATACCGATGAAGGACACCTGGAAGGTGGCGAAGCTCGCAGAGCTATTCGACAAGGAGATCATCCGACACCACGGAGTCCCAAAAACCATTGTATCTGACCGCGATACCAGATTTCTTTCGAGATACTGGAGAGCGACACGGGAAGCGCTTGGTACTGAGTTGAAGCTTAGCACCGCCTTCCATCCACAGACCGACGGTCAGACAGAAAGGACCATCCAAACACTAGAGGATATGCTAAGGGCATGTGCCTTAGACTTCCAGGGGAGCTGGATTGAGAAGCTTCATCTTATCGAGTTTTCGTATAACAATAGCTACCATGCTTCGATTAAGATGTCGCCATTCCAAGCTTGTATGGTAGACCTTGCCGTACCCCGTTGTGTTGGGATGAGTCAAGCGAAGCGGTCATCATAGGACCGGAGTATTTGGAACAAGTACAAGCTGAGGTACAACAAATCCGAGCCAATATGAAGGCAGCCCAAGATAGACAGAAATCCTATGCGGATGTGCGACGACGCGACCTTGAGTTCGCCGTGGGCGACCAAGTGTTCTGCGTGTCTCACCTATGAAGGGTGTCTTCCGATTTGGCCAGAAGGGCAAACTGAGCCCGAAATTTGTAGGCCCGTATGCCATTACCGAGAGGGTTGGAGCCGTAGCTTATAGGCTAGCATTGCCTGAAGAATTGGGGCGTGTTCATGATGTCTTTCATGTATCACAACTCAAGAAATACATAGCCGATCCCTCTCATGTATTAGAACCCGAACATCTATCCCTAGAGCCGACCATGAGATATGTCGAGACTCCACTGCGAATCCTTGATACCAAGACAAGAGACACTCGCCATAAATCTGTACGAATGGTGAAGGTCTTGTGGTCTAACCACGATGAGGAGGAAGCGACTTGGGAATTAGAGGACGCCATGAAGGCGAAGTACCCGAATTTATTTGTAGACTAGATGTCTAGTATCCGTATAGCACGGAGGGTACGGGGCGTACCCCTTTTAAGGGGGGTAGAGCCTTTTTGCTTTTGCATTGCTTCGGGTTAGCATTGCGTAGTATGTATGTATGTAATTGTATTTGGTTGGCACATGTAGTGCTAATTGTATTTATTGGCACAAAGTAGTGCTAGTAGTATTGGTATGTAGTACGGTGTATGGTATGTATGTAATGAGTAATGCATTGTGTTGTACGGTATATGACACGAATGACATTGTGAAGTGTATTGTGGAATGTATGAACTGAATGGAGTATTGTGTATGGTATTGAATGAGTATTGAGTATGAATTGTGTTGTGTATGGTATTCGAAGTATGTGGATGGTATTGAATTGTGGATGCTGGTAGTGTAAGAATTGTGAACACCTTGTAAGGTGGTAGTAGATGCATTGTGGCAATTGATTGCCAAATGAGTAGAAATGGTAAACGGTAACCTTGAGCAACTTTGAGGGCAAAGTTTCTTAAGGGGGGTAGATTGAAATACCCCGTAATTAAAAACAGTGATTAATTAGGCTAATTATATTTTTAAAGGCTTAATTACACAAATAAATATGAGGGAACAAATCCCGAAGAAAACGGACCTTTAAAATGGGTTAAAAGCATAAACGAACCTTAAAGCGCGTTTTTCGAGGAAACCGGGAAAACGTGACTTTAAGCGGGTCAAATAGACTCGTAACAATTTTGGTCAACAACTAGTCACTAATAAATATTAGTGAAGCTTTAGAACCAAAATTAATTAAACGAGAAAATTCCGGAAAACGGGTACCGGTTAGTGAAAACTGTAACAACCGGTAAGTTGTGGGGTGAGATGCAAATAAAGAAACTTAGTGTGTCCACTTTGCAAATAAAAAAAAAAGTGTGTGTGTGTGGGTGTGGGATCCGATTCTCCCCTCTCTCACTCTATTTTCTCTTATTGCTAAAAGACAAGCAAAGTAATAAAAGAGCAAAAATTCTCTCTCTCCTCACTCCCTCTTCCCCTCACGTCACACCCCTCTCTATTCTCTCTTTCTTCTTCTTCCTACCTTGCGACAGCCATGGAGAAAGAGGGAAGCTCACTCAACTCCACCTTCTCTTCTTGTTAACCCACTAATCTTGCTCCAAAAATTACAAAATTAGTACCATTGTAATCCCCTTGCAAAGGAGAACATTTCCCTCCTTTCAAAAATCCAAAAACTCTACTTTCGTTTTGAGGGTGTTCACCATTTGGAGATTTGAAGCCACCATTAGAAGCACCTTCACCTCCTTCATCTTGAGGTAAAAAGAATTCCGAAAATTCATTGTTTCTAGCTCTCATTAGCATTTTAAGAATTTCATGTTTTTGAACTCTTGGCCCTTTGTTGCTTCAGCCGATTTTGGCTCTTGGGCTAGAAACATTGTTCTCTTGCTAGTCAAGAACTCTATCATCCATTGAGAGGTAAATTCTTCCTAAACCCTAAAACATTGAATTCTAGGGTTAGAATAAAAATGAATGCTAAATGGGTAGTGTGTATGGTATGGTGGTGTAGTTCGAGTATTGTGTGAAGAAGAACAAAGGAGAGAAGAAAAGAGGAGAAGGAAAGAAGAGAAGAAACTAGAAAGACAAGGTAAAACTCTTACCTTGAGCTAGTTTGTATTGTGTATTGTAACAGTTTTTAAGTAAGTAAAATGAGTAATGAATTGAGTAATGAGTAGTAAGTGTATTGTAGTATAATGAAGAATGATATGTAACAGTTTTGAAGTTTTTAAATGAGTTTTAAAAGCTTGGGAAAACAGTATGGTAGTAAGTGTGTATGTGTGCAGGATTTTATGTGTTGTGGTAGTGTTGAATTGTGAGAATGATGTATTGTGTAACAGGTTGAGAGAATGAGTATTCGTGAGCTGAAATAATGTGTGGAGAATGTTAGAAATATAGGGGAGGCTATGTCAAAATTCATTAGGAATTTGAGGACTTAGGCACATTTGTAACAGATTTTGAAGAGTGTAAAATGGTGGTTAGTAGTTGTAACAGATTTTGAAAGAAGTAAGTTAAGAGAATGGAACTAGGATGTGAGTAATGTATTTTGGATGCTAGGAATAGCATTAGTTGAGGGAGTATTGGAGTATAAGAGTTGAGAGGAAAATCTGTAGCATAAGAGGAGAACTAAAATCTGTAGCATTAGGTAAAGGAAAATAATGTAAGTGTTGAATAGAGATGAGGAGAATTTGTGTAGATTGTGTAGGAATGGGGTAACAAGTATGGTGGGTGGACTAAGGTGATTTAGAGTGTCTAAATAGTGCTAAATCATGTGGGGGAAGTATTGGTAAAGATTGGAGAAGCAATGGGTAAAGAATGCAATTGAAAACAAATTTTAAAACTGCAGTACTGGGGCCGACCGGACCTGCGACCGGACTTGCAAGGTCGGTCGGGCCCAGGTTTACAAAGGCGGGGAAAGCTTCTGGAGTCGACCGACTTGCGACCGGACATGCAAGTCCGGTCGGACAGAAAAATTCTCCCGCCTGTAACCTACTGGAATGGACCGGACTTGCGACCGGACATGCAAGTCCGGTCGGACAGAAAAATTCTCCCGCCGGTAACCTACTGGAATGGACCGGACTTGCGACCGGACATGCAAGTCCGGTCGGACAGAAAAATTCTCCCGCCTGTAACCTACTGGAATGGACCGGACTTGCGACCGGACATGCAAGTCCGGTCGGCCAGAAAAATTTCCGTAATGCAACCTACTGGAATGGACCGGACTTGCGACCGGACATGCAAGTCCGGTCGGCCAGGAAAATTTTCGTAATGTAAGCTACTGGAATCGACCGGACTTGCGACCGGACATGCAAGTCCGGTCGGGCCAGGAATTTTCGGTGCAGATAGCTACTGACTTGGACCGGACTTGCGACCGGACTTGCAAGTCCGGTCGAGTCTTCAAAAAAAAAAAAAAAAAAGAGTATTTTTATAATATGATTATAGCAATCATATGGACATGTATATATACATATATGCCTATATACACATATGCATGTACATGTAGTAGTACATAACAAATGAAATAGTAAAGGTAAGAAAGTAAAATAAGAGTAGTGAGAAAGGAATGGTTTAATAATCAAGTAAGAAAGTAATGAAGTAACAAGTATACATTGTAAGTGCCAATGTAGGAGCAAGTTAGATCAATAATAGATCATTGATCATAATACTCCATGTATGTATAGGAATTCAATAGTTGATCATCAAAGGACCCGGTAGAACGTAAACGACGGTGAACGGTATGATTTCTTCATGCCCTGTATCCTAACTTGGTTACCCCGATTTGTGTGCTTATGTGATCACCAACAAGATAAATGCATGAATCGGATTTATATTGCACATAAATGTGTTTGAACCATTTTGTTCTTGTTGTATTCTTCTTGAACAAACAGTTTGTATAATGCATGAAATGTATGTATGAGAATGAAGTGTATGTGCAAGTATGAGTACTTGTGTATTGTAAGTATGTATGGAAAGTAAGTATGGACTTCTACTAATTCCTAACAACCTAACTCCTAACATGAGTATTGAGTAAAAATGGAATGAGTAGAAGCCCGATATAGTTTCGGCCACGCGTGAGGATAAGGAACCACAAGAGGTTGGAACCGAATCCTGGCTATGATCTTTTCCTTGGACTAATTCCCTTTGTATGGGTAGCATCCTGGATTAGTGTGCCATCTCAAAGCCCGGTGGTGGGAGATAGTACTCCCTGCCCGGAGGTCATACCGACTTGACTGGAAGGAAAGTATGTAAGAATGTAAGTATTGTATTGTATTGGTCTTGACTATTGTAAGTCATTGACCCGGAGTAAAAAGTATCGAACACCCGATTAACCCGGGTGTGTAATAAGGCTAACAAGACCTTGTATGTATTGGAGAATTGTATCTCCGTGATGCGGTGAGTATGGTAACTATGAATGAATGACTTGTATTGTATTCCTTGTATGCATTGTATGTATGAATGCGTGATAAAACGAATGAATGTATTGTATTGTATGAAGCATGTATGTATGTATGAAACGAACCGCATGTATACGACCAATTAGTTGGCGTACCCTCGCTAGTACGCGGGGTATGCGGTTATCATGTTCAGCGTAAGCTGACCCCCTCGGGGGAATGTTTTTACTCCACAGGTACCCGCGAGGCGTGAAGGTAGAGTAAGGGCAGCATGTGATTCTTTTGATGTAGTAGTAGTTTGGATGGTGTACCGAGTTGTACACGGCTAAGGCCATTTTTGAGTAGCCGGTGTACCATGTGGTACACCTTTTTGGACAATGAACTTTAATTGGATAGTAAGGAGGGGTTGTATAAACTCTTCATTTTTGGGAAGTATCATTGGAATGTAATTCATATATATTTTGGATACTCGGTAATCAATTGTAAACTAAGTATTTGGATTGTAAAGTAAGTAGTAGGTATTTGATTTGTTCTAATCGTCAGACTGAGATGGTAAGTAGTGTAGCCTTGTTGATCTTGGATGGTTAACGGCATTGTATCACCCGCCGGGAGTAAGTAAGTATTCCGCTGCGAACCTGGTAATTATGAGCATGATTAGAGGAGTAAGAAAGGATTAGCGGTTGGGGTGTTACAGTGGTACAATGGAGAACTTAAGATATAAGATAAAGAAAACAATAAGTTTTCCATTGTTTTTTTTTGGCATGACTGGTTAGATCATCCCAGTTCAATAATGATGCAAATTGATATCCACTGTACGTGTGAGCACTTGCTGAAGAATTATATTCTTCAACCAAATGATTTGTTGCTTGTTTTGAAAAACTTTTTATGAGGCTATCACCAGTTGATATTATGTGTAAACCTGGATCTTTATACGTGTAAATTCAGGTGAGATATGGGGACCATTTTGGGGACCATATCCTGACCATTTTGGACTATTGAGATTTGGTTTAAATTGATGCATCAACCAAATGGTCATTAAAGCTAAAGGTTGTAAGATTGAATAATAAAGTCCATAAGATTGGACAATGCTGGTGAAATGTTAAATGCCTTAATATGAACTTTTACATGTTCATTGGGAAATTGATGGTTAAGATGAACCATCGATCAAAGATCTGTGATGAATTGTAAGATCTTTTGGTTTGAAAATCCCAATATGCATTTGGAGACATGTAATTTACATGAACCAACATTGATTTGCATCAAGCCAAATAGTGTTGATAAACTCTCACTCTTATAAATGACTTTGAGTCAAAAGCTAAATATTCTCCCATACAAGGTTTTGTTTGAAAGATTTATATATTATGCTTCAGTGGATCAATCAATTCCTTGAAGATGTTGGTATTGTATGTTGAGTTCAAATTTTAATACCTTGAACTAACAGTTAGGGATACCTTTATGACTTGATTGTCATTTAGGCGAGTAATTTTTTCCAACATCAGGGGGAGAAAAGAAGCAATTGGAAGGTGAGATGATATGATATGAAATATAGAATTGCGTCATCCTCGTCATGTATAGTATGAACTTTTAAGTTCAAAGTACTATTCATCTCCAAAAAGTTGGCAACCCAATTGCTTGATGTTGAGTGAAAAATATGCGCCAACGTTTAATGCTCCTGTATTATAATGTCCCGTAAGGACAAGTGCAAATAAGTCTAACCTGAAGCATGGTAGACTATGTGGTTCCAATGACAAAGCCCTTAAAAGGAGCATAGAATTAAATTGGTCATACTACAAAGGGTATAGCTCTAGATGAGCCGTCAGACATGACAAATTACCGGTATATAAGGTAATCAGGTACCTGATGATAATAGAGATCTCGAGATATTATGTCATGTCAATAATATAATGGAACCGATATGAAATCAACGTTGAATATATTTATGTATATGCATGCAAATGTATGTAGCACTACATGTCACAATGATGACGAGGACATTGATTGATTTGTCAAAAGTACATGAAAGACACAAATGAGAAGCATAATTTCAACACATTCAAGTTGTGAATGTTGCAAACTTGATGTCCACATAATGATGTGAATCCAGCTGGATACAAACAAGTGTTTGTATAAAAATCAAAATGTGTGGTTTAAAAATTCTTTTAATATACAACCTGTATTGTTGTATACAGATTTTTCAAAAGCCCTGCTATTGATTATAAAATGCTTTATCCCCAGCAGTTGATTATTTTGAAGATATATGTATGGTTGAAATTATGATTAATATGTATGGTTATACCGTATACAAGTAGATCACTTTGATAGTGCGTTTATATAAGATTCGAAAGAGATTAATTCATGGAGGAGTTTAATGAATTCTAAAAGGGAATGCCCCTGTGACATGTTACTAAATCTTATCATGAACCTCAACGATAAAGGTGATTGTGGCATTACTACCTTAGTGAAAACTATTGAAAAGGTATCTCTGAGATGAGTCCAGTTTTATTGGATAATTCATGTTGCTATAGTAGCAGTGTAAGAGTATAATTGAAACTCCTTATGAGTCTTCTGATGGTCATTGAATCAATGATCATGAAGTACCAATCTTAATGCTATTGCAGCAGAATGATTAATGGGTTATGGTATCTAAAGATGAACACATATGAATAACCCCCCACCATCCAAGAGATTAATTGAGGGTGTGTTTAATTGAATTTGTGGCTTAATACCCAGATGATATAGATGATTACATCTATTCTGATTAGAAAATGCATACCGTCAAAAGTTCTACTTATAAAAGAATCGTCGATATTAATATAGATCAAATATGCTAAAGTGCAAAAGTGATGGATGCATGTATTCAACCAAGTGCTTCCCAAGTAATTGGGTGCAGGACCAATTAAAGATTGGGGATGCATACAATCAAAGTAATAAAGTGATGTTTTCATCAGGGGGAGCAATGATGATTGTACTCTTTTTCCTTCACCATGGTGTTTTTCCCATTGGGTTTTTTCCAGGTAAGGTTTTAACGAGACAATCGATGAAAATCATCCAACAGATTCATTGTTTGTGAATGACATGATTGAATATTATAACTACGTGAAGTTACTGTAAGACTGTACTCTTTTTTCCTTCGCCCGAGGTTTTTATCCCACAGGGTTTTTCCAGGCGAGGTTTTTAACGAGGCAGCATATAACAAGATGTTTCATCCAAGGGGGAGTGTTATAAATAGATATATTGTATAGTGGACTCCACATCTGTAATTAGGGTTTCCCCATTTACTCTCTATAAATAGAGGTCTTGTATACTCATACGGTAATAAGAATATCAGTTGTCTCCCTATCTCGTGTCTATCTGCAATTTCTCTATATTCATTTACAACAGATGTATACTTGTATAGTGAAAAAAAAAGTCGGTGAGCTAGTATTCCATGTAACGACCCCAAAACCACCCTAGGAGTTAGGGACGTTACACGCCGCGTATCTATTACCTAATAACGCAAGGCTCTAACATACGAAACCCAAAACCGAAGCAAAGTACACTTTTATTAACTGAAAACAGATTACAAGGTCTATCTGACATTACATGCGAACGCCCAACTTCATTACATAACAGAATCAAATTACAAAGGGCCTTAAGCCGTAACTACAAATACAAAGTGAAAGACGAAGAAGATAGCAAAGCGGAGTCTTCAAAGGAAACTTAAACCTGCAAATCAGACGGAAATAGGGGTGAGCCAAACTATAGCTCAGCAGGTGATAAACTTCATCAGCTAAGCATGCTCAAAACATATACTGAACATAATCGTATACTAATACATAAGCTTAGCAAATTAGACTGGAAGTTGTAACAGAAATCAGATAGAGAATGAAGCTTTCTCAAATCAGAGGAGTGATAGGCCAGAACCGAAGTAGAAGTTTGTCAAATTAGAGCAGAGAAGCAGAAACTGAGCAAATTGAACGGAAGTCTTAAATCAGAACAAAGCAAACCACAAACTCAGACGTTCATATCAGAAGCTTAATCAAAACAGAGGTGGGACACTAGACACCAGCTGACACATCAGAAGGACTCACATAACGTCCTATGGATCCGAAGATCTCACAACAGAAGCCGTAGAGACAGCTATGGTCCCGTCGGTCACTAAAAATCCAAGGGACCCTGAGAGATAGAACCGAAGGGAACCCGAGGGAATAACAGAAGGAATTCCTGCGCAGCATACTACGGGACAGCCAGACCCGACTATCCAAGGCTCAGAAGCTAAACATCTAGGTCCCAAAACAGAAACTTTACAAAATGACGCAGAAGCCTTTAACATAACAGAACGGAGGGCCAAAGCACATCAAAAGGATCATAATCCCTTATCAAAACAAAAGTCACACACTGACTAGCAAACACGAAAACGAAACAGAAGCGTAGAAGCTCAAACACTCTCTCAGAGCAAATCAGAGTTCCAAGGCTTGTTGAGAACTTTCAAAATAAAGTACACATATACATGTGCTAAAACATATCAGAACAGATAGTACTCGAAAATAGGAATCCAACGCCGCAAACGGCACTCAAAACGGAGCTAAAACGAAGAAGTTATGCTAAAACAAAGGCCGGTCCGAACATACGTCCGACCTTGCATGTTCGGACCTAAATCGAGAGTCTGAAAATCTTCCGGCGTATGATGTCCGAACTTCAATGTTCGGACACATGTTCGGACATTGCGAAAACTGCAAAATCACCTGCGGAAATCAGCCAGAACCAAGCCATAAATCCCCAACAAAACATACATAACTTATTGTAGCAAATTAGCCAATCGAAAACACATTTCCACGGGGTTTTAACGCATCAAACGCACATCAAAATCAACCAAAAACATCTCCACTAGAGAATCAAGCAATCATATACAGAAAACTAATAAGAATGGAAATCCCCCGTGGTTGAACACACCCACCCGAATCCATTCACCACCTACCTCACATCCGATGCTACGCAATCTCTGCGGACCCGACAACAATCTCTACTCGAATTCCATCCCGAAATCACAAATGCTCGCACAAATCGAAGAGGAACCACACCGATAGGAGGAGCAAGAATCTTGAATGAAGAACGATATCCCCAAACTCGGAATTGTAAGACCCGAACCACCAACGCAGAAACTAGAACCATAGATTATTCGATTTACAGAGATGAGAAGATTTGAGGAGAAGAGAGCAAAGGGAGGAAGAGAATGGAAGTTACATCGTGAATGGCAGAGCGGGAGAATGAGCGTCAATGTATTTGAGGAGAAAGGAGCAAATATACGTGAACTAAGAAAAAGGAAAAGAGGGAGAAAAGAAAATAAAATAAATTCGAAACTCCTTCCTTAATAAATAACATTGTCACAAGAAAAGGAGGAAAAGAAATTTAATAACCTTTCTACTAACTTATGAATAAATAACAAAAAGGAAAGATGACATTGTAATCCTCCTTCCTCAAAGGGAATGCTAAGACTATAATAAATCATAAACGAATCAGCTCAAGATTCAAAATATGATTAGTCTCCCTTTGCAAAACCGAAACGTAATAGAAGCAGGATGAAATTAAATCAAAAAAAAACTGGGGCATAACATTCCAAGTTGGAATTTTAGCTGAGTAAACTTTACGGGTGCGGTCCCCACAGCATATATGGCCCCATTCTTTCGCACCGAGTTTATTTGATCAGCTAGTTTATTGTCTTTGTATGTCACTGATAAGTGTCCAAATGAGCATGTTTTATAGGTGTATTTCATATATTATATTAGCACTTTTCTAGCTCATTTCTCCACTTCAGTTAGTTTTCCTCTAGTTTATGTTTTATTGTTTATCTCACAAAATTATTGGTTTAACATGAGGAAAACCAAGCCAGGAGTGAAGTAGACGAAGAGACGAACGCATAGACGCAAACGGCTCAGGAAACGGAGTCGAAACGAAGAATCTAGAGCCGGTCAAAGTTTGTAGAAAAAAATGAGTACCACATGTGTGTCCGCGTGGGATTAAGGCGGACAACACACGCGGTACCAACTTGTGTCCGCCTGGGAAATAGGCGGTAGCAGATGCGGACGGCGGAAGAAGAGTGACCGCCTGGGAAATGGGCGGAAGCAAGGGCGGACGGCCAGAGGTCGACACAGTGAGATGTCCGCATGCTTCATGGGCGGACGCCTAGGAGGACAACAAGCGGTCGTGAATAAAAATCGCGCGCGACCAGTTTTCTTCGCCCGTCGTCGTCGTCTCCAACTTGCTTTCGCCGACTGTCTGCAACTCGCCCGCTGCAACTCGTCCACTGTCTCCAACTTGCAGCGCCTACCTTAATTCACGCCTGTGTTCAGCTGTCTGTCCCCTGCAATAAATGAGCAATCAGTGAGCTGCAATCAAACGCAATAAATGTTCATCCACCGCCTCAATCAATTCCTCAACTTGCTCACGCGTCTGTTATCTCCTATGCTGCTTCTTCCTTTCCCTATATAAACGCACGTAACTTCACCACAAACAGGAATCAACATCTCGACCACCCATACAATCCATCACCGTACCACTTCACCACACATCACACGTTCATCTCATTTCTCTCCTCCCGTCTTCTCCATTTTTATTTCACTTTCCACCATATTCACCTCTAGTCCTACGTATACAAAATAGCAGAGCGAGCTGGAGTGATTACGGATGATTTCTATTACTCTTGTCTCTGTTTATCTATTTAATATGTTAGGCTAGAATACGTACGCTCTGGGAATGGTTATTATGTGTTTGTATTAATTATGCAATATTTTTACTGGTTTATTTAAATATAGTTTGTTACGTTTTAAAGGTTATCTCGCACCTTTTTAATAAATGTCATGAGTTTATTAAATTGCTTTCCTAAGTCTATTTTGATCAGACCGGTGATAAATAGATAGGTTAATTAAGACGTAAAACTGGAGGAAACTTGTTATGATTTAATAAGTTAGTATTCAGTTGCAAATGTAATTCCTCAACACTCCTCTGCCGTTTGCAGGCTTTTGCTTGAGTTTTCATCGGACCTTGCATTACAGGTGAACGAGTTCTTATGAGGCTATGACTTAGTCCTTAAGATAATTACAGGAACCTTGCCAAATTATTAAACCAGTAGAGATAGCTTAATTATGCATATTATAATAACCTGACCCAGAGTACCATTTAATTTATCTGTTAACTTAGTTTATTTTATCTTTTCTTTTTATTCATTTTACAAGTCAATTAATCCCCCCTCCTGTGACACGCTTAGGTACTATTATATGTATATTAGTCCCACGGTTCGACATCCGGTTGCTTACATTTTCACTATACTACTGCGACCGGGATTTGTTTGCAGCCCGACGTTTATTTTGAGTTTTTAATTTCTTTTATTTTAATTTTACACCAGTTTAACCACTCACGATACAACGTCAGCAAAATGGCGCCGTTGCCGGGGACTAGTTTATTCTAGTCCCTAAGCCCCGGATTATTCACTTGTTATATTAGAATATTTTGTCTATATTATTCTTGTTTGTTGTTTATATTAATTATCTTTTATATTTTGTTTATAATATTATTATGTTTGTTTCTAATCCTTTTATTTTCTAATCTGTTTCAGTAGTTTTGTTTTATATACAAAAACTCAAAAAAAAAAGAAATGGCACAGGTGTTCGAAGAAGAGTTTTGTTATTTATACTGCTCCGTATGTGGGGGAGCTCATGATTATGAGGATTGTCTCATATTACAAGAACAACTCTGGTTAGAAGATCAACCAGACTACCTGGAGACAATCGCTCAACAAGAGCAACACCCCACTACGGATGTAAGTTACTCTCTTCCCTCTACGGTCGCCTACCGCCAGTTTCCATCCTTCTCTGTGCTCTATCCAGAAGATGAGGATACTTACATCCTCGAAAATGAAGAGAAGGAATTGCCATCACCTCCCGCCAAGATATCCAAACAGAACGCCACTATCACCTTCGAAGAATTAACTTTCTCTGAAGATGATATCGATCAGCGTTCTTTCTACGAGCCTCACCTACAAGAGGATGATGTTTACATCCTCCAATTTGAGGAAGAAAAATCAGCACCATCGGGTCTTCTGTTAGAACTACGTTCCCGGCAGTTACTCCTCAAACACCAGATTTTGTGGAGTATTAATTTTCTTATTTTATATGCCGAGGTAACGTTTTGTTTTGATCCAGGATAACAAAGCAGGCGTCTAGCCAAAGACGTTAAAGAAAGGCAGCTTCCCGGGAGGCAACCCGGGTGTACTTTTATTTTATTTTACTTTTTTGTTCTTTTTAATTTTCAGGTTCTCTTTAAATTTTATTTTTGCTAACTTTTAACCCCGTTTGTAGTATAGTTGCTTCTAGTGTCTTATGCAGGTGCACCTCCATGTGGACACCGCAACCAAGCTACGCTACTTGAGGCTGAAGCTCAAGTGTGGGGGAACTCCTTTACACACCTAGCAAAAATAATATCAGGGGAGTACCAGTTTCTTTAATTATGCTTTTATTTTAAATAAAAACTGCAGAGGAGCGTTTATGTGCTTAAAAGTTTATTTGTGATCTTTGTGTTATCTCTATTTTATCTACTTACCGAAAAGGTCTTCTGAAACCTTCCCTTGTTTTTCTGGTGAACAATGAGGACATTGTTCAATTTAAGTGTGGGGGAGTGTGCCCTTTTCGGTGACATTTTGTGCTTAAATGTTTAATCTCTCTCCTTATCATGCGTTTGTCCAATTCAAATATTATGGACCCTTTATATGTGGGTTGTTCTCTTTAAAGAATAAATATTGTTATGAATTGTAGGATAAATGGTACAAATTTTAAAATTTTGATTACTTTTGAGGAGCATTTTATATGCGGTGTGACCAAATAATCTGCAAATGGTTGGATTTTATTGCTCAGGGTTTCTTTCTGTCTTCTCTCTTAGGGATTGCTAAGGGGTGCTTCTCTGTAAAAAAAAAAAGAAAGAAGAATACAAATAATAAGGGACTTACGAGACACCATTGGTAACCAACAAAAGAGAGTTGAGTGTTCTTAAATACAAAGGCGTGATACCTACATTTTCTCATCCCTTGCAAAAGTGAAACAAATGCATAAATCTATTTTTCCTTTTGTTTTCTCCACAATGCCCATTCTTGAGAGAAGTTGGCCATGGTAAAAGTTCTCAGTCACCTAAACAAAAGAAACATTGAAGTACCTTAGATCATACCCCGAAACTCTATATTTTATTTTTACCCTGAGCACACCTATGCCACCAGCAGTTAATTTTTCACACTCCTCAATAAGTTAAATAGATCATGTTTATCCTACCCTTCATAATAATATTTGTTAGTATTGAGCATTCCCTACCTACTTGGTTACGTGGTTTTGCTTGAGGACAAGCAAAAAGATAAGTGTGGGGGTGTGATAAGTGTCCAATGAGCATGTTTTATAGGTGTATTTCATATATTATATTAGCACTTTTCTAGCTCATTTCTCCACTTCAGTTAGTTTTCCTCTAGTTTATGTTTTATTGTTTATCTCACAAAATTATTGGTTTAACATGAGGAAAACCAAGCCGGGAGTGAAGTAGACGAAGAGACGAACGCATAGACGCAAACGGCTCAGGAAACGGAGTCGAAACGAAGAATCTAGAGCCGGTCAAAGTTTGTAGAAAAAAATGAGTACCACATGTGTGTCCGCGTGGGATTAAGGCGGACAACACACGCGGTACCAACTTGTGTCCGCCTGGGAAATAGGCGGTAGCAGATGCGGACGGCGGAAGAAGAGTGACCGCCTGGGAAATGGGCGGAAGCGAGGGCGGACGGCCAGAGGTCGACACAGTGAGATGTCCGCATGCTTCATGGGCGGACGCCTAGGAGGACAACAAGCGGTCGTGAATAAAAATCGCGCGCGACCAGTTTTCTTCGCCCGTCGTCGTCGTCTCCAACTTGCTTTCGCCGACTGTCTGCAACTCGCCCGCTGCAACTCGTCCACTGTCTCCAACTTGCAGCGCCTACCTTAATTCACGCCTGTGTTCAGCTGTCTGTCCCCTGCAATAAATGAGCAATCAATGAGCTGCAATCAAACGCAACAAATGTTCATCCACCGCCTCAATCAATTCCTCAACTTGCTCACGCGTCTGTTATCTCCTCTGCTGCTTCTTCCTTTCCCTATATAAACGCACGTAACTTCACCACAAACAGGAATCAACATCTCGACCACCCATACAATCCATCACCGTACCACTTCACCACACATCACACGTTCATCTCATTTCTCTCCTCCCGTCTTCTCCATTTTTATTTCACTTTCCACCATATTCACCTCTAGTCCTACGTATACAAAATAGCAGAGCGAGCTGGAGTGATTACGGATGATTTCTATTACTCTTGTCTCTGTTTATCTATTTAATATGTTAGGCTAGAATACGTACGCTCTGGGAATGGTTATTATGTGTTTGTATTAATTATGCAATATTTTTACTGGTTTATTTAAATATAGTTTGTTACGTTTTAAAGGTTATCTCGCACCTTTTTAATAAATGTCATGAGTTTATTAAATTGATTCCTAAGTCTATTTTGATCAGACCGGTGATAAATAGATAGGTTAATTAAGACGTAAAACTGGAGGAAACTTGTTATGATTTAATAAGTTAGTATTCAGTTGCAAATGTAATTCCTCAACACTCCTCTGCCGTTTGCAGGCTTTTGCTTGAGTTTTCATCGGACCTTGCATTACAGGTGAACGAGTTCTTATGAGGCTATGACGTAGTCCTTAAGATAATTACAGGAACCTTGCCAAATTATTAAACCAGTAGAGATAGCTTAATTATGCAGATTATAATAACCTGACCCAGAGTACCATTTAATTTATCTGTTAACTTAGTTTATTTTATCTTTTCTTTTTATTCATTTTACAAGTCAATTAATCCCCCCTCCTGTGACACACTTAGGTACTATTATATGTATATTAGTCCCACGGTTCGACATCCGGTTGCTTACATTTTCACTATACTACTGCGACCGGGATTTGTTTGCAGCCCGACGTTTATTTTGAGTTTTTAATTTCTTTTCTTTTAATTTAACACCAGTTTAACCACTCACGATACAACGTCTGCAGTCACATATATTAATTGTCATATCAACTATTTTTCTTCTCTACTTTTACTAACTTTCAGCTAACAACTGACATCAGCTAGATTATCAGTCATGCAAAAGAATGGGGCCATGATGTGGGCATATACGTTGTGGCATATATTAGTTTAGTCTCATTTATTTGTTTTATTGTTTGGTTAAAAGAGTATAAATGTCAGTATAAATTTCCGCACCATACATATGCTGTTTTTTCGTTTTCGTGCTTTCACTTCCGCTTCTTTACTCTCTTCGCAATGCAATTACTATGACTATTGATTAAAAAATAGCTACTTATCTTATGACATTTTTATAAGTAACTTTATTTGTTACAAATTATGCGACGTTTCAAATAATTTATAAAAAATAGTACTACTTTTTTGCCAAATTAAAAAAAAACACATTAATAATACCCAATATATTATTAATAATACCAAATAGATTAATAAAATAAAAAACCCAATAAATATATACACTTGTTGATATATGAGTTAATATATTAAAAAAGTATATAAAAATATGAATATATATAAATTTATTAACATACAAAGTTACAAAAATATAATATATTATTAAAAGTTACAATTTCACTAAATAAATTCACACAACATTATCAGAAAAATTTGAACTACTTGTTCTCTTTTTTTACACTTTTATATTTATAGGATTATAAAATTATAGAAAATGACAATATAGTGTTTAGAAATTACAAATTTTACTTAAATAATAAAAAATTAGAATTTTATTGGTTATATAAATATTTTTGTTTTCTTTTGATTTTTCACGTTTTTATTGTAATTTAATTACTCATAGTAATATATTGTTTCTACATTTTTTCTTCTATTTTTTTAACAAAATATAGATTTAATTTGTAATATAATATTTATAATTATAGTACAGAAATGTTAAACACAGTGTACATAACTAATTTAATTAAGTTATGTTGTAAATATGTCGTACCGCCAAACAACAGTTTTAAAAACAGGTACAAATATGCCCGCACAAAACTGCCAACAAATATGCTACAATATGTCAGCGCAAAACAGCTACCCAAACATACTACAAATATGCTGCCAAAATAGTCATACCTAACAGAAGTATATGTAATCATTTTTATTTATAGGGTTATTCGTTTGACAAAAGTATATGCAATAATTTTTATTCAAAAAGTATATGTAATAATTATGACAATTTATTTAACTAAATGACCTAATAATGAAATTATGGGTTGCTATTTGCATTACAAAATTACTAATAACGCAGTATAAAATTTTTGTTAAATCATATTAACATTGTAAACATGTAATAACATACTGTTGTAACTTTTGTTTTTCGAAAAAATCATTCATTATCCTAAACCGTCAAAAACGTTCTCGCGGTAATTAAACACGTTAAACCCGTTCTTATTGCGTTTAAACGTTATAACTGTGATTCCACATTAGTAAATGACATTTTATGTTACGTTTCATTAAATTATAAACAATGTTGTACATTCAGTACAGAAAAATCGTACTGAAATCGCAGTCAAAAACGCCAGTTTCGGGTGAAAAAACGCTCTTGATATACATAGTCGAATCAAGTTATATTACTTCATTTCTCACATTCCCTCTATCTCTATTCCTTCTCTCTGCCTCCTACTCTCCCCTCTGCCTCCCAGCACCACTGTCGGAGCCGCCGCCGGAAAAATTTTCCGGTGAGTTTTTCAAAAAACAAATTGCAAATTGTAGATCTTGATATGGTGAATCCGAAGTAGGTGTTAGTTTTTAGAAACACACATTAATTTAGTCTAGATCTATAAATTAAAATTCTGGAAAAAACCTTGAAAACTTCATTAATGGAGTTCTGAACCTCACCCCTCCCATCAACACTATTACCTTGGACTCGCCCCGCCTAGCGACACAAGTTAGGCGAGGTCGTCCCTCCTAGCGACACGCATGGGTGTGCATCGCCCCAGCCACCGACAAGAGTTGGTCGCCTTCGCCCCAGCTCCAGACATGAACAGCCTGCTTCGCCCCACGCCTCAACTCGCCCCGCGGCTTAACACGCCTAGCCGTGTCTTGTGTCGAATGAAGACATGCTCTGCTCCGACTCACCCCCGCCTCTCGACACGGTTCGCCCCGCGCTCACCCTGGCAATCGACACGAGCTAAGCCAGCTCGCCCCTCTTGTCGACCCATCTTGGTGTGTCTTGCCCCAACGGGAGATACGACTTACTTAGTCTCGCCCCGCCTATCAGGGCGAGTTGATGGTTCTTTTTTTATTTTTAGGGAAAATTCACGAGATACCCCTGTTTTCTTTCGTAATTCACAATATACCCCTGCTATTTTCGTAATTTAACTTTAAACATGCTTAAATGTTGTCCAAAATTGATGAAACTTTACATGGACAATGCTAAAGTGTTATATTTTGGTCCAATATCAAATTTGAAGTTTTTTAAGCTCACATGTGACCTGTGGGACCCAATGAACAGTCACATATTCATTGGGTCCCACATGTCACATGTGAGCTTAAAAAACTTCAAATTTGATATTGGACCAAAATATAACACTTTAGCATCGTTCATGTAAAGTTTCATCAATTTTGGACAACATTTAAACATGTTTAAAGTTGAATTACGAAAATCACAGGGGCATATTGTGAATTACGAAAGAAAAAAAGGGTATCTCATGAATTTTCCCTTATTTTATAAATATTATTAATTTATTGGCATAATAATAATTAGTTGGTATTCATTAAATAATATTAATTATTAATATACCGTTGATTTATTAATATAAATCTCATACATTGTAAGTCACATGTTATAATTGTTTTGTTGATTTATTATTGTGTTTTTTGTTTTACTTGCATAGCTTATCTTAAAATTGTGATTTGTTAAACTTGTGCAGTGATGGATAAGTTTAAGAAATCTATCAAGAATGTGTACACAAAAAAGAAGAAAGACAGAAATGTGGAGCAGCCAATGATGGCTTCGTACCGTTGTGAGCACGGTGCCGGAGTTGATCCTCCATGATACTCGTCTTTCCACCCACAGCAGGGTCATGCGGAGCCTCCACGTCACTCATCATTTCACCCACAGCAGCAGCCTATCATGGACCCATCCCCTACCCAGTCATTGCATGATTGTGACCCATACGCACACATACCACGGTCGAGGATGCCTATAGCTTCATCCTCTGGAAGTGGTTGGTCATCTGCTGATCGAGCCAAGCTTTATAGCTTCAGTTATGATATAGAGGGTGAGAGTAGCCACCATGTGGGGCATGTGGAGGCACAGACTTCTACTGAGGGTAGCTATCATGACCACCACGTGGAGCATGTGGAGGGACAAACTTCTGCTGAGGGTAGCTATCATGACCCCCGTACCCCTCCGGATGCTGGAGCTGTTGACATGGATATCGAAGAGGAGTCGTTGATGAGGATATTGATGAGAAGCCGTTGACATGGATATCGATGAGGAGGAGGCAGAGGAGACGAATGAGGACGAGGACCAGGACGAGGACGACCCTGATCATGAGAGCGCGACTGATGAGGAAGCTATTCTCGGTATGGAGTCCATTCTTCCCACTCACCGAAGGCTTAATGATGTGCCAGTACCTGGTAGTCCGCTACTGACTAGTGTCATCACCAGTTTTTGGGGACATGTCGTCATTGACCTTTGATCAATGACTAAGGTATGTACTCTCTTATCTTTCACTTTATCAAGTAGATTTAATTACTTCATGCATGTGTAAATGTTGTGGTAATTATCTAGGATTGGGGTGTTTTGAGATTTAAACCCCGAAAGCTTATGATCACGAACTGACCGTTTAGCCTGGTTCCTTGCAGAAGGGCAAGGAATATGATTATGCACTCTAGGCTGCATCATCTGCTAGAGATCACATGGGGTTTCAATAACATGTCATTGATCTCGGCCTTTGTGGAGAGGTGGCAGCCAGACACCAACTCTTTCCACATGCCCTTTGAAGAGATGACGATCACACTTCATGATGTGTGGTAGATACTGACGATCCCCATCGTTGGTCATCCGGTTGTGGGGGACCCGTCAAACACTGAGCTTAAGGAGACAATGGCTAAATTGTTAGAGTTTGAAGATGGCGTTCAGGCGATGACAGAATTCATGTGGCATACTGGTGTTGTTCAGCTATGTCTACTTATTCAGTGGTGTTCGACCGGGCAGAGGGTACTGTTGGGCAAAACAGTGGTGAAACTATCTTGCTAACTATGGGCAGTGAACCCAATCATTGTAGTACAACAAGGTCGTATCCACAGGGACTTCGTAACTATCTAGCTAATTATAAGCTTAGTAAATGTGCAAGAGGATATATACAAAAGTGCATAAATTTAAATTATGGGTTTTGGGTTTTTGGGTTGTAATTGGAGAAATAAAGAAAAGCAATAAACACTAAACTAACTATCTAGGATAGGTGTAGCCCGGGATGGATATTTGCACCCGTCCTCCCCTTACTACCGATTGTCGAACCTCGAACTCATAGCTAAACCACGGGAACGCTTAATTAATTAGCAACCTAATCTAGGCCTACTAATCCTAACCAATTTAATCGAGACTTCTCATTCAGCTAAGCCCCGGGTCAATCGATAGCACTAAGCTCAAGTTCCACTAAGGTTGCAATGTAGTCTAATCTCAAAATTATCGAAATCAGAGTACACCGTTTTAGTCTCTAACAGTTTAGGATTCTATCTCTGAATACCATTTTGATAGAATCCCACAATAATGCTAAACTAATCGGTAGGCCAAACCAACCAATTTAACACATAGAAGACAAATTGAGCAAAACCCTTAACAAATCCCCAAATCATGAGCAACAAGTTTAGAAGTCATAAACACTCAATATTCATCTTCATTAAGCTCAAAGACTAAAATAGAGCATAAAAATAAGTTCAAGATTCAACAATGGAGGTTTTAGGGATTTTGGGGCAAAATCCCCATCCCAAGCTACAAGGAAACTACACAACCATTAAAGCACAAAAGAGAGAGAAGGGAGAAGAAATAGCCATGGGAGATTGAGGAAGAGCTTCAATGGAGGTGAGCCTTCTCCTCCTTCTTCTTCTTCCTTCCCTTTCTTCTTCTTCTTCCCTCTTTTCTCTTGTTTTTCCGTCATTTCTCTGTTCTGTGTCGAATCCCCTCTCTCCCCTCTTCTTTTCCCCTTTTAAAATCCGATTTCTGGGCAAATTTTACGATCGACCGAACTTGCAAGTTCGGTCCTAGGGTCGGTCGATTCCAGTAGCTTGCAAAAACGCGAATCTGGGCAAAATTTTGACCCGACCGACCTTGCAAGGTCGGTCCTAAGGTCGGTCGGAGTCAGGCTAACTTCAAAACACTGTATCTTCTTCGTTTTAACTCCGATTCTGGATCCGTTTGCGCCCACGCGTTCCTCTCTTCGTCTACTTTACTCCTAGCTATGTTACTCCTCCTGTTTAAACAACAAATGTGTAAAACACCAATGAAACGCGAAACGCGAGCAAGTGGTATCATAGCCTAACACCAAGTACCATTGGTACCTGGGATGACATGGCCACCAAGTTCTACGATAAATTCCTACCCCCGAGCCGAACATTGGAGATGATTGCTGAAATCTATAATTTCAAGCAACCTGGGTCGGAAAATATTTGTGAAACTTGGGATCGTTTCAAAGGTCTACTACTTACTTGTCCTCACCATGGTCTGACGAAAGAACAAGTATCACAATTGTTCTACAAAGGCTTGATCGGTCCGTGCAGAACAATGGTATTATCCTCCTTAGTGGCCGATATTCTGAAAAAGCCAGGAGCACAATTCCTGAATAACATGGAGTCTCTCTGTGAAGAAATCAGAGACTGGGCCTCCGGTGGATCAAGGAGCGGTACTCCAGGTTTATACCATGTTGGGGAAAGTGATAACAAGTTCGATCAATTGATGAAAAGCCATGAGCAACTCATGGAAAGCAATGCTCAGCAGGCAACAAAAGTGAGTACTCTGCAGAAAGTGGTTGAGCAGATGGCTATGAACTCCTACCCCCAGCAAGCTAAGTCGATGATTTCCCGATCATCTACAACCCCTCCAGGCTATGCACCTTTGTCCCAATCATCTCCTGTTATTTCTTGTACACAATGTGGTGGGCCTCATGACTACAAACAATGCCCCCAGCTACAAGAATTAAAAGCAGCAGAGGAGGCAAACTACATCACCAACAGTTCAGGATACAGACAACCTTGGCAACGTAACATGCAATCTAACCTTCGCTACTCAAACACAGAAAATATCCAAAACCCACATACCCTTCAACCATCTCAAAATTACAGACCTCAGTCCAATTTCCAAGGAGGCCAAAGGCAATATCAACAACAGCCTTATGGCAATGAAGCTTCATCGAGTCGACCGACTCAACCTCCTTCGAATCCTGAGTCTGATATGTCTCAAATGCAAGAGATGTTTAAGGCGATGATGGGTAAATCCCGAGATACGCAAGAAGAGGTCACAGCTCTGCGCAAAGACCAAAAAGCCTTGCAATCTCAGATTCAACAGTTACTCACTCAACAAAGACCACCTGGTCAATTCCCTTCACAGACTAACCCCAGTCCAAAGGAACAAGCAAATTCAATCCTTATAGACGACACACATTTCAATCAACAAACTTGTGTGCAGTTTCCTTAAGGAGTGGAAGGGAACTTGCCACCAGAAAAGAAAGAAAAGAAAAAGAAAATCTAGAAGAGGCCTATATCAATGATGAAGAAACTACCAATCCAGCTTCATCTCCCTCAGAAATCCAAGTTCCTACTCCTGCTACTTACTCCACCTCCATCTCGAGTTACCATCGACATCCCAACTTCCACTCATAAAAACAGTGAACTCCCATTTCCAAACAGAATGAAAAAGAAACACCTAGATGAGCATTCTCCAAATTCTTGAGTATTTTCAAGAAACTGACCCTCGACATACCTCTAATTGATGCTTTGCAAGAGATGCCTAACTACGCCAAGTTCCTAAGGATCTCTTAACAAAGAAGAAGAAGAAACCTGGAAAAGAAACAGTGCACCTCACGAGGAATGCTCAGCTGCCCTTCTTCGAGCACTTCCCCCCAAACAAACAGATCCGGGAAATCCCGTAATCCCGTGTTTTATTGGTGGAGTGGACTGTGGAAGCGGTTTATGTGACCTGGGAGCTAGCATTAATATCATGCCCTACACCACCTTCTTGAAAGTAAAATGAGGAGAAATGCAATCGGTTCCTTTCAAACTCCAACTAGCAGACAGATCAGAGATCAAGCCCATGGGAATAGTCCGAGACCTGGTAGTTGGAGTTTCTCGCTTTATCTTTCCAGCTGACTTCGTCATTCTAGAAATGGATGACGATGTTGAGGTTCCCCTGATTCTAGGTCGACCGTTTCTAAGTACTGCCAAAGCCATCATTGATGTCCACGATGGGAAAATCACTCTGCGGTACGAGGACGAAACGATCGAATTCGACATGTAGAAAATGATGAAGAAGAGTTCTAACTTTTCTCCTCATGCTAAGACAGTGGGATTAACAGATGATGAGGAGAGGAAGGTGATTTTTTCTACAAATGAGGACATGTATTCCCTATCTTCCATCCTGAAAGCTGAACTGAATCGCTAGACAAGTATTACTTACTTCTCTAGAAGAAAAGGTGGAGGATCCGGAAGTTAACGGCCATGCTTGGCGTATATAGAAAAAGGAAAGTGGTTATCAAGCTTACCGGCCACCAATCGAAGAACTCGACAGAAACCTCAAAAATCAATTCCATCAATAGAACAACCACCAGAGCTCGAGCTTAAGAGCTACCTTCTAAACTCAAGTATGCCTTCTTAGCTGAAGATGACCATTTGCCTGTCATTATTTCCTCTTCTCTGAATTCCGGGGAGGAAACAAGGCTACTCGAGGTATTGAAGAAACACAGAACGGCGATCGGGTGGACTATTGCTGATATAAAAGAATTGACCCCTCCTATTGCAACGCACCACATCTATATGGAGGAAAACTACAAGTCTATCAGGCAACCCCAACGCCGGCTAAACCCTAACCTCAAGGAGTAGTTAGAAAGGAGGTTTTTGAAACTCCTAGATGCGAACATCATTTATCCAATTTCTGACAGTCCATGGGTCAGTCCTGTTCAAGTTGTCCCGAAGAAGGGGGGCATCGAAGCTGTTATTAATGATAAGGGAGAGGCTATCCCTCAAAGAAAGATCAGGTTGGCGCATGTGTATCGACTATCGGCGCTAAACTTGGCAACCAGAAGATCATTTCCCTCTCCCCTTTATCGATCAGATGTTGGAGCGACTAGCAGGGCAAGAGTACTACTGCTTTTTTAGATGGGTTCTCAGGGTATTTCCAAATACCAATCGCACCAGAGGACCAGGACAAGACAACCTTCACTGTCCTACGGTACCTTTGCATACAGACGAATGCCTTTTCGGCCTGTGTAATGCTCCTGCTACCTTCCAAAGATGTAGCAAGCAATATTCGCTGATTTCATCGAACAGAGCATAGAAGTCTTTATGGATGACTTCTCGTCTATGGCTCAAGTTTCGATAAATGCTTGGCACAACTTGATTTGATCCTAGGACGGTGTGAGGATACAAATCTCATTTTAAACTGGGAGAAATGTCATTTTTAGTCAAGGACGGGATTGTCCTTGGACATAAAATATCAGCTAAAGGAATAGAGGTGGATAAAGCCAAGGTAGAGGTTATCGAAGTTACCGCAACCAACTACTGTTAGAGACATACGAGCATTTCTTGGGCATGCAGATCTATCGGCGGTTTATACAAGACTTCTCAAAAATCAGCAAACCATTGACCGACCTGCTACAGAAAGATGCCCCGTTTCATTTTGATGAAAGGTGTTCAGCCTTTCAAAACTATAACCAAAAATTGGTATCAGCACCTGTTGTCATACCACCTGACTGGTCTCTTCCGTTGAGATCATGTGTGATGCAAGTGACTACGCCGTGGGGGCAGCTCTATGCCAGAAAAAAGAGAAAATTTTGAGAGTGATTGCTTATGCCAGCAGACACTAAACGACGCCCAGAAAAACTATACGTCCACTGAAAAAGAACTTCTGGCTATAGTATTCTCCCTAGATAAGTTCATCGCTTATGGGAAGCAAAGTCCTCGTGCACCAGACCACTCCGCTCTCAATATCTATTTGCAAAACAATAAGCCAAGCCTCGCTTATTGCGTTGGGTTCTTCTACTACAGGAGTTTGACATCGAAGTCAAGATAAGAGTGGAAAATTGAATGTCGTCGCTGACCATCTCTCCAGATTGGTAACTCCTACGGATAGTGTTGCCTTCAACGAATTCTTCCCCGATGATACTGTCTTCTCATCACCAAGGTACATGAGCCCATGGTATGCGGACCTGGCCAATTATTTAGTCTCTGGAACAGTACCCTATGATCTATCTTACTCCTAGAAGAAGAAATTTCTTTCTGATTCAAGGCATTATTTCTGGGAGGATCCGTATTTGTTCCGAGTTTGTGCTGATGGGTTGATTCGCCGATGTCTCCCGGAAGATGAGGTTTCAAGTGTCATACATTTTTGTCACTCACGGGAAGCCGGAGGTCACCATGGACCCACAAGGACCGCTGCTAAGATCCTGGCCTCAGGATTTTATTGGCCGACTCTTCACAAAGATGTTTACCAATTCTGCAAACAATGTGATAATTGTCAGAGAATGGGTAACACATCTAGGAGACATGAAATGCCACAACAAGGAATACTAGAAGTGGAACTCTTTGATTGTTGGGTGTTGTGCAAATACTATATATCACAAAATATACAAATATATGCAAAGAGTAGGCAAGTGCACCTATTCGATGTAGTACAACAAGTGTCGTATCCACAAGGAAATTGGTTCTATCTCCCTAGTCTCAGTATTTCGTTGTTGTTTATTTAGAAGCGGTAAAAATATGGGTTTAGCCGGAGGCAAGCGTAGTGATTCGATTTGATAATAAAAATAGAAAACAATTAAACTAAAGTGGTATTATAATGGACTGAAATAAAGATGTACCCCGGGAAAGTGTAATCACCCAAATACTCCCAAACATAACATTTTATCCCAATTTGCTCTAGTTATCTATTAGGACTAAAGTTATGACTAACTCTAAAATCCTAGTGAAAGTCAATCTTATCTAGTTAAATAAACCCTTCGGTTAGGTTGGATAAACGTCACTAGATAGCCTTAAACACAAGCCCTTAACAATAGCACTAAATCCACCAACTAATTAAAGAAGGAAAAATATAGGGTTTGTCTCTCTCTTGGCCAAAATCTCTAAATCACATGTGTATGAAATTAGAAGAAACCACAAATGCACAAAGGTGATCAATCTAGCACATTAATTAAATTTAGAGAGACAAAATAACTATATTTAAGCAAATTAGGTTTTACATGCTAGTTTGGGGATTTGGGGTCAAACCCCATCCCAAGGGTACAAAATAGGACTACTCAGACATTAAAGAAGTACAGAGAATAAGAGTAAAAGAGATAGCCATGGTTGTTGAAGAAGCTTTAAAGGAGATGGGTCCTTTTTCCCTTTCTTCTGCTCCTGTTTTTCGTCGCTTTCTCGTCTTCGACTTCGCCTCTGTTTTATTTCTTTTCTGTCTGTTTTCTTCTTTCTGTTCTGTTCGAGTCCGTCCTCGGCTACCCTTCTCCCTTTTTCAGTCCCCACGTCTGTCTATCTTTTTATATTTTTTTGTCGAGTCCCTTCACTTCCGAAATCGTCCGCCTATCTTTTAATATCTCGCCCACCGAAACTTCCGAGTCCAGCCAAAAGTGACGTGGCATCCTTTTTAAATTGAGACGTTTCCAACTGTAGTATGTATTACAAGATGAATATTCCATGCTGGCATGTATATCATGCTTTACGTGCATGATACTTCCCTTTTTGTACATGTTGGTCGCGAGCAGTAGGTAGTGAAATGGGGCTGAGGAGTATTATGTGCATGGGTGTAGGCAGCAAGTAGCCTGCTTGCTCGCAGCGGGTAGCCTGTTTGCTCGCAGCAGGTAGCCTGCTTGCTAGTAGCGGGTAGCCTGTTTGCTCGCAGCAGGTAGCCTGCTTGCTAGCAGCGGGTAGCCTGCTTGCTTGCAGCAGGTAGCCAATGTCAAATTGAGCATTCACCTAAAATATAATAAAAATATGTAAGTTCACTAATATAATTAAAATACTCTACAAAGTGGTGAAATTATGTTATAAATCATGTAAAATATTTGCGGAAATAACCCTTAAAAATATATATTTTCACCACTTATCAACTCCCCCACACTTATCTTTTTGCTTGTCCTCAAGCAAAACTAGGAACCCACAAGAAGAAGGAATATTTAAAGCAAGCAAGTGTTTAGATGAATTCTTGGATTTGAGTGAACAAAATGGTGGAAAACTCATGAGGAGTGCGAACCGACCTCATCATGGTGACATGGGTGTGCTTCGGGTAAAATAAAAAGATAGAATTTCGGGGTATGATCTAGAGTGCTTCAAAGTTATAAAGATTAGGTGACTTGGAGAACTTTTACCATGGCCAACTTCTCTCAAGAATGGGCATTGAGGAGAAAACAAAAGGAAAAATAGATGTATGCATTTGTTTCACTTTTGCATAAGAGATGAGGAGATATATTTAGGCATTTTAGCCTTTGCATTAAAGAACACTCAACTCTCATTTTGTTGGTTACCAATGGTGTCTCACAAGTCCCTTTTTAGATTTTCACAAAGAAGCACCCCTTAGCAATCCCTAAGAGAGAAGATAGAAAGAACCCCTAAGCAATAAAAATTCACCAAGATAAGGTTTTATGGATGCACCGCATATACATGCTCCTCAAGAGAGAATTTTTGAAATTTTTTGATGAAAATCCCAAGAATTCAAAGAAAAACTTGCTTACATTTAAATGTAACTCCTAAGTGGAAGCAATAGATAAGCATAAGGAAATTGAGCAGTGCGCAAAAAGAAAAGGTCGTCTCCCCCACACTTAAATGGGACAATGTCCTCATTGTTCAAGGAATAACGAAGGGAGAAACAAAAGACCTTTTCGAAGCACTAGCATAGAGTTTAACAAAAAGTGTGTATGATATGTATTGTGCAAAAATTAAAAAGAAGGGTGAAACTAGTACTCCCCTGATAAGGTGCAGACTGAAGACGGGATTCCCCCACACTTGGGAGTGTCCGGGGTCGATGAGGTGCAGCCTTCGATCATTGGAGATGAAGGTCCTTGGAAAAATTTCGCCAGAGTTTCCTTTGAAATTGTTCCTAAATCCATCCCTTTTTCAGAGGGGCACACCTGTTTCCAAAATATTCACAACACAAACAACACCAACTGGGCACAAAAATGCAATTCCGAAGAACGCTCAAAAAGCCCGTTAACTCACAAGAGTTCAAAATATTGTGCAGTTTTTAAACTAACGAAAAAAAACATGAAAATAAAATGAAATGAAATGGAATCCGGGCTGCCTCCCGGAGAGCTGCCCTTCTTTAACGTCTTTGGCTAGACACAGTAAGCATAGATCAAACCTGAGGGTCTCTTAGAATGATGGCACGAGCTTCAACTTTCTCAAGATTACCTCCCATATAATGCTTTAGCCTCGATCCATTCACCATGAAGGTTTGCCCTTTTGCGTTCTTCAACTCAACTGATCCATATTGAGTGACATTTGAGACAGTGAAAGGTCCAGCCCAATGAGATTTCAATTTGCCAGGGAACAACTTCAGCCTGGAATTGTAAAGCAGAACCCAATCTCCCACATGGAACTCCCGCCTAAGGATCATCTTATCATGCCACCTCTTGGCTTTCTCCTTATAGATGTGGTTGTTCTCATATGCGTCCTCTCGAAACTCTTCCAATTCAGTCAGTTGGAATTTTCTTTTGTCAGCCGCACTCATTAGATCAAAGTTCAATGCTTTCACAGCCCAGAATGATTTGTGCACCAACTCCACTGGTAGATGACAAGCTTTGCCAAAGACAAGTCGGTATGGTGACATGCCGATGGGGGTCTTATAAGCTGTCCTATATGCCCATAGTGCATCATCTAGCTTTAGTGACCAATCCTTCCTGGATGAATTAACTGTTTTCTGAATGATCCACTTCAGCTCTCGGTTGGTGACCTCGGCTTGGCCATTAGTTTGGGGATGGTAAGGTAGAGCTACCTTGTGTCTCACTCCATACTTTCCCATTAAAGCTTCAAACTGCCTATTGCAGAAGTGAGACCCGCCATCACTGATTATAGCACGGGGCACTCCAAACCTTGTAAAGATGTTCTTTTTCAAGAACTTGATCACCACCTTAGCATCACTAGTGGGGGATGCAATGGCTTCTACCCACTTGGTGACATAGTCAACTGCCACCAAAATATAGAGATTCGAGAAAGAAGAGGGAAAAGGGCCCATGAAGTCAATTCCCCATAGGTCAAAAGGTTCCACCTCAATAATGACATTCAGAGGCATCTCATGCTTTCTGGAGGTGTTTCCAAGCCTCTGGCATTGGTCACAAGAGGCAACATAAGCATGACAGTCCTTGTGAAGGGTTTTCCAAAAGAACCCTGATTGAAGAATCTTAGCTGCGGTCCTTGCCGGCCCATGGTGTCCTCCTGCCTCAAGAGAATGGCAATGCTTCAGAATATTCTGTACTTCGGCTGCTGGCACACACCTTCTAACCATCCCATCTGCACAGGCCTTAAAAAGGAAAGGGTCCTCCCAATAGTAGTGCTTCACATCTGCAAAGAATTTCTTCTTTTGTTGATAAGTCATTTTACGAGGTACCACTCCCTGTGCTAAATAGTTTGCCATGTCTGCATACCAGGGATCATCTGTGTGGCCAAGCATGAAGAGATACTCATCCGGGAAGAATTCATTAATGGGCACTCCATCCTCTGGTGCTTCTATGCGAGATAGGTGGTCAGCCACCACATTCTGCACTCCTGGTTTATCTCTGACCTCAATTTCAAATTCTTGCAGTAGGAGGATCCATCTGAGAAGTCTGGGCTTGGCATCCTCCTTAGTGAACAGATATTTGAGAGCAGAGTGATCTGTGTGGACTATCACTTTGCTCCCAAGAAGGTAGGATCTGAACTTATCCAAAGCAAAGACCACTGCTAGAAGCTCTTTCTCAGTAGTGGCATAATTCTTCTGAGCTTCATTGAGGGTTCTGCTAGCATAGTAGATGGTCCTCAGAATTTTCTCCTTCTTCTGACACAAGGCTGCCCCCACTGCGTAGTCACTAGCATCACACATAATCTCAAATGGAAGGCTCCAATCTGGTGAAACTACGATGGGGGCTGAGATGAGACACTCCTTAAGGGTGTTGAAGGCTTGCATACACTCCTCAGTGAAGTTGAACTTAGTATCCTTGGCCAAGAGGTCACACAAAGGCTTCGAAATTTTTGAGAAGTCTTTGATGAACCTTCTAAAACCGGCATGCCCAAGGAAACTTCTTATGTCCTTGACGGAGGTAGGTGGTGGCAGTTTTTCAATAATCTCAACCTTGGCCTGGTCAACTTCGATACCTCTTGAAGAAATTTTGTGCCCAAGGACTATCCCTTCTCTGACCATGAAGTGACATTTTTCCCAGTTAAGCACAAGGTTAGTTTCCTCACACCGAGCAAGAATGTCATCCAAATTATCTAAGCAAGATTCAAAGGTGAGACCAAAAACTGAGAAGTCGTCCATGAACACCTCAATGCTCTTCTCTAGAAAGTCAGAGAAGATGGACATCATACACCTCTGGAAGGTTGCAGGAGCATTACATAAACCAAACGGCATCCGTTTGTATGCAAATGTCCCATATGGGCATGTAAAAGTAGTCTTCTCTTGGTCCTCTGGGGCAATGGGTATCTGGAAATAGCCTGAGTAGCCATCGAGGAGGAAGCAAGTAGTAGCAGTAGTATCTGTAGTAGGTAAGAAGTAGTAGTCGATGAAGGGCAGAGGGAAGTGGTCCTTGCGGGTGGCAGTGTTCAATTTCCTATAGTCAATGCACACCCTCCAACCGTTTGTGGTTCTTTGGGGGACCAACTCACCCTTCGCATTGGGGACCACTGTGATGCCTCCTTTCTTTGGCACAACCTGGACTGGGCTCACCCATTTGCTGTCAGATATGGAGTAGATTATCCTGGAGTCTAGCAGTTTCAGGACTTCAGCTGTAGACACCAAAAATTCTCACCCATCTCGTTTTGAAACAAATATACAAAAATAAGCATGCTTCTAGAAACGAGGCGGTCGTCCCCGTTTTCGACCAAAGGAATTTCTTTTTTACCGACATTTAAACCTCACATTCCTGTGAAAAAGGAGCACGAGCTTTTTATTGAAATCTGTTTTTAACTGACTTCATTTCCTATACATATTTTTGTCGCTTTCGTTCTAAAAACATTTCACGGTTTTGTTATTATCTTGTATCATTTCTCGCATGCATATACTGAAAATCTACATAGCGTAACTGGTAAGAGATTAGTCACAGAACCCATAGGTCTTGCGTTCGAATCCTGGCGTGGGCGTTTTTGCTCGTTATTTTCCTCTCAGCTTCGATTGGGGATTAGGTAGCATATTCTCGCATGGGAATACCGAATTCTGTCCTGGTGTAGTTGGGAGAAGTATAGTGTTCGAACGTGGGGATCCGAGTTCAAAACTCGGTAGTAGCATTCTTGCCATTTTTTTGTTGTTGTTCCCTTTCTCCCTTTTAATCGGTCCAGACACAGCCCAAGGGACCTAAAATCAAAACCCAGCCCATGTTTCAAACAAAACCCTAGTATGCCATCTGTCTACCCCTCCAGTATAAAACAATCAAAAAACCCTACAGTATGACACACGTTTTTACCACTCAGCAGACACCAATCCCGATTTTCATTCTCCCGGTCATCATTCTTCGTTTCCCATTTTCGAAACTGAAGAACTAAGAACCCAGAAATTTCTTTTGTCTTCCTCTTTCTTCCCACTTTGAGTCACCACGAAGAAGCGCTACCCCCCGGCACTCGACACCATCACCGTCCTTCCTCAGAAGCTTCGCTACCCCATTATCATCTCTTTCGTTTTGGTTCTAAGAGCAGAGTAAGTGGTAGTTCTCAGTCTCTCACCGAAGGTCACTCCATTCCGCTTTCGTTTTTTTTCCTCCCTTTCATTTTTTTTGAGCAAATCAGTCCTCGCCGGAGAAAACATATCGATGATGGCAAGAGATAAGAAAACTCGGTCGGGAATCTATTTCGAAGGAAGTGTTGGCCCCTTTTTTTCCCCTCCGCTTTGATTTTGCGCTGTTGAAATTTCTTCTTGCTGATGAACCCATTCAAGGGTGAAGGCTAATGGATGATTTTGTCGGAAATCTATCGACGCAGGTGTTTTACCCCTCACCTCATTTCTCTAAGCCGGCAATCGCCATTCCGTGGGTTTGATTTCACTCATTAACCAATGTTGATCAGTTGCTATTTTTTCGTTTTGTTCTCGTATTTATCTAGCTTTACCACTTCGTGCGCGCCTTGTCGAAAACCAGACCCGCCTTTGGTCTGTGTGTTCACAATGGTCAGGCGATTTCAAATTCAAGAAACTCTTCTCTCAGTTGCATGTGGATTACTTTTGTGACTTCATTCTTCTGGTCTGTCGCGAATGTGTCCTATGGCCTCCTAATGGTCTTTGACACCTTTTGCTTACGAAGAGACGGCCCATTTGGTGTTCGACATTGTACTAGTTGTCGTTAAAATTTTTCGATATTGTCCTACGTATGAGTGAGGCCCTGGTTCGAGAAATATAAGCGGTGCCCGGTACCTACTACCTTCTGATTTAGGCAAAAGGGTTTGATAAAGTTCTGTATGTGGTTGTACCTTTGATTCTGCACTACTTGTTATAATTGCCTCAGAAGCATGCTCATCTTACTGTGGGAATTCATCTGTTCGACTTATTGTGAGCTATCCAGAGGGTTTGTTTTCCCTCATCCCTTTCGCAGGAGATCAATCCGACCCATTATCGAGATGAACCGACTGTTACTCCTATTCCATTTCCTCTCCATTTTTTTTTACACATTCATTCGTTATGTTTGGTATTCATCTCTCTCGGTTAATCCCTGACTTGGTGTGGTTGTTTTATTTGCCTATTGACTTCGCAGGAAGCTTATTCTTCATTTCCCTGGTACACGAACTCTTAACCCCAGTCTCCTTCTGTCTGATGGGTTTGTGTTCATGGATGTGCATTTATCCTGGTTTAAGTTGTATATAATGATGTTTCCTCTATCTGTTTCCTTCGAGTTTGGTGATAGAATGAGTAAAATTGATCATGTTGGGTTCCTGGTGCTTGTGTACGACCTATTAGCCGTGGTTTGATTTGTTATTTCAGTTCCAAATGACTTTGTTACTCTCTATGTGTATAAGAAGTTAGGGAAGCAGATTAATCCCGAGTCATGTGGTTTGACAAAAAAAAAAGAGTTGGCATTTTGTCTGATTAATGTATGAGCATGGCAAGTCTGAGAAAGTCTAAAAAAAAAAAACGGTTAGTAACCCCACATTAGGATCCAACGATTATGTTAGTTCTTCTTTACGGGACCGTTAGTCTAGATTAAGCCTTGCTTTAAGTTGCTAATCATTTCATAATTTCATTCTAGATTTTGTACATAACTGTTCTGTTTACCTACCCTTGAGTGGCCATGGAAAGATGATAAATAGTGGAGAATAATAACTGATTAGCAACCCATACATTAGGGTTCACCTTATCGTTGCTTTACTTGAGAGTTCTAGGATTAATTAAATCTGTTTTGTCCTCTGTTTTTTCTGAGATTTATCCTCGCATATACATTACTTCAATAACCTCTGAGCTTCAACCCTGAGCATGTATGATTTATGGATGGTCTCTGAAATTCATGCGCATATGTATATATGGTTTATGTGGCTTTATTGAGATTCATGCCTGCACTTTGGTTTATTGCGGTGGATTATTGTATGGACTGGTTCTGTTTGGGCTTGCATAAACATCGGCCCAAATCCATTTCTTTTCAGACTTGGTCCATAACTAGCCAAACGGGCTAGAACAGGTGGCCCTAGAAAGCCAACTAGGTTGCCCTCTTTGTGGACCCTTGAGGCCCACTCTAGAAAAGCTTTTAGGATCAAGAGTTTGTCTCACTCAAACGGGCCGTAGAGTCCGGACGGTGAGAACAACCCTTTCTATTTTAAGACTTTCCAAACCATCCCTTCATTAAGATAAAATTGTACATCCAGTTGGGTCCAAAAAAAAGAGTACATGAGTCATCAAATTCAAATTCTCCTTTTGATTAAGGATCTGGCCCATCTTTTCAAAGTTTTCTATCCAATGGAAATTCAAATTGTCTCTTTTTTTTTTATTTATTTATTTAGTATCATCAAACTTTTCCTTCTTTTTGACTTTGAGTCAACAAAAAAAACTCTCTCTGATTTCTTCAAGTTGGCCCAATTGCCTTGCTTCAGCCCAAACTCAAAGCCCGGCCCACTACTTCCCAAACCCGGCCCACCACTCCTCAGCCCAGGCCCTATACTCCCTTCAGCCCGAAGTTCGGCCCATGACTCATTCGGCCCAATACCAAATGCCAAAGCCCACCATCAACCCAAAACCGAGCCCAAACTCAAAGCCCGGCCCACTACTACCCAAACCCGGCCCACAAAGCCCAAGCCCAAAAGTCCTCGGCCCACAATCCAGCCCAAAACCCGTATACAAGCCCACGGCCCACAACCAAAAAAAAACCGGCCCCAAGTCCACTTGGCCCATGACCACTCTCGGCCCAAACCATCTCGGCCCAAGTCTATGCCTGGCCCAATTGCCTTGACCCGGCCCATTAAGTCCAATCCAAACTTGAAGTCAAAACCATCTCGGCCCGAACCCAAACTCGTGGCCCAAAACTCGAAATCCATGACCCAAAGCTCTAAACCCACTACCCAATCACATATCGACCCGGCCCAATTACATATCGACCCGGCCTAAGCCATCTCGGGCCCAAATATCCAAACCTAGCCCGAAGCCCATGATCCAAACCCAAATGCCCACACTTGGCCCAAGACCACTCTCGGCCCAAATATCCAAACTTGACCCGAAGCCCATAATCCAAGCCCAAAGCCCTCGGCCCACAATCCAGCCCAAAAGCCCACATCCTACAACCCAAGCCCAAAAGTCCTCGGCCCACAATCCAGCCCAAAATCCTACAACCCAAGCCCAAAAGTCCTCGGCCCCCAATCCAGCCCAAAACCCACAATCCAAGCCCAAAAGCCCTCGGCCCACAATCCAGCCCAAAACCCGTATACAAGCCCACGGCCCACAACCAAAAAAAAAACCGGCCCCAAGTCCACTTGGCCCATGACCACTCTCGGCCCAAACCATCTCGGCCCAAGTCTATGCCTGGCCCAATTGCCTTGACCCGGCCCATTAAGTCCAACCCAAACTTGAAGTCAAAACCATCTCGGCCCGAACCCAAACTCGTGGCCCAAAACTCGAAATCCATGACCCAAAGCTCTAAACCCACGACCCAATCACATATCGACCCGGCCCAATTACATATCGACCCGGCCTAAGCCATCTCGGGCCCAAATATCCAAACCTAGCCCGAAGCCCATGATCCAAACCCAAATGCCCACACTTGGCCCAAGACCACTCTCGGCCCAAATATCCAAACTTGACCCGAAGCCCATAATCCAAGCCCAAAGCCCTCGGCCCACAATCCAGCCCAAAAGCCCACATCCCACAAAGCCCAAGCCCAAAAGTCCTCGGCCCACAATCCAGCCCAAAAGCCCACATCCTACAACCCAAGCCCAAAAGTCCTCGGCCCACAATCCAGCCCAAAACCCACAATCCAAGCCCAAAAGCCCTCGGCCCACAATCCAGCCCAAAAGCCCTCGGCCCACAATCCAAGCCCAAAAGCCCTCGGCCCACAATCCAGCCCAAAACCCACAATCCAAGCCCAAAGTCCGGCCCAAGTTCATGTCCCCGGCCCAAATTCATAACCCCGGCCCAAGTTCATAACCCCGGCCCAAGTTTATAACCCCGGCCCAAGTTCATAAACTCGGTCCATTACCCAAGCCCAAAACCAAATCAGGTCTAAGACCCAGCCCAAAAGTCCAAACCAATGCACATTAAGCCCATTCGGCCCAAAAACCAATGATTGGTCCAAACCCACAAAAATCAAACCAAACCCACAAAAATCAAACCAAACCCACAAAAATCGAGCCAAGTCCACAAGAATCAAACTTGGACCCGAACTTTGACCTTGACCCGAACTTTAACTTGGACCCGAGCTTTGACCTTGACCCAAACTTTGACCTGGACCCAAACTTTGACCTTGACCCGAACTTTGACCTTTGACCCAAAACCTTGACCTAGCCTGACTTTGACCCAACCCGAACTTCATTCCAATCCAAACCCAATTCATTCAAACCAAATTCAATTCAAACCCAAATTCATTTAATCCAATCCACACTCAGCTTGTAAATTTCATTCAAATTCCCAAAACCAAAAAAAAAAAAAAAGAATTTCAAACCATCATTTTATTCAAAAAGAAACCTTTTTGTGAAATTTTTAAAGGAAAAACTATTCTCACACCACAGAAAACTCTTCTCAAACGCAGATAGTTCTTCTCACGTATACAGAAAGTTTTCTCCTAAAAACATTTCTCAAAACCAGTGTTTCTTCACCGAGGATTCCGAACGAGCTTTCAAAAAATTTTCCAACTCAGTTTTCAAACTCAAAATTAAACTGTTTTCGGGGAACATGGGATGTCCAACATCTTCAAAGAACGTTTTCTCCCCAGTTAGGCATCACTTGTCTCCCTTCCAAAATAAAAATCCGAGGCGGGGCACTGGGGTCATAATCTCCCTTGTCGCAGTCTGGATCTCTTTAGGCGGGGCATGGGGGTGACAAACCTCCCCTAATTGCAGCCTAGATTTTTACAAGGCGGGGTGCTAGGGAAGTAACGACCTTCCTAGTTGCAGCCAGGATTTTAGAATCGTCTAACTCCCTTCCGCTCGATTTCAATGTTTTCAGTTTTTAATTTTTTAAAACCCGGGAGTTAGAGACGTTATTAGGGTTCGACCGAGAACATCTCATTCATGGTGTTTATCTCTGAATCCTATTTTTCGACATAAATTCAATGCCCCATCTTTCGAGCCTTGGCACTTACCATCAATTAAGTGTCAGGTCCGAGGGGTACATAGGGTAATCCCTCGGGATTATCCGCCCTTTTCACAAAAAAATGATTTTTCCAGTTTTAAAAACTTTAAGAGAGACAATTCTGAATACCCCAATCCAACATCTCCTTTAGAGCTTTAGGACCCATAAACACTTCCCAATCCTCCTTTCAACCAACTCTAAGTCACATAGGACTTCCAATTCTTGAAGACTCCCAGAAACCTGAAACATCTCCAAAACCCGAATACTCGCAAACCAAATATCCTCCTCCATACTCAATCATCCTCAAAACCCGAATTCCTCTTCAACCCATTCGATTTCCCAAAACACCTCAAGAACCTGACCATTTCAAAATCCAAACACAATTAAAACCCCTCACAATCCAGCCAGACCAACCAATACCGGCCTCATCCTCGCCCTTCGCTCAATCCTATCCTTTGGTTTTTAAATGAATCTCTCCAAAAAGGTTTTGAAAGAAGGAAATCCTGACAATTGGAGACCGAGATTTCCTCGGGCACCAATCCGAAGTCGTGGTCATTGCCGCTTCCAAGGGGTGTAACCCAGTGCGAACCCACACAGAATCTCTAGTATGATCAGATAAGTCCTATCCATAGGCAATAAATCATCAGAGTCAATTAACGGTTCTTAGAACCCTTCTCCTCCCTTCCTAGTTCCTTAGGTCAAACTAGGTGGCGACTCTAGTCAATTCCGCCTTATAGAGGCATAAGTCCGCGTGGGGCCCATTGAGAGCGGGTGTAGTGCTCACTAGCATTCCCCATAAGCTTTCTGGGAAAGACGGACGATGTAGTAGGTATTTGAGGGATGCCACGAATAACGGGTTTTCACCCTCCACAAAATGGCAATTTCTATGGTCTAGATTTCTTAGTCAGACCATATTTAATAGACCCCCCTCATACCGAAAAATCACCCTCCACAGAATGGCGACTCTGCTGGGGAAAACTTGAGTAAGTTTTTCTCATAAACTTGGTCAAGGAAGACTGAACTCCATTCAAAATTGTCGGGACCTCCCCACTTCTTTCAAAACCTTCAAGAGATTCATTTCCAAGCCTTTAGGATTACTCTACTCCACACTTAGAGTGTGCTTCGTGAGGATAGAGGATGAATGTTTAGAATTCGAAGTTGACTTTGATTGCCACATGTGTGCTTTGAGCTTTGCATGCTTCACTCTTGTTTACTATTGTGTGTTTATTGTCTTATGTTCACTGCCCTTCATTCATGATATAATTGCATGTTTATGGTTTTGTAAATGGGGCCTTCGTAGAAAGGAGCCAACCCATTGTTGCATCGGGTAGTTTAGGAGCATGCATTCCTCTGTGTCACCTTTACTATCTGCGGGCGGGATTAACAATTGGTCCACAATTGATTCCCTCTGAGCATGGGTCCTTCGTAGTTAAGGAGTAAACCCACGAGGTGGTACGGCCGTAGTTGTCTACACCTTGAAACAACTCAGGATCCCTTCAAACACCTTTTCGAGTCAAAGCCAGCATATAGTAAGCTATGAGCCTTCAGTGTCCAGCTGCCTTATCCGGTGTCTAGGATGGGTTTATGGGTAGTCACCCCCTTGAATGCCGCCTGTCTGACCACCCTTTACATTACCCTGAAGATTGCATGGGCTCAGTTCTCCAAGTGTCCTTTGCACCACGGGTGTCTCTAAAGCCTGATGTCACGCTACACGTCCATAGAGGATCCCGTATTTACCGGATACCCATACATGGCACAACGTAGTCAGTGAATAATTTGGACTTTAGACACACCTGACCGTGCAGACGACGGGAGACCCGACCCCATGCAATACTTCCCCGAGTTTTCCGGAAAGTGAGTATGTTGTGATAATCACCGGCCGTGGCTCGTGTGACTGTATCACTTCGGGTATCCTGACCTTTCGAACTTAAGCACTCCGGTTTTTCTTGATGACGTGCCCCACAAGGCATAACAGAGATAAATCCCGAGAGATGAACAGTGAAGGGACGACGGTTCCCCCGGTGGCATGGAAGCATCGATTGACCTGGAAAGTGATTATCCCAACATTAACGCTTATAGCTCCACATAAAAATCAGCTACGATCTAACTAGCTAACTACTTTGCGTGCAAATGTTTTATCAACATTGTCCATAAAATCTCCTTTAATGATCAAAGTCTTTTCCGGATTTTCTTTTTCCAAACTAAAACCATTTTTCAAACCCATTCTTCAAAATTTGTTTTCGTGCAAAGGATGGACTTTTCTCAATTTCCCTTTCTGTTTTCTCCTCAAAATGTTCGGAACCTCAAAAACAACGTTTTCATCTCCAAAAAAGAGATGCGGTGACCATATCATAATTACATAATTAATTTCCCATTTCTCACACCCTCTTCTTGTCCCATTTTCCCTTTATTTCAACAGGGGAACAACGATGCTGAACAGGCTGCAAACTGTCCCGGGAGAGAAGGAGAAGGCTAAAGAAGTCAGGGCGGAACGAGAGAGACAACTTGCTAGGGAGAGACAATCCGAGCTCGCTGCTTATCAAGAGGAGCGCCAAAGGGAAGTTAACTTCTCCCGCAGACTTAAGGACATCTGCTTCAAGTCAGACTATGACACCAAGCCTCTATTGTTTGGCTTTGCTGAGATGTGTCGTGCTGTGGTGGAGTATGAAGCATTGTTTGATTCACTCTCTTATTGGGACCCCACTGATCATCTCTACAGATTCAATATGCACGAACTGGTACCTTTGCCTGCCGAGATGGATGCTTTCTTAAAATAAACCTCATCAGCCAATGCCTTTCATCCCCTTAGATCGGGCGAAGACCCCAAGATTTGCTGCGGAGTTCTTAGAAGTAGAAGAGGCCTATGTGCAGGATTTTGGGAATCTGAGCATTGAGTTAGAGGACCTGTTAGGGCGATTCGACAGGCCATACTTTTCGTTGAAGACTAAGAGACGAGTGATGGACCTATGCCTGATGGGTATGTATCTCTTTCGTCAGCGATTTTTAAGATTCAATCCTCGGGTTATCTATTTGTTAGAAGCCCTTGAAAAGGGAATGAGTGTTGGAACGGTAGTCACAGCTGAAATCGTCAGATCCTTGGACCGTTGGAAAGATTCGGGAAAGTTGGAAACTTTCTTCTTAGGAAGTCCGTTGTTACTACAGATTTGGTTGTTCGACCATCTCAAACTTCTGCCACCAGCAGCCTTCTCGGTCTTTAACATGGACACTTACATGTCAGCTAGAAGCCGGAGGAAGCACCCAAAAGAAGGATGGCAAGCTTGTTCAGAGACATTTACCATGAAATGCACATTGAATGGGTTATAATAGATTGGAATGTGCAAGGAGGGACATTTGGGTCAGCTGGACATGATGGTCTGCTTCTATACGGTTTGGACCGCTTGGTCACGATAACCCATTAAGAGCCATGCGTCAGTTCGGTCGTGAACAGATAATCCCAGGTGCCATGGAAGCTGATCTTGTGATCCACCAATGTAACGAAGCTACCATTCGGCATATTATCAGTGCCTATGGGTCAGGGCCAAAGTGGGCCGTCCGGAAGCTTCCATACCAGGACTACAACCTGAATGACTCTTACAGACTTTGGTTAGAGAAGAGGATAGACCGGATCATAAACACCCCGTATTCTCTCAATCACAGGGTAGTCATGCAAAATCCTGATTTACATTGTCATAAATTTAATGCCCCTCTATCGGCCAGCCAAGAAAGGAGAACAGGAGAAGAGAGCGAAGAAGCAGAAGCGACAGTAGATGGAGACGGACCAGCTCCCCCCTCTCTCTTTGGATTGAGTTATTAGAACTAATATATCGTATCTTTCTTTCGTTCCCCTTTTGAATTGAGATGTACTCTTTTCCCCAGGAGGTGTAATCTCTTAGTTATGTAACGATGGTAGCTTATTTACCTTATTTAGGATTGATGCCTCTGTAGGGTTTCCCCTTTTGAATTGAGATGTACTCCTTTTCCCCCAGGATGTAATCTCTAAATTATGTAATGATAGGTAGCTTAGTTACCTTATTTAGGACTGACGCTCTTTATTGTTTGCCCTTTTGAATCGAGATGTGTTCCCTTTTCCAGGATGTAATCTCTAATATGTAATGACGGTATGGTCACTGCTCCTCTTTATGGAAATGAAAACGGGCTTGTGCGCCTTTTCACTTGGAAAGTGGGTGTTTTTTGAAAAGGTTTGCCTAAAAAAGTCGGGAACGACCGTCTCCTTTATTTTCCCATGCTCTCGCCTCTTCACATCTTTTTAAAAAACATGCTTTATACTAACGGCTTCTACGTCTTCCATATTCCCCGGTAATCGCAGAAAAACCAACCAGAGCAGAGTAGAGCGTCAGAGTTCTCTTTCAGGTTTTACCAACATTACTCGATTGTGGAAAAGAGATTCCCGTGGGAGGCTGGCCAGTGACACCGCGACTGAAACCCTCGTCGGAAACCATGGACCAGAACCTGATCAATCCAACGGCCCGGAAAACGGCCCCAGCCACCTAGCCATCGAGGGCGAGCGCGAGTGCAGTCCTAGGAACTGGTGGCAGTGGCTTGCACCTTCTGATCCAAGTGTTCTTTACCGTATGCTTGAGCAGTCAACAAAGAATGAAAACATGCTGAAACAGGCGTTGAAAAAGGCTAGAAGAGCAACTTGCGCCAAAAAGGGCAGCCAAGGAAAGGACCCGTACCTTACGGATGACCCCGACGAGGGATTATTGAGGACTCCCCGCACCAAACCGATGTTTCAGCAATCAAAAAACCCCATGTTCAACACCACCAGACCACAACCGATCATAGGGAAAAGGACGTACTGTCATCCACCTGTAACGCCACATTCCAAAACAGCTGACCTGCTTTCGGGAGCACCTATGCCACCTCCGATCATGGGACCACTGGTCCCTACAGTAGTACCACCACCTTCCCCGGACTACCACCGTTCCCACCCGCTGGAGCCACTGTCCAGACAGCCCAATCTATATCAAGCCAGCAACCCAAATTCATTCATCCACAAACTCACCACACCCTGGACCCCATCCAACTCAACCAATACAGTACACCACCCCCGGACTGCTGTCCGTTTTGAGGAAGCGATTCCCCAGACCAACGTTGCCACAACCGTCTAGCCAGTTGATTCACGGCTACAACCAGGCCCCACCTGCAGAAACACCTTCCTATGGACTTCGGTCAAATGAAGAAGTCATTGAAGGGAAGAATTACTGGCAGAAAATGCAGCTCGGAGAGCGAGACAAAAATGCTGGGTTTCCGTCATTTCCGACTGAAGCAAGTTCCAAATTGCCTGAAAACCTAAAGCTGCCAGAAAATCTCCAAGTACGCTGGGTGAAAGGAGATCCTAGGCCCCATCTGCTCAATTTCGACAGAGTCATGACTCTGCACGGCCTCTTGACGATGACATGAAGATCATTGTTTTCCCAGCTATTGGAAGGAGCGCCCAGAACATGGGTGTCAAGACTAGATTTCTCCGGGAAGAAACTAGAGGATGTTTTATCAAGCCGTTCGTGGAACGTTACAGTTACAACACCCACCTAGGAAATCACTCGCAGAGATCTTGAGGAAAATGAGACAGAGAAGGATGAACTGTTATGGAATTTATCACCGATGGAGGGAGGTAGCCGGTCAGATGATCGACCGTCCCACAGAAGACGAGACCCAGATCAAATAATCACCTCATGCCTGGAGAACCCTATGCAGATCATTCAAGTCCCTTGGGATTTTGTGACTTCAAACACCTAAAAGTGCTGCTTGCGGCTGGCCGAAGAAACTATCACTACTGGAAGGTTTAAAAGGGTTGAATCTCCCTGGATCGGGACCCAGAACCATATCAGAACCGTCAGAACCGTGATAGCAACAACAATCACAACCACAACAACAATAATCAAAACAACAACAACAAGACTGTCCCAACACCACCGGTGAACCAAGTACAACCCCGAGTTCTCACCGATTACCCACCTCCTACCTCTCCCCAAGTAGGTATTTACCAGGCGCAGTCCTCAGGATCGGGCCAGAGTTACAGGGCAACACCTCCCCCTCGTGATTACCAGACTCGACCCCAACGTCAGTACTCGGCCTTAGGAATGCCCCTGAGCAAAGCATACAAAAAGTTAAGAGAAAATGGTTTTCTCTTGAAGCATCCAAACCCTAAGCCTGGGGTCACCCAACTCGGGTCTGATTTAAACAGCTTCTGTGACTATCACCAGATGAAGGGTCACAGTGTAGACAATTGTAGAGCGTTGCGTCATGCAGTACAGGATCTGATTGATGCAGGGGAAGTTCATTCCCTAAGACCACTCCCAACACTCAGAATAACTCAATCCCATCACATTTGAACATGATAAGTCTGGTAGGGGAGAAAGAAAGAGAATCAGATCTGGGAAGGATTGTGAAAATAAATGCCATGGGAGTTCCTCTGAGCCGGCCACCAAAGCGCGCCCCACCAATCATGTTGTCACCGGTACTCGATGCATTCCGAACCCCCCGTCCAGTGATTCATTACGACATTCAACCCATGATGGGAGATATCTAGCTATGACGCATGAAATGCGAAACACAGTTGAGCATCTAGTAGGGCAAGGAAGGGTGTCCATAATCACTCTGCTGGTAGTGAGTCGACATATGGAAAAGAATCCGAGATACTAGTGGGGCTAAACTTTGAAGCCTTGGAGCTGCATAAAACCATGAAGGTGTTGGAGGTGGTAGAAGCATGGTGCCGGCAGAAGATTGTCGGAAGGCGAGGAAGGAAAGTCTGATGCAATGTCATCATGATTACTGATGGAAGAAGAAGATCCACCGGCTATAACCCCTGTTAAGGACCATTTCTGATAGCAGCGGAAAAAGGATGATGACTTTGAGAAAATCACACTTAACCCGCTCAGGAAGGCATTTCAAGCCCGCTGAGCTCGCAGAAGAGCCAGAAATGCTACACAGAGAGTCCACGACCTTACTCTGAATGAGTCAGAGAACAAATTGGGGGAGAAGAAGAGCTCTTGAGAAAGCTGAAGACAACCAGCATACCCATCACAATTTGGTCCTGTTGACGATTTCAGAGGAGCAAAGATGCGGTGGCCCGACACTGAGAATGGATAAGAACAGCCAGCGTCGGTTGAAAGCATCGTAGCCCACCTGTCCGGACTCCGGACTCTCCATAACATTCACTGACGACGAGATCCCTCGTCAGGCAGGAAAGGCCCTCTACATAACGTGAAGGCGGGGGATTCCAAGTCCCAAACTTTGATTGATGATGGGGCTGAGGTGAATGTCTGTCCGCTCCGAGTAGCCCGTCATATGGGACTCAACGATTCAAGCCGGTGGATATGACATTGAGTGCCTATGACAATAGTCATAGAAAGGTTTTGGGAACTGTCACTTCCAATCTTGATCGAGGACGTCTCCCTGACCATCGAAGCAATGGTCATAGACATATCCTCCACCTTCAACCTTCTGTTAGGACGGGAGTTCATCAATCAGATCAAAGGAGTCCCCTCAGTCGTCCACCAGAAGCTGAAATTCAAACACGAGGGGCGAATCGTGGAGGTTTGGGAGAGGCCAGAGCTGAGTCCCCGCTATTTGAGATTAATACACCGGGGGGTCGAGAGTTAACACTCGGGGGCTTCACGGTGGAGAGGCCACATTCACAGGTAAGTCAAACTTCTTCCATCACTCCTCTCTACTTCGACCCTAGTGTCTATAGCCCCGCATCACACACATGATGTCTCGGATGGGCTACAAACAGGGGAGTGGGCTAGGCAAGGAGCTACAGGGCATGGAGGAGCCACTAACCGCGTATATCGGAGGTCGAGGAGCCGGGTTAGGATTTACAGAAATACCAGGTATGTTGTTGACAGATTCACATGTAAGAATTCCCGTAGATTCTTTCTTATCAGTTAACCTTGAACCATGTGTATCTGTGAGTTGTGATAAGCAGAAAGCAGTTCGAGCTCAGGGAAGTCAGGAGGCAATGGAGTGGGAGAGCTGGTCGACCACTTTACTTCCCCTCTACTCATGCCTTGAAGACCATGGCGACAAGGGATGCAACCAAGGAATGCCCGAGGATGCAGCGGAGAGCAGTGTCACGATCAAACCAGTCATCAAGGACCCCGCACCCTCGGTAGATGGCCATGGAGCGTGCCTTGTCGTCTATCATAAGAAAGCGGAGCTGATCCCCGGGAGCCTTACTTAGTTAGCCTAGTTAGCAGTAGCGATGATAACGATAGTGATAGTGACGGTGATAGTTTTAGTGATGGTGGTAGTTACAGTTGTATCAGGAATGTCGACAATGCAAGTAGATTCGGATTAAGGGATGGATCGCCACCACTTATTTTCACTTGTAAAAGTGGTGGCATTTTCTTACAATCTCTGAGCTGCCAAGCTCGTCGGATATTAATGAAAATTCAGTTCGTTCAGATTTCTCGTCTTTTCTGTCTTCTCAATTGTTTGATTCATCGCAAAATCTTGAGGCCGAAGAGAGGAGTACGATGAGGAGAGCATGCCTCCCATCGAACAATATTCCACCCACACCCAGATCGTGGAAGACACAGTAGCAAAATATCGGAACACCCGATAACCCTAAAACCTTGCAAGTCGGTTTAGGTCTGAGCGAAACAGAAAAATGTGACTTGACTTCTCTACTAACTGAATATGTCGATGTTTTTGCGTGGAGTTACGCAGACATGCCGGGATTGATCCTGACATTGTCCAACATCGAATACCGTTGTACCCTGATGCCAAACCTAAGAAACAACGTTTGAGAAGAATGAAACCCGAGCACCAATTGAAAGTGAAAGAGGAAGTTGAGAAGTTGTTACGTGTTGGCTTTTCGGGTCGTCAATTACCCCGACTGGCTAGCCAATATCGTAGCCGTCCCAAAGAAAAATGGAAAGGTGCGAGTATGCATTGACTTTCGGGACTTGAACGAGGCTAGCCCCAAAGACAGCTTTCCCTTACCCCACATTGATATCCTTGTTGACAACACTGCCCACATGCACTACTGTCATTCATGGACGGATTTTCGGGTTACAACCAGATCCGAATGGCTGTAGAAGATCAGGAAAAAACATCCTTTATTACGCAGTGGGGAACCTTTTGTTACGTGAACATGCCCTTTGGCTTGAAAAATGCCGGAGCCACGTATCAAAGGGCTGCCACTACATTATTGCATGATATGATTCACAAGGAAGTGGAGGTATATGTAGACGACATGATCGTCAAAGCTGCCCAACGGGAGGACCACTTGATAAACCTGAGAAAGTTCTTTGATCGGATGCGGAAGTACCAATGAAGCTAAACCCCGAGAAATGTACATTCGGAGTGACCGGGGGAAAGCTTTTGGGCTTCATGATCACTACTCGAGGAATCGAGGTAGACCCAGATAAAATAAAGGCCATTCAAGAAATGCCTCCTCCGAAAACCGAAAAAGAATCAGAGGTTTCTTAGGCAGAGTCCAATACATCAGAAGATTCATATGCAGTTAACTGAGACCTGTGACCTATCTTCCGTCTGTTGAAGAAAGACGCATCTAAGGTCTGGAACGAGCAGTGTCAGGAAGCCTTTGAGAAGATCAAAACCTATTTGCAAACCCGCCCGTCTTAGTACCGCCCCAGGAGGGTAAGCCAATGATTCTTTACCTGACAGCTCGGGAAACATCCATGGGCGCCATGCTAGCCCAGGAACAAGGATCCCCACCACGTGAAAAGTCGATCTACCATATCAGCAAGAAATGGGTCGATGCGGAAACACGATACTCTGACATCCACAAATTCTGTGCTGCTTTGGTCTGGGCTACGAAGAAGCTAAGGCACTATTGTTAGGGCAAGAGGTTCATCTGATTGCGCGCATGAACCCTATAAAGTACCTTCTGGAAAAACCAATTCTTGACGGCCGCTTATCCAGATGGTCCCTATTATTGTCTGAATTCGATATCACTTTCAAAATTCAGAAATCAATCAAAGGGAGTGCCATAGCCGAACACTTAGCAGAATGCCCAGTAGCGTCCGAGTTCTTTGGCAATGACGATTTCCCGGACGAGCAAATCATGACATTACGAAGAACTTGCTGGAGGTTATACTTTGATGGTGCCGTCAACCATAAGGGTAAAGGGGCAGGGATCTTGTTGATCCACCCTGAAGGGGATCTACTTCCAGCTGCTGTAAAAATCAATTATCCGGTCACTAACAACATGGCAGAATACGAAGCCTGCATCCTGGGACTTGAAATGGCATTAGAATTGCAAGTGGAGGAGTTAGAGGTTTTTGGCGATTCTAATCTCGTTATTTCGCAAGTCAATCAGACTTGGGAGATCAGAGAAGAACGATTGATCCCCTACCATGACTACCTTTCATACTTGATCACCTGCTTTCGAAATGTGACCTTCAAGCACGTGAACCGGAGCCAGAACATCTTTGCTGACTCTTTAGCCTCCTTGGCTTCAGTAGTCCAGGTACCAACCGGTTCACTATACTTCCCCTTGTGGATAACCATGACTAATGCACCCTCGTTTGAGATTGGAGCCATCGAGACAGGGGAAGTCGAGGACGAGTGGTTTGTGGACATTGAGAATTTCCTTAGAAGAGGAGAGTATCCGTCAGAAGCCACTAAGCAGACCGCATCGCACTAAGAAGAATGTCAAATCAGTACGTGGTCTGCGGAACCAGGGTCTACAAGAGAATGCCGAACGGAGTCCAACACTTGTGTGTGACCCGAAAAGAGGCTGATAAGATCATCGAGGACGTCCACGAGGGAGTATGCGGGACCCATGCTGGAGGACATTCCCTATCCCGAAAAATCCTCAGGCTAGGGTACTACTGGACAACGATGGAAGCCGATTGTCACGAATTCGTGAAAAAGTGCGCCAAGTGTCAGACCCATGCTAACTTGCAACACCTGCCTCCTCTACCCCTAACAGCCATGGCGGCTCCTTGGCCGTTCTCTATATGGGGAATCGACATCAGGAGAAATCCACCCAAAGCTTCAAATGGACACCGCTACATCCTTGTAGCGATAGATTATTTCAGCAAATGGGTAGAGGCACGGTCGTTTGCGAACATCGGATCAAAGCAAGTTGCCCAGTTCATCGAGCGAGACATCATATGCCGATACGGAGTTCCATCAGAGTTCGTATCAGACAACGGTCCCCAATTTGACGGAGACACTATCCGGGTCATGGAAAAATACGACATCCGTTACCACAGATCATCCCCATACAGACCTCAGACTAACGGAGCGGTCGAAGCCGCCAACAAAGCCGTAAAAAGCGCACTGGCAAAAATGGTTGAAACGTACAGAGATTGGCCGGAAAAGCTACACTATGCTCTCTGGGGTTACCGCACTACGTCAGAACTGCAACCGGAGCCACCCCGTACTCCTTGGTGTATGGGTCAGAATGTGTTTTGCCAATCGAGCTTGAAATTCCGACCCTTCGGGTCACTAACGAACTGAAAATTGTTGAAAGTGATTGGTTGCAACAGCGTTATGACAGTCTTGCTCTTCTTGATGAAAAGCGCCTACAGGCATTATATCACATCCAGGGTTATCAAAAGAGAATGGCTAGAGCGTTCAACAAAAGGGTCAAAGAACGAAACATCCAAGTGGGCGACCTCGTCCTAAAAGAGCTGAGAAAGGACTTGCCAGACCCACGAGGGAAGTTTAGACCGAACTGGGTGGGCCCTTATCTGGTCAAAGAAATAACCCCTCACGGCGCGGTATTACTGACAGATTTGGACGGAGAGGAATTTCAAAGTCTTGTCAATCTTGACCGGCTGAAACGATATTATGTCTGAACCGTCATAAAAATCCAAAAACACACGCATTCATCCAAAAATCAGAAAAAAAATGCATCCACAAAAATGCATCAAAAAGAAACGCATCCACGCAAAAGTTATCATTATCATCTGCATTAGGTTTAGCTTAATTGCATTTGCATTTGCATATCCCTAGTGTCGAGGTGCATCTCGATCTTTAATTCTAGGAAAGTCAAATAAGTCATCAAAGGCCGCCGAATTCTTGTATCATTTTCCCCGAAGAAGTCTCGAAAAGATCTCTAACCTCCCGTGAGAGTTGAGTGCATGAGAGAAACACAGAGCGTGCAAGACCCAGAGCGCTTAATGCATTTTAAATTTCAAAACACCATGTGAGGGTCCTCCATCACGGAACCAAACATTGATGAGAAAAGCGTGTTACCATTCATGTCAAAATTTGGGAATAGTAGAGAGAAACAATTATCTGTCGATAGGGATGACGAGGCACCTAGGATCGAAGAAAACCTCCACAAGGCCAAAAGCCCTATTGACCTTGAAAACGATCCCTTAGTGAACCCCGCTGAGCCTTTCATTGAGAATCTTTTCAAAAACAGCTCCACGATATACCACCCCACATCACGCAACCATTCACCCCCGCAAAAGAGGATAAAAGAGCTGGAGCCATGGTTCCTTCCCCACCTTTTAAAGCATGGAGGAAAGCTTGAAAGAGGTACCCAAAGAGGATGAAAGCAAGAGAAGCGGGACACAAAACGCTCAAAGTAATAAAGAGAGGAAATGAAAGTCTCACACCATTCGATATCTCCACACTTGATAAATAGACGAGACCAGAAACATCAAATACGAAGAAATGCAAATAGATTACTCAAAGAAAGTGCCAAATCAAAAACGAGAACACATGACAATCCGCACAAATGCGAAAAGAGTCCGAAATCACTCCATCCATGGCGAAGGTGAAGCATATCCTCCGTTGCACCAAAGCTACACAATCCTCAAACAAATCCTCCGGTCCCATATGACATACCCTGCAGCCCCGTTATAACCCATCGAAAGACCTCCGACTTAGAGATGGTATTTGCTTGATTCGAAAAGTACCAAATTTGAAACATGAAAGGCCACAACGCGTCCGATCTTGTCAATACAATCGTGCACAAACGAGTGTCAAAGAGATCAGGAAGTAGAGAAAAACGAGTGTTCATCACCCCGATTAAAGAAAGCCTAACTGACCTTAAGAAAGGAAATGGAGAGGTATAAGAAATCCCGAGAGACCTCCCTTGGGTAGATTTTCCAAGAAAGAAGTGACTCAGAAATGACTAATCTGACTTAACTAGAGTTCTTGGCTGAGCTCACCTTGACACAACATCCTCGTTGCATTCAATCATATCCAATTCAAAAAATGCATGTAGAATAGATTTGCATCCATCGGTTCGGACATAATATCCTACACCACGGAAAGAGAAAAATGAGTATGCTCTTTTAGAAGGGGGCAGCCACAGCATAGAGCCTGTCTCCTTCACCAATCGGCACGACAACAATTCTCCGAGACCACACAACCGTCAAAACAAAGGACCAAAAGTCTTCGGGCGCTGTTCAAGGAAAATGCCCCGCAAGACATCCCCCCTCACCGCCAAATTCCTCACTCGCCAAAATACATGAACTACGTAAGGTCTGATCTCAACAGGGAGTTGAGTACGTAGGCAACCCTCTCAGGGTGCGACCCCGTCCCAAACAGAACCCCTCCTCCCCTCGGACCACAAGGCCGTCGCCATCACTCTATGAAGAAATTCGCCTCAATCGAGAGGATCATCTCGGGGCTAAACCGGAGCCCTCAAACCGTATCGAATCCAAACTCATCAACCATCCCAGAGTCGTTGCTCACAAGGGATTCACATATCATACCGGAGCCCTCAAACCGTATCGAATCCAAACTCATCAACCATCCCAGAGTCGTTGCTCACAAGGGAGCCATAGATCAGACTGGAGCCATCCGATCATACCGGAGCCCTCAGATCATATCGAACCCGAACCCCATCAACCATCCTAGAGTCGTTGCTCACAAGGGAGTTGCGTATCAAACCGGAGCCATCTCAAACTCTGGAGCCAAAAGTCATACCGAATCCCGAAACCATAGTGCACATCGGGCCAAGACTACAAAAACGAAACCAAAACAAAAGTCCCACACTGACCAAGTCAAAGGCGACATCGACCGAAAGCATTAGACCATCACATCCCTCACGGAAGCAACCAAAAGCAGCAAATCATGGACCAATCCGCAGCTAGAATCATCCTTCAATCAACCAACGAGTTTCGTACTTTCAATTGCATTCTAGGCCCGTCATAAGTCCTAGAGCTAGACACCGAGTTCTAGTTGAGGCCCGTCATTAGTCCTCATAATTTCGAAGATGCATTCTAGGCCCGTCATAAGTCCTAGAGCTAGACACCGAGTTCTAGTTGAGGCCCGTCATTAGTCCTCATGCATAACCCTTATACGATTGTATTCTAGGCCCGTCATTAGTCCTAGAGCTAGACACCGAGTTCTAGTTGAGGCCCGTCATTAGTCCTCATACATTTCGAAGATGCATTCTAGGCCCGTCATAAGTCCTAGAGCTAGACACCGAGTTCTAGTTGAGGCCCGTCATTAGTCCTCATGCATAACCCATATACCGATTGTATTCTAGGCCCGTCATTAGTCCTAGAGCTAGACACCGAGTTCTAGTTGAGGCCCGTCATTAGTCCTCATACATTTCGAAGATGCATTCTAGGCCCGTCATAAGTCCTAGAGCTAGACACCGAGTTCTAGTTGAGGCCCGTCATTAGTCCTCATGCATAACCCATATACCGATTGTATTCTAGGCCCGTCATTAGTCCTAGAGCTAGACACCGAGTTCTAGTTGAGGCCCGTCATTAGTCCTCATACATTTCGAAGATGCATTCTAGGCCCGTCATAAGTCCTAGAGCTAGACACCGAGTTCTAGTTGAGGCCCGTCATTAGTCCTCATGCATATTGAGATGTATTCTAGGCCCGTCATTAGTCCTAGAGCTAGACACCGAGATCTAGTTGAGGCCCGTCATTAGTCCTCATACCATCAATCACCGCAATCTGGGCCCGTCATAAGTCCCCGTGCACCCGCGCCCATAAGAGCAAATCATATGCCATGGTGAGAATTTTTGGCGCCCCGTCAACCTTGATCCAATTCTGCAAGCCTTCTATTGCAGAATTGAATCAAGGGGAGCCATCTGTAGACACCAAAAATTCTCACCCATCTCGTTTTGAAACAAATATACAAAAATAAGCATGCTTCTAGAAACGAGGCGGTCGTCCCCGTTTTCGACCAAAGGAATTTCTTTTTACCGACATTTAAACCTCACATTCCTGTGAAAAAGGAGCACGAGCTTTTTATTGAAATCTGTTTTTAACTGACTTCATTTCCTATACATATTTTTGTCGCTTTTGTTCTAAAAACATTTCACGGTTTTGTTATTATCTTGTATCATTTCTCGCATGCATATACTGAAAATCTACATAGCGTAACTGGTAAGAGATTAGTCACAGAACCCATAGGTCTTGCGTTCGAATCCTGGCGTGGGCGTTTTTGCTCGTTATTTTCCTCTCAGCTTCGATTGGGGATTAGGTAGCATATTCTCGCATGGGAATACCGAATTCTGTCCTGGTGTAGTTGGGAGAAGTATAGTGTTCGAACGTGGGGATCCGAGTTCAAAACTCGTAGTAGTAGCATTCTTGCCATTTTTTTGTTGTTGTTCCCTTTCTCCCTTTTAATCGGTCCAGACACAGCCCAAGGGACCCAAAATCAAAACCCAGCCCATGTTTCAAAAAAACCCTAGTATGCCATCTGTCTACCCCTCCAGTATAAAACAATCAAAAAACCCTACAGTATGACACACGTTTTTACCACTCAGCAGACACCAATCCCAATTTTCATTCTCCCGGTCATCATTCTTCGTTTCCCATTTTCGAAACTGAAGAACTAAGAACCCAAATTTCTTTCGTCTCTCCTCTTTCTTCCCACTTTGAGTCACCAGAAGAAGCGCTACCCCCCGGCACTCGACACCATCACCGTCCTTCCTCAGAAGCTTCGCTACCCCATTATCATCTCTTTCGTTTTGGTTCTAAGAGCAGAGTAAGTGGTAGTTCTCAGTCTCTCACCGAAGGTCACTCCATTCCGCTTTCGTTTTTTTTCCTCCCTTTCATTTTTTTGAGCAAATCAGTCCTCGCCGAGAAAAATATCGATGATGGCAAGAGATAAGAAAACTCGGTCGGGAATCTATTTCGAAGGAAGTGTTGGCCCCTTTTTTTCCCCTCCGCTTTGATTTTGCGCTGTTGAAATTTCTTCTTGCTGATGAACCCATTCAAGGGTGAAGGCTAATGGATGATTTTGTCGGAAATCTATCGACGCAGGTGTTTTACCCCTCACCTCATTTCTCTAAGCCGGCAATCGCCATTCCGTGGGTTTGATTTCACTCATTAACCAATGTTGATCAGTTGCTATTTTTTCGTTTTGTTCTCGTATTTATCTAGCTTTACCACTTCGTGCGCGCCTTGTCGAAAACCAGACCCGCTTTGGTCTGTGTGTTCACAATGGTCAGGCGATTTCAAACTCAAGAAATTCTTCTCTCAGTTGCATGTGGATTACTTTTGTGACTTCATTCTTCTGGTCTGTCGCGAATGTGTCCTATGGCCTCCTAATGGTCTTTACACCTTTTGCTTACGAAGAGACGGCCCATTTGGTGTTCGACATTGTACTAGTTGTCGTTAAAATTTTTCGATATTGTCCTACGTATGAGTGAGGCCCTGGTTCGAGAAATATAAGCGGTGCCCGGTACCTACTACCTTCTGATTTAGGCAAAAGGGTTTGATAAAGTTCTGTATGTGGTTGTACCTTTGATTCTGCACTACTTGTTATAATTGCCTCAGAAGCATGCTATCTTACTGTGGGAATTCATCTGTTCGACTTATTGTGAGCTATCCAGAGGGTTTGTTTTCCCTCATCCCTTTCGCAGGAGATCAATCCGACCCATTATCGAGATGAACCGACTGTTACTCCTATTCCATTTCCTCTCCATTTTTTTTTTACACATTCATCGTTATGTTTGGTATTCATCTCTCTCGGTTAATCCCTGACTTGGTGTGGTTGTTTTATTTGCCTATTGACTTCGCAGGAAGCTTATTCTTCATTTCCCTGGTACAACGAACTCTTAACCCCAGTCTCCTTCTGTCTGATGGGTTTGTGTTCATGGATGTGCATTTATCCTGGTTTAAGTTGTATATAATGATGTTTCCTCTATCTGTTTCCTTCGAGTTTGGTGATAGAATGAGTAAAATTGATCATGTTGGGTTCCTGGTGCTTGTGTACGACCTATTAGCCGTGGTTTGATTTGTTATTTCAGTTCCAAATGACTTTGTTACTCTCTGTGTGTATAAGAAGTTAGGGAAGCAGATTAATCCCGAGTCATGTGGTTTGACAAAAAAAAAAGAGTTGGCATTTTGTCTGATTAATGTATGAGCATGGCAAGTCTGAGAAAGTCTAAAAAAAAAAAAAACGGTTAGTAACCCCACATTAGGATCCAACGATTATGTTAGTTCTTCTTTACGGGACCGTTAGTCTAGATTAAGCCTTGCTTTAAGTTGCTAATCATTTCATAATTTCATTCTAGATTTTGTACATAACTGTTCTGTTTACCTACCCTTGAGTGGCCATGGAAAGATGATAAATAGTGGAGAATAATAACTGATTAGCAACCCATACATTAGGGTTCACCTTATCGTTGCTTTACTTGAGAGTTCTAGGATTAATTAAATCTGTTTTGTCCTCTGTTTTTTCTGAGATTTATCCTCGCATATACATTACTTCAATAACCTCTGAGCTTCAACCCTGAGCATGTATGATTTATGGATGGTCTCTGAAATTCATGCGCATATGTATATATGGTTTATGTGGCTTTATTGAGATTCATGCCTGCACTTTGGTTTATTGCGGTGGATTTGTATGGACTGGTTCTGTTTGGGCTTGCATAAACATCGGCCCAAATCCATTTCTTTTCAGACTTGGTCCATAACTAGCCAAACGGGCTAGAACAGGTGGCCCTAGAAAGCCAACTAGGTTGCCCTCTTTGTGGACCCTTGAGGCCCACTCTAGAAAAGCTTTAGGATCAAGAGTTTGTCTCACTCAAACGGCCGTAGAGTCCGGACGGTGAGAACAACCCTTTCTATTTTAAGACTTTCCAAACCATCCCTTCATTAAGATAAAATTGTACATCCAGTTGGGTCCAAAAAAAAGAGTACATGAGTCATCAATTCAAATTCTCCTTTTGATTAAGGATCTGGCCCATCTTTTCAAAGTTTTCTATCCAATGGAAATTCAAATTGTCTCTTTTTTTTTTTATTTATTATTTAGTATCATCAAACTCTTCCTTCTTTTGACTTTGAGTCAACAAAAAAACTCTCTCTGATTTCTTCAAGTTGGCCCAATTGCCTTGCTTCAGCCCAAACTCAAAGCCCGGCCCACTACTTCCCAAACCCGGCCCACCACTCCTCAGCCCAGGCCCTATACTCCCTTCAGCCCGAAGTTCGCCCATGACTCATTCGGCCCAATACCAATGCCAAAGCCCACCATCAACCCAAAACCGAGCCCAAACTCAAAGCCCGGCCCACTACTACCCAAACCCGGCCCACAAAGCCCAAGCCCAAAAGTCCTCGGCCCACAATCCAGCCAAAACCCGTATACAAGCCACGGCCCACAACCAAAAAAAAACCGGCCCCAATCCACTTGGCCCATGACCACTCTCGCCCAAACCATCTCGGCCCAAGTCTATGCCTGGCCCAATTGCCTTGACCCGGCCCATTAAGTCCAATCCAAACTTGAAGTCAAAACCATCTCGGCCCGAACCCAAACTCGTGGCCCAAAACTCGAAATCCATGACCCAAAGCTCTAAACCCACTACCCAATCACATATCGACCCGGCCCAATTACATATCGACCCGGCCTAAGCCATCTCGGCCCAAATATCCAAACCTAGCCCGAAGCCCATGATCCAAACCCAAATGCCCACACTTGGCCCAAGACCACTCTCGGCCCAAATATCCAAACTTGACCCGAAGCCCATAATCCAAGCCCAAGCCCTCGGCCCACAATCCAGCCCAAAAGCCCACATCCTACAACCCAAGCCCAAAAGTCCTCGGCCCACAATCCAGCCAAAATCCTACAACCCAAGCCCAAAAGTCCTCGGCCCCCAATCCAGCCCAAAACCCACAATCCAAGCCCAAAAGCCTCGGCCCACAATCCAGCCCAAAACCGTATACAAGCCCCGGCCCACAACCAAAAAAAAAAAACCGGCCCCAAGTCCACTTGGCCCATGACCACTCTCGGCCCAAACCATCTCGGCCCAAGTCTATGCCTGGCCCAATTGCCTTGACCCGGCCATTAAGTCCAACCCAACTTGAAGTCAAAACCATCTCGGCCCGAACCCAAACTCGTGGCCCAAAACTCGAAATCCATGACCCAAAGCTCTAAACCCACGACCCAATCACATATCGACCCGGCCCCAATTACATATCGACCCGGCCTAAGCCATCTCGGGCCCAAATATCCAACCTAGCCCGAAGCCCATGATCCAAACCCAAATGCCCACACTTGGCCCAAGACCACTCTCGGCCCAAATATCCAACTTGACCCGAAGCCCATAATCCAAGCCCAAAGCCCTCGCCCAATCCAGCCCAAAAGCCCACATCCCACAAAGCCCAAGCCCAAAAGTCCTCGGCCCACAATCCAGCCCAAAAGCCCACATCCTACAACCCAAGCCCAAAAGTCCTCGGCCCACAATCCAGCCCAAAACCCACAATCCAAGCCCAAACCCTCGGCCCACAATCCAGCCCAAAAGCCCTCGGCCCACAATCCAAGCCCAAAAGCCCTCGCCCACAATCCAGCCCAAAACCCACAATCCAAGCCCAAAGTCCGGCCCAAGTTCATGTCCCCGGCCCAAGTTCATAACCCCGGCCCAAGTTCATAACCCCGGCCCAAGTTTATAACCCCGGCCCAAGTTCATAAACTCGGTCCATTACCCAAGCCCAAAACCAAATCAGGTCTAAGACCCAGCCCAAAAGTCCAAACCAATGCACATTAAGCCCATTCGGCCCAAAAACCAATGATTGGTCCAAACCCACAAAAATCAAACCAAACCCACAAAAATCAAACCAAACCCACAAAAATCGAGCCAAGTCCACAAGAATCAAACTTGGACCCGAACTTTGACCTTGACCCGAACTTTAACTTGGACCCGAGCTTTGACCTTGACCCAAACTTTGACCTGGACCCAAACTTTGACCTTGACCCGAACTTTGACCTTTACCCAAAACCTTGACCTAGCCTGACTTTGACCCAACCCGAACTTCATTCCAATCCAAACCCAATTCATTCAAACCAAATTCAATTCAAACCCAAATTCATTTAATCCAATCCACACTCAGCTTGTAAATTTCATTCAAATTCCCAAAACCAAAAAAAAAAAAAAAAGAATTTCAAACCATCATTTTATTCAAAAAGAAACCTTTTTGTGAAATTTTTTAAAGGAAAAACTATTCTCACACCACAGAAAACTCTTCTCAAACGCAGATAGTTCTTCTCACGTATACAGAAAGTTTTCTCCTAAAAACATTTCTCAAACCAGTGTTTCTTCACCGAGGATTCCGAACGAGCTTTCAAAAAATTTTCCAACTCAGTTTTCAAACTCAAAATTAAACTGTTTTCGGGGAACATGGGATGTCCAACATCTTCAAAGAACGTTTTCTCCCCAGTTAGGCATCACTTGTCTCCCTTCCAAAATAAAAATCCGAGGCGGGGCACTGGGGTCATAATCTCCCTTGTCGCAGTCTGGATCTCTTTAGGCGGGGCATGGGGGTGACAAACCTCCCCTAATTGCAGCCTAGATTTTTACAAGGCGGGGTGCTAGGGAATAACGACCTTCCTAGTTGCAGCCAGGATTTTAGAATCGTCTAACTCCCTTCCGCTCGATTTCAATGTTTTCAGTTTTTAATTTTTTAAAACCCGGGAGTTAGAGACGTTATTAGGGTTCGACCGAGAACATCTCATTCATGTGTTTATCTCTGAATCCTATTTTTCGACATAAATTCATGCCCCATCTTTCGAGCCTTGGCACTTACCATCAATTAAGTGTCCAGGGGTACATAGGGTAATCCCTCGGGATTATCCGCCCTTTTCACAAAAAAAATGATTTTTCCAGTTTTAAAAACTTTAAGAGAGACATTCTGAATACCCCAATCCAACATCTCCTTTAGAGCTTTAGGACCCATAAACACTTCCCAATCCTCCTTTCAACCAACTCTAAGTCCATAGGACTTCCAATTCTTGAAGACTCCCAAAACCTGAAACATCTCCAAAACCGAATACTCGCAAACCAAATATCCTCCTCCATACTCAATCATCCTCAAAACCCGAATTCCTCTTCAACCCATTCGATTCCCAAAACACCTCAAGAACTGACCATTTCAAAATCCAAACACAATTAAAACCCTCACATCCAGCCAGACCAACTCCAATACCGGCCTCATCCTCGCCCTTCGCTCAATCCTATCCTTTGGTTTTTAAATGAATCTCTCCAAAAAGGTTTTGAAAAAGGAAATCCTGACAATTGGAGACCGAGATTTCCTCGGGCACCAATCCGAAGTCGTGGTCATTGCCGCTTCCAAGGGGTGTAACCCAGTGCGAACCCACACAGAATCTTAGTATGATCAGATAAGTCCTATCCATAGGCAATAAATCATCAGAGTCAATTAACGGTTCTTAGAACCCTTCTCCTCCCTTCCTAGTTCCTTAGGTCAAACTAGGTGGCGACTCTAGTCAATTCCGCCTTATAGAGGCATAAGTCCGCGTGGGGCCCATTGAGAGCGGGTGTAGTGCTCACTAGCATTCCCCATAAGCTTTCTGGGAAAGACGGACGATGTAGTAGGTATTTGAGGGATGCCACGAATAACGGGTTTTCACCCTCCACAAAATGGCAATTTCTATGGTCTAGATTTCTTAGTCAGACCATATTTAATAGACCCCCCTCATACCGAAAAATCACCCTCCACATCAGCTTTCACCACCTCTTTCATGTTAGGATTCAGTCTTCTCTGCGGTTGGACCAAAGGTTGGTAATCATCCTCCATATATATGTGGTGGGTGCAGAAGCGGGGGTCAATGCCTTTGATGTCTGATATGGACCAGCCAATAGCTCTTTTGTGGCTTCGACGCACCTTCAAGAGACTTTCCTCTTGTGCACCTGTTAGAGAGGAGGAGATAATAACAGGTAGAACACAGGGGTCAGTCAAATAAGCATATTTTAAGTGTGAAGGTAAGGGTTTCATCTCCACGATGGGAGGCTTCTCACCGATGGTGGAGGCTTTTGGGCAGACCGCTCTAATGGTTCTGGTGGTGGGTAGCGTGGCATGGCATAAGATCTTCTACTGTCCAAGGCTGCCACCATCTCTACTACCTCTTGGTCAATAACCTGCTCATCACGAAACTCAAGTAGAGCAAGTTTAAGAGCATCATAACAAATCAGAGAAGAGGAATTATCTTGCACTATAGAGTCAACAATGTCTGTAGCATAAACAGCTTCCACATGCGCAGGTTTCTTTACTACCTTAGACATGTCATACTCTATTGTTTCATCATGAATCTCAGTATAATTTTTCCTTTCCGACATCTATCAGAGCCCTAGCAGTCCGCTAAAAGGACGACCCAAAATCAGTGGTACCCTAGCATCCTCTTCCATGTCAATCACAATAAAATCAGCAGGGAACACAAAGGTTCCAACAGTCACAACCAAGTCTTCCACTATCCCTTTCGGAACACTAAGGACCTATCAGCTAATTGCAATTGAATTGAGTAGGCATGCATTCACCAATTCCAAGCTTATTAAATATTGACAGTGGCATGAGATTAATACTAGCTCCTAAATCACAAAGTCCACTACACAATCAACATCATCAATAGAGCAGGGTATAATTGGCAACCAGGGTCTCCAAGTTTTGGAGGCAGGTTCTTGAAGCTCTTAGCAGCACCGCTGATACCTCTTGTGTAAGATGCACGGTCTCAACCTCTTGCACGATCTCTTGTGGAGATGATGTCTTTCATAAACTTTGCATAGATCGGCATCTGTTTTAATGCATCAGAAAATGGAATGTTAATGTCAGTTTCTTAAAATGGCTCAAAAACTTTCCAAATTGTTCATCTAAATATCTATCTTTGAGCCTTTGGAAATGGAAGAGGAGGGAGAATCTTAGTGAGAGTAGGGTGTAGAAGTTTCAGGAGACTCCTTCTCCTTGGAAGTATTTTTCGGAGGAGGGGGGGTTTCCTCAAAAGTCTTTTGATCTTCCTCTTGAACGGTTTGAGATTCTTGATCCTCGCTTTCAGCTTGTGGATATGGTGATTCTAAATGCTTCCCGCTTCTCAGAGTCACTGCTTTAGCATGTTCTCTCGGATTTTGCTGGGCTGACTTGGAAATGTGCCAGGTGGCCTTTGAGAAAGTTGTTCTGAGATTTGGTCAAGTTGGGTTTTGAGACTCTGGTTGAATTGTATCTGGTTGGCATTGAATGCTTCCTGCTCAGTGAACTTAGTTTGGGTGGTCGACATGAAGTTCATCGTCATACTCTGCATGTTTTGCATCATGGCTTCCATCCTAGCTAAGTTACATCAGAAGAAGAGGGGGGTTGTTGTTGTTGTTGCTTGAACCCCGGTGGGCCACCTTGAGGTCTATACCCCATTTGAGAGTTGTTTGCTTGGTATGACTCTTGCGGTTTATATCCCATTGAGTTGTTGGAAGTATTACTCGGTCCTCCTTGGGTTTGTCATTGTTCTTCCATGAAAATTTGGGTGATTTCTCCTGGGGCGTTGTTGCTGTATGAGTTCATGGGACGGTTACTAACATAGCTCACGTTCTCATGATCACTAACGTAGTCTTCCCCTCGCAATGATGAGTTTCATGGGGACCCGCACAAATGGCGCATCCCTCCATAGGTTGATTTGAAGAAGAAGGACTGCAGACTTAAACTTTCTTTCTGGGCAGTTGCTAGTTTTTTCGACCATCTTAGTGAGAGAGGGATCTGAGCTGAGAGGTGATCAGTAGGCTCGACATGGAGTAGGCCTGCTGTCCTAGGAGCTCTACCTTTGTTCTTCGCCCACTGCCTTGTGTTGTTGGTCATGGTCTCAAGGAGCTCCATCGCTTCTTGAGGTGATTTGTTCATAAAACTTCCTCCAGCCGAGGAGTTCACAAGGAGTCGATTAGTATCGTCCAACCCATTGAAGAAAGAAAGGCAAAGAGACTGATCGTCTAGTCCGTGATGAGAACAATTCATCAACATTTCTTTAAAACGGTCCCATGCATCATATAATGTTTCCCCCGGCTCTTGAGTAAAAGTATTGATCTCACCAATCAACTGTCTTGTTCTGCTGGTTGGGTAATACTTTGCAAGAAACTTCTGAGCCATCTGAGCCCAAGTGTGGATAGATTTTGAGGGGAGGCTTCTGTACCATCTTGAAGCTGAGTCCTGGAGAGAGTGAGGGAATAACTGAGGTCTTATCCTTTCCTTTACGGCACCAGTTTTTCCAAAAGAATTACAAAAGTCAAGGAAGAGGCTCAAGTGGTTTGGTGCATCGTCTGGATTCGCTCCACTGAACCTTCCCAAGTCTCGGGTAACCGTAATGAAGTGGGTTTTAAATGTCCATTGTCCGTTCTCCTCTGGTGTTAAATCTGGAAGGACTATGGCTGAAGCTCTACCCTCAGTGCATGGTTGATAGTAGTCACTTAAAGCTTGAGGGTGGGCTTGTAGTTGTTCTCCTTGATTGTGCCCGTTGTTTTCTATTACTGGTTGGTCTTGATCCGCCATGGGTATACTTCTTAGATCCCTTCTAGCTCTTAGTAGGAAGCGCTCAAGATCGGGTCTCGGACTGACAAGCGGAGAACCACGAGCTCGGGTGCTTGGCATACACAAGGGGAGAAGAAAATACCTAAGTAGACACCAAAAGCGAAATGCTAACTATTAGAAACAAAGAAATATAAACAAGGATTAATGAAAACTAAAATATAAACAAAGACTCACAATAAAACAAACGTAAACAAAAACAAAAATAAAAATAAAAATAAACAAAAACTAAAATACTGAAACTGGGGAAAATGATAGAAACTATCAATTTCCCCGGCAACGGCGCCAAAAACTTGTTGTGCAAATACTATATATCACAAAATATACAAATATATGCAAAGAGTAGGCAAGTGCACCTATTCGATGTAGTACAACAAGTGTCGTATCCACAAGGAAATTGGTTCTATCTCCCTAGTCTCAGTATTTCGTTGTTGTTTATTTAGAAGCGGTAAAAATATGGGTTTAGCCGGAGGCAAGCGTAGTGATTGATTTGATAATAAAAATAGAAAACAATTAAACTAAAGTGGTATTATAATGGACTGAAATAAAGATGTACCCCGGGAAAGTGTAATCACCCAAATACTCCCAAACATAACATTTTATCCCAATTTGCTCTAGTTATCTATTAGGACTAAGTTATGACTAACTCTAAATCCTAGTGAAAGTCAATCTTACTAGTTAAATAAACCCTTCGGTTAGGTTGGATAAACGTCACTAGATAGCCTTAAACACAAGCCCTTAACAATAGCACTAAATCCACCAACTAATTAAAGAAGGAAAAATATAGGGTTGTCTCTCTCTTGGCCAAATCTCTAAATCACATGTGTATGAATTAAGAAGAAACCAAAATGCACAAAGGTGATCAATCTAGCACATTAATTAAATTTAGAGAGACAAAATAACTATATTAAGCAAATTAGGTTTACATGCTAGTTGGGGATTTGGGGTCAAACCCATCCCAAGGGTACAAAATAGGACTACTCAGACATTAAAGAAGTACAGAGAATAAAGAGTAAAGAGATAGCCATGGTTGTGTGAAGAAGCTTTAAAGGAGATGGGTCCTTTTCCCTTTCTCCTGCTCCTGTTTTCGTCGCTTTCTCGTCTTCGATCGCCTCTGCTTTATTTCTTTTCTGTCTGTTTTCTTCTTCTGTTCTGTTCGAGTCCGTCCTCGGCTACCCTTCTCCCTTTTTCAGTCCCAGTCTGTCTATCTTTTTATATTTTTTTGTCGAGTCCCTTCACTTCCGAAATCGTCCGCCTATCTTTTAATATCTCGCCCACCGAAACTTCCGAGTCCAGCCAAAAGTGACGTGGCATCCTTTTTAAATTGAGACGTTTCCAACTGTAGTATGTATTACAAGATGAATATTCCATGCTGGCATGTATATATGCTTTACGTGCATGATACTTCCCTTTTGTACATGTTGGTCGAGCGGTGTGAGAGTAGGTAGTGAATGGGGCTGAGGAGTATTATGTGCATGGGTGTAGGCAGTAAGTAGCCTGTTGCTCGCAGCGGGTAGCCTGTTTGCTCGCAGCAGGTAGCTGCTGCTAGTAGCGGGTAGCCTGTTTGCTCGCAGCAGGTAGCCTGCTTGCTAGCAGCGGGTAGCCTGCTTGCTTGCAGCAGGTAGCCAATGTCAAATTGAGCACCTAAATATAATAAAAATATGTAAGTAACTAATATAATTAAAATACTCTACAAAGTGGTGAAATTATGATATAAATCATGTAAAATATTTGCGGAAATAACCTTAAAATATATATTTCACCACTTATCATTGGGGCATTGATTTTATGGGACCGTCCCTTCCTCGCAGGGCACCAAATGTTTAGTGGCAGTGGATTACGGTCGAAAGGGTAGAGAAGCCATACCCTGTCATCATGCTGATGCAAAGACAGTAACCAGGTACTTAAAAAGCACATCTTTACCCGTTTGGGTGCCTAGAATTATTACAGTGACGGAGGATCACTTCTGCAACGTTCATTGAAGCGCTTATGGGAAGTACGGGGTAAGTACAAGGTAGTGCTACCTTATCACCCCAGACAAACGGCCAAGCAGAAGTTTCGAACCGTGAGTTAAAATGGATTCTCCAGAAGACGGTTAACTCATCACGAAAGGATTGGGCACTTAAACTGGATGATGCGCTTTGGGCTTTCCGCACTGCATTCAAGACTCCCATCGGGATGTCTCCTTTTAAGCTTGTCTATGGGAAAGCATGCCACCTGCCTGTAGAGCTGGAGCATAAGGCATATTGGGCAATCAAGGCCTTAAACTTTGACGTGACTTCTGCAGGAGAGAAAAGGAAATTCCAACTTTCCGAGTTAGAAGAACTGAGAGATCAGGCTTACCAGAATGCTAAGATTTATAAGGAGCGCACCAAGAAGTTCCATGACCGGATGATCCTCAAGAGGGACTTCGAAATTGGAGATTGGGTTCTCCTATATAACTCTAGATTAAGGATCTTCCCTGGGAAACTCAAGTCTCATTGGGCCGGCCCTTTCCAGATTGTTAGTGTGACTCCATACGGTGCCTTTGAACTCCAGAACAAACAAGGCGAAACTTTCAAGGTCAACGGGGCACGTCTTAAAAGGTATAATTCTCATTCTGATATTTCAACTGACCTATCTACAATTTATCTTGTCCAAGAACAGCAGGACAACTCGCCCTCAAACTCTTCTCCAAACTAAAGCTTGGTCAAATACGTCTAGCTAGAGACGTTAAACCCGGGCAGCTTGGTGGGAGGCAACCCACTATCTATCTTTTGTCTTTCCTTTAATTTAATGTTGTTTTCTTTTTTGTATTATATTTCCCTTTTATTTGTTATAATAAAATGCAGGTTTCACTTGAGTTCTTCTCGCTGTGTAGAATATTCTTTACAGGTTCAAATCATGACATTCCACAGCTGCACTCAAGTGTGGGGGAGCTCTACACGCTCTACGAAATCTGGGGAGTACACTATTTCCTTTATTAATTGCATGCCCTATTAATTTAATTCTATCTACGCAATGAGGGCATTGCTTGAGCTTAAGTGTGGGGGAAGAGCCTTTTCAGGGCATTTTGTGCTTAAAATGTTTAAATCTCTCCGCTTATCTTGCATTTGTTCAAAAATTAAAATTATGTACCCTGCTAATGTAGGTTGTTCTCTTTAAGAATAAATACTGTTATGAATTGTGGGATAAATGGTACAAATTTAAAAAATTTCATTTGATTACTTTTGAGGAGCATTTCTCTTATGCGGTGTGACCAAATAATCTGCAAATGGTTGGATTTTTATTGCTCAGGGGTTCTTTCTGTCTTCTCTCTTAGGGATTGCTAAGGGGTGCTTCTCTGTTTTAAAAAGAAAGAAGAATACAAAAAAAAAATAAGGGACTTGCGAGACACCATTGGTAACCAACAAAGAGAGTTGAGTGTTCTTAAATACAAGGCGTTATGCCTACATTTTCTCATCCCTTATGCAAAAGTGAAGCAAATGCATAAATCTTTTCTTCCTTTTGTTTTCTCCTCAATGCCCATTCTTGAGAGAAGTTGGCCATGGTAAAAGTTCTCGGAGTCACCTAAACAAAAGAAACATTGAAGTACCTTAGATCATACCCCGAAACTCTATATTTTGTTTTTACCCTGAGCACACCTATGCCACCAGCAGATAATTTTTCACACTCCTCAATAAGTTAAAAAATCATGAACTGTTCACCTCTTTATCCTACCCTTCATAATAATATTTGTTAGTATTGAGCATTCCCTCCTTACTTGGGTACATGGTTTTGCTTGAGGACAAGCAAAAAGATAAGTGTGGGGGTGTGATAAGTGTCCAAATGAGCATGTTTTATAGGTGTATTTCATATATAAATTAGCACTTTTTCTTGCTCATTTCTCCACTTCGGTTGTTTTTCCTCTAGTTTATGTTTTATTGTTTATCTTACAAATTTATTGGTTTAACATGAGGAAAACCAAGCTGGGAGTGAAGTAGACGAAGAGACGAACGTATAGACGCAAACGGCTCAGAAAACCGAGTCCAAACGAAGAATCTAGAGCTGGTCAAAGTTCGTAGAAGAAAATACACTTGCAACCGCCTGGACGTGATGCGGACGTGATGCGGACAGCTAGGCGGACAGGACATGTGACCGGGCGGACGTGAGTGATGTCCTTGGGCGGACGTGAGTGAAGACCTTAGGCGGACAGGGAAGCGGACGCTAGGCGGACAGAAAAAAGACAGAGACGTCCGCATGGCTTCAGAGGCGGACGCCAACGAGGACAACAAGCGGACGTGACTAAAACTCAACGCGCGCCAGTTTTCTTCTTCGCTCGTTGACTTCGCCCGTCGACTTGCTTCTTCTGCCATATTCATCTACTCCGCACCGCCTACCTTATTTTCCTCACGCGTCATCAGCTCTGTCCCCTGCAATTAATGAGCAATCAATGCTCTTCCACCTCTGTCTGCAGTCGTTCTTCTTCTTCCTCTCCTCTATAAAAAGCCACTGCTACTTCAATCAAATACAGACGTTCGACCCCAAACTCAACACTCAAAATCTCTCATTCCATTTACAGAAATCCTACGTACTCGCTCCACTCTTCTTCCTCTTCATTTCTCCATACACCATTCACGCCTCCTATTATTATTACGTCCAACCTCTGTCTGACTTATTACCAGTTAATATGTCAGGCTAAGGAGGATTTGCTCCGGGTGAAGGTTTAGCTTTAGTCTGTTTAATTATGTAATCAATATTTCTACCGGTTAAAATAAATACAGTTTGTTACGTTTAAAGTTTATCACTCGCCATTTTAATAAATTACATGAATTTATAAAATGCTTTCCAAAGTCTATTTTGATCAGACCGGTGATAAATAGACAGGTTAATTAAGCCGTAAATCTGGAGAAAGCTTATTATGATTTAATAGGTTAGTATTTTCAGATGCAATTATAATTCCTTGAATTTAACGTCCGTTTACATAAGTATTGCTCGAACCTTGATTAGACCGAGCATTTTCTGGTAAACGAGTTTTTATGAGTCTATGACTTAGTCCTTAAGATAATAACAGGAATTTTTGCCAAACTATCATATTTAACCGGTAGGGATAGCATAATTAATCAGTTTATATAAACCTGAACCCGGAGTTCCATTTAATTCATCTGCACTCAGTTATCTTTTCTGCTATTTAAATTCTCTAAAAACAAGTCAATTAACTTCCCCCTTTTTGTGACAAGCTTAGGAACTATTTTATCTCGCTATAAGTCCCACGGTTTGACCCCGGCCGCTTCTGTTTTACTATACTACTGCGACCGGGTTTTATTTGCAGCCCGACGGATATTTTGAGTTTTAATTTCTTTTCTTTTATTAATTACACCAGTTCTAACAACTCACGATATAACCATTCTGCAAAATGTGTGATAATCTTGCATATTGGAGTACTGCGTCGGTCGCAGTAAGACTATTGGCATGTTGCAAGAATTTTGTAACATGTAACAGGGCTTCGTCCGGACTGGTGCCATCAAACATGCCCAACTCTTTCACACATCTGATTTGATGATATGGCTTCAGCTTCTGCCACTCATCGTATTCGGATGGGCTAAGGTGAGGAAGGATGATAGCAGGCTGTTGTCCTTGGTTAGACGGCCTGTTGATATTTCGAACTGTCGCTGGTGTAGATGCCATGTCAGTTTCCGGGTCAGATTTTATCACTGTGGTGGTAATGTTTTGTTGAGTACGTCTCTGCCTTAGAGTGCGCAGAAAGGTTCTCTCGATCTCTGGAATGTAACCAACCGTGTGATTATTAATATTTTCTGGGAGGCTGTTTGACCTGGTAAAAGGCATTCACCACTCAAAACAGAGAAAAGAAACTCGTTATGTGTTAGAATAAATAAAAATGTTAGGAATTAGTTGACAGAAATTTTAAGTTAGTAGTTAGAGACAATGGAAAGAAATGACAGAAAATTGAAATGACAATGGAAAGAAATGACAGGAAATTAAAGTTAGTAGTTAGTATACTGGAAATTGAAGGACAATGGAAATTAAATGTTAAGGACAATGGAAATTAAATGTTAAGGACAATGGAAATTAAATGTTAAGGACAATGGAAATTAAATGTTAAGGACAATGGAAATTAAATGACAATAATATAAAGAGTTAGTAATTAGATGTCAGAAGTCAGAAGTCAGAAGTCCGAAGTCCAAAGTTAGATGTCCAAAATTAGATTAAAAATAATATTAACAGATTATTATAATATAACAAGTGAATTAACCGGGGCTTAGGGACTAGAATAAATCAAGTCCCCGGCAACGGCGCCATTTTGCAGAATGGTTATATCGTGAGTTGTTAGAACTGGTGTAATTAATAAAAGAAAAGAAATTAAAACTCAAAAATCCGTCGGGCTGCAAATAAAACCCGGTCGCAGTATAGTAAAACAGAAGCGGCCGGGGTCAAACCGTGGGACTTATAGCGAGATAAAATAGTTCCTAAGCTTGTCACAAAAAGGGGGGAAGTTAATTGACTTGTTTTAGAGAATTTAAATAGCAGAAAAGATAACTGAGTGCAGATGAATTAAATGGAACTCCGGGTTCAGGTTTATATAAACTGATTAATTATGCTATCCCTACCGGTTAAATATGATAGTTTGGCAAAAATTCCTGTTATTATCTTAAGGACTAAGTCATAGACTCATAAAAACTCGTTTACCAGAAAATGCTCGGTCTAATCAAGGTTCGAGCAATACTTATGTAAACGGACGTTAAATTCGAGGAATTATAATTGCATCTGAAAATACTAACCTATTAAATCATAATAAGCTTTCTCCAGATTTACGGCTTAATTAACCTGTCTATTTATCACCGGTCTGATCAAAATAGACTTTGGAAAGCATTTTAATAAATTCATGTAATTTATTAAAATGGCGAGTGATAAACTTTAAACGTAACAAACTGTATTTATTTTAACCGGTAGAAATATTGATTACATAATTAAACAGACTAAAGCTAAACCTTCACCCGGAGCAAATCCTCCTTAGCCTGACATATTAACTGGTAATAAGTCAGACAGAGGTTGGACGTAATAATAATACGGAGGCGTGAATGGTGTATGGAGAAATGAAGAGGAAGAAGAGTGGAGCGAGTACGTAGGATTTCTGTAAATGGAATGAGAGATTTTGAGTGTTGAGTTTGGGGTCGAACGTCTGTATTTGATTGAAGTAGCAGTGGCTTTTTATAGAGGAGAGGAAGAAGAAGAACGACTGCAGACAGAGGTGGAAGAGCATTGATTGCTCATTAATTGCAGGGGACAGAGCTGATGACGCGTGAGGAAAATAAGGTAGGCGGTGCGGAGTAGATGGATATGGCAGAAGCAAGTCGACGGGCGAAGTCGACGAGCGAAGAAGAAAACTGGCGCGCGTTGAGTTTTAGTCACGTCCGCTTGTTGTCCTCGTTGGCGTCCGCCTCTGAAGCCATGCGGACGTCTCTGTCTTTTTTTCTGTCCGCCTAGCGTCCGCTTCCCTGTCCGCCTGAGGTCTTCACTCACGTCCGCCCAAGGACATCACTCACGTCCGCCCGGTCACATGTCCTGTCCGCCTAGCTGTCCGCATCTCGTCCGCATCACGTCCAGGCGGTTGCAAGTGTATTTTCTTCTACGAACTTTGACCAGCTCTAGATTCTTCGTTTGGACTCGGTTTTCTGAGCCGTTTGCGTCTATACGTTCGTCTCTTCGTCTACTTCACTCCCAGCTTGGTTTTCCTCATGTTAAACCAATAAATTTGTAAGATAAACAATAAAACATAAACTAGAGGAAAAACAACCGAAGTGGAGAAATGAGCAAGAAAAAGTGCTAATTTATATATGAAACACCTATAAAACATGCTCATTTGGACACTTATCATAAAACACCAATGAAACACAAAACTAGAGGAAAACAAGCTAGAGTGGAGAAATGAGCATGAAAAGTGTTGATTAAACATATGAAATACACCCCTAAAACATGCTCATTTGGACACTCATCACACCCCCACACTTACCTTTTTGCTTGTCCTCAAGCAAAACCAAGCCCCCAAGCAAGTAAGGAATGCTCAATACTAACAAATACTAACATGAATTGTAGGATAAGAGAAGAAGCAAAAGTGATTAAAACCTTTGAGGAGTGTGAACCATCTCTTAGTGGTGGCATGGGTGAACTTAGGGGAAAAACAAAAACTAGAGTTTCGGGGTATGATCCGGAGTGCTTCAAAGTTCTAAAGATTAGGTAACTTGGAGAGTTTTTACCATGGCCAACTTCTCTCAAGAATGGGCATTGAGAAGAAAACAAAAGAAAAAATAGATTTATGCATTTGTTTCACTTTTGCATAAGAGATGAGAGGATAACATTTTGGCATCAAGCCTTTGCATTTAAGAACACTCAACTCTCATTGTGGGTTACCAATGGCGTCTCACAAGTCCCTTAAAGGATTTTCACGAAGAAGCACCCCTTAGCAATCCCTAAGAAAGAAGACAGAAGGAACCCCAAAGCAATAAAAATCCAACCATATAAGATCACTTGGCCACACCGCATGTAAAATGCTCCTCAAAAGCAATCAAATGAAAAATTTAAGCATTTATCCCATAATTCATAACAGTATTTGTTCTTAATGAGAACAACTCACAACACAAGGGTCCAAGTTTTTTATTTTGGACAATCGCAAGATAAGCATGAAGTATTAAGCATTTAAGCACACAATTCACCGGCACACAATTCACCGAAAAGGTCACTCCCCCACACTTAAATTGAACAATGTCCCCATTGTTCACCAATCAAAACTGGGGAAGGTTCCAGAAGACCTTTGCGGGAAGCAGACAAAAGGAAAATCACACGGGACACAAACAAACAGTATAGCACAGAAGCTATCCCCAGATTTGCAGAGTCAAAATTAGAGAAGAGAGAACGAAAACTAAAAGGAACTAGTACTCCCCTGAGATTGCTATTGTTATCAATTTGTAGAACTCCCCCACACTTGATCTTCAGCCTCAAGTAGCGTAGCTTGATTGCGGTGTGGACTGGAAGTTGCACCCGCATAAAACACTAGAAGCAACCAAACTACAACTGGAGTTAAGGGTTAGCAAAACAAAACCAAAGGAGAACGAAAACAAAAACAGGAAATAAAAATAGTGGAGTCGTTGTGGGCAAATATTAAAGGGTGAAACGAGTACTCCCCCGATAAGATGCGGAAGGAAGATAGGGTGCCCGCACAATTGCAAGTGGGAGGGTCGTTGAGGTGCTACCTTCAATTGTTGGAGATGAAGGTCCTCTTGGAAAATTTCGCCAGAGGTTCCTTTGTAATTGTTCCTAATTCCATCCCTTTTTCAGAGGGGCTTACCTGTTTCAAAAATATTCACAACACAGACGCCACCAATTGGGCGTAAAAGGGCAAGTCCAAAGAATGCCAAAATAGCCCATTATTGAAAACAATGCAAAATCTAAACTAACAGAATTTAAAAGACAAGACACGAAATGAAATCCGGGTTGCCTCCCGGTAAGCGGCCCTTCTTTAAGGTCTTTGGCTAGACCATACCACCGTGAAGTCATCCGGATCGAATATGAATGTTGAAGTCGGCTTCAACGGGTGGGTTGGGCGGGCATCATCTAGCATGAAGAACGACCCGGATCAAAAGGAAATGTGGCCTCAACACTTAGGATGTGAAAGTGTAAACTCCACCGATCGTTCATTAGGTGGAAATGTTGAGGTGGGTGATCCTTGGTACGAGGATCAAACTGTGGTGGAGCCTCCTCTTCAAATTCAAGGATGTAAACATCCTTATCTTCAGTGAGTGGTGCAGGGAGAACTCCGGAGCGGACTTTGTCTTCAATCTTTGGTCCCGGATCAAATGGGAAGGTGGCCTCCACACTTAGCGGGTGTACGTTAAGCTTCCACCCAACTTCATTAGTGCACGGGTGGGGGCCTTGATCCTTCAAATGAAGATCAAAGTTAATGGGCTCCTCCTCCTTAAATTCAAGGATGTAGACATCCTCGACCTCGGGGTGAGGCTCATAGGAAGAGCCGAGGTGGACATCAACTTCAGAGGGGGATGGCTCCTTGAAGTCGGTGGTGGTACTCTCCTCTGAGGAGTCAGAGGGAGACAGTGTCTCCTCCTTCTCAAATTTGAGGATGTGAGCATCCTCGTGATCTTGATGGAGCAGGAGAAGGCGGGGAAATATGGGTAGCTGACTTCAGAGGGAGAAAGCTCCTTGAAGTCAGGGTGGAGACTCTCTTCTGATGAAGTGTCTTCATAGCCAAGCCGGGGTGGAGTGGTGCTGGGCTTTCAGATTCGCACAGGGGAGGAGTTGGAGAGTAGCTCAAGTCCTCAGCAGGCTGTTCCACATCATGAACTGTTTCGCTCTCAAGTCGTTGCGCAATCTGATCGATCTGAGCTTGAACATTCATGTTGAAGGTATTTTGCTTCATGATAAAAATATCTTGCATAGTCGAGTTAGGCTTGCAAGAAGAGATAAGATCAGACATGAGCTCCTCCAAACTGGGTGAATCAACCTCTACTGTGATCTCAGGACAGTGAGCACTCTCGTGGTCTCCTCCACACTCTTGGCACACAAGCCTCCGGTAGACATATGAGTTGAGGTCCTCCATAAGAGCTCGCAATTCTGCCATTGTTGTTGGACATTGGGGCTCTCATGATATTCTCCGCACCTCTGACATACATCCCATTGATTGTAGTTCTCTGCGCCATAGGAGTAACCGTACCAACCTCCTGCTTGATCGTAGTGACCATCCATCAGAATTAAGTACCTAAAAAAAGAAACAAAAATTTATACACAAAATGGGCAAATAAATGAAATGAAAATCTGCACAAAAACTAAACAGATAATAAACCAGATAGTTGGACCGAAGTCCCCGGCAACAGCGCCAAAAACTTGTTGGGCAAAACAGTGGTGAAACTATCTTGCTAACTATGGGCAGTGAACCCAATCATTGTAGTACAACAAGGTCGTATCCACAGGGACTTCGTAACTATCTAGCTAATTATAAGCTTAGTAAATGTGCAAGAGGATATATACAAAAGTGCATAAATGTAAATTATGGGTTTTGGGTTTTTGGGTTGTAATTGGAGAAATAAAGAAAAGCAATAAACACTAAACTAACTATCTAGGATAGGTGTAGCCCGGGATGGATATTTGCACCCGTCCTCCCCTTACTACCGATTGTCGAACCTCGAACTCATAGCTAAACCACGGGAACGCTTAATTAATTAGCAACCTAATCTAGGCCTACTAATCCTAACCAATTTAATCGAGACTTCTCATTCAGCTAAGCCCCGGGTCAATCGATAGCACTAAGCTCAAGTTCCACTAAGGTTGCAATGTAGTCTAATCTCAAAATTATCGAAATCAGAGTACACCGTTTTAGTCTCTAACAGTTTAGGATTCTATCTCTGAATACCATTTTGATAGAATCCCACAATAATGCTAAACTAATCGGGAGGCCAAACCAACCAATTTAACACATAGAAGACAAATTGAGCAAAACCCTTAACAAATCCCCAAATCATGAGCAACAAGTTTAGAAGTCATAAACACTCAATATTCATCTTCATTAAGCTCAAAGACTAAAATAGAGCATAAAAATAAGTTCAAGATTCAACAATGGAGGTTTTAGGGATTTTGGGGCAAAATCCATCCCAAGCTACAAGGAAACTACACAACCAATAAAGCACAAAAGAGAGAGAAGGGAGAAGAAATAGCCATGGGAGATTGAGGAAGAGCTTCAATGGAGGTGAGCCTTCTCCTCTTCTTCTTCTTCCTTCCCTTTCTTCTTCTTCTTCCCTCTTTTCTCTTGTTTTTCCGTCGTTTCTCTGTTCTGTGTCGAATCCCCTCTCTCCCCTCTTCTTTTCCCTTTTAAAATCTGATTTCTGGGCAAATTTTACGACCGACCGAACTTGCAAGTTTGGTCCTAGGGTCGGTCGATTCCAGTAGCTTGCAAAAACGCGAATCTGGGCAAAATTTCGACCCGACCGACCTTGCAAGGTCGGTCCTAAGGTCGGTCGGAGTCAGGCTAACTTCAAAACACTGTATCTTCTTCGTTTTAACTCCGATTCTGGATCCGTTTGCGCCCACGTGTTCCTCTCTTCGTCTACTTTACTCCTAGCTATGTTACTCCTCCTGTTTAAACAATAAATGTGTAAAACACCAATGAAACACAAAACTAGAGGAAAACAAGCTAGAGTGGAGAAATGAGCATGAAAAGTGTTGATTAAACATATGAAATACACCCCTAAAACATGCTCATTTGGACACTCATCAGGTACCTATGAAGGAGGTGTGTGGTTGGTTGTACGATTGGTACCATCATCTTTTCTAATAAGGGGCATGGACGCATAAATCCTCTACCGTTCTGGTTAGTCACTCCCATGAGCCAACATGTGAAGCTAAAGAAGTACGCATGGGGAGCAGGTACTCTTGCATGGTTGTATCGTCAGCTGGGGATAGCATCTCGTGCTGATTGTACTAGCATTGCTGGCTGTTTGATCCTTCTCGAGGTAAGTGTTTTAATGTACAACAATGTCTAATAAATTTTCATGAATTCACATTAATAGTTGGCATAATTTATTTTTAAAATTTCCCATAGTGTTGGATATATGCATACTTCCCCACTCTTAAACCAGCAGTTAGTGTTGATTGGCGTGATGAGGATGATAGACCGTGGGCTATGAGATAGGTTAGGTCCACCTCCCAGTGGAAAGATAAAGAGTAGCGGGAGAACTACCGCAAGCGTCTAGATGCTCTGACAGCAAGAAATGTAAGTGGTACAACAATTGCAATTTTATTATTTACATTATTGTTTCGTATTGATGCTTACATTTCCCTGTGATCTAATGTAGATTGATTGGTTTCCCTACGGTCGCGAGAAGGTGAATGAGAACAAGGGTCGCACTTGGTACAGGGGTACCTTGCAGTACATGGGCGTGAATAAGCCATACATGTCGGAGCGTTGTCTCCGCCAATTCGGGTACGTTCAATGTATCCCACGTCCCCCTATTAGACCAAACATTAGATTCGAGAAAAGAGGGAGAAAGGGATCCCCCTATAAATGTGTGTACCCCCCATGTATAGTGTGTGGGACACCACACGTGAGTGTGCTGCTACTGCGGGGTGCACTAAGACAAGGGTAGTACTACACGCATGTGACGAAGGTTATCTGGATTGGTACGTCAAACACAGCCATCCAAAGATTCTGAATCCTGACATGTACAACAACACATCCGTTCATCGGCCGGATCCCGCCCTAGTAAGTTGATCTCTGCCTATGTATAATTTCAGTTGATTATAACATTTTGTAAAGGATAGGCTAACTTAATAATATTATGTTGCGGCTCATGAGTGAGGCAAATGAGATTGGTAGGCCTTACTTTCCCGGGAATCGTAGTTGGGACTGGCGTTACTACCTTGAGGAGATGCCAGAGGAGGAACAGAGGGCAACTGAACAGGGGATAGATGGGGCTTTCAGTACCTTATCTATATGGGATTCATACTATCACCAGTACGACGAGCCGTAGTTTAGGGTTTTATGTTTTTGTTGTTTTAAGATACAGTTTGGATGGTTTGTTGACTTTCTACATTTGCATGACTAAACGGTTTGTAGTTATAAATGATCTTCATTTGTAGGACCTTAACTTGTGTTATGTTAGAAGTTTCACTGATTTATGTTATGTGGGACTGTTTTCTTACAAAAGTCCTAAACTTCAAACCCCCTGCTTCAGAGAATTGAAAGTTAGGGTTCATTACCAAATTTTATAGATCCAAATATCTATCAAATGAATATCTAATCATCCAAACATCTACCAAGCGGAACAAACCTAATGTTTATGCCACGAGAACTGAAATATATCCAGATGTCGAAATTCCTTACAGAAGCCCTAGAATTCAAACTTCATGCATCAGAGAATTGAAAGTTAGGGTTCCTTACCAAATTTTATAAAACCAAACATCTATCAAATGAATATCTATTAATCCAAACATCTACCAAGCGGAACAAACCTAATGTTTATGCCATGAGAACTGAAATATATCCAAATGTAGAAATTCCTTACAAAAGTCCTAGAATTCAAACCCCATGCATCAGAGAATTGAAAGTGAATATCTAATAATCCAAACATCTACCAAGCGGAACAAACCTAATGTTAATGCCACGAGAACTGAAATATATCCAAATGTAGAAATTCCTTACAAAAGTCCTATAATTCAAACCACATGCATTAGAGAATTGAAAGTGAATATCTAATAATCCAAACATCTATCAAGCGGAACAAACCTAATGTTTATGCCACGAGAATTGAAATATATCCAAATGTAGAAATTCCTTACAAAAGTCCTAGAAGTTAAACCCTATGCATCAGAGAATTGAAAGTGAATATCTAATAATCCATACATCTACCAAGCAGAAGAAACCTAATGTTTACGTAAAAGAAGTAATAATCCACACACGCACGCACGCGCACGCACAGGCACACACACACATGTTCATTGGGTCCCACATGTCACATATGAGCTTAAAAAACTTCAAATTTGATATTGGACCAAAATATAACGCTTTAGCATCGTCCATGTAAAGTTTCATCAATTTTGGACAACGTTTAAGCATGTTTAAAGCTGAATTACGAAAAAAACAGTGGTATTTTGTGAATTAGAAACTTAAACAGTGGTATCTTGTGAATTTTCCCAAATATATTTTGATTTGTCAGGAGGTTTCTTAGATCCCAAAATCACTCAACAATATAACAAAATATTGGAAAACAAAATGCCAAAACTCATGTCAAATTAAGTCAGGAATTAAGTTAATTCGTGTCAAATTAAATCACGATATTGATCAACTTGTGACAAATTAAATCACGAGTTAAGCTAGGTCGTGATTTTATTTGTCACGAGTTGAACAATATCATGATTTAATTTGACATGTGTGTGTGTGCCTGTGCGTGCGCGTGCGTGAGCGTGCGTGCGTGTGTGTGTGTGCGTGTGCGTGCGCGTGGGTGTGGGCGTGTGTGTGCACGTGTGTGTGTGTGTGCGCGCGTGCGTGTATGTCAGTCACTATTAGACATGATCACACACAACCGCCATGTTTTAAGCATTCTTACACAGCAACCCATAACAGATTCCTTATAGGACTATAAAAGGTATAAAATGACATTTCACAATTTTATGGGGAATACAAAGATGTAACTTCTTACATTGCTATTTAGCTTCAGCATCACTTGTAAGGACACAATCACTATTAGGCCTGTCAAACGGGTTATCCGTTCGGGTTTTGGGTCATATCTTTTCGGGTCAATATCCGTTCGGGTCATTTCGGGTTCGGGTCTTTCGGGTTCGGGTTGTAATAGTGTCAGATAGAATCGGGTTTCGGTTATTTCGGGTCATGGTTAATATTTTTTGAAAAAATTATAATATAAATATATACCTAATTTCTCTAAGAATATACAACATATAGATTGCAGAACTTTCAATACAATGTCTATTCTGAATTTCATTCGGATATACTAAGTTTAAATCAATTTTTTTGTCATATTTATTTGGGTCATTCAGGTATGGGACAATTTATAGTCACTATTATTTAATATTATTCGAGTTTGGCTAATTTTTAATTACTATTATTTCGGGTCATTTCGGGTTCGGGTCGGTTTCAGGTTATAAATTTTTCGGGTCATTTCGGGTTCGGGTCATTTCGGGTTTTACCCAATCGGGTTTCGGGTTTATTATATTTAAATATTTTCGGGTTCAGTTAGGTTTCAGGTTCGGATAAAAACGGACGGGTTTTTGGGTTGGGTCAAATTTTGACAGCTCTAATCACTATCAGACACAAGCACCATGTTTTAAGCAAAAATCAAAACTCTGGAGCTTGTGCTTTCTCTATAAAAGGAGTTGAGTTGCTACTGATTCTTTACAATTCATATTTCCACACCACTAGCTCCTCCAAATTCACAACCCATTCATATTATCATGAGTCACTCATCAAATGACGAAACATGAATCCCTTTCTAATACATAAAAGAGTGATGTTTCAATATTAGAGTATGAATCACTCCACAACCAGGAGGAATCTGTTGGAAGTAATGAGTGGGTGGGGATGTATGATAGTTCCATACTATAGGAACACCAGAATATTCATTCAATCAACCAGGACATCAACGGTTGCGAATATTCATTCAATCACACATAACAAAACACCAGAATACTTACCATGGATAAACTCACACAGACATACACCAAACCACAGAACCACGACTTGAACAGAAAGTTCAAGCAGCTAAAATAGGAAGACATAGTCAACAACTGAGACACAGATACAAAGCCCCCTCCTCTCAGTACTCATCCCCCTCATCCCCCTCATCATCATCAGCACCCAGCAGCACCGACTTCTTCGTAATCCTTCTCCAGGGCAGCCAAATCCTCACGGGCCTCAGAGAACTCACCCTCTTCCATACCTTCACCCACATACCAGTGAACGAAAGCTCTCTTAGCGTACATAAGATCAAACTTGTGGTCAATCCTGGAGAACACCTCAGCCACACTGGTTGAGTTGGAGATCATGCAAACTGCCCTCTGCACCTTGGCAAGATCACCACCTGGAACCACAGTTGGAGGCTGGTAGTTGATACCACACTTGAATCCAGTAGGACACCAGTCAACAAACTGGATGGTTCTCTTGGTCTTGATGGTGGCAACAGCAGCATTGACATCCTTGGGGACAACATCTCCTCTGTACATGAGACAGCAAGCCATGTACTTTCCATGTCGTGGGTCACATTTGGCCATCATGGAAGAGGGCTCAAAGGCACTGTTGGTGATCTCAGAGACGGAGAGCTGTTCATGGTAGGCCTTCTCAGCTGAGATGACTGGAGCATATGATGAAAGCATAAAATGAATCCTGGGGTATGGGACCAAGTTCGTCTGGAATTCTGTCACATCCACATTAAGGGCTCCATCAAACCTTAGAGAAGCAGTCAGGGATGAAATAACCTGCATTTTATCCATAAAACATAAAAAGAAAGATAATACCGAAGAGTGCATATTGCAAAGAGACTTGAGACAACTGATTGAAGACAGTAAGCTACTCAAATTATACCTGAGAGATGAGACGGTTCAGGTTAGTGTAGGTAGGGCGCTCAATGTCAAGGGATCGCCTGCAGATGTCATAGATAGCTTCATTGTCAAGGAGGACAGATACATCAGTGTGCTCAAGGAGGGAGTGGGTAGACAGAACACTGTTGTAGGGCTCGACAACAGAGGTTGAGATCTGGGGAGATGGGTATATGGTGAATCCAAGTTTTGACTTCTTTCCATAATCAACAGAGAGACGTTCCAACAGAAGAGAACCGAGACCAGAGCCGGTACCACCACCAACAGCATTGAAAACAAGGAAACCCTGGAGACCAGTGCAGTTGTCTGCCAGCTTCCTGATGCGGTCCAAGCAGAGGTCAACAATCTCCTTCCCGACTGATGAAATTAATCAAAATAGATAAATCATTATCACTGAATCTTTCACTATATTTTGGATAAGAGCAACTAAAGTAAAAGGTTTTTAGTGCTCACTAGTATAATGACCACGGGCAAAATTGTTGGCAGCATCTTCTTTGCCGCTGATAAGCTGCTCAGGGTGGAAGAGTTGGCGGTAGGTCCCAGTCCTCACCTCATCAATAACAGTGGGCTCAAGGTCAACAAAGATAGCACGGGGAACATGCTTTCCGGCACTGGTTTCACTGAAGAAGGTGTTGAAGGCATCATCACCTCCACCAACGGTCTTGTCACTGGGCATGTTGCCATCAGGCTGTTCCACACCGATCAAGACAAATTGGTAAGAGAACAGTGACAAAATTATTGTGTTTTGAAAATATAGGTAAGGTTTAATCCAGACTTCAAACAGATACTAGCATTCAGTAGCAACAGAGCCAACACTTATGCTAAGAACATTAATGATAGCCACCTGGAGGTGGAGACACATTATCTCCCCAGAGTGGATAAAGTCCTATGTCAACCAGTGATCTACAAGGTATACAATTACAACTCATGGTGCCAGGTACATCCCTCCCTATACCTCACAGGTAAACAGATCTGACTAAAACGACTTGTTGGGCAAATTCACTCATTTAGGACCATGTACCAGATCCATACACAACATACGGCTCTTAAACGGCGAAGAACACTTAAAATTCGAGACAGAAAATCACTTCCGCGACTAGATCTTGAACATTCCCGTTAAACAATCAGAAAACAAATTATAACAAAGCACGAAAAATCTTACCAAAACCCCGAAAATGGAAAGGAGAATACGTGATAGTCAGATCCACGGAATATACTACGGCTAGCAACTAAATCATGGAGGTTTCGTATGAGCCCTAACAAACACCATGAACTTAATAAATAAGAAACCAGATCCAAAATCAAATGGTGTCAACGATAGAGGCAAGGGATGCGTAGAGAATTAACCGATACTGGATCGAGAGATCTACAGATGGATAAGCCAAAACTCAGAACTGCTATAAGAGGTACACAAAAAGAAGAAACAGACCACAATCCCTACAGGTTAACCACATTTATATCCCAGACAGGCACCAAAGGCTAGCGCTACTTCTTTCGGGACAGATTGAATCTTCCATAAAAAACGAAGTCCTAGATCTGGGAAAATTTACGACAGCGGAGCGAACGGTTTAAATAGTCAAACCAGTAACATAGATTCATTTGTAGTTCACAGATCTGGGATAGTTCCATGGAAAGGAAGAAATATAAACCATGAAGTTACCTGAATTCCATGCTCGAGACAGTAAAGCTCCCAGCATGCGTTTCCGACCTGGATACCAGCTTGTCCAATGTGGATCGAAATGCACTCCCTCATCTTAACAGACCCGAAAGAGAAAAACACAAACAAATTAAAAAATTTAGTTGACTGAGTAAGGGAAATGGAAAAGAGCAGAGGAGAAAGAGGAGAGCGTTTATGAAGACGCCTCCTTCAAAATGAATCCTGAATTCTTTCTGAGAAGATTGTGTTGTCAGTGGGCTCTTCGGCCACTATATATAGCGGGAAGGCCGATATTATTTGAAAACAACAAAACTTACTCGCACAAGTCATATCACACCCACACACGAGAAGTGATTTTAAACTTGCCAATTTTTTTTAATGGGAAATTTCACCAAATACCACTGAGTTTTTGTTTAATTCATGATATATCACTGTGTTTCTAAAATTACATAGGATAACACCAAGTGTTTACTTATTTCATCAAATAACACTCTGTCACATATTTCATTAACTTTTCCATTAATATCCCTAGAAAAAAGACTAAACTGCCCTATTATCAGTTAAACTAAGGTGGTATCTTATGGAATTTATCAATATGACAGAGTGTTATTTAGTGAAATAAGTAAAAACTCAATGTTATCCTGTGTAATTTAAAAAACACAGTAGTATATCGTGAATTAAGCAAAAACTCAATGGTATTTCGTGAAATTTCCCTTTTTTAAATAACTAACGAGTTTTGATTAAGAACATAGTGACCGTACAAAGTCCGGAAAGTAAGAGGACTTTCAGCAGCTCTGAGGGAGCTGAGCAATTCTAGCATGGGAAGCTAGGTTGTGAGCTATTACATTATCATGTCTATTTATGTGAAACCACGCTACATCGGAAAAAGGGTGTAAATGAGCAAGAGTTGCATGAAGCAGGGTTTGCGTGTCTTAAATTAGAGCTATTTGATAGTACAATATCATCGTCCCTATTTTTAGGGGCGACTCAAACTTGGTATTGGAGAGATGAAAAAGAAGAAGAGAACACACAAGCACATGCTATTGGTGAGTTTTTTTTAAATGGTTGTAGTATATTAAGAGCAAATGGTTCGTAGATAGTCTGGAAATTCAGATGATTTCCAACAACTCAAAGAGAGTTGTGATTTTCTAGCATGATTCGCTAGGTTGTGAGCTAACAGATTCTCATCACGTAATATTTGAAACCATTTAATATCTGTTAGAGGAGTTAAGCTTTAGAGCATTTGATGTATGATATCCACAGACTGCTGCGGTAGAGCTGTTGTATGCCCATCAGTAATGTAATCTATGAGGCTCTTACAGTCGGAGAGTATTCGTACCATGCAATATCCATAGTGTTTAGCCGAATCAACCCCAAAAGCTAGTGTCATTGCTTCCACCTTGGATGGTTCTAAATTCCCTAAACCTCCACAAACACCAGCATTGCAAACTTCCCCTTGCGCCATGGCCACAAAAGCTAGGCCATAGTGGTCATACTGGTCCAAACTAGCATCGACAGATATGTCAATCCATTGAGAATGGCCTGATCGATGCAAGGCTAGGTCTAGAGCTAAAGCGGTAGAGGCATAAGACATACTGATGTTCCAAAAACAGTCTGCTTGGTACCATCCCCATACAAAATTCCCGATGTTATTGTGAATCACTTGGCAACGTGCAAACCATATGCGCCAAAGAAGGGAAGTGGGAGCTGCTACAAGCTTGAGGTCAATGTTGCTGCATTCCGAAATATAACAATCAGTGAATTGAGTGTTAGTCACTAGCTGAGGTGAATGCGGCACACGCAAGCGATCCCAATAAGGTGGAAGTTGAGGGCACTGGAAGAAAACATGAGGCAATGTTTCTAGGGCTCCACAACAATGGCAGGTTGTTTGGATTGGCTGGTGAAGACATTGACGTAGCAAATCTATGCAAGGGACAACACCATGCAAAAGCTTCCAGCCAAATAAGCGTACCCTAGGTGGCAACGCACATATGCAGAGTCTTTTTGCTGCAGCACCTTGAGGAGCTGAACTAGAAGATGATGAAGATGGCATTGAAGTTGTAGAGAGGTGAGCGTCTGCATGGTATGCCGACTTGACTGTATAGCTACCCGATGAAGTCAAGCCCCAAACCCATAAATCCACAAGACCTAGGTTATCTTGGATCTGTATTTTTGTAATTTTTGTCACGTCATCAGGGTGAAAATTACTTTGCAGTAACAGAACGTTCCAGACTGATGGTGGTAAGACAAGGTCCAAGACTTTGGTCTGATGCAAAAGGCCTGGTATATGCCAGAGATAGGGCTTGCCATCTTGCTTAGTAGATCCACCGACCTTGTATATGTGTAGTCTGGCCATTGACGATTTGCTTCCGACCACCGTAGTCAATAAGATCCCGCACACTTAAAAGAGCCTTCCAAACTGGACTACACGTAGACATAGGCTTGCATTAAAAATAGTTGTAGAGTGTAAATAGTGGGCTATGTAAAACCTAGAGATTAACAAGTCTGGGTGGGCGATGATGCACCAAAGTTGTTTTCCAAGTAAGGATCTATTGAAACTGCGTAAGTCTCGAAACCCAAGCCCTCCCGAGTGTAAAGGAGACACATTGGTGAGTTGCATCATTGCTAAAAGTCATATATATGAAAATGTAGGAGGTTGGGTTATTGTGTAAAGCTAATAGGTTCTAGCTCTAATAGGAGCATAATATGCATTTACTACATTGAAAAAAGTCTGGTATCTACTTATATCATGATCCTTTACCCCTCTCCCCCCATATTGTCCCATTTTTAACGGGCAACTCAAACTTGGTATACTATAAATTTTAGAGAAATGAAAAAGGAGAAGAGAACGCGCGAACATGTGCCATTGGTGAGTTGCATGGCTGCCGGAAGTCACCTAAAGTCAAAATGTAGGAGGTTGAGTTACTCGATAAAGCTAATAGGCTCTAAGCTCCAATAGGGCACGATATGCATTTACTATATTGAATGGAGCCCGATACCTACTCATGTCATGACACTCAACCTCCCCCCCCCCCCCCCCTAGAATAGAGGTGTGTATGTCCTCTCTAACTTCAATGAAGAGCAATTTTATTGAATGTCAACGGAAGATCAAATTATCTATAGAGAATTTTCATAAAATCTCACTTACATATGCATTAATTCCGGTCGTTGAAATAAGAGATCTTCCCTCCCCCCCCCCCCCCCCCCCCCGTCTACATGTCGATTATGTCTCATGACATCAATCACCATACTACTCTCTCTGAATCTCTCACTTCTCTTCTTCCCATCCTCTCAGAGATATCTATGTACTCCAAATCTCAGGTTACTCACACCAGATCAAAACCCATTTCCATATTCATATGGTTCCACCCATGGATTTGATTCTTGCCAACTACTTCAGACTTAATCTCCACCCAACTGAAATGACATCAATCGATCTCCAAACCCTCAGTAAAGATTCAACCCTTCTAGACTCCGAAGGCATTGTTGGTCGGGTATGGCATACAAATCGTATATCACCGAAAGTGCTTCAAACTTTTCTTGTCCAACTATGGAAACCTAAAACTTTCCTCAAGATGAGGGAGTAGGACTGAACAGATTTACTTTTCAATTCTCATCTGTAGACCTGGAAATTTTGACCCAACCTGAAACCCAACCCGAACCCAACCTATAATTTACAGGTTAGGGTTGATTATTGACCCATATATTTTTAGGTGGGTTGTGGTTAGTCCTCTTGTGTTTTGGGTTAGGTGTAGAGATTCAAACACATGACCCAACCCAAAACCCGAAAACATATTTGTTAATAATAAAAAATGTCAATGTACATATATGTATATTATTTTCAAACCAAACTATGCCCTAGCCTTAAGCAAAAAATATTTTACCATTCAACTCAAGTTCAGTTGGACTATCAAACCTTTAAAAATATCACATACTTCATTATGTTAATCAAACAAACGGTCCAACCAGCTCTACATATCAAACATTTATTTTAAGAGTTTTGACTTCCCATCTTATTTGTTTAGTTTGACTCAGCCAGTTATACAGTTGCTAATGTGAAGATAACTACTCCATGATGTTGATTTTTGTTAATGATATCTGTTTTGGCTTTTTCTATATGACACAACACAACTGGTATATTTAGATGATGTAGAAACAAAAGTAGGAGACATAATTTTTGTGAATGATATTAGTATAATAAGTATAATAATTTATGTTTATTAAATTCTAGAAGTAGCTAGTACCGTATTTTGAAAAGTGGTATATCAAATGTTATTCAGGGGATGTGATTATATCAATTAAATATATATGTAATTGTATCCTGGGGGTGAAAAAAGTAGATTTTGTACTTTGAAAAGTGGTATATCAGAGTGGCTATTGTACTAATGGTATACAATTTAATCTCATATAATGTGACATATATGACTATGTTAAGTAATATGGGGTATTGTTTACTTTAAAAAAAGGTTGGGTGGGTGGGTTTGGGTTTAAGGATCTTAAACGGGTTGGGTTAGGGTCATGATTTATCGACCCATTACTTTTTGGGTTGGGTTGGGTTAGTGATATTTTGAACGGGTAGGGTTAAGGTTGATATCAACTTGACCCATCGACCCAAATTGCCAGCTATACTCGTCTGATGCACACATAAACGATATCCTTTCCAACGTTCATGGCATTTTCCATTCCGTTTGATTGTTGTTATTCCTATTGATCCAAACCTGAACTTCAAAGAACATGATCCTCAAACAGTCAAGATATGGGCGGGAATTCACAAACTTCCGATTGGGTACTTTAATAGAGCCTATGCTATATATAACCCTTGCCAAACGTATATGCACCTTTGTTGATTGCTCAGATCGATTAAATTATCTAGCTTCCAAGGTTTTATGGTTCAAAATTGAGATAAAGATTTTTGAGCCTCTGTGTAGAATGATTGTCGTCAAGTCAGAAAATGGGAACCGGGTGTGTAGAGTTTCATATGAAATTCTGCCACATTTTTTCTTCAAATGCAGATGTTTGGACCATGTGGTTAGGGAATGCAAATTTCCTAAACCAAGCCAAAATTGTAACACCCCATCCACAACGTCGCACTTTATAACCATCTGCAGCGGAAACATAAACCATCACCTTACTTAATCCGTTGGTGTTACACGCCGTTAACCACCCACGTGGCTAACAAGGCTAATACATACATATTATATCGGTCTGATGGACTAGATCCCCGAGCAACTACACCATACAATCTTGATTCCATTTCCAACAATTATTTACATATACATCCCCCACTGTACCGAGTATTCATTAACCAATGCCGATAACAAATTCGGTCTTACTACACCTATAACACATACACCATTAAAGGGCTACCAATGTACAAACATCTACCCCGTCCTACTCTCGAACGGCTTCCAGCTTCTTGTACCTGAAATAGAAAAAGGAGAAAAGGGTGGCCCCCAAGGGGGTCAGCACCTTTGCTGGTATGGTAATCCCGCAGCCCGCATGCTACCGGGCCACGCACAACTAATTGTCGTCTTAGCATGCAGTTGATTATACTTAAATCCTGCATGTAAACCATAAACACACAACACAATGCACACGCCCAGCTATAGGGCTTAACTAACATCCAACACATCCACACATCCACACACAACAAATCAACATTGTTTCCTTTAACCCTAGAGTGGCTCTCCTCTTAATGGAGTTACTTCCTTAACAGACAACATTTACCCATTAATCGGGTTATCCTTAAACGCTTCTTATTATAAACCTGATTTCATAACCATAATCCACATATCCACAATTTACCACATATAACTTCACACCGAATAGGAATTGCAATACATCCATAACACATAATACAACGGGTACGGTTCTCTTAAGGAACCAACCCAACCATAATTAGTTCATTTTAGAGTCTAGAGGATGTTGCCAAACTCATGATAAGCTCGTTCCATAACTTGCTACCGTTTCTTTAAATGAACAGATAACTTAACACTAAGGTGCGTTGGGTACAGTAAACCAAGCACACCGAACAACCATTGTATGCCCCAGAAAACCGATGTGAGTCAGTAACATAGCTTTGGCTAAGCTAAAGGGAAGATTGGAAACCCAATGAGTAAACAACCTAACATACACCAAGAGAGTCGAACCGGGTATGACATCGACTCCCGTCCATCACACGCGTGGCCGGAACATGACCGGACTCCTCACCCCCCCATTAGTACACATATACTTATAGTTAAGTAATTAAGGCTCCATTATGGAACCTATCACATCCACACACCATTCGGTATCACAACCGTGTTAAGCATGTAAGGGAGGTTCACACACCTGCAAACAATAACCATACACCACTAACGCACGCATAGCCGTGGTTAGAACGTTCCCAAGGTTTGGGTCGTTAACTCCGAATACCGATATCTCATGTGTACCTAGATTTGGTTAGCTAAGGTTTAACACCTATTTGAGGTTAAACGGTATTGGTGACCAGATTCGCCACATAAATGAATTACTATAAACTCATTTCATGTTTTATCTTACAAGGTGGCAAACACACAAAAAAAACACATTGGCATACAAGCCGGTGTAATCCGGTAGGACACAGGTTGCAAGAAAACCATACCTGTCGCCGGAGTCCACTCTACCTTGTCCAGTTAGGTTCCTCGAACAATTCTCGAACAACTGGTACATTAAAGTTACCTTCATTAACATTGGGGTAACATGTTTGTGTAACGTCGAACGACTATAGTTAACTCCGTTAGCTAGTTAAATATCTTTACATTTTTAACTTGTTTTACTCACACATTTTATTCCAACTTCTCACCCACCAAACTGTCATTATAACTCACCAAACATGTCCTTAACAACCTTACAACCTCATTATCCATCAATCCCCATCATTAGACATCATTTTCCAACCTTTAACAACATTTTTAGAGTGGTCCGGGACTTGGTCCTTACCCTAAGTCCCGGACCAACACTTGTAGAAACTATCGGCGTATTTCAGCAGGGTGGTCCGGGTCCTTGTACCCATCCCAAGTCCCGGACCACAACCAGTGGTGCACTCTCGGCCTATTTTCATGCATAGTCCGGGACTTGAACCATAACCTAGGTCCCGGACCAAACCTACAGAATTGTTAAAATTGCATTTTTCAAGTGTTGTTGCCTTAGTTCTCCACCTCCATTAATTGTATAAACTTACCATATGATCTTAGGTATATTCTAATGCCAAAATACCACTTCGATTCACCTTAAAACATTGTCCAACTTGTTACCCAATTTTCTTATACATTTTACAAATTTTCGCCATGGGTTCTCTTAGCATATCACCATTCCAAAACTCATAGTTTTCACCATTAAACATTCAAAATCTCCTAAATCCATCAAGAACACCATCACACACAAACCTTCACCAAATTACACCACAACACAATATAGTGCATAACTTAAATTGCTTGGCACTTAGGCCCTTAAATAACATAAACCTTAAACACTGAATTTCCACAAGTATATATTGCCTTTGACCTGCAAATACAAACAGCAACACGTATGTCCTTTACTAGTCTTTTGAGAACATTTTTCTATGTCATAACCATTGGCTCTTTAGGTAGTTTGAATACACAACGTACGTTCATTTTCCAAAGGAATTTTAAGCTACCTTTGGTTAACATAAAACGTAGAGGAAACACCATTTTCTTTGAGTTTCCATACCTTGAAGCAAAGGAGAAGAATAATACGTAAGAAGATGAACTCAAGCTCCTTCCATGGAGATTCCTCTTGGCACCAAAATGGAGCTCTTGAAGATTTGAAGGGACTAAGTCGAAGAGCTTGATGAAACTAAGAGATCGGTGGTCTCGGTTTTAGATTTGGACAAGTGAGCAAGAAGTTACAAGGATTTGAAGTAGTATGTTTGTGCTGGTGTGTTCGATCGTGAAAGAGAGAACAGGAAGGAGAAGGCTACGTGAGATAGTAAGGAAATGAGAGAATGAATGATTGTAGTTGCTTTTTAAGAAATTAAATACATAAAGCAAATAGTGCCTTTTACAATACTCACTGATTGTTCACTTATTTGCTCAATCAGCAAGCAAGTGACGTCCCAGCACATACAAACCGACCCACATATACATATAAGGGGTTATTTAGTCTTTATAGCTCAATTAAATTACATATGTTAATATATGTTACAAACTAGCTTATTTTAGTTACTATTCACTATAACAAAACACATAAAAGTGAAATATTTATTTCTTATTAATTTAAACTTCCAAATGTGATACTAAATAGTACACATGTTAATTAAAGAGTAATAATGGACATTTAGCCATTTAAAACCCATCTACACGACAGTTACTCAAAAACGTGCTTTTAAGGCTCCTCAAAGCACATTTTGTATTTTAACTTGTTTTCAAGCTCGGTTTTCTTTGGTAACTGATTTAATAAATTCATTAATATACATATAAGGTCTTGGTAAGTTTATTAAGTCTTAACCAAGGTTATTCCAAGCTTAGAGCATATTTCGCCCTTTATTGCCTTTTAGACAATTTATTGCATTTACTATTTATTAAATTGTTTACTAATATTTCTAAGACTCTTTTTAGTCTTAGTAATTTATTATTTAATGTTTAAACAACATATCAAGGTTTGGGGTATTTCAGTCTACCCCCCTTAAAAGAACTTCGTCCCCGAAGTTCACACTTCCCACATATCATTGGTTTAGTATACGGGAATTACTTATATAATAAAACACTTCCATAACCAACACACCTTACACCACAACCTCGGACTTGAAGGTCCGGGTTCACATACACATCCATCCATAACATATCATTCTTCACATGATTACCTCGGACCCAATGGTCCGGGTACTTTAATAGTATTGTACTCACATAACAACCCTCAGACTCTCAGGTCTGGGTAACAAGACCACCTTTGGACTCATAGGCCCAAGTAACATAATCAATTCAGAACTGAACCACATCAAGAGTCATGGTCAAAGTAACATTTATTACACATACCACACAACATGCCTTAGAACGTACAACAAATAGAAATACCCTTTCCATCTCTTCATGGGCTCGAGTCCCACGTTGAGTACATATACACTGTGATCCCCGCAGAACCCGGTCGCGATGGACACCTGCTGGTCCCCGTTCCTTTGGGAGATCAAAACACTCACTTAATTTTTAACATATGTACTTCTCATGTCACCGGTCCGAAGACAAAGGCTCATACGTCCTCAGCTCGTGAGCAAGTACTACAAAAATATCCTTTACCAGGTTAAGTAAACAGGAGAATCCTTTATTCAAAATGTCAATCCACTATTTTGGAAATACCTATTGAAAACCCTTTTGAAAATTCAATACAACTCCAAGTCCAACTTATGCCCTTTGCATCCTTTCTTAATGGTGTTATTTGTGACCACTTATAGGGAGCTTCAAGAATCATCCAACCCTGATGTGATCAGCATCAGTGTTGAACTATCCTTCCACCCCAATTTGTGTTCGGCTTCCCTTGATCGCATGCAAATCAAGTTCCACCTCCCACTTCATTTTCAACCAACAATTAATTCAAGCATATTCCACTTTCTATCTTTTGATCCTTCTAATCATAATCATCACATCTCCCAGGGATAGAACTTAGTCTATCAATTACCTCCATTCTCTTTTAATCAAGTTACCTAGGGAATCTAATTCTTACTAAGTTCCATGTCAGTTTCATACCCTTCGTAAATCACCACACTATATATATATATGTTTTTAATCAAATACAATACATCGTGTTACATTCGGTATTATGCGAACACACACCATTGGGGCTTTAGTTCCCCAGGAGTTTATTTACTCCTTAGTACTTGTACTTACCCACAACCATACCAAGGTAGTCACACCTACCACAATAGTATTTCGCATCTTCTGTGCGCAATTACCACCATTTAACCATGCCAACCACCATAACAAATTATTAATCATGCCAACCATCATAACAATTTATTTTTGTGCTATGCACAACATAGTTCACGTACACTTGTACGGTAAAACACACTAAGCGGTTTTACGCTCTACCCCCCTTAAAAGGGATTACGCCCACGTAATCAATCACTGAACATTGGCTTCAAATGTTCTGCCGTCGTGAAGTGTTTTAACTACCACGCGGTCTGTTAAAGGATCTTGACCATATTAGCGGTTTAGTTCCTTTACCAAGAATTCTCATTGGAGTTTTCTTAACTCCTAACCAGTTTCGATTCTGACCTGTCCATTCGTTATCCATACTGTATTGTACACCTCCAATTCTCCTACTTCCACATTTAATTCTGCACCTGTATCATTTCATTGATATGACCTTGCATTTCATATGCCTCGGTCTTATAGTGTTATAATTCTCTTTGTTCGCCTTCCACAATTATCATCTTCCAAATCCTAGCTATCCCACTCGATCATTACTGTGCAAACGCAATACCAAAACACTCAGTCATACAGAGTGCAGAGGCGCAACTCTTGGCAGTAAATCTCTCATGCAATTGCCATAGGAATTCACACTGTGCTTCACTGAGATTCTTATCTCATAATACCGGCTACTGGCTTACTGTCCAGTTTATTTGTTATCACTTACTGTTGTATCTCCACTGGGTTTAACTCACAACTCTGCTTAATTGTTATACCATCCCTTAATAATATTTATACAACGGTCGCTTAGTACACACCGTATCCTCTTTCATTATATAACATCAACTTACACTGCATCCGTTATTATATTCGGCCACCCGTTTGGCTGATTTCTGCATACACTATTTCTCGAGCCTTTATTTTCCTAAGCGTTGTTCGCTACACATTTAACATCACACACCTATGGTGGTTGCTACCAGACTTAGTACTCTTCCTGTCTACACCACTGTTACAAACACTTTCTTTCGTATTATTTTATTCAAATCATCCTGGGGTAATAACAACATGGTTCATCCTCCACATATTTCCTAAACTTGATCCACACAACTACCACTCTCGCGGTTTCACCATATCTAGAGGTATCCCCACTCTTTAAGCAGTGGTTCGTTCTCCGCTTTATTTTCCTGTACAACATAAACTTCTATAATTGATTCAATTACATGACCTATCTCGCTTGTGGCTTATAAGCCACTGCCTCGAGCTCTGCTCACTAAAGGCTATTACCACACATTTACCTTTCTGTACGACATTACATGGTTTAACAAGGTCGTCAGATCTCGATTCCTTCCAAGTTGTCTCTTTGGCAACTTAGGGTCCTACTGTTAAGTGGGTTCCCTTCTTACGTTTCTGTTACGTTGCCCCATCCAACAATGTTTGATCCCAAACACCCTTCAAGGATTACTCCTGGGTGTTACTAAGGTATGCCATTACATTTAACTTTCACTTATGAGTACATTGAGTAGACTATGCCTTCTTACTTCCTTAGCTGGGTATTCGTTCCAGCTACCATGTCTCATTCCTTCAACTTCCTAAGACATACGTGATGTCTTTGCATAACCATCCGTGCTCTTCGCACTTCTTGACTCTACACATTCTCTTGGACGTATTTACCAACTCCTTTAGTCTTCTCAACTGGGTTCCTTTACTTCAACCATTCGTGGTAATCCTTAGTTCTTACTTGACTTTTACTGCTGACCGTAGTATGGAGTCGACTACTTCCCGTGTTTCGGACTCTTCTCGTATACATATATGGGGTATCATACTGATACATTACTACTTACCCGACTAACCCATAAGTAGGTCTGTTAGGCCCACATGCTCCTATCGGAGTGCGGTCGTCCCACAACGCAGTTGGTACACTCGTAGTGTCCGTCACACGCCTAGGTGAAGTATTCTGCTGTCAACTCCCTTATATTGTCCTCTGACAATATACATTCCGTGCTTCCCGAACTCATTCCAGGGAAGGTTTACCTATCGTTATATTATTCTGAACTCCATCCATACCGTCGGGTTGCTACCCTCGGGTTCACCGGTTTCCGTCCAGTTATTCAAAGGTAATCTGGTTTGAAAGAAGGGTAAAAGGAGTACTGGTTTAAAAGAGAATTTGGTTTTGAAAGAAAAGAGTTTGAAATATATCTGAGTTTGAAAGAAAATTTTCTCCTGGTTTCACAACACCTTCTTGTCTTAACCAAGTCTAGCTTCTTGCTGACTGGTATATTCCCATTTACAAAGGTTAGGCTGTTAAGCCCTTCCACGGTTACGATGATCACATTTAATTTCTGGGTATTTTACTAAGTAGTTTGTAGTTGTCTTTTTTTTTTCTTCGAACCGCCCTGTTATAGCTGCACTTGCCACGGCAAGTGCGCCCTGTTAACTGGCTGTCGGTTCGACATGTACCGTCTGCGGCACTGTTTTTGTCTGCACCGTATTCAGTGGTCTCATGGGTCCTTACTTGGATACTCTAATTGGTAACTAATCTCCTGCACAACTTCTTATTGTCCTCCTCTAATAACATTACTAGGGTGTTTCCCCTTCTGGGAGACCCCTTTTTACTTATTATTGTATCTTCTTCGTAGCCCATTCCACGCATTTGTCGTGGTTACTGAGACTTGTCTCTTGTTTGGGTACTACGTTGTAGTTTCTTTGTCGGTTGGTATACCGTTGGTGCCATCACCTAACACTTGCCATCCCGTAGACTCTCGTCTCGGGTTTCATTATTTCACTTCTTGCCTGTTGCAAGCTGGTAGTTTTCGACTGCTCGGCACGTCGACCCAGGTTGCTGGAAATTCATCATTCCTTACACCAGATTCTCCATTCTTTGCTATCAAGTGCGGTTACAGTTGTTCACCTGGGAACCGTCTCCGGGATTTCTAATTTTCATATCTACCGTATGACAGGTTCCCCATACTTACAAGATAGTCAATAACAGCCAGACCGGGTCTTCCCGGGTAAGAGAGGGCTTTCATCTCTCTGGCGTTTCCTTCCCAAGTCATAAAATAGGGGTTGTGGAGGGCGGGATGGATATGTAGGTTTCCAGTATTACTGGTAGTTCCTAACTAGCGTATCTCTCACGCTATCACTCAACCCTAACCCAAAGTACTAAAATCTTAACTCGGTACTTCCTAAGCTCGGTAATTCAGTCATCAGAGCGATACTTCGCTCTGATACCACTTTTTGTAACACCCCATCCACAACGTCGCACTTTATAACCATCTGCAGCGGAAACATAAACCATCACATTACTTAATCCGTTGGTGTTACACGCCGTTAACCACCCACGTGGCTAACAAGGCTAATACATACATATTATATCGGTCTGATGGACTAGATCCCCGAGCAACTACACCATACAATCCTGATTCCATTTCCAACAATTATTTACATATACATCCCCCACTGTACCGAGTATTCATTAACCAATGCCGATAACAAATTCGGTCTTACTACACCTATAATACATACACCATTAAAGGGCTACCAATGTACAAACATCTACCCCGTCCTACTCTCGAACGGCTTCCAGCTCCTTGTACCTGAAATAGAAAAAGGAGAAAAGGGTGGCCCCCAAGGGGGTCAGCACCTTTGCTGGTATGGTAATCCCGCAGCCCGCATGCTACCGGGCCACGCACAACTAATTGTCGTCTTAGCATGCTGTTGATTATATTTAAATCCTGCATGTAAACCATAAACACACAACACAATGCATACGCCCAGCTATAGGGCTTAACAAACACCCAACACATCCACACATCACACAAACAATCAACATTGTTTCCTTTAACCCTAGAGTGGCTCTCCTCTTAATGGAGTTACTTCCTTAACAGACGACATTTACCCATTAATCGGGTTATCCTTAAACGCTTCTTATTATAAACCTGAATTCATAACCATAATCCACATATCCACAATTTACCACTATAACTTCACACCGAATAGGAATTGCAATACATCCATAACACATAATACAACGGGTACGGTTCTCTTAAGGAACCAACCCAACCATAATTAGTTCACTTTAGAGCCTAGAGAATGTTGCCAAACTCATGATAAGCTCGTTCCATAACTTGCTACCGTTTCTTTAAATGAACAGATAACTTAACACTAAGGTGCGTTGGGTACAGTAAACCAAGCACACCGAACAACCATTGTATGCCCCAGAAAACCGACGTGAGTCAGTAACATAGCTTTGGCTAAGCTAAAGGGAAGATTGGAAACCCAATGAGTAAACAACCTAACATACACCAAGAGAGTCGAACCGGGTATGACATCGACTCCCGTCCATCACACGCGTGGCCGGAACATGACCGGACTCCTCACCCCCCATTAGTACACATATACTTATAGTTAAGTAATTAAGGCTCCATTATGGAACCTATCACATCCACACACCATTCGGTATCACAACCGTGTTAAGCATGTAAGGGAGGTTCACACACCTGCAAACAATAACCATACACACTAACTCACGCATAGCCGTGGTTAGAACGTTCCCAAGGTTTGGGTCGTTAACTCCGAATACCGATATCTCATGTGTACCTAGATTTGGTTAGCTAAGGTTTAACACCTATTTGAGGTTAAACGGTATTGGTGACCAGATTCGCCACATAAATGAATTACTATAAACTCATTTCATGTTTTATCTTACAAGGTGGCAAACACACAGAAAAACACATTGGCATACAAGCCGGTGTAATCCGGTAGGACACAGGTTGCAAGAAAACCATACCTGTCGCCGGAGTCCACTCTACCATGTCCATTAGGTTCCTCGAACAATTCTCGAACAACTGGTACATTAAAGTTACCTTCATTAACATTGGGGTAACATGTTTGTGTAACGTCGAATGACTATAGTTAACTCCGTTAGCTAGTTAAATATCTTTACATTTTTAACTTGTTTTACTCACACATTTTATTCCAACTTCTCACCCACCAAACTGTCATTATAACTCACCAAACATGTCCTTAACAACCTTACAACCTCATTATCCATCAATCCCCATCATTAGACATCATTTTCCAACCTTTAACAACATTTTTAGAGTGGTCCGGGACTTGGTCCTTACCCTAAGTCCCGGACCAACACTTGTAAAACTATCTTCGGCGTATTTCAGCAGGGTGGTCCGGGTCCTTGTACCCATCCCAAGTCCCGGACCACAACCAGTGGTGCACTCTCGGCCTATTTTCATGCATAGTCCGGGACTTGAACCATAACCTAGGTCCCGGACCAAACCTACAGAATTGTTAAAATTGCATTTTTCAAGTGTTGTTGCCTTAGTTCTCCACCTCCATTAATTGTATAAACTTACCATATGATCTTAGGTATATTCTAATGCCAAAATACCACTTCGATTCACCTTAAAACATTGTCCAACTTGTTACCCAATTTTCTTATACATTTTACAAATTTTCGCCATGGGTTCTCTTAGCATATCACCATTCCAAAACTCATAGTTTTCACCATTAAACATTCAAAATCTCCTAAATCCATCAAGACACCATCACACACAAACCTTCACCAAATTACACCACAACACAATATAGTGCATAACTTAAATTGCTTGGCACTTAGGCCCTTAAATAACATAAACCTTAAACACTGAATTTCCACAAGTATATATTGCCTTTGACCTGCAAATACAAACAGCAACACGTATGTCCTTTACTAGTCTTTTGTGAACATTTTTCTATGTCATAACCATTGGCTCTTTAGGTAGTTTGAATACACAACGTACGTTCATTTTCCAAAGGAATTTTAAGCTACCTTTGGTTAACATAAAACGTAGAGGAAACACCATTTTCTTTGAGTTTCCATACCTTGAAGCAAAGGAGAAGAATAATACGTAAGAGATGAACTCAAGCTCCTTCCATGGAGATTCCTCTTGGCACCAAAATGGAGCTCTTGAAGATTTGAAGGGACTAAGTCGAAGAGCTTGATGAAACTAAGAGATCGGTGGTCTCGGTTTTAGATTTGGACTAGTGAGCAAGAAGTTACAAGGATTTGAAGTAGTATGTTTGTGCTGGTGTGTTCGATCGTGAAAGAGAGAACAGGAAGGAGAAGGCTACGTGAGATAGTAAGGAAATGAGAGAATGAATGATTGTAGTTGCTTTTTAAGAAATTAAATACATAAAGCAAATAGTGCCTTTTACAATACTCACTGATTGTTCACTTATTTGCTCAATCAGCAAGCAAGTGACGTCCCAGCACATACAAACCGACCCACATATACATATAAGGGGTTATTTAGTCTTTATAGCTCAATTAAATTACATATGTTAATATATGTTACAAACTAGCTTATTTTAGTTACTATTCACTATAACAAAACACATAAAAGTGAAATATTTATTTCTTATTAATTTAAACTTCCAAATGTGATACTAAATAGTACACATTTAATTAAAGAGTAATAATGGACATTTAGCCATTTAAAACTCTACACGACAGTTACTCAAAAACGTGCTTTTAAGGCTCCTCAAAGCACATTTTGTATTTTAACTTGTTTTCAAGCTCGGTTTTCTTTGGTAACTGATTTAATAAATTCATTAATATACATATAAGGTCTTGGTAAGTTTATTAAGTCTTAACCAAGGTTATTCCAAGCTTAGAGCATATTTCGCCCTTTATTGCCTTTTAGACAATTTATTGCATTTACTATTTATTAAATTGTTTACTAATTTCTAAGACTCTTTTTAGTCTTAGTAATTTATTATTTAATGTTTAAACAACATATCAAGGTTTGGGGTATTTCAAAAATTCTCACGAAAGATATGATCCTTGGATAAGTGCTGAATTTACGGGCTCCCTGACAACTATCACTTACTCCTTTTTTTCTAGAACATTGGAAGTCGGAAGGAGTTTTTGATGGCATTACAGTTCTAGATACTCAGGGGGCCCTAGCCCCTTTAATCAACCCCTTTGAGGGAATATTAACCTCCCCCTTTCTACACTTCTGGTGATGACCCCTCCTACTTCGGCTCCTGTAGTGTCCCATGTATTCCTCGCCAATCAGCACCAATACTCAAATTACCCGCTCCTAGTCAATCTTCTTCCAATAACCAAGATTTCTCCCCCTGCACTCATTCCCTTACCCAGCCTCTACACCAAACCTTAGCCTCTCTAACCAAAACTCGGCCTCTATCAATACCCAACCACTCACCTCTGGTAAAAAAGTTCTTTCATCATATGGACTAGAAAGAGGCAGTCTCCACTTTGAATATGAATTCATTAAAAAATTCGAAAGCTCTAACTCAATTAACCAAGACCTCAACCCTTCCTTACTAAAATTATAAAGTTACTGAAGCCAAACACCGATTTCTGACTCTCTTCTCACCAGCCCAGTTTTTGAGCCCTATATGGACAGTGTGCTAGTTCACCAACATAGTAGACAACCTTTGTCCCCTAGTGATTCACTCAGCCTTAGTTACCCTGATAAGTTCAAAAAGAGAAAAAGTTTGAAACTTCATAATCTTATGATCAAGTCCTCCCTTGTAGATCAAGACTTAGATGAGACGAATTATTACAGCTTGGTCTTGGTTCTCAAAGGCAGACCGTGAGGCTAGTCAGGGTTGCCTGCCGAAATGACTCATATCTTTGAACTATCGGGGTCTGGGTAACCCTAGTACAGTTGCTTGGGTCACTGAACTAGTCAGGAAGTTCAAACCCGAACTAATCTTCTTAATGGAGACCTATCAATCCAGTGCTAAAATGGATCGAATAAGAGATAAGTTGAAACTCTATGATGGTATTTATGTTCCACGAGTTGATCAAGGTGGGGGTCTGGCTCTGTGTTGTGCAAAACATAAATGAATATATCCTGCTAACTAATAGGCAGTGAACCTAGTCGTTGTAGTGCAACAAGGTCGTATCCACAGGGACTTCATAACTATCTAACTAATTACAAGCTTATTAGATGTGCATAAATATATACAAAACAACAATAATGTAAATTTGGATTTTTTGTGGAGGGGGTGGTTTGATAAAAGGAAAATAAACATAAGGAACAAGAACTAAAATAAAGCTTTAAAACAAGTTCAAATTCAACATTGAGTTTTAGGGGGTTTAGGGTAAAATCCCCATCCCAAATGGTACAAAGGATATTAAGCCTCCATTAGAGCATAAATAATATAGAGAGGAGAAGAATTAGCCATGGAATAGGTTGAAGAAGATATTCGATGGTTGGGAGACATTTCCTTTTCTTTCCCTTCATCTTCTCCTTCTTTTCCTTTCTTCTTCTTCTCTCCCCTTTCTCTCATTCTTCTTTCGTTTTTGTGTGTCAGTCCTAACTTTCCACATTCCTTCTCTTTTTTTCCCATATTAAACTCACAAATCTACACTTTCTAGAGCCTTGTCCAGAATTGTATGTCTAAAGACAAGTCGAATGCCTACAATGCTAATGTCGGCTTGTATCCGGGTATGCAAGGTTACATGTCCGGACCCAACTTGTATAGGCCTCAAATTCTTCATTATAGCTCTGATTTCAGATCTGTTTACGCCCACACATTTGTTTCTTTTTCTACATTATGCCTAGCTAGGTTTACTCATGTTAAGCAATGAATATGTAAAAACATCAATAAAACACAAAACTTGAGGAAAACTAGATAAAGTGAAGAAATCAACATGAAAAGTGTTGATAAAACATATTAAGTATACCCCTAAAGCATGCTCATTTGTACACTCGTCACTCTGCTATGGATAAAACATGTTTCTGCTTCACTGGTTAATTATTTGAATCATCATATTGTTGTTAATGTTAAGTTGGATGGTCTTCCCCAATCCCATTTTACAAGCTTCTGCAGATGGGCGGACTGGAGACTAAAGCATCCATCTTGGCAACTCCGGGATCATTTTAGTAGACAAGTCAACTCTCCTACGATCGTGTTGTGGAAAGGGATTTCAACGAGGTATTATTTCCTTCTAAAATTATTTGTGGAAAGTTTAGGAAAGATACTTTTATTGCTCCTTTAAAAATACTACTGAGAGGATTGGTTTGATTGATGTTGGATTCTTTGGTCTTCCAAATACCTTCACCAATGGCCAAATCCCTCCAAATTTATCTTTAAGTATGCTAGATCGTGTCTTTGCTTCCAACCAAACCCTCAATATTTTCCCATCAATTTCAGCCGAACATTTATCAAGAGAAGACTCTGACCATTACCTCTTATTAATTAGATTATTTGGAAAAACCTTAAGCCCAAAAAGAGCTTTAGATTTGAAAACATTTGGCTTTTTAACCTTGCGTGTACAAATATTGTCCATGTTGTGTAAATGTCCAAGGGGAAGATCTTATGAGTAAAATGAGAGACTATAGATGCAAATTACAATCTTGGAAAGGTTGGTTGATAAAGAAAATTCAGTGGAAAAAAAAGAAAAAGAAAAAGAAAGATGAGATGAAAAGATTACAAGAGTCCCTCAATCCATTTGGGTAGTGGGAAACAGGAAAAGGCGGGTGTTGGATATTGAGCTACTAATGTATAAGGAAGAGTTGTGGTGGAAGCAGGGGTCTAAAGATAAATTGATTAAAGAGGGAGATAATTATCCTAATTTGTTCTGCTTTAAAGCCTATGCTAGCAGAAGAAGGAATGAGATTTTTGGTGTTCTGGACAAAGATGGTGACATGAACTATCAGTGGAACAACTTAGAAAATATTGTCATTCATTACTTTGAATCCATAGTTGGCCACTCCGCGTCTCATGATGATTTAAACCCAATTTTCTCCTCAACCTTCAAACTAAAAATATCACCAAATCTTCTCCCTCCTCCTCCCTTACAGTGAAGATGAGATCACCAAGGCAGACAAATATTTTGGGGCCCGGGACCAGATAGCTTTAGTGACAAATTTTACATAACATGTTGGAGTACTATTGGGATAGGTGTGATTGCTACTGTCCTTCTCGTGCTCCAAGGCCATCCCCTTTCTGAGCACCTCAACGACTATCTTATCACCCCATCCCAAAAGTCCCAGGACTTGTCTCCCTTTCTGACTTCAGACCCATTGCCCTTTGCAACTTTGTTTACAAAATCATCACCAAAGTCCTAGCTAACAAAAACAACCTTTTTTCATGAAGTTATTTCATAGAACCACTATGGTTTTGTTAAAGACAAGTTACTTACTCATAATGTGATACTTGCTGGAGAACTTCACCACTATATTGACAAAAATCAAATTGTTAAAAATGGTTTCTTTTCCCTCAATGTTGACCTTAATAAAGCTTCATCAATAAATGAATTTCCCTGATTTTTGGAGAATACCTATGATGAACAGTATCTCCTTTTTTCCATGGTCGAATCTTCATCAATGGATCTCCTAGCACCCCCTTTAATCAAACTCGGAGATTAAGGCAAGGAGATCCTATCTCTCCTTTTTATGTTTATCCTTACTCAAGAAGCCCTCTCTAGCTATCTTAATATAACAACCCTTTATATCAAGTACCAAGGCATCACCATCAGGAAAAATGTTCCCACTATTTCTCATCTAGCATTTGCAAATGAGATCATATTTTATAGGAAAGTTGGAGGTGATAATGTCATGATTCTTAATTCCATCATCAATTATTTTCCTCTTGATTGGACCCCCTCTCTTGGAGCTCGAAAAAGTTGAATGAGTATTTTGACCTTGTGGATATCCAAGGCATTTTTGATACTAAATATCATTGGGGGATTCGGATGTCTGGTCGTTGAAAGCAGATAAAATGGGTTTGTATACTGTCAAATATGGCTTCCAGTTCTTGCTTCAAAAACAAAAGAACTTGTTGTTTTGACCTCCTTAAATAACACCTGAAAAATCATTGATCACATTGACCCAAAATCCCCATCACCTAGAGCTCAACTTCTGGTTTAAAAACTTTTGAAAGGTTTTACTTGTAAGGTAAATCTAGCGAGAAGAATGGGAGGTTCCGCTTCTTGTTCCTTTTGTGGAAAGATTGAGACTGTTATGCATCTCCTTTTTTTATTGCTGGACAATTAGAGTATTGGGAAGGTTTGGTGGATATTAATAACCTCCCTGATGATTTTTGATTGGTGTCATCCAAGACTGGTTGTGTAGTTAAGCCTATATGTGGTCTAAAGGGAAGCTCTTCTCCATCAACCTTATCTAAGCTCTTTATGATATAAAAAAACAAAGTCAGACACCAACCTGAGCTTTCTATTAGAAATATGATTTATTCCAATATTGTGTTTACAATTTCTTACAAGAAATCTCTCTCAGATGATGTTGGTCATCCTTTTCCTCGACATTATGCACATATTGGAGATGCAATTTCCTCTTAGTCAATGTTGTTACAGCTGGATATTCCCTTGTTGTGGCTGACACTTTTTCTGACATTAATGGTACTATTTTGATTGCTTACAACAGGAGATTTGCTAGCCTTTCCGACTCCACTACAACAGAAAGCATGCCAATTGTCTTTGGATGCAGCTGGGCATTAGAAGTGTGGTACCAAAACATCATCATCAATATCAAGGATTCAAATTGTAGTTGACATGCGACATCCTCAGTAGGACTATAGTGGTTCATCCTTCTCTAAGTCTTTGGTTGTCGAACACTATTTAAGTTTATGTTCTTATTTTATTAATCCTTGCATGAGTATCTGTTCAAATTTCCCTACTTTTTTACTTCTAAGTTTACTTATTAGTACTAATGGGTGGAAAATTTGGAGTGATGGCAATGTGCCAGTTCTTGTTGGTCGTTCCAACATGTTGAACGATCCTAGTGCTAGCAGTAGTACCTACTTGTGTAACCTAACTCCTATTTTGGTGCCTTAAGTTATGAAGTTTCAAGTTTTTACTCAAAAACTTCGTCTCATTTTAACAGTTTCATTTGCTTTTTGGCACGCTTTTCACTTTAATATTAAACATATAAGATAAAATAATTTATTAAAACTAAGTTATATAATACTTCATCCGCTAAAAAAATATAGGTCATTTAGAATTCAAACTTTGATAAAAAAATATAAGTCATTCTATCTTTTTCACATACTATTTTCCATACTTGATCTTAGCGTTTAGTGCATAAATAATTATTACTTAGATAGAAAATTAATTGTAGGAGTACATACATGCATCATTTTTTAAAACTTTTGCTAATATATGTGCACATTTCTAAAACGACTTATATTTATAACGAAGAGGGTATATAGTTTTTTCATATAAGTATTCCATTGCAATATTAGATTTGTAAAAATATATTATCTTACATGTGATGTTTTGTTATACGTGAGAACTCGCAGTCGTTACTCTTAGAGTGCGCTTTTAGTAAACCCATGCGTGACGTAATAGCCTGCAAACCACGCCAACCACGTAAGCCATACAAGGTGACATGCTCAGCAGAGAAGGGGTAAGTTTGGAGAGAAGGTGATCAACACTGACCGGCCAGGCGGCCCAACCCGAGAAAAAACCCGAAAAGCTCGTAAAAAATCCAAGCGCACTAGGACAACAAATCAAGCTCGAATAGAAAACCAGGTCGGGCTTTAGCAAAAAATTGGGCTTGCTACTAAGCCTGCTCGGTTTATTATTAGTCCCTCCTATTTTAATTATAAGTCATTTTAGACTTTTTCACAATTTTTAAGAAAAAGTTTAAAAAGACTAGTATACCCTTAATTTTTGTATTGGAAGAATAAAAAAGTAAGTATACTTTATTGGTAAGATAAAAAGTAGAGTGCAATGACAATAATAATTAAAAAGTAGAAAGGGCAAAAGTAGAAAGAGAGATACAAAAAGTCTAAAACGACTTATAATTTGAACATAATGCTAAAGCCTAAAACGACTTATATTTAAAATAGGAGGGGAGTATATATTTTTTAAAATACAATATAATATATAATTTAGTTTAATAATTATATATAAAAAAATTATAATACTGGTCAGGCACAGGTAAATAAAATTCAGGCCTGGACCGGCCCGAAAAGTTTTAAAACGGGACTGGACAAAACTATAGGCCTGAACGGACCCAAAAAATAGAGGCGGCCCCGCCAGAACCCGAACCTGACCACGGCGACCCGCCCGTTTGATGTGCTCTATATTGTAGGATTCAAACTCATAACCTCTTGCTCCTCTACTCCACCATCCACAAGCTCAAATACCCCAGTTGGGACTTACATGTTAAATATTGAAGTCAAACATGTCCAATAATAAACAAGACAGTCAAATAAGAAGGGAGGGAGTATGTTTTTCACTACTTGTTGAAAAAATTGAAAGTTATGAACTATCATAATGTTTCCCAGGAAAACTCAAGCAATACCATTCTAGCTATTGATCAGTAGAAAAAAGGCAAAATATCTCTGCTAGTTAAAAAACCATTTTAAAATTTACAATACGACTCCGGGTGTTAAAAAATCAAACAAATTAAAATACCATTAATATAAACAATTACGAAGAGAATATTATTAAAAATATCATAAAATATTTTCAAAAATTAAATAACTTCAAAAAAAAGTAAAAAATTTTGTTAAGTACCTTAAAATGGAATATAACTTTTAAATACAAAATTGTACTTAGACAATTTCAATACATATTATTTTGAAGAAATTGTTAAAATTTGTAGAAAATAAGATAACATTAAAAAATTAATGTAAAATAAATTCAAAATAGCACAAAATTTTTCAAGATTAAACATGGGTGATTTAATTCACTTCTTTTTTCTTTACTTACTTCACCTCTTTTTCACTAACAATTGATAAATTAACATATTGATTGTAATTATGTCTTAACATACGAATAAATAGTAAATAAAATAATGAAAATTAGTTTAATATAAAAAATGTCATTATTTTCTTTACTAATGCATGACTTTTATTTTCTTTGAGCAAGGTATTTAAATATTTTGTTAAGTACCTTAAAATGGAATATAACTTTTAAATACATAATTGTACTTAGACAATTTCAATACATATTATTTTGAAGAAATTGTTAAAATTTGTAGAAAATAAGATAACATTAAAAAATTAATGTAAAATAAATTCAAAATAGCACAAAATTTTTCAAGCTTAAACATGGTGATTTAATTCACTTCTTTTCTCTTTACTTTCTTCACCTCTTTTTCACTAACAATTGATAAATTAACATATTGATTGTAATTATGTCTTAACATATGAATAAATAGTAAATATAATAATGAAAATTAGTTTATATAAAATATGTCACTACTTTCTTTACTAATGCATGAAACTTTTATTTTCTTTGAGCAAGGTATTTAAAATATTTTGTTAAGTACCTTAAAATGGAATATAACTTTTAAATACATAATTGTACTTAGACAATTTCAATACATATTATTTTGAAGAAATTGTTAAAATTTGTAGAAAATAAGATTACATTTAAAAAATTAATGTAAAATAAATTCAAAATAGCACAAAATTTTTCAAGCTTAAACATGGCGATTCACTTCTTTTTTCTTTACTTTCTTCACCTCTTTTTCACTAACAATTGATAAATTAACATATTGATTGTAATTATGTCTTAACATATGAATAAATAGTAAATATAATAATGAAAATTAGTTTATATAAAAATGTCACTACTTTCTTTACTAATGCATGAAACTTTTATTTTCTTTGAGCAAGGTATTTAAAATATTTTGTTAAGTACCTTAAAATGGAATATAACTTTTAAATACATAATTGTACTTAGACAATTTCAATACATATTATTTTGAAGAAATTGTTAGAATTTGTAGAAAATAAGATAACATTAAAAAAATTAATGTAAAATAAATTCAAAATAGCACAAAATTTTTCAAGCTTAAAATATAGTACATTTCATGAAATTTCCCCTTTTCTCGAAATGAAACATCCAATGCTCTGCTCTTGTTGAGAGTTGAACTCAAGACCTCCCGCTTACTAAACGGGTGCTCTAACCAACTGAGCTACAAGAGCAATTGTATTAGACTATTGTCTTTATTAAACAAATAATGGGCTCTGATTAATGATATGGCCCAATAAGTAGTAGTTTACAATTAATTTAGGTATGGATTGAGTTCTAGTGTTGGTCACTAACTCACTGGTTACTAGTTTAGTAGTAGTTACTTTGATTTTGGTAATTAAAATATCAATTGGTCTTGAAAGTGCTAACTTATTAATCTAGACTATTATTTCTTATCCGTTAATGTTCTCTTTAAACATGTTATATTTTATAGCATATTTAATCTTTATATTATGACTTTTTTTCTCCTTTTCTCTTGAATTATTTACATAGGGTTAAAGTTCAATAAACCCTTTTAAAACCTTAGTCTTCCTCGATGGTGTTATCTTTTTTATTGCAAGGTGGTTAATAACTGAACCACATTAGTCTTCCTCCACGATGTTAGCGTCTTTGACGGTGTTAGCTTCTTTGACCAACGTTAGCTTCTTTGATGGTGTTAGTTGTAGCAATAAAAATATATGTTAATATATCTCTACCACCTAGGCATTGTACATATCGTTTTGCTTAAACAATGATTGGGTGGGTTGTCGATCTCATGGACCTCTTTCAATTAATTAACAAACTATTAAATTAACTGAGAAACCTAAACTAAACCAAGAAAACATTAAATATCACTTTTAAGATTTTAATTATTCTATTTAATGGACTGACTCAACAAATAAACATGAAATGATTAAACAATAAAATAAACTAACTTAAGCAATAAAGGTCGAAACTCGAAATCTAAGGAAGCACCATAGATTGTTCTGCAAACCATCTCTTTCTAAATTTATTAATAAGTTCTCCCTTAACTATGCAATAAGCTCAGGAACTATAATTAATCTGTTGTCGGATCCCTGTTCAACAAATCTTAACTGGCAGAAACAACAAGTCGCAAACCATGCCCAAATCAATTCTTACCAATCGCATTATTAACAATTCATATTGGAGAGATTAACCTATAGGCAAACCGTGCTTCTAGTCATTAATCCGGTTTAACTTCCTATGTCTTGTTAACTAATCTCAGCGTATCATTTTGATTAGAAAACTACAAATATCACTTTGATAATTGATTAGAGAATTAAAACGCATGAAGAACAGGAATTAAACTACTACATCAATAATCAGAGAAAATATTACATAGTAAATCTAAAGATCTGGTTTGCTACCCCAAAATCCGAGGAGCTTATCTAACTACTCTAACATCATGCTAAAAATAGGTTATATGACAGAGAAATACATTAAACACATTAGGGAAAAGGAAAGAGAAAACTACGATTAAGAAGCTTGACTCCAGATCCCCACTCCGTCTCCGCCTTCCCGTCAATCCTCTATCAAAAGTGTGGGGCATTAGTGGTGGTGTGTGTGGTGATTGGTGATGAAGATGAATGAAGATGGTGATGGTGTGGGCATGTTGTATGTGGTGGCGGTAATGGTGAATGAATGAAGTGAGGCGGAAGGCCCCCTGCTCGGGTCTAAGAGCCTTCCCGATTCCAACCCTAACTTATCCTTATATTAAGTGTCGGGAGTGATTATTCGCCGTGAGTGGTTATTTTCCATCATTCGATCATGAATGTACATGATATTAATGATGTATAGTAGGAACGAACATGTACTCCAGGTTCGTAAATAATTATTAATGTAACCATCCGAATGATGAATTCATGTGTTGTGGCCCACATCAATAATATGAAGCGTAAATGAGTATGTCCAAGCGAGTTCAAGTCTGTCCGAATCCGGACGTTGAGCTAGACAGCATATGTAACTTTCACTTTTAGCACTTGTCCGGCCATACATATTCGGACACATGTCTGAATACAACTTTAACAGGGCCTAGATTCTTCCTTTTAGCTCTGATTTCCCCTCGTTTGTTGCGTTACGAAGCTTGTGAAGTAATTTATGTATTTCAAATATCTTTTCCTACATTTGACACATAAAATATATCATTTCACATTAATACTTAAATCTAAGGAAAACATATGAAAATTGAGAAATATCTCACAATTCATTATAAGAATAGCATGAAATATAGCCTTGAATATAATATATTTCTAACTGGTAAAATTTCCCCACACTTAGCTTTTGCTTGTCCTCAAGCAAATAAAGAATAAAACTATCTCTAAGGACGTAGTATCAAAACTCATGATCGAATAAATGTAGACGGAAAGCGAGCAAAATGAGAATCAAAAGAATAATTATGCTTTTGGTTGTAGGTTTTCACAATGAGTGAAAAAGAGTAATCTTAAAAGCATGGAGAAACTTTACACATATTGAAAATAGGACAACTTGGGATGGGATCTTCCACCATTTATTTCCTCGAACCTTTGGATGACAAGGGGTGTGAAGTAATGCCATATTCCATAATACATTTCAATACCACGCACTCATTATCGAAATAGACAAAAACACATTAAACATTTAGTTTTTAAGAACTTCCTTTTTCTTTCACGTTTTTATTATTTCATTTGTGCACATTCATTTCATTCCCCTAAACTTTTCTCTTCATCCATGTAGTGGTTTTGGGCTAACTATCCCAGATCCTGAGACCTTATGTAGGGTGTTAAAGCACCTCGAGGACTTAATACCCGAATAAAAGAGGTCTGCTTTGGTTCAGAAAATTTAATTCAGATCAAAGGAGTACCATGCCTTATCTTTTTCATATCAAACTTTAAAATTATTTCCAAATTCCCTAGCTAAACTAATTTAGTTTCCACAATCAGCTAATCCAATAAATTTCTGTGAAAACAAAATTAATTTGAATAAAACTATACATACAAACATCATAAAGCATAAAGATTCTTGAGGTGGTCACCAGACTCGATTTCAAAATCCTCAGCAAAAATTTTCACCCAAAGATTCAACATTTTATTGACACTTAAAGAAACAATTATCTCACAGCAAGAAGGCAAACAAAAACAAGTGCGACATTAAGTGCAACTGACAATTTGGGAAGATTTTTACTTCCTTCACTTGAAAGCGGCAATGTCCTCATGGTTCACAAATAAAACCAAGAAAAGAACTTTTAAAATATGCCATACTCATTGAGGATTAATTTAGATTCCATGGACTGACTATATAAGCATGAAAAACATAAGCTGGACACTAACAAAAAGATTAAGAAACTGAGACTCCCCTAATATCGTCAGATTGAGGAATGTTCCCTTCCTCACACTTGAAGCTTTTGCTGGGGTAGAAACGTTCATCACACTTGCGTCCAGGCAAGTGTCCAGCCTTGAAGAAATGCCACAAATCTTGTCACCTATACACACTTAACAAAACTACCACAAAACGCTAGAAGCGTTGCATTAAAAGCACAACACCACTACCATTTCTAAGTGAAAGAAAAACAAAATATACCTATAAAATAAATTAATATTGTAAGTAAACTACCTAAAACCCAAGTGATGTTGAAAAATATGAGAAAAGCGATAATTTTACTCAATTTATGAGCTTGTCCGGACATGTGTCTGGACTAGTATGTCCGGACGTCTCCTCGGGTTATGTTCGCACCTTGTTCGGGTTAGCATGTCCGGACCCAAGTCCAGACACTGGTACTGCACCCATACAAATCTTCTCACATCACGTCCGGACTTCAAAGTCTAGACAAAAGTCCGAACACAACCCCCAGTTTTGACCTTCATCTCTCACACCCTGTCCGGATAAGGTACAAAATGCAGCTTCTTGTTCCTTTCTCAGCAAAACAAAGGCAAACACACTAAAAATAAAACTAGAAAAACAAAAATAAAACATGAAATTTTACCACTGGTTGCCTCCCAATCAGTTGTCCATCTTTATAGTTTTTGGCTAGACTTCCACTTCGTTATCCCGAATCAAAAATAAAAGCGGAAAGTGGATTCATCGGGAAAATGAAGTGAACAAAAATCATTATCAAACCACCTAGATCAAAACAAAATGTTACCTCGACAAATAAAATTGGAAAATAAATACTTCACAAAACCTAGTGTTTAAAGAGATACTGTCGGTAACTAAAGTCTAGCAAGAGACCAGGTGGTGATGGCTTTTCTTCCTCAAATTGGAGAACATAAACATCCTCCTCCTGTCGGTGAGACTTTTTAAGGTGAGGCTGAAATTGATGACAAACTGGTGGTGGTGGTCTCTCCTCAGAGTCGAGGGTGTAAATATCCTCTTTCGGTTGGTGAGGCTCAATAGAACACTTCTCTATTGGTTCACAAACAATTTTGATGAAACTTCAATCCTTTCAAAATCGACCACAGGTGGTACCTCTGCTGGTTCACATAGAGGTTCAGGCAGTAGATCCATAACCACTGGTTGCTCTGGCTGAGTCGGGGTTGAAGAGGGAGGGTAATATAAATATTCAAAAAATCACTCTACTTCTTTATTAGACTCTTCCTTAGCCTCATGAAATATATGCTTGAATCGTTCTCACTCCTCGAAGTCTCTGCATGAAAATGTATTGGCGGACCCAGAGGTTAAATCTCATGGGGTCCAATTTTTTTTTGACATTAACATATATTAAATTTGAAGGTATATAAATGTGTGGTCATAAATTTATTGAGCATTAATATATATATATCAAATTTTAAGGTAATATTTAAATTTTAAATAAGTAGGTAGTATTTGTAAATTAGACTAGTTTTTTAAATGATTAAAACATATTACCTGATGGGTTAGACTTTAACATGAGATGAAAGAAGTAATTTTGTTTTACAACATTAAAACCTAAAAAATAGGTCGAAAATAATTGAACTTACAACCTCACATATAGGAACATGTCTCTACCACTATATTATTATCAACTTTTAGTTTTTACTCAATTTTATTTTATTAAAACTATACTTTAAAAGATATCATTTTTATTATCAGAAAAGCTATGAGGTCTGGGATCCCACAGGAACCCGCCTCGGTATACTTTTAAAAATATATTTTTTTATTATCAGAAAAGCTATGGGGTCCGGGACCCCACGAGAACCCGCCTCGGTCCGCCCCTGTGAAAATGATACGCTAGGTCCGAATATCTTTGGCTCTAGAGGAATTATGCCTGCTCTTGCGCTAGCTGTTCCGAGATTTGACTAAGCTGTCTTTGAAAATTCTGATTAAACACTGTCTGAGCTGCAAACGAGCAAGCACATTAGCAAACCTTTCATTAGTGATTTTTCTCTGCTCTGGGAGCTCGTCTAGCATACTCTGTATCTTGCTAGTATCCTTCTTAGACGACTCATGATAACTGTAGAATTGTTCGTCCTCCATCTGCATTCTAGTATGATCACCTTTCCACCAGTGAGGTTGTCAGTAAGACAATTGTTGTGGTTGGTAATAAATGGAATTGAACGACCCAAGGACCGCCCTAGAAGGGTCGGTCACACTAAAATTTTGTGAAGATTCGTGTTTTTAAAAGAAAAAAGAAGGGAGAGAGAGAGAGAGAGAGAGAAAGGAGGGGAGTTCACACACACCACAACAGGCCGAGAAAAAAGAAAGAAAGATGGAAAATAAGAAGGAAGAAGCTCACCTCCACTAAAGCTCTTCTTCAACCTCCCACAGCTAATTATTCCCCATTTTCTCATTTTTATGCGCTAATGGTTGTGTAGCTTCCTTGTACCTTTGGGATGAGGATTTTGCCCCAAAAGCCTAAAACTTGTTGAATCTTGAACTTTTTAATGCTTTATTTTAGTCCTTGTGCTTAATGAAGATGATTATTGAGTTTTTATGGCTTTTAAGCTTGACCACATTTTATTTAGAGATTTGATTAGGTTTGTTCAATTTATCATCAATGTGTTAAATTTGTTAGTTTAATGTTGCCGATTGGTTTAGCATTAGTGAGGATCTCTTAGGATGGGTGTTCGAAAGTAGAGATTTGTACCGTTGAGGACTAAATCAATGTTAATCAATTTTCAAAGGGTATTTGAGATGAGATTTCCATTTCAACTTAGGGGAACTGTTGTGCAAAATATAAGTGAATATACTATGCTAACTAATGGCCAGTCACTACAAGAAAAATTAGATTTAGCTACCACTATATTAGTAGCTAAATCATCATTTTTGGTAGATAAACACAACGGTTACCGCATTTTATGATTTAGCTACTGATATACAGTGGTAGCAAAGGTCCTAGTGGCTAAATTAAAAATAGCTACCGTTTTGGAATGCGGTAGCTATTTCGCTTTGGTCTCACTACTACTTTTCTGATAGCTAGATATTGCTACTGTTTTAGAATGTAGTAGCCAAATGGCTACTAGTGTAACAGTAGCAAAATGGCTTCGAGTATAACAGTTGCCAAATCGTTACTAGTACATTAGTAACAAAATCTATACTAGTGTAGCAGTAACAAACTCGCTACTACTTCAATAGTAGCGAAATCGACACTATTATAGCAGTAGCAAAAAAGCTACTAGTATAGCAATAACAAAATCGATACTAGAATAATGGTAGCAAAATGGCTACTAACAAAGCAGTATCAAAGTTGCTACTAGTATAACAATAACAAAATCGATACTATAATAGGGAATATAGCTCTACTCTACTACTACTACTGAATAATGGGCACCACCACCATTCAATCCCACTCCATGTGCCCGAGTATAAATAGACCTCCATACCAATGACATATTTAATTCAAACTAGTGTGTTCAAAATATGTATAGAGTAGGAATCGATCCCCCGAAGTTTGGGATGAATATAAAATATCTTAACCATTGTGCCATGATAGTTATTCACATCATATATTGAAACTACGTGTATATATTGAATGTTTGATACTGCAAATATAAATTAAAGCTTTTGCCGAGACATGATCAAACCAGTGATATATTAAAATTAATAAAATAGATATACGGCCGATTACGCTACATGATATTTTAATTTATATAATATAACAAATTAATTTAATGAGACCAAAATAGTAAATCTAATAAAAATTTAAGTATATTGTTGACTTAAAATTATAAAAATTAAAAAATATACATATATATCTTTTAAAAATATTTGAAATGTCAAAAATTATAAAAAAGATAATATATTATGTAAAGTTGCTTATTTAATTAAGTCTTATAATACAGTGTTACAAATACTATTATAATATACATCATTATATGAAAATTAAAGTTTCTAAATAATATATTTTGTTTTTGTAAATTTGTATAATATAATATTTTAATAAATTTTAATAGATGTATAATATTGTATAATCTTAACTAATTTAAATTGTTATAACTTTACTATTTTTCAAAATCCTATTAATTTGTCTGTTGTTTTGTAAATTTAAAACATTAATATATAGTATATTTATGTACGTTTTATTATAATTTTGTATACGTTTAACATTTTATAAATTTGTACACATATATATATATATATATATATATTCTGCTTACTTTACAAATTTTAACCTACACGTCAACTATTTTAGATTGTTATTAGTTTTAGTTTTTTTTATGTTTTATAAGTTTATGTGGCTTTTGTAAATAAAAGCATCATATAGTAATAAAAACTGTATTAAATTAAATATATATAAACACACACACACACACACACACATATATATATATATATATATATATATATATATATATATATACTCTTAACTAATTTAAATTATTATTACTACTATTTTTATACTAATTTTGTAAATTTTAACCAACATATGTACTAATTTAAATAATTAATACTTTTACTCTATTTTATAATGTATTATTATGTGTGATACTTTGAGACTTAAAAATATTATAATATCAAAAATATATTATGTTAGGTATATCTTATATGATAAAATAATTTCTAGTAGTGGTACATAGTTTAATTATTTTTCACGATTAGACAATTTTTATTTACTTATTGTTCTTTTTCAAAATTTTGATAGCTCAAAGCTAACACATATACTATATTGAAAAAATTAAAAAATTTATATAAAAAGATAATATGTCCACTATGGCAGTAGTAGTATAGATTAGTATTTCGAATTATGTAAATCACACGTTTAAGTTATAAGACAATAATAATTTTGATACCGCATTCATTTGTTGTATTCTAGCATATATCAACTAAAGTTGTATTAGCATTATTAGTCGGTAGCAATTTCGAAATTTAATATAGTAGCAATTTAGCTACTTGTTTAAAGCATTTGCTAAATAGTAGCATAATAGCAACTATAATCAAGTGCTAGTAGCAATTCATAATTTTGCTTATCTACTTGGCCGTAGAAACTTTAAGATAGTGCAAGTTAGCTACTAGTTATAATATTTTTGCTATTGTTGTCGAAATAGTTGCACAATAGCTACAATTTTTGAATTAGCAAGAACAATTTCTTAATTTAGCTACCGATATTGGTAGCAAAATTAGTTTTATTGAAAGATTCAAGATTAAAGAAAAAATAGTTACTATTGGCGGTAATAAGTAACATAACTTAGCTACCATTGTCGCTCCTGTAGCACAACAGCTACCACTTTTTAATAGCATTATAAATTAGTAGCAATTTTTCAATTTAGATACCAATATGTGTAATAGCAATTCATCATTCCCTTTTTACTTTGGATTTTTTAGAAACTTTTCTTCAAATTTGAGATGTCTTTTCTTCCGAGTTTACTCGATTTCATATCTTAAAAGCCTGATTTTAATTCAATTATTTTTTTAGATTACAAAAAAGTACTAGATTTTTTTTAATAATTACCCGATTTAATATACTTGACTAGCTGCCCATAATGCTCAACTCTAATTCAGCTTTTGTTTTTGCTTTAAGATAACACTTTAACATGATGGGATATGTGAGTGTTTAGGTTTTAGGTCTGAATGATAAACAATTATCGGGATACTAATGACATAATTAAAATTTTAATTGGGTAGCTAACCATTTACGCAATCCATAGTTTCAAAGTTATGGTGGATTTTTACAAAATAATAATATACTTTCTCATACTTATCTTTATATACATTAATTTGGGATAATTTCTTAAAAATATATATTTCTCATAATTATAAATAGTTGTGTATTTTGAATTATATACATATCACACATTTAAATTATAAGAGAATTATAATTTTGCTATCGCTTAAAAATATTAGCTATCATTTCTTATAATGTAGCACAATATTAACCATAATCTCATTAATATCATTAGTCGGTAGTAATTTCATAATTAAAGATAGTAATAATTTTTATGCTTGGTAAAAATATTCGCTACCGACGCCCAAACAGTAGCAGAACGGCAACCGTGATGAGTGTCAGTAGCAATTTCATTAACTTAGCTTATCTATTTGGCAGGAGCAATTTTTAGTAGCAATTTAGCTACTAGTTATAATATTTTTCGCTACTGCTGCTTTAATAGTAGCGCAATAGCTACCATGATTGAATTAGTCACATCCGGCAGTAGCTATTCAGTAATTTAGCTACCAACATTGGTAGCTAAATTGTTCTTACAAAAAGAACCAAGATGAATAAAAAATAGTTACTACTAATGGTAGCAGTCTTGTCAGACGATAGCAATTTGGCTACTGTTTAAAAAATTTAGCTACCATTGTCTTTGTTGTAGCAAAATAGACATCACTATTTTAGTACCATTAAAAATCAGTAGCAATTTCTGAAAGTAGCTACCAATATATGTGCGGTAGCAAATCATCGGTAGCTAAATCTGTTTTTTCTTGTAGTGAGTGATCCCAATTGTTGTAGCTCAATAAGGTCGTATCCACAGGGACTTCGTAACTATCTGATCAATTATAAGTTTAGTGTTTGTGCAAGATATATACAGAAATGTGTAAATGTAAACTGGGGGATTTTGGGTTTTTGGTTTGATTAAGGTAAAGTAAAAAACGTAATACAACTAAACTAACTAAACTTGGATAGATGTAGCCCGGGATGGATATTTGCACCCATAACCCCCTTACTACCAATTGTCAATTCTTGAACTTACTACTAAGTAACGGGAATTTAACTAATAGCCAGATCTTGGTCTATTAATCATAACCAATTTAGTAGGTACCCAAATGGTAGTTTGAATATCCAATTTAATCGGAAGCATTAAGCTTAAATCCACCCGAAGTTGCAATGCAAACCTCATCTAAAAAACCTTTGAAAATCGACTAACATGATTTAGTCCCCAACGGTATAGGTTTCTACCCTCGGAAACCCGTCCATAGAAATCCACACTAATGCTAAACTAATCGGCGATATCAAATTAACAAAAATGACAATTAATTAAAGCAAAACCCTAAACAAATTCCTAAATTAGCAAATACAAGATTAAAAGTCTTAATCTCTCAACAATCATCTTCAATTAAGATCAAGAACTAAAATAAAGCATAAACATAAGTTCAAGGTTCAACAATGGAGTTTTGGGGTTTTTGAGGCAAAATCTCAATCCCTAGCTACAAGGTACATCCTTGTTGGACTATAATGACTAGATTCACTGCCCATTTGTAAGCAAGTTACTTTTATAGTATTTTGTTTAACAAGTTTGGCGTCTGAAGCAAGAACTGAAAACATCTTGGGCTTCCATTTTGGTAAATGTTTACCTTTTTCTTGCTCACCCCTCTTTTTCTTACCATTGAAGACTGATGGGTATTCAGTTATGATAGTCATTCCTTTAGGTAAAGCGGATAAAAGAGGTGAAGACGATGATTTGATTTGGTAATTGTGCCTATTTGTTGGTGATCCTGGAGGTTGTATACTTGCTGTATAGGGACCTTCCAATAGTGAAGATCAATTTCTCATCATAAGCTTGAAGGGTGATGGTCTTCTTAGCCACTACAATGTGTGCATCGGCTGTGGCAAGGAAGGGTCAACCAAGTATGAGGGGTTGTAATGGAGTTTTCCTTGATGTCCAGGATGACGAAGTCATACAGGAAGTATAAATAATCCACTTTGATGATGACATCCTCTACCATTCTGCTTGGATAAATCGTAGATCATCCTCAAGCTGAAGAATCATCTTGGTCTTTCCCAGTTTACCGATTCCCAGTCTCTTGAAGGTAGAGAGGCATCAATTTGACGAAAGCCCCTAGATCACATAGGGAGTATTCAAAGTAGGTGCTCCTAATCATGGTTGGGATGGTGAAGCTGCCCAGATTGCTGCATTTTAAGGGTAAATGTTGTTTAAGAATATCAGAGCAGGTCTCAACTTTGGCTATTTTTGCTTTGTTGTAAATGAGATGCTTGAGAAATTTTACATAATTAGGTGCAACGTCGGATCGCTGCATTTTCGAGGATAGCTAAAAAAGGTGCGACAAACAACGGCACAAAGATGGATCCAAACATGGAAGATTGTAATTGTATTGTATATATGGCTTGTCTTAGATGAACTTTGGTTGTGTGTATGCTTCTACTTATTTTTATGGACATTGGGAGTGTTGATGTTGTTTCATGGACTTTGGACATCTTTATGTAGTTTTGCGGAGCGCAAATACTTGGCTACAACTGACTGTAGCTAGATATAGCTACATTCAAAGGAAAAGGGAGTAGATAGGCGCGCGTGAGTATGGTCTTTTTTTTTTTTTTCCTTCTCTTTCACGCTTTCACGCCGGTGTAGCAGCAGGTTGTTGTTTTTTTAATTTTTTTCTTTTTCTAACTTAATCATAAAAAATTAAATTGTTATAACTTTCAATATATGAGTTCAAAATAGAAAAAAATTACATCATTGTTCATCTAAATTCGAGCTCTTCAAAACAAGACCAGTCATTGATAATGTTTTGACAACTTTTAAAAATAATTATTTTTACATGTATACCATGATATTTTAATGTGAGAATGTATGTACATATTTTAATGTGAGAATGTACATGTTTTAATGTGACGATGTACATATTTAAATGTGAGAATGTACATGTTCTTTAATGAACATCTGTACATGTTTGTATGACCGTATGTACAAGTGTTCTTCCTTATATGTACATGTTTTAATTTAAGGATGTACATATTTAATTATTCGTACAGGTTTATATGACTATCTATATGTTTTTAATGTGAGGATGTACATGTTTTTACATGAGGATGTACATGTTTTAGTGAACATTTGTACATGTTTGTATGACCATCTGTACAAGTTTTTTTTACGTTCTGTGCACTATACATGTAAAAATATTTTTTTTAAGTTGTCAAAATATATCCATGTCTGATCTTGTTTTGAAGAGCTTGAATTTAGGAGAACAATGATATAATTTTTTTTCATTTTGGACTTATATATTAAAAGTTATAACAATTTAAAGTTTTTATGATAAAGAAAAGAAAATAATTAAAAAAATCTTAAAAAAGTAAAAAAACGAAAGAAAACGTCGGAGAAGCACGCGAAAAAAAAGAAGCGAAAAAAAAAAACCCTGCACGACTGTAGCCAATTTGGCTACAGTGAGGTGTAGCCAAGACGGACTGTTTGCGGAGTTTGTAGCTGAAGTGGACAACTTAGATTGTTGTTTTGTGGACTATATATGTCAATTGACAATAAATTAATTTAGTGGAAGTTCATTTCATGTTCATTTACAAGTTGTTTTCGGTTTCATTTTCAGAAGTTTATTTCAGGTCGCTTTCAGATTGTTGATTTCTGGTTGAAAACTTGGGTTCGGGTTACATCATTTCAACCCATTTTGGGTTAGAGTTGACAATATAACCCGCTTCAGTTAGGGTTGGATTTGGGTTAGATGAAAATATTTTCAGCTTAGGTTCAACCTGACCCAAAACCTGAAATTGACATCCCTAACTTTAAGAACATTTGCACATGAAAATGCATGTTAAGTAAACGAGATAAACAACATTCTCTTCTCATTGGCATTGGCATTTTGTATTGTATCAGCTATGATTTTGCTAACCATGATCTTATTATCATTAGTAGGCTTTCTAAAACCACCTCATCTTCCTTTACAAATCCCCATTGAGTAATAGTCTTCTGGCCCTGAACCGCGCTACACTTTTAACAATGTTGAAATTTCACTTAACTTTACCTTTATTGATAATCTTTTTCCTCAAAGGACATAAATCACTTTTGTGACCACACCTGTTACACTTATAAAACATGTCCACGGGGGCATTCATAAACTTTTTGTATAAGAGTAGTCAATTCTATTGAGATTCATTAATGGAATCTCTTCCTTACATTCATAATCAAATGACATTTCTACCATAGTTCGAGTAAAGTCAAAACTTCCTTAAATAGATGTGATTTTGTTTGCATGCATTAACTTTCCATGTAAATGAGACACAACATCAGCTATCCAAAATTAAAAATCAGCGTATGGTAGAATGATTCAAACTGTGGTAGTTGAGAAGCTAAACATTTCAAATTTAACACTTGATTTATGTTATCGAAGCACCAAAAATCGATTACCAATGAACCAGTCTTTTTTTCCAGAATGGAGTCGGTATCATCTTGTTTCTAGAATTGGTATAAAAAAACCGTGGTTTTTATGAAAGAATTTCATTGGTTCAACATCCTTCATCTATCCACAGCATAATCTTCATAAAACACATAAGGGATGCGAGTGACAAAGTTGTTGGATTTTTAGCACTTCCACATATCCCTTTCAGGTTGAACCTACTAGTGAAATTTATTATCATATGCATCACTGGTTGACAAATTGGATTTCACACCACTTTTAGGATGTGTATTGTCAATCACAATTTCACTCCAAGGTCAAGTAAGAGGAGGGGCTTGTCAAGTTGATTCACTCACATCATCCTTAATTGACAATTCTAAATCAATAATTTTAATCAGAAGACAAAAAAGACCCTAAATAATCTTGAATATTAAATTATTGAATAATATATCATAGCATAGCATAGTAGAGTGAAGAAAATTATTGTTCATTGAAGAAATAAAAATCACTTTCCAAATTGAGACCAAGGCTTCGATAACGCTTCGACATGCAATAAGTCTAAACTCTAAACAGGATTGGTGGGTAGGTGGCCTCAAAATAATGTTTATAGTTCATGTGGTGCCTATGATATGTGTACTAACAAAAAATGATTACATTGCAACAAAGATACTTAATACATGTTTTAAATAAGTTGAATCAATGTCTTGGTTACTTTGTTGAAAGCTACTCCAGCAGTGGTTAGTTTTGCTCTTTGTATCACTAGAAAAGTAAGAGTTACTATAAATTGAATTCAACTCAGTATTCTTAAATGGGTGCTAGATTAAGCAACTCACTCTTTGTGACACAAGGGAATATTAAGAATGATAAAGATGATTAGAGTATTCAATTTAACTACTAATTTTTTTTTTTTGATAATTCAGGCCATAAGGCCAATATATTAAAATCAAGATTCCTGGAAAACAGGTGAACGGGTTTGTGAAACGGCCCTCATTAAAATCTCATTGAGCAAAACCCAATGGGAAAAAGCTCAGTGAGAAAAAAGAGTAATGACATCCTAGATTGAGTTGAAAAAAAAGGTAAAAAACATACATAACCAACTTATTTCAAAAATACCATCACTTGTTAAGTTTATTGTATAAGGAACTCTCTATATCACTCTCTTCTCATCATCATATTTCTCAAATCTATACGGATACATCATAGCCATCACAATCGACTTTTAAGTTCCAATTTAGCTCATTATTCTGCTCCTGAAGGTACCAAATACTGATCATCCAGGCGGACCACGTTTCCCGCTAGCATAGCATGGCTGATATTAAACGAAAATTTGAAATGGTTGATCAATCACAGATTCACAAAGCAACTATAATTAACGAAGAGACAAGGAAGAGGAACCAAAAGAGTATGGCGGTGGGCATGACCTGGCGAACAAACATATACATGTACAATAAAAAAGATCGCATTTGCGATTAAGAAACACACAATACTCGTTACATTTTTACTAGGAAAATTAGAGCAATTTGAAACTAGCTGTCCCTTAAATAGAGAGCATTACCAATGACTACCATTTAAGGTCCTCCCAAATAAGCAATAAGAACATCAACGGTTGAGAATATTCATTCAATCACACATAACAAAACACCAGAATACTTACCATGGATAAACTCACACAGACATACACCAAACCACAGAACCACGACTTGAACAGAAAGTTCAAGCAGCTAAAATAGGAAGACATAGTCAACAACTGAGACACAGATACAAAGCACCCTCCTCTCAGTACTCATCCCCCTCATCGTCATCAGCACCCTCAGCACCGACTTCTTCGTAATCCTTCTCCAGGGCAGCCAAATCCTCACGGGCCTCAGAGAACTCACCCTCTTCCATACCTTCACCCACATACCAGTGAACGAAAGCTCTCTTAGCGTACATAAGATCAAACTTGTGGTCAATCCTGGAGAACACCTCACCACACTGGTTGAGTTGGAGATCATGCAAACTGCCCTCTGGACCTTGGCAAGATCACCACCTGGAACCACAGTTGGAGGCTGGTAGTTGATACCACACTTGAATCCAGTAGGACACCAGTCAACAAACTGGATGGTTCTCTTGGTCTTGATGGTGGCAACAGCAGCATTGACATCCTTGGGGACAACATCTCCTCTGTACATGAGACAGCACGCCATGTACTTTCCATGTCGTGGGTCACATTTGGCCATCATGGAAGAGGGCTCAAAGGCACTGTTGGTGATCTCAGAGACGGAGAGCTGTTCATGGTAGGCCTTCTCAGCTGAGATGACTGGAGCATAGGATGAAAGCATAAAATGAATCCTGGGGTATGGGACCAAGTTCGTCTGGAATTCTGTCACATCCACATTAAGGGCTCCATCAAACCTTAGAGAAGCTGTCAGGGATGAAATAACCTGCATTTTATCCATAAAACATAAAAAGAAAGATAATACTGAAGAGTGCATATTGCAAAGAGACTTGAGACAACTGATTGAAGACAGTAAGCTACTCAAATTATACCTGAGAGATGAGACGGTTCAGGTTAGTGTAGGTAGGGCGCTCAATGTCAAGGGATCGCCTGCAGATGTCATAGATAGCTTCATTGTCAAGGAGGACAGATACATCAGTGTGCTCAAGGAGGGAGTGGGTAGACAGAACACTGTTGTAGGGCTCAACAACAGAGGTTGAGATCTGGGGGGATGGGTATATGGTGAATCCAAGTTTTGACTTCTTTCCATAATCAACAGAGAGACGTTCCAACAGAAGAGAACCGAGACCAGAGCCGGTACCACCTCCAACAGCATTGAAAACAAGGAAACCCTGGAGACCAGTGCAGTTGTCTGCCAGCTTCCTGATGCGGTCCAAGCAGAGGTCAACAATCTCCTTCCCAACTGATGAAATTAATCAAAATAGATAAATCATTATCACTGAATTTTACACCATATTTTGGATAAGAGCAACTAAAGTAAAGGTTTTTAGTGCTCACTGGTATAATGACCACGGGCAAAATTGTTGGCAGCATCTTCTTTGCCGCTGATAAGCTGCTCAGGGTGGAAGAGTTGGCGGTAGGTCCCAGTCCTCACCTCATCAATAACAGTAGGCTCAAGGTCAACAAAGATAGCACGGGGAACATGCTTTCCGGCACTGGTTTCACTGAAGAAGGTGTTGAAGGCATCATCACCTCCACCAACGGTCTTGTCACTGGGCATGTTGCCATCAGGCTGTTCAACACCGATCAAGACAAATTGGTAGGAGAACAGTGACAAAATTATTGTGTTTTGAAAATATGGGTAAGGTCTAATCCAGACTTCAAACAGATACTAGCATTCAGTAGCAACAGAGCCAACACTTATGCTAAGAACATTAATGATAACCAGAGACACATTATCTCCCCAGAGTGGATAAAGTCCTGTGTCAACCAGTGATCTACAAGGTATACAATTACAACTCATGGTGCCAGGTACATCCCTCCCTATACCTCACAGGTAAACAGATCTGACTAAAACGACTTGTTGAGCAAATTCACTAATTTAGGACCATGTACCAGATCCATAAACAACATACGGCTCTTAAACGGCGAAGAACACATAAAATTGGAGACAGAAAATCATTTCCGCGACTAGATCTTGAACATTCCCGTTAAACAATCAGACAACAAATTATAACAAAGCACGAAAAATCTTACCAAAACCCCGAAAATGGAAAGGAGAATACGAGATAGTCAGATCCACTCCACGGAATATACTACGGCTAGCAACTAAATCATGGAGGTTTCGTAAGAGCCCTAACAAACACCATAAACTTAATAAATAAGAAACCAGATGCAAAATCAAATGGTGTCAACGATAGAGGCAAGGGATGCGTAGAGAATTAACCGATACAGGATCGTGAGATCTACAGATGGATGAGCCAAAACTCAGAACTGCTATAAGAGGTACACAAAAAGAAGAAACAGACCACAATCCCTACAGGTTAACCACATTTATATCCCAGACAGGCACCAAAGGTTAGCGCTTCTTTCGGGACAGATTGAATCTTCCATAAAAAACGAAGCCCTAGATCTGGGAAAATTTACGACAGCGGAGCGAACGGTTTAAATAGTCAAACCATTAACATAGATTCATTTGTAGTTCACAGATCTGGGATAGTTCCATGGAAAGGAAGAAATATAAACCATGAAGTTACCTGAATTCCATGCTCGAGACAGTAAAGCTCCCAGCATGCGTTTCCGACCTGGATACCAGCTTGTCCAATGTGGATCGAAATGCACTCCCTCATCTTAACAGACCCGAAAGAGAAAAACACAAACAAATTCAAAATTTTAGTTGACTGAGCAAGGGAAATGGATAAGAGCAGAGGAGAAAGAGGAGAGCGTTTATGAAGACGCCTCCTTCAAAATGAATCCTGAATTCTTTCTGAGAAGACTGTGTTTTCAGTGGGCTCTTCGGCCACTATATATAGCGGGAGGCCGATATTATTTGAAAACAACAAAACTTAGGTTCCATTCTTTTGCACAATTTTCAGCTACTTCATGTTTTATCAACTAGGACGATCAACTCAGCTCATTCTTTTAGGCATATTATGGGTCAGGTACCATCTAACCATAGAGTTTATTCAAAACTGCATTATCAATTAGTTAATCAGTTTGTTTACACATTATCGGTTGGTTTATTAGTTCGTTTATGTATTATTAGTTGATTTATCAGTTCAAATAATCTAATACAAAAAGAACAATTTATATTAATTTTTATACAATCATCTAGTTTTGAAATCAATCATCAGTCCATATCAACTCGAATCAGCTATCAGCTACCAACTATTTTTATGCAAAAGAATGGGGCCTTACTCGCACATGTCATGTCACACTCACACAGGCGAGTGATTTTAAACTGGCCAATTTAAATTAGTGCTATTTGATAGTACAATATAATCGTCCCTTTTTTTAGGAGCGACTCAAACTTGGTATTGGAGAGATGAAAAAGAAGAAGAGAACACACTTATTGGTGAGTTGTATCATTGCTAAAAGCCGTCTATAGTTAAAATGTAGGAGGTTGGATTACTCAATAAAGCTAATAGGTTGTAAGCTCCAATAGGGGCACAATATGCATTTACTATATTGAATGGAGCCCGATACCTACTCATGTCATGACACTCAACCTGCCCCCCCCCCCCCCCTAGAATGAAGGTGTGTACGTCCTCTCTACCTTCAATGAAGAGCAATTTTATTGAATGTCAATGGAAGATCAAATTATCTATGGAGAATTTTCATAAAATCTCAGTTACATATACATTAATTCCCGGTCATTGAAATAGGAGATCCCCCCCTCCCCCATTTTCATGTTTATTTGTCTCCTAACATCAAGCACCACACTACTCTCTCTAAATCTCTCACTTCTTCTCTTCCCCTCCCTCTCAAAGATATCTTTGTACTCCAAATCTCAGTTCACTCACACCCGGTCAAAACCCATTTCCATATTCATATGGTTCCCCCCATGGATTTGATTATTTCCAACTGCTTCAGACTTAATCTCCACCCAACCGAAATGACATCAATCAATCTCCAAACCCTCGATAAAGATTCAACCCTTCCAGAGCTCCGAAAGGCGTTGTTTGGTCGGGTATGACATACAAATCCTATATCGTCGAAAGTGCTTCAAACTTTTCTTGTCCAACTATGGAAACCTAAAACTTTCCTCAAGGTGAGTGGAGTAGGATTGAACAGATTTACTTTTCAATTCTCATCTTAGACTTGGCAATTTTGACCCAACTTGAAACCCAACCCGGACCCAACCTTTAATTTACAGGTTAAGGTGTTGATTATTGACCCATATATTTTTTTAGGTTGGGTTAGGGTAATAAGCTAATCTTGTGGGTTGGGTTAGGGTAGAGATTCAAACCCATGACCCAACCGAAAACCTGAAAATATATTTGTTAATAATAAAAAAATATCATTGTATATATATGTATATTATTTTCAAACCAAACTATGCCCTAGCCTTAAGCAAAAAATATTTTACCATTCAACTCAAGTTCAGTTGGACTATCAAACCTTTAAAAATATCACATACTTCATTATGTTAATCAAACAAACTGCCCAACCAGCTCTACATATCAAACATTTATTTTAAGAGTTTTAACTTCCCATCTTATTTGTTTAGTTTGACTCAGCCAGTTATACAATTGCTAATGTGAAGATAACTACTCCATGATGTTGATTTTTGTTAATGATATCTGTTTTGGCTTTTTCTATACGACACAACACAACTGGTATATTTATATGATGTAGAAACAAAAGTAGGAGACATATATTTTTGTGAATGATATTATAGTATACTAAGTATAATACTTTATGTCTATTAAATTCTAAAAGTAGTTACCGTATTTTGAAAAGTGGTATATCAAATGTTATCCAGGGGATGTGATTATATCAATTAAATATATTATGTAATTGTATCTTGGGTGAAAAAAGTAGATTTTATACTTTGAAAAGTGGTCTATCAAAGTGGCTATTGTACTAATGGTATACAATTTAATCTCATATAATGTGACAATTATGACTATGGTAAGTAATATGGGGTATTGTTTACTTTAAAAAAGGTTGGGTGGGTTGGGTTAGGGTTAAAGGATCTAAAACGGGTTTGGTTCGAGTCATGATTTATTGACCCATTACTTTTTGGGTTAGGTTGGGTTAATGATATTTTGAATGGGTAGGGTTAGGGTTGATATCAACTTGACTCATCGACCCAAATTGCCAGCTATACTCATCTGATGAAGACATAAACAATATCCTTTCCAACGGTTCATGGCATTTTCCATACTGTTTGATAGTTGTTATTCCTATTATCCAAACCTGAACTTCAAAGAACATGATCCTCAAACAGTCAAGATATGGGCAGGAATTCATAAACTCCAGATTGGGTACTTTAATAGAGCCTATGCTATTACCCTTGCCAAACGTATACGCACCTTTGTTGATTGCTCAGATCGATTAAATTCTCTAGCTTCCAAGGTTTTATGGTTCAGAATTGAGATTAAGATTTTTGAGCCTTTGTGTAGAATGATTGTCGTCAAGTTAGAAAATGGGAACCGGGTGTGTAGAGTTACATATGAAATTCTGCCACATTTTTGCTTCTAATGCAGATGTTTGGACCATGTGGTTAGGGAATGCAAAATTCCTAAACCAAGCCAAAATTCTCAGGAAAGATATGATCCTTGGATAAGAGCTGAATTTATGGGCTCCCTGACAACTGTCACTTACTCCTTTTTACTATAACAGTGGAAGTCGGAAGGAGTTTTTGATGGCATTACAGTTCTACCTACTCGGGGGGCCTTTGCCCCTTTAATCAACCCCTCTGAGGGAAATATTAACCTCTCCCCTTCTACACTTCTGGTGATGACCCCTCCTACTTCGGCTCCTGTAGTGTCCCATGTATTTCCTTGCCAATCAGCACCAATACTCAATATACCCACTCCTAGTCAATCTTCTTCCAGTAACAAAGATTTCTCTCCCCTGCACTCATTCCCTTACCCAGCCTTTACCCAAAACCCTGGCCTCTGTAACCTTTTACTCAACCTCTATCAATATCCCAACCAACTCACCTCTAGAAAAAAAAAGTTCTTTTATCAGATGGACTAGAAAAAGGCAGTCTCCAACTTTGAATTTGAATTCAATAAAAAAAAGTCGAAAGCTCTGACTCAATTAACCAATACCTCAACCCTTCACTTGCCAAAATTATTAAAGTAGTTGAAGCCAAACACCAATTTCCCACTCTCTTCTCACCAGCCCAATTTCTGAGCCCTATATGGATAGTGTGCTAGTTCATTGCCATGGTAAACAACCTTTGTCCCCCAGTGATTCACTCAGCCCTAGTTACCCTGATAAGTTCAAAAAGAGAAAAAGTTTGAAACTTCATAATCTTATGATCAAGTCCTCCCTTGTAGATCAAGACTTGGATGAGACGGATTAACTAGCATAGCTTTGAATTGTCGGGGTCTGGGTCACCCTAGTGTAGTTGCTTGGGTCACTGAACTAGTCAGGAAGTTCAAACCCGAGCTAATCTTCTTAATGGAGACCTATCAATCCATTTCTAAAATGGGTCGAATAAGAGATAAGCTGAAACTCTATGATGGTATTTATGTTTCACGTGTTGGTCGAGGTGGGGGTCTGGCTCTGTGTTGTGCAAAATATAAATGAATATATCCTGCTAACTAATAGGCAGTGAACCCAGTTGTTGTAGTCCAACAAGGTCGTATCCACAGGGGCTTCATAACTATTTAACCAATTTCAAGCTTTTTAGATGTGCATAAATATACATAAAACTACAATAATGTAAATTTAGATTTTTTTTTTGGGGGGGGGGGGTGGTTTGATAAAAGGAAAATAAAGAAAATCAATAAAAAATAAACTAACTATCTAAGATAGATGTACCTCGGGATAGATCTTTGCACCCATCACCCTTTTTTTACCGATTATCGACTTGAATTTAGCTAAACAATGAAAATACTTAATTAACTAGTAGCCTTATCTCTGGTCTACTAATTCTAACCAATTTAGTTGGAACCCTTATAGATTATTCAAGTACCTTAGTAAATTGATAGCTTTAAACATAAGTTCCCCCTACGTTGCAATGTAGTCTAACATCATAATCACTAAGATTCATGTACATTGATCTAGTTCCCTTGGTTTAGGTTTTTATCTCAGAAACTTCATGTTGATAGAAACCCATGTTAGCATTAGACTAATGAGCAACCTATGACGAGTATAAGTTTAAAAGTCACAAATACTCAATCGTTATAAAACATTAGAAACAAGAACTAAAATAAAGCTTTAAAACAAGTTCAAATTCAACATTGAGTTTTAGGGGTTTTGGGGTAAAATCCTCATCCCAAATGGTACAAAGGAGATTAAGCCTCCATTAGAGCATAAATAAGATAGAGAGGAGAAGAATTAGCCATGGAAGAGGTTGAAGAAGAGATTCGATGGTTGGGAGACATCTCCTCTTCTTTCCCTACTTCTTCTCCTTCTTTTCCTCCTTTCTTCTTCCCCTTTCTCTCATTCTTCTTTCGTTTTTGTGTGTCAGTCCTAACTTTCCTCATTCCTTCTCTTTTTTTTCCCATATTAAACTCACAAATCAGCACTTTCTATAGCCTTGTCCGGAATTGTATGTCTAAAGACAAGTCGAATGCCTACAATGCTAATGTCGGCTAGTATCCGGGCATGCAAGGTTGTATGTCCGGACCCAACTTGTACAGGTCTCAAATTCTTTGTTATGGCTCTGATTTGAGATCTGTTTGCGCCCACGTATTTATTTTCTTTAAACAAATTCTTTGTCCGGAACCAATGCTCTTGTTGAGAGTTGAACTCAAGACCTCCCGCTTACTAAACGGGTGCTCTAACCAACTGGGCTACAAGAGCAATCGTATTAGACTACTGTCTTTATTTAAAAAATATGGGCTCTGATTAATGATATGGCCCAATAAGTAGTAGTTTACGATTAATTTAGGTATGGATTAAGTTCTAGTGTTGGTCACTCGTTACTAGTTTACACTAGTAGTAACTTTGATTTTGGTAATTAAAATATCAATTAGTATTTAAAGTGCTAACTTATTAATCTAGACTATTATTTCATGTAAAATTATCGATTACATATTGTATCATTCTTCTTATCAGTTAATGTTCTCTTTAAACATGTTATATTTTATAGCATATTTAATATTTATATTATGACTTATTTTTCTCCTTTTCTCTTGAATTATTTACATAGGTTTAAAGTTCAATAAACCCTTTTAAAACCTTAGAAATAATTACATAAATATAATTAAATTTTAATTAACCACTTTTTCATAAGGATATTTATTAACATATATAAGATTTAATTATTAAACCCTTTAAGTTGATAATATATCCATATATGCATAATGAAGGTTTAATAAACCTTACATATCCATATTTTATTTATTTATTTGTATAATTAAGGGTTAATATACCTTATAAATCTTGGGGATATTTCACTTTGTTTGATCCCATCTTTTTAAAATTTGAGGTTTACTTTAATTTTATCGTTTGCCATTCAAATTGGGCTTGTGCCCTAGTGGAAAAGACCATATGTTAGATGTGAAAGATTAAATGTTTTTTGGGCCCATTTGTTTCAGTAGTTTTATCTCATTTACTCTTGAGCCCTATTTGATTAATTTTTTCTTGCAATTAATGATGGCCAACATCATTGGTTATAGTCGGAACCGGTGGGACCGAACCGGTCTGGAAGCGGAAGCGGAACTAGTTTGGCATCGGACCCGCCCTCTACTAAAGTGGGAGATTCGGGACCAAACCATATTCGATCCGGAACCGTTTGATGTAGGGCTGAGCCTATGGAACCGGAACCACTAGACCCGCTTGGAACCAGTCAAAATGATCGTTACACTTTCGCCTCCCTTATGTTGTGTTTGGCCTTGTTTGAAAAACCTGATCATTACACTCTTTCTTTTTAAGTTGCAAATTAATCATAAATTATAAGTATTTTTACATCTTAAAACTTAGTCAACACTTGCACAAAAACACAAGAAAAAATAAGATTATTTTTTTTTCTGCAAAAAATTCAAAACTAGAATCGAACTGGAACAAAAATTAGACCAGTCAAGAACCGCCGGAATTGGTAGAAGACCGGTTCCAAATCCGAATCCAACTTTCAGAACCGGAACCGCCCTAAATCCTCTATTTATGAACCGAAACGGACCGAAACCATGGCCATCGTTACTTGGAATTAAGATGCATTAAACCAGCCAGTGTCCTTGTGGTGAAGGTCTCACTTGTAGGAAGAATTTTTATAGTTTTAAATTTCTTTCTTATCTCTAGGCCTAAGGGAAGCACAACCTTTTTCAACCTAACATTGATTCATCCATCTTCTAGTCCATATCCTAAACTAGTTTCTCTCTCTTTCCAACCCAAACTGGTCTACTTCATATACTCAATCAATATCCTTACTAAACCTAACTGGTTCATACTAACAATCAATCTATTCCCTAGTTTTGGGGGTTCTCATACAGTATGTCTATTATCGTTTAAGCCTTTATGGTGGGAAGTGGATTCAGTTTTGGGTCTTAAGGAGTTCCCTGAACCATTTTGGACTAACTAACAGTCATTAGATTAGGAGAAGTATATATGGAGGCTCCAGAATTTATCTAGTTTTGTTTTTAAAAATCAAAATTGATTTAGTGAAAGTTGGCTGGAGCTAATTTTGTCGGAATATATTATTGTTTTCGTAACCCGCAACAACACCTCAATCTTGCTTATGGCTAGTTATTATTGACCATATTTACCATAAATGTTGTTCCTGATTTTGTGGGGATTTTTACTATTAGAATTTTGAAATTTATCCCACTACACAAAACACATATCACGTCTTCATCTTTTCCTCTTAATCATCATTTTCTTAATCTGGAGTAATTTTCAGTCATCAAGTTACGAGATTTTTCTTGCGGCATCGTCTATGTACAGTTATTACTATTTTACCAGTGCTCAATGTAATACCGCTTGAGTGTTAAACTTTCTATGTGTGGTACTATTTTCATTATTTAGTGGCATTTTATTCACATTAGCATGGTATTTATTATAATCACATTCGGTATCTTATCGTCATACGTGTGTGTATCTTGTTTTGGGAGACTCATGTTGAATGAAAATAAAGGTATTACATTAGAAACAATTAAGAATCTAGATCTGGGGTAAGAGGTATTACATTTTGGTTGTTGGTTCATTTTTTAAGGTAATTAGCAGACAGTGTTAAACTTTCTATATGTGGTTCTTTTTTCATTATTCATTGGTATGTTATTCACGTTAGCATGGTATTTATTACAGTCACATTTGGTATCCTATCACCATATGTGTACAAAAGTACACACTTTTAGAAAATAAGTACCACTCATAGACAGAGAAAGTACAACATTTTGTAAAACAAGTAATATCTTTTTGAAAAACAAATACCAGTAGTAGGTAGAGAAAGTACAAGCCATAGGCAGAGAAAGTACCAGCAATTTGGAAAACAAGTACAAGCCTTTTGAAAAACAAATACCAGCCATAGGCTGAGAAAGTGCTAACCTTTCAAAAACTAGTATCAGCCTTCTGGAAAACAAGTACCACTCATAGACAGTGAAAATATCAACATTTTGAAAAATAAGTACTGCCCGTTTAGAAAATAATACCAGCCATAGGCAGAGAAAGTACCAGCCTTTTGGAAAACAAGTACCAGCCATAGGCATAGAAAGTACCAACAGCTTTTAAAACAAGTACCAGTCGTTTTAAAACAAGTACCAGCCACATGTACACAAAGATACCAACTATATACATAAATAAGAACAACAAATGCATAATGAAGTGCCACCCATTTGCACTGCAACATATCATCCACATCAACATATAAAAACAAAACACAGAAGATTTTATTGATGTTGTTCTGGTATTATATTGATTGTCAATGGGTACTTTGTTCATACTTGTACAACAATTTAACAACCATATGCATAAATACAAACCAACCACAAGCATAAAAAACTACCAGCCAAAAGCATACTGAAGAACCAGTCACATACTAACAGAAGTACCAGCCACATGTACAGAGAGATGCCAACCATATATGCATAAACAAGAACCAAGCATAAGCATAAAAAAGTACCAACCAAGTGCATAATGAAGTACCTCTCTCAAAGTATCATCTACATCAATATATAAAGACAAAACATGGAAGATTTTTACATCAACGATCGACTGGTGCAGGATAGGTGGATTGAACCCATCTCATCTTCACAAGCAGATGACAGAAAGCTCTTAACAAGCACCATCAAATTGAAATCCATTGTTCACTTGAGTTGTGGAGCCCCGTCTATAGAGGCACAGACACAAGAAGAGAATGAACCGAGGAGCTGGAGTGAATTGTTTTTCAGCCCCATCTTCAATTTGGTGTGCGAGATACGACAGTTCCAGCGAGTTATCTCTATAGAGGTGCATAAGCAAGAATGTACAAGGCGTGTATATGTCACCAGGTGCGACAAAATAAATCAAAATCTTATCTTATTATAATCACCGGAGAGAAGGAAGATGAGTTCGAGTATATTACCAGTTCCTGGATTAACCGTTTTCTGTCTCATCTTCAATTTTGTGCGGGAGATCCAATGGTTCCATTGATTTATCAATGCAAAGGCGCACAGAGGTTTGTTGATCTGATGACGGGGTCGAATTTGTTTTGCTTGTTCACCGATTACGGTTCCGTAAGGGAGTAGATTGGTAGAGCGATGGAGAATAAATGTGGGAGGGGGATTTGAGTTTTAAATTTGGACATGATTAGTTAATTGGGTTGGACAATCAACCCGTTTAATAAACAAGTCAACCCATTTAATAAAGGGTTGGATTTGAGTTTCATATTTGGACACGAGTAATTAAACGGGTTGGGTCAGGTCAACCAGTTTAATAAACGGGTCAGATTTGGGTTTATCCTAACACGACCCTCGAACCCGTTTTGCCACCCCTACGTCATTAGGGCTACGTTGACCCACTTTGCTTTGCTAATAGTTGGTTTTGTGGGTTGAGATTCACCGCTCGTCTCTTTGTTTTACTGATTAATCTTGGACCAAAGAATCTTTTTGGTTTTGTGGGTTGAGATTCACCACTTGTCTCTTTACTTTACTTGATATATATAGTCGAATCAAGTTATATTACTTGATTTTTCACATTCCCTCTATCTCTCTACCTTATCTCTCCCTCCCACTCTCCCTCCCGCCTCCCAGCACCACAGCCGGAAAATTTTTCTGATGAGTTTTTCAAAAGAAACATTACAAGTTGCAGATCTTGATGTGGTGAATTCGAATCTGGTGTTAGTTTTTAGAAACACGCCTCCCACTCTCCCTTCCGCCTCACCCCTCCCGTCGACACTATTACCCTTGGCTCACCCCGCCTAGCGACACGAGTTGGGCGAGTTCCCCGCTCCTAGCGACACGCATGGGCGTGCATCGCCCCAGCCACCGACAAGAGTTGGTCGCCTTCGCCCCCAGCTCTAGACACAAAACAACTTGCTTTGCCCCACGCCTCAACTCCCCTCGCGCCTTGACACGCCTAGCCGTGTCTCGTGTCAAATGAAGACACGCTCGGCCCCGACTCGCCCCGCTGATAAGTGGTGAAATAGTGCTCTCTCAAGGTCTTTATTCACCGTCATTTTATTTGGCGCATGACTTAATTCACCACTTATGGAGTATTTTTGTGTTTATTAGTGATTTTATACCTTTGGCATATTCAAATAGGTAAATACTCATTTGAGTACATTTTGAGAGCTTAATCTGAGAATGCATCAATGTTCAAGCACCTCAGGAAGGATGCCAAGCCAACGGGAAGCATCGGGAGAATTCCGGCACAGAAGAAGGACATTCTAGGGCCGACCGACCTTGGGACCGACCTTGCAAGGTCGGTCCAACTCTGTCCAAGCCGTCCCAAACACACTGGAATCGACCGACTTTGCGACCGGACTTGCAAGGTCGGTCGAGCTTTAAAACCTGTCACGTGCTTCCGTTTAAGAGAGTCCGACCGACCTTGGGACTGACTATGCAAGGTCGGTCGGACGGAATTTATGCCTAGAGTCTTCTTTTAAGAGGCTGCATTTTGGGGCTTCCTTCCCCATTATCCACACACGACTTCAACCCTAAACAGAGGAGAGAGAGGCGAAAATAGAGGAGAAAAGAAGAGGAGAAAAGAAGAGAAGAAAGGAGGAAGAAGAACGTGAAGTTTTCTACCTCCATTGAAGCTTGCAAGCTCCTCTAATGGCTAATTCTCCCTTCTCCTTGCTCTTTCCTTTAGCTATGGCTGAGTAGTTCCATTTGTATCCTAGGATGAGGGTTTGAACCCATTTTGCTCATTGAATGTTAGAAACCTAACTCATTTGTTACTCTCATTTTATTTCCTTCAATCAATTAATGCACTAAATTGATCTCTTATTGCATTTATGGTGGTTCCATTCAATATTTGAGCTTGAGTTTGGAACTAGACCAAGAAGGGAGTAAACCCTAACTTTTGATTTCTTGATTTTGGAAGTGAATGCTTGGGGCTATTGATTAAGAGTGCTTGCTTAATGCTATTTGATGACTTGAACCTCCTTTAATTAAGGGGTTTGATTATTTAGGTAAGAATTGGATTTCCCATGATTTGGGGATTCATGAGCTAAAGTCTAATAGGCTTTGAGATGATGAGTTATGGTTTTGAAGTTCTTTGAGTGAATTAGGTGATTCCCACTATCCTAGGGTACTCTCCCCATCCATTCCATACACAAACATTTTACTGTTTTTATTGCATTTCAATTAAAAACAACCAAGCTTGCCTCTGGCTAAACCCCCATTTTACTGTTTATTCGCACTAAACTTTTATACCGAAGTTTGGGATTTAGAAACCAATTTCCTTGTGGATACGACACTTGTTTTATTACAACGAATTGGGTGCACTTGCCCATTTTAGCTAGGTTTAATTACTATGTTTGTAATTTTCTCTACACCCGCCTCTCGACACTGTCCGCCCTGCTTCGCCCCACGCCCCAACTAGCCCCGCGCTCACCCTAGCAATCAAAACGAGCTAAGCCAGCTTGCCCCTCTTGTCGACCCATCTTGGTGTGTCTCGCCCCGGCGGGAGACACGACTTGATTAGCCTCGCCCCGCCTATTGGGGTGAGTTGGTGGTTCTTTTTTATTTTTATAAGTATTATTAATTTATTGGCATAATAATTATTATTTGATATTCATTAAAAATATTAATTATTAATGTACAGTTGATTTATTATTATAAATCTCGTACATTGTAAGTCACATGTTATAATTGTTTTGTTGATTTATTATTATGTTTTTTGTTTTACTTGCATAGCTTATCTTAAAATTGTGATTTGTTAAACTTGTGCAATGATGGATAAGTTTAAGAAAGCTATCAAGAACGTGTACATAAAAAAGAAGAAAGACAGAAATGTGGTGTAACACCCCTACTCTAATCGGCTCCTAATCATCTTACTTAACATTGTAATCGCAGCGGTAATCTCAACAATTGAACTACTGGTGTCACCGTTGTCACTCGCCCATACGAGTAATAACGTGCTTACTGATATATTCTTAAATACGAAACAATTTCCCACAGTGACAACAAGAGATAGATCTAACTTTCCCAAATCAATATAAGATATATTCACAGTGAGCATTCTAAGTATCCCAATCCTATACACGTTTCTAAGTTCGTATCAAAATGCAACAGAGCATATTTAAAACAACTGTAATTAAACTACCCAGCGCGTCCCTCTCTTTGCCGACACCGGAAGCTGCATACCTGCAAAAATGGTTGTTTGTGGTATGGAATCAGCCCCTACTGAGTGTGTTACTACATGACTGACATGCCCCCTCGGACCCTCAGTTAATTGGTCGAGAGCATGCAATTCATTTTCATGCAAGTAGTTTAATGTTAAAACTGTAAAGCAACAATATATATTGCAGTAAACTCAAATAACAAACAAGCCCCCGGCTTCACACATCGCATCGTAATAAACCACTGAAAGCGTTACAACGCTTATATGAGTACAGAGACTCCATTCCAACAAACACTTAATAGTTCATAATTGAGTTCGGCGACTCACCCGACCAAACAATCCACCATAATCCACACATGAGTTCTGCGACTCGACACCACCAGTTCACAACACACAATATGAGCACAATGGCTCGTTCAAACAAATCCACCAACATACCACACATAACCACAAAGCACAATCAATGAACAACAAGGCGAAACAACGAGAATTAGACGAGTATAAACTCTCGTCTTTGGCATGCAAGCCCAAATAATGTTCGCCTAATGTACGAGTTAGCATAGTCGTTCGTAATTGTTCAGTCATGTCTAATGACAACGTCTCGTTAGAACGACGTGTCTCTAAGTTACCCATCTCTTATGGCGGGTCACCCACGGCAGTAGCCACTCCAGCGGTAGAGTCTCCGACCTACGAACGTTCTGTAGTTCGTTGGAAATTTATCCTGATACTTACGGTCACCACACGGTATCCTAGTATCGTTAATGGATCACAGTTCGCAGCAAGAACCACATCCTCTTGATAAACTTATCTATACCATTGCATCGTTTTATTATTTTTCCTAACACAACAGACTAAGGTCGTTAGTCCAATCCTGAGTATGTCGACTCGGGATCCAGTGTTAGATACGAGAGCGGCGTTAAAGAGGCCAATGCTCCGTATATAAGTCTCAGGTAATATATATATATACGTTCAACGGGTCCCACAGATCATATATGAGCTTAAAAAACTTTGGATTTCACGTTTTACCAATATATAACACCTTAGCATCGTCCATGTGAAGTTTCATCAATTTTGGATAACATTTGACCATCTTTTAAGTTGATCAAATATTAGAAAAGTTGTTGGTTGTAAAATTGTGGAAACCACATGCGTGAGCAAAGTAATTTTTGAAACCTCGTGGGTGGGATGTGTAATTTCGCCAAACGTCATGGGTAGGGGATGTAATTTTCCCTTTCTTATATTATAAATGTTATAACCTTTATAACATTGAAAACCATATTATAAATTTTGTTCTAAAATTCCCATTAATTCCGAACAACATTTATGTTCTTGAATATTACAAAATCCACCACATAATCATTATAATGTTATATTATAGCTATATACATATATTATGACATTTATGTCATTAAAACAATTATAACCTATAGTTATAAATTGTTATAAAATACCAAATGGACCATAGCCTTTTCGGTTTTATTAATTCCCACCATACTTTCAGATTTTACAAATCAATCCCAAATTATAATACATAGTTTTCTAATATCATTAAAACTATATATTATACATATATCTTTATAAAATCTTGTATATAACTCCAAAAATTACCAAACTATACCAAAAGGTTATAAATACCATTCCTAACCTTATACTCTTATAATTCACGGTTTTTACCCACATGTTACCCATTTGTAACAATGTTATAAAATATCATATATTATACTTATATATTTCATATTAACTCCAAACTTAACCAAATAAATTCATAAAAATTCCTAATACTCCATAGGTGTATAAAATACCATTTTATACCCAAAACTTTCGGTAATCACACATATACCCATATGTTATGTACCTTTTAATACATAACTTAGTATAATTTGATAATTAAATTAATAAATCATCAAATCTGGTCAAAGTCTTTTGCTTGGTCAATGTTTGACTTCCAAACATCATTTTGACCCTACTTCCACGGTAATTACATAGATTACCCCTAACTTTCCAATATTTACAATTTCACCCAAAACTATATATAATCTTATAATTTTATATAAACTCATTTAAACTTCTAAATTTCGGCTATATCCCTTTTATAGCCCCCAAATTTAATTTAATTACACTATAACCCCAATAATATGCGGTAATGCATATTTAGCACTTAAACTTAATTAAAAGCTTATAAATGCATAAATAACATGGCCTAAAGTACATGGCCTTATTACAAACATTGGCTTATAAAATAAATTACACATAAATGCCCAAAAATGCTGTAAACTCTCGGCCCTTACCATATATTTTCATTAATTACCAATTTTCCACATAATGTCTTAAATTTGACAATTATGCTAATTAATTAGTTATAAAATTTATTAAACCATTCCTTAATCACCTAAGGTCAAAATAAGACCTTAAATACCTTGTTCACTCACGGCACAATTATACACATATGTATAATTACATAGTAATATACCAAGTGAAGGTTTAAGTGATTTATACCTTGTTTTTGCCTAGTTAAGGCCTTGTTTGGCCACGCCCAGCTTAGGATAAAATTTCCACAGCATTATTTACATGTTTTCAAACAGCAATTAAGGCATAGTTAGTCTCCAAGCAAGATCTAACCATAAGAAGTGTTTAATGTCAATTTTCAAGGTAAAATTTACCTTGAAATACCAAGGTAAACAAGGTTGGTCTCGGCCTGTTTTTACAGTAGGCAAAGAGTGTTAAAAGAGCTACTAAAACCAAGCTTTAAACTGGTATAACTCAGATTAGAAGATAGCTAATCTTTACCTTGTTTAAAATGCCTAAAATGGTGTTTTTGGCTTGGATCTGGTTATACTTCGAAGCTCTTGATGTACCAACTGAATAAGTATGTTAAGATGAAGATTATAAGCTTAGAAACAAAGTTTCACAGCCGAATTTGAAGGGAATCAAAAGATATGTGCTTAAAGCACATTTTTATACCTTAAGAACAAGATTAGCTTCCTCCACCTTCTTCCATTGTTAATGCCGAGATACAACCTCCATTTAACCTCCAAAACAACCTAAGAACATTGATGGAAGTGGTTGATGCTTTGCTCCATTGAAAGAGGAAGAAATTGTGAAGAAAATGAACATTTAAAGGCTTAATTAGCTTACCAAGATTAATTGGTGTTCATCTCTGAGTATGGCTTGTTAGCCACGGTTTGGAGAAGCAAATGAGAGGTTGAAGGAGCTGGGTGTCAGCTGGGATAGAAGGCATTTAATACCCCGGATCTAAAAATGGCGATTAAATTACTCTAATATGAGATTAAAGGCCTAATGGTGCCTAAAGAGTATTGGTAAAGGAAATAAAACCAAAAGAAAAGAGAAAACGCTTGAAAAGCGAAAAACGCTAAAATGCGTGTTAAATGAGTATAAGAGATATATGATCTCGAGAGGGTCCGAGATGGATTCCTAAGGCTTAGTTAGGCCTAATTAGTGTACGGGCATGATTCCCGAAGAAAACGGATCCAAATAATGGATTAAAACGCTAACGGAGTTTTAAAGCACGTTTTTCGAGAAAACCCGAAAACGTGACTTTAAGTGGTCAAACGGACCCGTAAAAATTATAGTTGATTAAATAACTATAATTAAGTATTGATGGAAGCTTAATAACCATTAAAATTAATTAAATGAGAAAATTCCGGAAAACGGACCCGGTAAGTGAATAGTGACGAAACCGGGAGACGAGACGCGTTTAATTCGAAAAGACGAAAAATGACCCGGGCTATTAATTCATGTGGGCCGGTTTTAATTAATATGTATACACTCATTAATAGCTTGTTAGCTAATTAGTAATGAGATGACAAAGAAATAAGTAAGTAAAGCAAATAGTGAATAGTAAAAGCAACTTTACTACTCTCTCTCACCCTCTTCCTTATTCTTTCACGATTATTTCTCCCCCTCCAAACTGAGCTTCTTCTTCCTCCTCTGTCAAATGGCGATTTCACAAGTGAGCACACAGCCCACACCTTCTTTCTCCATCAACTCACTCATCTCTTCACCAAACCTCACAAAAATACTACCGTTAGATTCGTATCGGCGAGGGCTACGTTTTCCACCCTTCAAAAGCTTGGAACCTCCATCTTCACCTCCATGGCAGTTTGGCCTTTTGAAGCTTGAAGGGGTGCTCTTGACTCTCCATCATCACCTTAATCCTTTAAGGTAAAAATATAAGCAAAAGCTCATCATTCCTAGCTTGTTCTTGCAAATTTGGAAAATTTCCCAACGTTGAATATTTTCTCCATTTCAGCTGATTGCACCTTGCCCTTGTGGAGTGTTGGAAATTCCATTATTTGATTGCCAAGCTCTCCTTTTGAATACTCTAAGGTAATATCTAAGCTAGAGCCTAAAAACTAGTTCTTGAAATACTAGTTTTTGTGTGGAGAAATTGAATTAATAAGCTTGAAATGTGTGTATGGGGATACGATTGTAGATGGCAATCTAGACCCCCTTGTGTGTTATGAAAACAAGAAGAGAAAGAGGGAGCAAAAGAAAGAGGAAGAAGATGAAGAAAACCGAAAACTAACAAGGTAATAAGCTCACCTTGAGTTAGTTTTGTTTGGCTTGCAAAACAGATTTTTAATGTAGAATTAAGGATCTTGTTTTAGTGTGGTTAAGATACTACAATTTGAATGAGTAATGAGGATGTTTAATGCTGTTTAAGCGTGGGAAATAAGCTTGGGACCTAAGCTAGTTTTTTTATTTGTGAATAAATGGGAATTTGATGTGGTTTTTGATGTCTAAACCAAACAGGGGAGAAGAAGTGTTTGTGAGCATATTTGGTGTGGTGAAAATGCTAGGGAAAGCAAGTAGGTGCTGTCAAAATTTGCCTAGGAATGGATAGATTTGGGTGTTTAATTATAAGGAAGAAACTAGGTGGTTTAAGAGGTTTAAGTGAGTGGTTAATGGTTTGGAAAACCAAACTTTGAAGGAGAGTGTGATAGGAGTAAAAATAATGCCATGTGAGTGCTTGGAATGACATTGGTAAGGGAAGTTAGAATGGTATAATGAAGAAACCATATCTGTTACAAGTTTTAGAAAACAAGAAAACTAGTTATGGAAGTGAAGTTTAAGTGAAAATTAACTAGAGTTTGTGTGTGTACTTGGTGCCTGGTTTAAAGAGGTTTAGGTGGGTAATTAGGTGCTAAAACATATGGATTGTAAGTGGGGAAGATTGGGTAATTAAGGGACTAAGAGAAGACCTTGAACAGAATTGGAAAATGCTAAGTTTGCAAAATCAGTAGCAGGGTCTGGGACCTAGTCCATGGACAAAGTCCCTGATAAGTGCGAAATATATAGACTTTTTAGGGTTTAATTACCTTGTAATTTGCAGTATTTTAAGTAATATTTCTCACTTATCTGACGATTTTCCTAGATTTATGTTTTGATATGAATTGATATATTTTATGTGTTAAATGTAGGAAAAAGTGTTGGAATCAAGTAGTTTACTTCACAAGCTTTCCAACGCAACACAACAGAGAAAAACGGACTTATAACGAAGAATCTGGAGCCGATTCAAGATTGGAGTACACTCGTATATATACATATATATATACATCTGCAAACGAGGCGGACAAGAGAGGCGCAGACACAAGGCGTGTCCGCCTGTTAAGGCGCGGACAAGACAGTAGAGGCGTCCGCCTGTTAAGGCGCGGACAAGAGACAATCCCAACCGCCTGTTTAGGCGCGGACACGAGACAGAGGCAAAAGGCGCGACCGCCTGAGAAGAGGCGGACATCACTGAAGCGGACGAGACCATCAGCGCACGCGAACAACAGTTTTCATCTTCTTTCCGGCGCCGCACTCGAACTTCGAACTGCTACTTCATTAATTACATTACAGACGGTCGCCCACCTTAATTTGTGCACGCGTGACTGGCTCTGCAATCAATTCCGGCTGCGGATCATAAATTAAATCTCTGTCTGCAATCAATTGCTCTGCCCGATGAAATCTCTGACTGCAATATTTACAGATCCGCTCACCAACTCCACCGCCATCTTGATTCACCCTGTCACTTCTCGTTGTTTGCTTCTGAATTCCTCAGCCTATATAAACCCACACTCTGCTTGCTAAAAAATCATCCAGTCATTCACGCACCCATCTACCCAATCCATTCATCTATCAATCCACGAATTCATCCATTCACCCACGCATCCATCATCCATCTCCCACGCTCGCGCTCCATTCACTTCATTCACCTCATCAAAAATCATCACCCATCCACTCCATTAAATTCCCACGCAAACACATACAACCCACTTTCCATTTTATTTTCTTGTTACGCACCAGTTTACAAGAATAAAGTTAGCAGTCGAAGCAGTGCACGACGGAGTTGAAGCGAGGAACCGGAGTGAACTTCTAAACTGGAGTTATCTCTTACCCTTACTTTAATTTATTTAATGCATTCCTTTTCTGTTATCGTTGTTTTTGTAACGATGAGCGAGTAAGTATTTTAGCTTCCCGGGTTGGGAAGCGAACCTATTTCCTAAATTCTGTTATGTATTTCTTCAATTAAATTTAGTTAACTGCAACAGTTCAATTCCTGTCCTTCAAGTGTTTTAATTATTTGGCCGGTAGTTAGAAACAACCCTTGTAGTTATTTTATTAAAATGCGAGAGCTGAGATAAATAACTAGACAGAGGAAGTTGAACCTAATTAATAGCTAGAAGCCTGATCCGGCCTATAGGTTAATTAGACTCCAATAGAAACTACTCTTTATGTGATTAATTGTGTCTGGTCTAGAGCATTAGCCTGCTGCTAGGTCTAACAATTGGTTAGGATTCATTATACTTAGTCGTTAATGAATTAATTAAAGTTTCTGAGTTATTGCAGTAAAATTAAAGGAAGAATTTAGTAACAGATATAAAAGGAATATGTAAGCAAACAACCCGGGGTGCGCTTTTCTATTTATCACATTCATCACTCTTTAAATCCCTCTGTGTTTATTTAAGTTGTTTTATTTTTCCTTGTAGTTTAGTTTCTTTTTAATCAATCAATCAAAACCGAAAAAGTGATATTTCCTGTTTTCTTTAGTTTAACTTAATTTCTCAGTTAATCAAATATTTGTCAATTAATTATACGAGGTCCCTGAGATCGACAACCCCATTTAATCACTATACCCGCAAAACGATAGGTACACTGCCTATGTGGTAGAAGTAGTCACATATTTCTCCAACAAGTTTTTGGCGCCGCTGCCGGGGACCTCCGACACGGTTAATTGACAATTATTATTTAATTGGGATAAGTTAAATTTTTCATTCTTTTATTTTTATTTTATGTTTGATATTTTCTCTTTATTTTTGCCACGTATATAGTTAATCTAGTTTTTCCATATTCATACCAACTCGTCTTATGCGTCGGACTCGATCTGCAGGAGAACCTATAGCTGAATTTCAGCCAGAGATCGAAAGAGTTCTCACGTACAGCAGGCGACAACTACAGTTTGCCATGACGACCAGACAAACTCTGGGGGAGTACCAGCAACCATCAGTAGAAGGACGATCCTCTGCTATCGTCCTCCCTCAAGTGACGCAAGCTGAGCTCGACGCCTGGCAATTCAAGACGAGCTTCATCACCACTTTGTACCACCAGGGACAATTCAGCGGGCTTGACTCAGATGATGCCCACACCACATCTCTGCATTCCTGGACTTCTGCAATACATTCAACAAGACGGGGAACCTGAATGAGCACATTCGTCTACAGCTGTTCCCCTATTCTCTGAAAGACGGAGCGTCCAGGTGGCTAAGGAGTCTGCAACCGGGTAGCATCCACACTTGGGCTGACCTGGCAAACAAGTTCCTGGCGAAGTACTATCCACCGTCAAAGACAAGGGAAAAGATCGCTGAAATCACAAACTTTTGTCAAGAACCAGGTGAGTCCCTGTATGATTCTTGGGATAGATTCAAGGAGCTGCAAATTCTATGCCCACACCATGGTATGAGTAGCGAAGAACTAGTACTGTCATTCTTTAAGGGATTAAACGATTCAAACAAGATAGTACTAAGTTCCTCATCTGGAGGAAACTTTATGGCAAGAACTGGGGATGAAGCGATGGAGCTTTTGGACACCATGACCGCTAGTACCAGACAGTGGTGCAAGAACAAGGGGAGAGGTGAGCCAAAAGCAGGTATGTATAATATTCCCCCACAGGATCATTTATCCGCTCAACTAACAGCTCTTACTAAAGTTGTGGAAAAGTTAGCTGTAAACCAGACGCAACAGCAAACCGCGAAGGCAGCTACTTCTTCGCCTTTCCTGAATCCTTGTTGTGAGAATTGTGGAGGAGCCCACGAAACATTCAACTGTGAAGGTCCTAGCTATGCAGGTAACCCTGAAGAGTTAAAATCGATCAACAACAGACCAGGTAACCCCTATCCTAACAATTTCAATCAGAATAATTGGAGGAACAATCAACAACCTCCATGGAGGGGTAATGATCAGTCTATAGGTAATTTTGGGTTCAACCAAAATAGACCACCTTACTTTAGACAACAGGAGCAATCCCAAAACTCTCAAGGAGGCAGTGGTAAAATTGAGAATATGCTGGCAGAAATCCTCAAACAAGGCCAAACTACAAACTCCAGGATTGCCGAAATAGAAGCTAAACTTTCTGAACAAGCCGCTAAAAACGCTGATCAAGCTTCTATCAACCTGAGCCTAGAGAGGCAAATGAGTCAAATTTCACAACAGCTGGCACAGCGACCGACGGGGTCACTTCCCAGTCAGCCTGACCCTAACCCAAGGGAGCATGCAAAAGCAGTAGTAACTCTGAGAAGCGGCAAGGAACTAGTTTCTGATGTTCCAGAAGTTGAAGAAGATTTTAATAAGCCAGCTGAATCTCAACCTGAAGTGGAGGAAACAACAAATCCCAAGGAGAAGGAGTCTCCTGAATCTCTCACTATTAAACCTTCTCAACTCTCTTATAATCCCCCTATTCCATTCCCTAACAGACTAAAGAAAAAGAACATGGACGAGCAATATGGGAAATTTCTTAATATCTTTAAGAAATTAACTATTAACATCCCTTTTTCTGATGCTTTGTCTCAAATGCCTATGTATGCTAAATTTATGAAGGATATTTTATCTAACAGGCGTTCTTTGCTAGAGTCTGACACAGTCAAATTGACAGAAAGAGTATCTGCAGTTCTCCTGAAGAAACTGCCACCCAAGTTAGGAGATCCAGGTCTTCCCATCATTCCATGCGCTATCGAGAAGGTTGATTGCGGTAACGGTTTATGTGATTTAGGAGCAAGTATTAATTTGATGCCTTTATCTATTTTCAAGAAATTAGGTGTAGGTCAATGTGCTCCCACATCTGTTCAGTTACAACTAGCAGACCGTTCCATAATTTATCCTAAAGGAAAAGTTGAGGACTTGGTAGTCTCTATCGGTAAATTTATTTTCCCTGCTGATTTTATCATCATCGATATGGAGGAAGATACAGATGTACCACTAATTTTGGGCAGACCATTTATGAGAACTGCCCGCACTCTCATTGATGTGGAAGGAGGGAAGATTATTCTAAGATTTCATGATGAGCAGGTTGTTTTCGACATGACACGCAACATGAAGCGTCCTGCCGCTGTTCAATCCTGCTTTGCAATAGATGTTATTGACTCTTTAGTGCAGGAAACTATTTTAAGCAAAGAAGAAGAGGAAATCCTGGAAAGATGTCTTATGGCATCTTGCGAAGCTGATGATGAGGATCCAGATATGGCCCTCATGGCTGAGGAGTTAAACAAAAGGCGGCCACACTTCCACAAGTACCAGCAGCAATTTGAGAAAGTCGAGCGAAGTGCTGACCGGCCAAGACCATCTATTGAAAAACCTCCTACAGTGGAGATGAAACCTCTTCCTTCTCATTTGAAATATTCTTTTCTTAATGAACCATCGGAATTACCTGTTATAATCTCTTCTGATTTGACAGGAACTCAAGAGAAGCAACTACTGGAGGTATTGCGCAATCACACATCAGCTATTGGTTGGTCGATAGCAGATATTAAAGGAATCAGCCCTCAGTTGTGTTCTCACCGAATCTATATGGAAGATAACTACCGACCATTGGCTCAGCCTCAGCGACGTCTTAACCCAGTCCTAAAAGAGGTAGTTAAGAAAGAGGTAATCAAACTACTCGATGCAGGCATTATTTACCCTATTTCAGACAGTAAATGGGTAAGTCCAGTTCAGGTAGTACCAAAGAAAGGAGGAATAACTGTGGTTCCTAATGAAAAGGGTGAGCTGATTACCCAGCGTCCCACTACAGGATGGCGGGTTTGTATTGATTATAGAAAATTAAATGATGCTACTCGTAAGGACCATTTTCCATTACCTTTCATTGATCAAATGTTGGAAAGACTAGCTGGACATGACTACTACTGCTTTCTGGATGGCTTTTCAGGTTATTTTCAATCCCTATAGCTCCTGAGGATCAGGATAAGACAACTTTTACCTGTCCGTATGGAACCTATAGTTATAAAAGAATGCCATTTGGATTATGTAATGCTCCTGCCACGTTTCAACGTTGTATGATGGCCATCTTTGCTGAATATATTGAGAAATGCATTGAGGTTTTTATGGACGATTTTTCTGTTTATGGTCTAACATTTGAATCCTGTCTAGAAAACCTTGATCTTGTGCTGTCCAGGTGTGAAGAAACCAATCTGGTGTTAAATTGGGAAAAATGCCACTTCATGGTTCGAGAAGGAATCGTCCTGGGCCACAAAATTTCTTCAAAAGGTATTGAGGTAGACCGGGCTAAAGTCGAGGTAATTGAAAAGCTCCCACCACCATCTTCTGTTAGAGATATTCGTAGTTTTCTTGGACACGCAGGTTTTTATAGAAGATTCATCAAAGATTTTTCCAAAATCTCTAAACCTCTGTGTGATCTACTGGCGAAGGATGTTAAGTTCCATTTTTCTGAAGAATGTCTGAAAGCTTTTAATTTATTAAAAGAAAAGCTAATTTCTGCACCTGTCGTTGTGTCTCCTGATTGGTCACTCCCTTTTGAGATAATGTGTGACGCTAGTGATTACGCTGTGGGAGCCGTGTTATGTCAGAAGATTGATAAAATTCTTCGGGTAGTATATTATGCAAGTCGAACTTTAAATGATGCCCAGAAAAATTATGCGACCACAGAAAAAGAATTACTAGCTGTAGTTTTTGCTCTAGATAAGTTTCGATCTTATTTACTGGGTGGTAAAATTATTGTGCATACTGACCACTCTGCTCTTAAGTATTTGTTTGCTAAGGCAGAGTCAAAACCCAGGTTAATTAGGTGGATTCTCCTATTGCAAGAATTTGATATTGAGATCAGGGACAAAAGGGAACACAAAATGTGGTAGCTGATCATCTGTCCAGAATGGAGGCATCTGATGATGGGACTCCCATCAACGAGTCCTTCCCGATGAGTCAGCATTTGCAGCTGAAGATGTTGAGGATCCATGGTTTGCTGATATCGCTAACTACCTTGTTAGGAAGATTGTTCCAGCTGATATGACTTATCAGCAGAGAAAGAGGTTCTTTTCCATTGTCAAACATTATTTTTGGGATGACCCTTATCTGTTTAAAGTCTGTGCAGATGGTATCATTAGGAGATGTGTCCAGAAGTCAGAGGTCAGAAACATTCTCCTCCATTGCCATTCCAGAGAAGCCGGTGGACATCATGGTGCCACTCGAACCGCCGCAAAAATACTAGAATCAGGTTTTTTCTGGAACACCCTTCACAAGGATTGTCATGCGTTTGTTTCGACATGTGATCGGTGTCAAAGGCAAGGTAATCTATCTCGTCGAATGAGCTACCACTGAATAACATGTTAGAAGTTGAGCTATTTGACGTCTGGGGTATTGATTTTATGGGTCCCTTCCCAAACTCTTTCGGTAATCTTTACATCTTAGTAGCTGTTGATTATGTTTCAAAATGGGCGGAAGCCCTTGCCTGTTCTACTAATGATGCTAAAATTGTTGTGAAGTTCCTGAAGAAAAATATTTTCACTCGATTCGGCGTTCCTCGAGCCATAATCAGTGACGGTGGCTCCCATTTCTGTAACCGCCAGTTTGAAGCACTATTAAAGAATATGGGGTTCGACATAAGGTTCCTTACCCTACCATCCTCAAACAAATGGGCAGGCCGAAGTGACGAACCGAGAGCTCAAGTGGATCTTGCAAAAGACGGTGAACTCTTCTCGAAAGGATTGGTCACTTCGATTAGATGAAGCGCTCTGGGCCTACCGCACTGCTTTCAAGACACCAATTGGCATGTCTCCCTACAAGTTGGTTTTTGGGAAGGCATGCCACTTGCCTGTGGAATTAGAATACAAGTCATATTGGGCTTTGAAAGCTCTTAATTTTGACCTACAGCAAGCCGGTGATAAACGCAAGTTCCAGTTGACAGAGTTGGAGGAACTCAGGAACGAATCTTACGAGAATGCTGTAATATATAAGGAACGTACCAAGCGCTGGCATGACAAGATGATTGCCAATCGAGAACTCAAGGTGGGGGACCAAGTCCTACTTTTCAACTCCAGGCTCAGATTCTTCCCAGGTAAGCTGAAATCATACTGGTCAGGACCTTACCCTATTATTAGCATTTCCCCATTCGGTGCGATTGAACTCGCCAATGCAAAGGGGGAAACATTTAAAGTCAATGGGTCAAGAGTCAAGAAATTTCTGGGTACTACACTGGATCAAGCTGCTACATATGAAATATCTCTTAAAGATCCAACTGCAGGTTAGCTACTTCACAAAGTCCAGCCAATGACTATAAAGAGGGCAGCTGACTGGGAGGCAACCCAGGGGTAATTTTCAATTCATGTTTTATAAGCTACGCTATTTCTCTCTAATATATTGTGATATATATATAAAAAAAAAAAAAAAAGGAGAGGAAGAAAGAAGAGGAAGGAGTAATTGTACCTGTGCTATTAACGCAACGCTTCCTAGCGTTATTTTGGTATTTGACAGTGTGTGTAGGTAAACCGTTTGTTGCAATCACTCCAAGCTGAACCCTTGCTTAGACTCAAGTGTGAGGAACATCGACCCCACCGCCAATGCTTTAAGTGTGAGGAAGGGCACCTTCCTCAATCTCACGATATCAGGGGAGTCTCAGTTCCTTTATTTATTTATGTTCAGCCACTCGTGCTTTACTTAATGCTTAAGTCCATAGCGTCCTAAATGATTCCTTCTGAGTCTGGCATATTTTGAAAGGTCTTTTCTTGATTATTTTATGAACAATGAGGACATTGCTCCTCTTAAGTGTGAGGAAGTTTAGACCTTTCCCTGAAAATATGCCAGTAGTACCTAATGCCACACTTGATTTTTATTGTTCTCTAATTATGATAGTAAGCTTCTCTAAAGGCCAATACATGTTGAATTTTCGGGCTAAAATTTTTTGTGGAAGTTTTTGAAATCGAGCCTGATGACAACCTCAAGAATCGTTCTGCTTGACGTTGTTTGTATGTATCAATTTCTTTCTTCAAAATTAAATCTATTTTCACTGAAATCTGGTGGATAAGCTGATTGTGGAAATTGAGCTACCTTAGCTTGGCAATCATAGGACTAAGTGAAAGTTTGGTATGGAAAGGATAAGGCAAGGTACTCCTCTGATCATATAATGAAGTTTTCTGAACCAAAACAGGCCTCGTTCATTCGGTTATTAAGTCCTTGGGGTGCCTTATCACCCATCTACCTAAGGTCTTGTGATCTGGGATAGAAGGCCCAAAGCCGCTACATGGGTGAAGAGAAAAGTCTGGGGGATGAAGACAATTGTGCAAACAATGAAAAAAAACAAAAGAGAAGATAGAAAAAAAAAAATAAACATGCAAAACTCTTAATGATTGTCGCAATTTTTCATATTTTGATCATGAGTATGTGGTGTTGAAAGGTATCACGGAATAAGGTGTTACTTCACACCCCTTGTCATCCAAAGGTTAGAGAAAAGAAATTGGTAGAAGGTTCCAAGCTAATCTATGTTCAATTTTTACAATCTGACTTATCCATGCTCTTATTAAAAATTTTCTGTTTCACTGTTTACAAAAACCTACATCTAAGAGCAGGATTATTCTTTTGATTGCCATTTAGCTTGATTTCCTTCCACGATTGTTGAATCCCGGAGTTTGATACTGTAACCTTAGAGAAAGTTTGTTCTTTATTTGCTTGAGGACAAGCAAAAGAAGTGTGAGGAAGTTTGATAAGTGCGAAATATATAGACTTTTAAGGGTTTAATTACCTTATAATTTGCAGTATTTTAAGTAATATTTCTCACTTATCTGACGATTTTCCTAGATTTATGTTTTGATATGAATTGATATATTTTATGTGTTAAATGTAGGAAAAAGTGTTGGAATCAAGTAGTTTACTTCACAAGCTTTCCAACGCAACAAACGGCGAGTCAAACGGACTTATAACGAAGAATCTGGAGCCGATTCAAGATTGGAGTACACTCGTATATATACATATATAATATACATCGCAAACAGGCGGACAAGAGAGGCGCAGACACAAGGCGTCCGCCTGTTAGGCGGGACAAGACAGTAGAGGCGTCCGCCTGTTAAGGCGCGGACAAGAGACAATCCCAACCGCCTGTTTAGGCGCGGGCACGAGACAGAGGCAAAAGGCGCGACCGCCTAAGAAGAGGCGGACATCACTGAAGCGGACGAGACATCAGCGCACGCGAACAACAGTTTTCTTCTTCTTTCCGGCGCCGCACTCGAACTTCGAACTGCTACTTCATTAATTACATTACAGACGGTCGCCCACCTTAATTTGTGCACGCGTGACTGGCTCTGCAATCAATTCCGGCTGCGGATCAAATTAAATCTCTGTCTGCAATCAATTGCTCTGCCCGATGAAATCTCTGACTGCAATATTACGGATCCGCTCACCAACTCCACCGCCATCTTGATTCACCCTGTCATTCTCCGTTGTCTGCTTCTGAATTCCTCAGCCTATATAAACCCACACTCTGCTTGCTAAAAAATCATCCAGTCATTCACGCACCCATCTACCCAATCCATTCATCTATCAATCCACGAATTCATCCATTCACCCACGCATCCATCATCCATCTCCCACGCTCGCGCTCCATTCACTTCATTCACCTCATCAAAAATCATCACCCATCCACTCCATTAAATTCCCACGCAAACACATACAACCCACTTTCCATTTTATTTCTTGTTACGCACCATTTACAAGAATAAAGTTAGCAGTCGAAGCAGCGCACGACGGAGTTGAAGCGAGGGGAACCGGAGTGAACTTCTAAACTGGAGTTATTCTTACCCTTACTTAATTTATTTAATGCATTCCTTTTCTGTTATCGTTGTTTTTGTAACGATGAGCGAGTAAGTATTTTAGCTTCCCGGGTTGGGAAGCGAACCTATTTCCTAAATTCTGTTATGTATTTCTTCAATTAAATTTAGTTAACTGCAACAGTTCAATTCCTGTCCTTCAAGTGTTTTAATTATTTGGCCGGTAGTTAAAACAACCCTTGTAGTTATTTTATTAAAATGCGAGAGCTGAGATAAATAACTAGACAGAGGAAGTTGAACCTAATTAATAGCTAGAAGCCTGATCCGGCCTATAGGTTAATTAGACTCCAATAGAAACTACTCTTTATGCGATTAATTGTGTCCGGTCTAGAGCATTAGCCTGCTGCTAGGTCTAACAATTGGTTAGGATTCATTATACTTAGTCGTTAATGAATTAATTAAAGTTTCTGAGTTATTGCAGTAAAATTAAAGGAAGAATTTAGTAACAGATATAAAAGGAATATGTAAGCAAACAACCCGGGGTGCGCTTTTCTATTTATCACATTCATCACTCTTTAAATCCCTCTGTGTTTATTTAAGTTGTTTTATTTTCCTTGTAGTTTAGTTTTTTTAATCAATCAATCAAAACCGAAAAAGTGATATTTCCTGTTTTCTTTAGTTTAACTTAATTTCCAGTTAATCAAATATTTGTCAATTAATATACGAGGTCCCTGAGATCGACAACCCCATTTAATCACTATACCCGCAAACGATAGGTACACTGCCTATGTGGTAGAAGTAGTCACATATTTCTCCAACAGTCCCGGACCACCCCTGTTTTCATACCGAGAGTTTAATGCCCACCTTGGTCTGGGACTTAAGATGGGGACAAGGTCCCGGACCACCATCAAATATTGGCCGAGAGTTAGCTAGTGAATTGGTCCGGGACTTAGGGTATGGACCAAGTCCCGGACCACCCCCAGAATCATGCCGTGAGTGTTTTAAAGGTTTTAAATGATGGGGGTTTGAATGTTAATGATGTTATAAGATGTTAAGGCCTGTTTGGTGACATGTTAAGGCCCTAGGAAGTGTAAGAAAGTGTTATAAGTGAGTGTGAAGTAAGAACTCAAATTAATAAAAGTAAAACCGAGATAACGGGATAACGGGGTAAGTACGGGAATAGCATTTAGTTATGTACCGTATGATCTTAGTATTAACAGTAATGTTTGAAACATTATCAGAGAGTCGTGCGTGACCCGAGCATGGTGAGATGACACGGTAAAAGTAAAAACCCCGGTGAAAGGTATGATTTTCTCATACTCCGCGTGCTAACCGAGTTACGTTGATTTGTGTGTTTGTGTGCCGGCTTAATCAAGATTAAAGCATGAAAATAATCCGTTGATTGATTATGTATGTCTTGTTGTATGTTGACTGAGCTAACACACTTGTATGTCGGTGAGGTCTAACATAGTGTAAGACCGACACATAGTGAGTAACGTTTGGCTAGAGACCCATAGATCGGGTCGATGCTTATGATAACGAAAACGTGCAAACACACAAACTATCCGTTAAAGTATAACGAAACGCAAACATATGAACTCCCTAGAATGTGAGGAGAAGTACGGGTTGAGTAAATACCCGATAACGGTTAGAAAACCATATTGAAACAATCCACGAAACAAATGAGAGTGGAAAGATAAGTGAACTTACTTCAAGAGGACTAAAGATAGTTCGGAGATGTGAACTAGTAAGAAGGTAAAAGAGACCTAAGGGATTAGTAGCTCCCTTGTGCCATGGTCGACCTCCTATATGAGGATCTTACCCGGTATAAGAAAATAACCGAAAGTATGAGTAAATGAAACGTATGGGTAACTCTTAAAACCAAGATTAACCGAACTTGTGTATTATTCCCCAAGTCGTTAGAAACATCGAGAGTGATGCTTCTAGACTAGAACACATAATATTATTATAACTCCAAGAGAGGAGTGTATTGGAATGAGAGTAGTCCGTGAGTAGTCGGACCTATGTAAAAGAGTTAGAAACTAAGAGAGAGAGAGAGTTCCGTGAGCTAGTTGAACCTTCCCACCATGCTAGACCAGAGTAGGGTCGAAACCGGGGAAGTAAGACTATGCTTGAGAGCCATGAGTTTTGGCCTAAATATGTATTAAGAGTAACAAGCGTGACGTAGGAGACCTGTAGTGTCTCGAGAATCTACAAGAGCTTGAGTATAAATAACCCAAGAGTGTGGGTGAGATAATGAGAATAAGTAACCCGAGAGAATGGGTGAGTATAGTACGAGTAGCCCAAGAGAATGGGTGTTTATATGAGTAAGTAACCCGAGAGAGCGGGTGAGATATTGAATAAGTAAACGAGGCATAGTGAGGTATAACCCTCAAGGCCTAAGAGTAAACTAACACAACTAACAACCTTGTTATGTTAGTTAGGAATTGTGTTTCGTGATTGGATGTAGATTCCTTGAGTAATATACATATATATTGTATTGCTATGATGCATGTTGTTTGACTAAAATGAACTCCATGTATATCCGACAAAGTAGTCGGTGTACCCCGGTTAGCGCTCGGGGTATGCGAATTTCATATGCAGCGTTAAGCTGAGCCCCTAGGGGCAACGTTTTTATTTTACAGGTACACCGAAGATGTTACCGTTCGAGAGTAGGACGGGATCGGTGGGTTGCATGGGTAGTTAGATTTAATTACTTATGTATTGAAAGAGGTGTAAGACCGAATATGTTGTCGGCATCCATATGTTGTAGACTCGGTATAGTAAAGAATTGATTTGAGTAAAGTATTTGTATTGTGTATTCGGTTGTTCCAGTTCATCAGACCGTTACGACATGTAAGAAAGGCCTGGTTAGCCACATGGGTGGCTAACGGTGTTATTTCACCCCTCGTTGTAATTGGAGTTCCGCTGCGTGAGTAGGAGTAATTGGTAACGGTTTAAGAGGTAATGACGAGGTTAACGGTTTAAGAGGTAATGTCGGCATCCATATGTTGTAGACTCGGTATAGTAAAGAATTGATTTGAGTAAAGTATTTGTATTGTGTATTCGGTTGTTCCAGTTCATCAGACCGTTACGACATGTAAGAAAGGCCTGGTTAGCCACATGGGTGGCTAACGGCGTTATTTCACCCCTCGTTGTAATTGGAGTTCCGCTGCGTGAGTAGGAGTAATTGGTAACGGTTTAAGAGGTAATGATGAGGTTAACGGTTGGGGTGTTACAAGGCAAGTGAAGAAAATAAGTGAGTTTTGTCTTTTAATGACATTATTGGTTACTTTTTTGTAATAGTAAAAGGTGACTAATTGCATTAGCTGTATAATTGATTAGGGATGCTGATTGAGTGGGCATGACAGCACATATGGGGCGGCAGCCTTTGGTCAATACCATGGGTGACTTTGACCATGGTCAAAGGTAAGTATTAAATGTTATTTTTTTGGGTACTATTCATACTAAATTGCCCATTTTGATTTTATTTTCAAACTTTAATTTAGACTTTATAATATAGTCTATCATGTCACATTAATGTTATAAAGAACTTAATATAGTCTTTACAGTGACAAAAAGTCATTATCTTAGAGCTCATACATAAAAAACGTGCTTTAAGGAATTTTAGTGCACATTTTGAGTCGCAGGGTGTTTCTGAGCTCTGTTTTCTTTGAGAACAGTTTTGTTGTGTTCCTTACATGATATTTGATCATGGTATCCAATTTTATATCGTTTAGAGGTCATTAGACCTTTAAGGTATTCTTATAGCACATTTTTGCCCTACTTGACCTTAAAGCATGCAAATGCCTGTTCTTTGTGTTGGAGTGTTTTCCAACACTTGTAACATGTTTAGTAATGTGTTAATAAACTTAGGACAAAATCTTAGGTCCTAAGAAGTTCATTTGGGTATTTATTTACCCTAAACGGTCAATGGGTGCAACATTTTGCTTTGTGTTGACCACTATTGTTCTCAGTTGACTTTTAAGGCATGTTTAGTCCTTAATCAATGTGATTAAATATTTAATCCATATTTTATTAGTTTGGGGTATTTCATGTGGAGTAGCCAATGATGGCTTCGTACCGTCGTGAGCGCGGTGCCGGAGTTAATCCTCCACGACACTCGTCTTTCCACCCACAACAGGGTCATGCTGAGCCTTCACGTCACTCATCATTTCACCCACAGCAGCAGCCTATCATGGACCCATCCCATACCCAGTCATTGCATGATTACGACCATACGCACACATACCATGGTCGAGGATGTCTGTGGCTTCATCCTCTGAAGGTGGTTGGTCATCTGCTGATCGGGTCAAGCTTCATAGCTCCAGTTATGATATAGATGGTGAGAGTAGCCACCACGTGGGGCATGTGGAGACACAAACTTTACTGGGGGTAGCTATCATGACCACCACGTGGAGTATGTGGAGGGACAGACTTCTGCTAGGGGTAGCTATCATGACCCCCGTACCCCTCCGGATGCTGTAGCCATTGACATGGATATCGATGAGGAGGAGGCAGAGGAGACAGATGAGGACGAGGACGAGGACAACCCTGATCATGAGAGCGTGACTGATGAGGAAGTTGTTCTCCGTATGGAGCCCGTCCTTCCCACTCACTGGAGGCTTAATGATGTGCTAGTACCTGGTGGTCTACTACTGACTAGTGTCATCAACAGTTTCGGGGGGCATGTCGCCATTGACCTTTGATTAATGACTAAGGTATGTACTCTCTTATCTTTCACTTTATCAAGTAGATTTAATTACTTCATGTGTGTGTAAATGTTGTGGTAATTATCAAGGACTGGGGTGTTTTGGGATTTAAACCCGGAAAGCCTATGATCACGAACTGGCCGTTTAGCCTGGTTCCTTGCAGAAGGGCAAGGAATATGATTATGCACTCAAGGCTGCATCATCTGCTAGAGATCATATGGGGTTTCAATAACATGTTATTAATCTCGACCTTAGTGGAGAGGTGGCAGCCGAACAACAACCTTCTCCACATGCCCTTTGAAGAGATGATGATCACACTTCATGATGTGTGGCAGATACTGAGGATACCCATCGTTGGTCATCCAGTTGTGAGGGACCCGTCAAATACTGAGCTTAAGAAGAAGATGGCTAAGTTGTTAGAGTTTGAAGATGGTGTTCAAGCGATGACAAATTTCATGTGGCATATTGGTGTTGTTCAACTATGTCCACTTATTCAGTGCTAGGCTAACTTAATAATATTATGTTGCAGCTCATGAGTGAGGCAACTAAGATTGGTAGGCCTTACTTTCCGGGGAATCGTAGCTGGGACTGGCGTTACTACCGTGAGAAGATGCCAGTGGAGGAACAGAGGGCAACTGAACAGGGGATAGTTGAGACCTTTAGTACCTTATCTATATGGGATTCATACTATCACCAGTACGGTGCGTCGTAGTTTAGGGTTTTATGTTTTTATTGTTTTAAGATAAAGTTTGGATGGTTTGTTGACTTTCTACATTTGCTTGACTAAACTATTTGTAGTTATAATTGATCTTCATTTGTAAGACCTTAACTTGTGTTATGTTAGAAGTTTCACTGATTTATGTTATGTGGGATGGTTTCCTTACAAAAGTCCTAAACTTCAAACTCCCTGCTTCAAAGAATTGAAAGTAAGGGTTCATTACCAAATTTTATAGATTCAAACATCTGTCAAATGAATATCTAATAATCTAAACATCTACCAAGCAGAACAAGCCTAATGTTTATGCCATGAGAACTGAAATATATCCAAATGTAGAAATTCCTTACAGAAGCCCTAGAATTCAAACTCCAAGCATCAGAATTAAAAGTTAGGGTTCCTTACCAAAATTTATAAAACCAAACATCTATCAAATGAATATCTAATAATCCAAACATCTACCAAGTGGAACAAACCTAATGTTTATGCCACGAGAACTGAAATATATCCAAATGTAGAAATTCCTTACAAAAGTCCTAGAATTCAAACCCCATGCATCAGAGAATTGAAAGTGAATATCTAATAATCCAAACATCTACCAAGCGGAACAAACCTAATGTTTATAGCACAAGAACAAAAATATATCCAACTGTAAGAATTCCTTACAAACCTAATGTTTATAGTACGAGAACAAAAATATGTCCATTGCAGCACATCACATAATCTATGAAACACGGTTTTACCATAATATGTAAATTGTTCTTGGGTATATTTGTGAGATTGTTGCTTCGCCAAGATATATAAGAAAATACCCACCTTTGTCTACACGTTGATCTCTGAAGTAGGCTTCAAACAATACTTTTCATAGAGTAACGAACACAAACTTCTTAACGTGTACTTATTCATTTGAAATACGTTAAATATTATTGTATCATCACAAGAATGCATAAGTCATCCATTCAATCATGACCCAAAAATAAATGTTTTGTTATTCACAATGGGGGTTGTGTACAGTTGTAACAACCGTAAGACCGAATGCTGCAATTATATTAGCATCAGCTTGTCGTAAATTCCCCACATTCGTCATGAACCTCATATAAAACTTCTTATCCTTAAGTTGATGTCTTACTAATGCATCCATATTGATAAGTATAAATGAGCATGTTTTAAGGGTTTATTTCATGTACTTTATCAATTTTATCATGCTCATTTTCCACGTTAGCTAGTTTTGCTCAAGTTTTGTGTTTTATTGGTGTTCTTACACAATTGTTGTTTAAACATTAGTATACCTTAGCTAGGAGCAAGTAAACTAAGAGAGTAGTGATAAGTGGGGAATGTGGTCATGCATAAATGCTTTATTGTTTATTTATATAAGATATAATGTTATAAGTTTCTCCACTTAAACGCTTAATTATGCTAAATGTTAATATTATTCCTCACATGTGGTTTTATGCTCAAACAGGTTAAAACACTGAAGAAAAGGTATAGGAATGTATGTTAAGAGCTTAACAACTAAGACAGAACCAACCGAGGGTCAAAACAGTGATTCTGGTGCATTTTAAAGTCGGTCCGGGCCTTTGTTCGGACTTAGAGACTTGGACCAACTCTGAAAGGAACCTTCTGCCAATATTTGCACCTAGTCCAGGTATTTGTCTAGGGAAACTGTAATACCCTTAAGGTTTACCTCCCACATCGATTGGATGGGAGAACGAACTACTCCTTATATGGGTGGGGATACCTCTCCTTGTTGTGAAGCCTTTTGGGGCTAGGAAACCCCAAGAACAAAAATGTGCGGCTTGCGTGCCAGAGCGGATAATATCACAACAGTGGGATACTAGGCTGTTATAGTTGGTATCAAAGCCAGACCCAGGTCGGTGTGCCGGTGTGGCCCACGAGGGCGCTGGGCTCCCGAGGGGGGGGGGGGTGGAGTGTAATACTCTTAAGGGTTACCTCCCACATGGATTGGAGGAGAGAATGAACTACTCCTTATATGGGTGGGGATACCTCTCCTTGTTGTGAAGTTTTTTAGGGCTAGGAAACCCCAGGAACAAACCGTGTGACCTGCGTGCCAGAGCGGACAATATCACAACAATGGGATACTAGGCTGTTACAGAAACATACCCGGACCAAATGAAGCAGAAACTCTCTGCCAGTTTCTGGACCTGGTCTGAGAATCTGTCTAGGGAAATAGATCCGAACCAGGCTTATTCTCTAGTGCATACTAATTTTCATGAGTGGTCTGGGTATATAGGCCAGACAAAGACCCGGACCAAACTCCTAGGGCAGTGTGGCGTTTAAATAACAAAGCATAAACATATATATAGGAAAAATCAGTCGATCAGATTACTTGGACAATTGGACAACATTCTAAAACCTTAGTCGTTCTGGATAGAGGAGAGAGTAGCAGACAAATTGGAGACCGTAACAAAGGACCAAACTCGGATTTCGTCATCGGTTCCATTACACATATTTGATGGTGTTTTCTCTTTCTTATATTGTTGTTTTTTTCTTGCTATGTCTGAGTAAAGGATTGAATTCTGGTTTATTATAGAATCCTAGTTCATGATTACTCTTTCCTGATGTGTTAAAGATTAATTCTATATAAATTGTAGTTTTATTCATTGTTTAATTGTTGAATTCTCTTGTGATTTATAAATTTCTTGAGTTTATCTAGTTTGATTGCTTACAAGTGAAAACTATGACATTCAATAGACTTCAGGAATATTACTAGTTAATCTAGAGATGACAATTCCTCTGCATATTAGCTGACTACAAACCAGCTGAGATTTTCTCCCTAACTAGTTAATTAATAAATTCATAACGAGAGTTAGGGTATAGGAATTGCTAGTAAGAATCCATTTTACGGGAGACCAGGAATAGATTAATCTAGATTTGAGATTGCAATCTATGATTATAAAAACACATAGGAAGGGAAGTTGAAGAACTAGAGGGAAATAGTAAACCAGGATTTCTTTGGTAGAATTGTTTACAAGATCGTCTTGTTATTGTTTTCAATTTAGCTTTTAAATCATCAAGCAAAACCTCAAAATCTTCCTATTATTTAGTTTCATTAGTGTATTAGTTAGATTAAGATAGAGAGTCAAACTAGACACAACCTCTTTTGGTTCGATAACCTAGAGGGATATCTCTAGGAAAGCTTGTTATATTTGACTGGTACACTTTTCGTTAGGTTTACCCCATACAAGCAACATGTGGGAACAGACGGAACTGAAATCAGAGCTAAAACAAAGAAGATATACTCTAAGCTATAACTGCCATGTGTCCGGGTCTATAGACACCTGGGTGAAGCTACTGACCATTTTCACAATAGGTATGGGAATCATTTCGGGTAGGGGTGCCCAAAAAAACCCGTTACCGCGGTACCGTACCGTAACCTGTTTATACCGTACAGTCTAACCGGTTAACCGTACCATCTTTGGCGGTACGGTTAACCGTATCGTTATAATTAGACATATGCGGTTTAGGTAACGGTATGTAACTTTTATACCGTGGTTAACCGCGGTTAACCGGCTATATATATATATACATATAGTATTCAGTTTTGGTTTTTGATATTTTAATATTGTTTGCTATGTGCTAGTCTTTTGTATATCCTTTAACTTATATTTTGATAACTTGAACAAAGATAATCTAGATACTAGAAAAAGGACACTCCTTACCTATGACATAATATATTATGTGCATTGAAGAGGAAGGTAAGCATTATAGATAGTGTATATTGTAATTATGTTTTGTTAAATATTTTAAGATGTATTTTACTGTCACTTAGTTGATAAATTAGCTTGTAAATTATGTTGTTTGAATCTACGTGAATTGATTTTGCCTTATATTCTTAGATTGTTTCGTGTCATTGCGATTATAAATGTGCAGGTTATATATTATATAATGAATTTATTAGATTAGCATTGTATAATGGTGGATTCAATATTTGTTTTATATGTTACGTATATAAACTAATGCTTGCACATGATGCTTTCTAGTTTTTTATTGTTTTTATTTGCTCACTTTTATCTAGTTTGTTATCATTACACAAGGTTATTTACATAAAAAAAATCTACAACCGGTTTTCGGTTAACCTGAATTACCGTACCGCTCTAAATGGTTAACCTGAATGTGGTAAACTGATGTAAATGGAATGATAACGGTATCGAATTTTTAAAAACCATATTACCCGGTTAACCAGTATCCGGTTAACCGCATATGCGGTTAACCTTACCATGAACACCCCTAATTTCGGGCATACAGACCCGGACCAACTGAAGGGGCGAGCTACTGCCTGTTTCAGGGTTTGGTTCGGGTATATGTTCGAGTACACAGATCCGGACCACTCTAAGCCGTGTCCCAAACATACAGAATCAGACACAAATTTGAACGCAAGGAACGAAGCGCCCAACACACGCCATGATAGTCTAGTCCGGGAGTGTAAAGCCGGACACAAACCTGGAACAGACACAAAACTTAGCTAGAACATAGAACTTAAAAGAGAAAAAGAAGGAAAAGAAAAGAGTAAGCAACAAGAATTAGAGTCGCACGAAAGAAAACACAAAGAAGAGAAAGGAAAGAGGAAAATAAGAAGATGAGAAGAAGCTTCACACCATTGAAGCCTTTCAACCTCCTATGGTTATTTATTGTATCTTTTCTCTTATTTCTGCTCTCATGGAGGAATATCCTTCTTGTACCTAGGATGGAGTTTTGCCTCAAAATCCTAAACTCCATTGTTGATTCTTGAATTCTTTTGTAGCTTCTTTTTTTCTTGTTAATGTATGATGATAATGAGTATTTATGTCTCTTAAGCTTGTCAACACTTGATTTTTAGATTTTCTTAGGGTTTTTCTCAAATTATGATTTATGTGTTGGTTTGGTTGGTTTTACTTTGAATCTGTCAATATTAGATCTTAAGATAGATTTTAGGATGCCTTTTAGTTTAGCACCAGTGTGGGTTTCTATCAACATAGGATTATGAGACAAACCCTAAACTAAGGGGACTAAAACAATGTAATTTACCAAAGTGATTATGAGATAGATTTCATTGCAGCTTAGGGGGGAATTGTGCTTGATGCTATCAATTGACCAGGTACTTGAATGATTCGTCGGGTTCTGACTCAATTGATTAGAAATAGTATAACCATAATTTGGTTGTTAGTTAATTAAGTGGTTTGGCCTGTTGTTTAGCTCTGTGTACATGAATTGAAAATTGGTGGTTAAGGGTGAAAAGGGCAAAAATCAACTTAGGGTACGTCTATTTTAGTTTTCCTGTATTATTTTTTCTGTTTATTATCCACAACTTAAAAACCCCAAATTTATTGCACCTTACACCTTTTGTATATATTTTATGTACATTTACTAAACTAGTATTGAGATGAATAGACTCCAAGTCCTCGTGGAACGACATAACCCACTCGTCACTATACTACTCCACACAAAATCCTTTTCATCAAATGGCGCTGACGCCGAGGACTTGAGCTTAACTTTTTAGCTCATTATCAGTATAGTTTGTGTATATTTTTATTTCTTTTATTTGTTCACTTTGTGTATAATTTTTGTTTCTTTTTCTTTTAAGGTACTTTACTCTGAAGGATGGTTACTACAATCAAGCAGGATAATGGTATGACTATGGAAAAGGTCAATAGAATGTGAGCTAATAATGTGGAGGATACCATGAGACTTTTCATTGTCCAATTCGCTTGTCTAGATTTGAGGATCTCATGGTAGAGTTTATCTTAGTTTGCAAGTCAAAATTTACTGTGCATGATACCTTCATGGCTGAACAAGACACTTTCATCGATCATGAACCAGCAGCAGTTCAATGCAAAAAGGCGACCTTCGCTAGCTCAAATAGTGCAACAACTTGAGAGCAAAACTGCTCATGAGGTGAAGCAACCTGCTGAAGACTTGAGTTACCCCCCTGTATGAGCCACAAAGTCCACCGCCACTCAGCCACCTGCCTGAGCCTCAAGATGAGCCATTAGAGGAAAGTTCCCACCTTGCTTCAAGGATCTATTACGTCCCTCTGAAGTTGATTTTCATCAAGGCTCCTTCTTTTAGCCTTACATAGAAGATAAGGATATTTACGTCCTCAAATTCGAGGAGGAGGAGGAGGAGCCATCATCCTTTGATCTTCACTTGGAGGATCATTGCCAACACCACCAACACACCAAATATGTTCAACGAAAGCTCAACTTTCACTTACTAACTGGGGAGGCAAAATTTTCATTTGATCCTGGACCAAAGCTTGAAGTTAAAGACCATCCGGAGTTCTCTCTGCACCAGTCAATGAAGATAAGGATGTGTACATCCTTAAATTTGAAGATGAGGCTCCACCACAACTTGATTCTCTCACCAAGGATCAATACCCTACATATATCCACCCGAAGCATGATTGGTGGAGTATACACTTCTACATCCTAAGTGTTGAGGTAACATTTCCTTTTGATCTAGGTCGTTCTTTAATGATACACGATGCCTGTCCAACACACCCGTTGAAGCCCACTTCAACTTTCATACTTGATCCTAAATGACTTCAAGGTGCTATACTCTAGCTGAATACCTTAAAGATGGGCAGCTTCTTGGGAGGTAACCCAGATTAAATTTCTTTCATCTTCTTTTATTTTTAAGTTCTCCTTTGATTTTTTTTTGCTAACTCTTAACCACATTTGTAGTTGGTTGCTTCTAATGTCTTATGCAGGTGCAATTCATGTCTACACCAAACCAAGCTATGCTATTGTGAGGATACAACTCAAGTGTGAGGAGTTCTTACAATGCAAGAAACAACACTGTCAAAGGAGTATTAGTTTCATTTTGTTTCTCTTACTACTCTATTTTATTTTGTTTCTCTTAATTTTGCCACTGGGATAACTTCTATGCTTAAAATTTTTGTTTCTATCTATCTTGTTTCTCTCTTGTTTACTTCCCAAAATGTCTTCTAAAAACTCCCTCGGTATGTCTTGTGAACAATGAGGACAATGTTTAGTCCAAGTGTGGGGGATTTGACCTTTTCGGTGAAAACACACTTAAATGCTTAATTTTTATGCTTATCTTGTGTTTTTTCCAAAAAACAAAACCTTGAGTCCATGTAGTGTGAGTTTTTCTCGTTGAGAACAAATGCTCTTATGAATTGTGGGATAAATCACTCAAAAAGTTATTTTTGATTACTTTTGAGGAGCATGTTTCATGTGGTGTGGCCAAATGATCTGGAATGGTTGGGTCTTATTGCTTAGGGGTTCATTCTGTTTTCTTTCTAAGGGATTGCTAAAGGGTGCTTCTATATGAAAATATTTAAGGGAATTTAGAGACACCATTGGTAACCAATAATGAGAGTTGAGTGTTCTTCAATGCAAAGGCCAAATGCCTAAATTTGTCTCTTCACCTCCTATGCAAAAGTAAAACAATTACATAAATCTATTTCTCCTTTTGTTTTCTCCACAATGCCCATTCTTGAGGGAAGTTGGTCATGGTAAAAGTTATCCAAGTTACCTAATCTATTAAAGCTTTGAAGCACTTCGAATCATACCCTAAAATTTTATATTTTACTTTGCCCTTAGCACACCCATGCCACCAGTAGGTGATGGTCCACACTTATCAAAAGTTTTAGTCACTTTTTGTTTCTTCTTTTATCCTACACTTCATGCTAGTATTTGTTAGCTTTAAGCATATCCTACTTGCTTGGGTTCATGGTTTTGCTTGAGGACAAGCAAAAGGTAAGTGTTAGAGAGTTTGATAAGTGTATAAGTGAGCATGTTTTAAAGGTTTATTTTTTATGTTTTATCCATGTTTCTCATTCCCATTTCTCAATTTTAGCTAGTTTTCCTTAAGTTTTTGTGTTTTATTAGTGTTCTTACACATTTGTTGTTTAAACATTATGATACCTTACCTAAGATCAAAGTAGACAAAGAGAGGAGCATGTAGCAACAAACGGAATTGAAATCGGAAACAAGTAGCAAAGTAGACATGTCCCTTATTGAAGCGGTTCCAAATCTCTTCTTTGAGATTTGAGACAGAACTACAACCGACCCGGAACTGGAACCGAGTAACGTTTGGTGTAAGATTGAGTCAACGAAACCGGAACCGATGGAACCACCCAAAAACCGGTCAAAACTACTGTTGTCGTCGGTCAAAACAACCATTACCCGCACACCCCCTTATGCCTTGTTTGGATGACTTTGCAAACTGCTACCATTGGGGTAGAACTGGCACCAAAATCGACACCCAACAATTTTTTTTGTATCTAACAGTTATATGAGGGTCCAAAATGGTTAGTTGCCCCAAAACATTAGAAATACCCCATTTGATCACCATTTTCAACACACGACTCATCCATCTCTTCCTCTCTCTTATGGCTACTATTTTCTTGTGCAATTAAGTATTTTAGCTACTAAAAAGGCTTGGTTTCCACATTCTAGCAAAATGTCTAGAAGAGCCGGAAAGGAAACGATGTGAAACCCAACTTTCAACCTACAAGTTTATCCAAATTTTGTTGTTGACGAGTAAGACAAAATCGCCAAGATGCAATTAGGTATCAACAACAATATTCACCTTCATCATTCCCTCTACCTGGAAGTTATACAACTTCTCAACATGAATCGACTAACATGGGGCCAACAATGTTCCAGTTTGGTAAGCTTTAATATAATTACAATTTTGTTTATAAACTTCAATTTTAATTGTATTTTTAATTATAGTTTAAATCTATTTTTTCCATTATAGGTACATTCTTTGGTATGCCACATTCTGATGCCCACAATCTCGATCAAGATGAAAAAGATGATCAAGAACAAGAAGATGATGCGGATACGCCAATAAATAGAAAGAAACCATCTTGGGTTACCAATTATCACAATTGAAGAACATAGATTTCAGCATTTTATCTTTTTCAAATTATGTTACTAGCTATCATGATTGAAGAACATAGTTTTTTTTAAACTACCAACCTTCTCATTAGCTTAACATTACAATAAATAAGTACATATACTTCCAAACTAAAGAATAGGCCAAGCCGAGCCTATGCAAAGTAGCTATCATAAGCACAAGACCTTAAACCACATGCAGTCATCTTAAGCGACTAAACTAAGTCAACTACTATTTGCAACCTGAGCCTCATGAGCTGTTGCGTCAGTAGTATGACAGAGGACAAACCACTAAATGGCTTTAGAAACTTAAACTGCATCCTAACTAAGCCATATAGAGTAAGGATACCACTAAGTTTAAACAACGCCTTAGGTTGACTATGTAAAAGACTATAGTTAATTATAATAGTAAAAGGACCTAGCCGTGCCATAATCTGTCGTCATTGCTTCACAAAATTGTCAGTGTACAGTTGCACCAGTGAGTGACAAAGCCTCCAAGTTCCCTCGACCATCCCACCATCAGAAGTAGCGGTAATCTCCGTCAGGCTTTTCTGTACCCAAAGAAATGCACTGCGCTGATTTGCCATCTAAAATTTCCCACTTCCCTTGAGAAATAACCGCACAACAAAGCAGTCTCTTTATGTATACATTCCTTCACCGAAAACAAGAGGATTCCTCCTCTTATTCTTTCCTATAATCCCCGTCCTGATCATACAAAGGTTGCTATCACTTCTCCCTATATCCACCAGTCTCCGTTTATTCCATAAAACAATCGCATAAGGGACATGCAAATGGTGGCCGTGAATCACCATTCTCTGTGTGAGGTGATCCAGAACATGTTGTGTACAAAGATCCAACCGAACAGAGAGAAAGAAGATTTGCACGTCACCATTCACCAATCAACACCTACACAGATAGATTTGCGACCAAATTTAAAGAAACCATCGATCTCTAAGGCCAATAAAGTTGTCGTCCCTGTGACTCCACCAGAAGATGCGGGATCTTGCTTGTAATTCAAATTGAAAGCAAGCAGGACCAAAAATTGATTTTTTTTTGCGAACGCAAGCACAATCTCGAGTAGACTAGATAAGTTGACATAATTAAGAAAGACGAGCAGGGGGTCTAAAATAGGAGCTTTGATGTAGACGACAAAGGGGATATTTTTTACATGCAAAAGACGATAACTATAAAGATGAAGACTGAAATGATAAAAGCCCAAGAGGATAAAGCAAAAGGGACATAAAAGTGAGAAAGGAAGAGAAAGGTAAACAAAGAGACAATATCCATCGGAGAAGGGACACACGATACTTACATGAACCCGGGAGAATAGAGAAAAACTGATGAACTAAGGCATAAGGCTTAAGGCAGAGCTAGAGAAGAAGGCGGTTGCACTCACCGAAGGAGAAGAAAATAGGAGGATATTCCTCCGAAGAATATGGTTTAATACTATTAAATTAGGAGAATGAATGTTTAATTATTATACAGGTCATTACATAAAAAAACACTTATAGTTTTGGGGTGAAATATTTAAGCATTCATATTATTTGAATAGTTGTTCTTATTTTTTGTTGTTCAATGTTTTTGTAAGACAACATTTTATTCACTAACTGATGTATCTTTTTACCACTAACACAAATTGTGAGAAATATCCTTAACTTGTGCATTGTTTATGAAGAACCGAAATTGACTAAGTTCAATACCTTTTTATTTGAGCACCTTAGGGGTAACTTCAAATGTAAAAATATAAATGGTTTTATTATATAATATTAATAGGTTTGGAGGTAGAGGATGCATAAAAAATGGTTGATCAACAATCACGTACACTTTAAGTTTGAAGACCACGTGCATAATGCTCCTAAGAGAAGGACATTTGTCTATGTTGGAGAGAATCCTAGGGTATTGAAACGAGTGAAAAGTAATAGATTTAGAAGGGGTTTTTTGTGCAATTAATGAAAAATGTGTAAGTTATGGTCATTAGAATGGCCTCTTAAGCCTATTTCTCTTTTTCATCCTTCACACAAGTGATAAGTTATCCATCCACAACTGGTGACAAAAATTTCGAGACAAAAACACGTTGTTAAAATAGTGTTATTTCCCCTCACGTGCCACTTAGTGGGGTCGAGTCGAGGTTACGATGGCCATGACTCAGATCTCTTTAGTGGGAGTTGTGATTTTTTATGTTGCAATTGACTCATACATCAATGCTTAGTACTTTGTTGCCATCGTTCGATGTTGATGTCGTCTTTTCCAAAGAGATTGAAGTTCCAGCCCTTGCCGACTCATCCATAGTGTACGTAGCGGTTGTTGGTGACCTATTTCATGTTCCTTTATGTATGGATTGTATGGATAAGCTCATAGACAAGGTGGCTTTCATGGTGCCAACTCGCGGTGTCTCCGCCTCGATCTAAGACGCTTGGGTCAATGGCTTCACAACAACCTCCAACATCATTGATGTGAAGGGAATTTACCGTCAGCTCCGTGTTATAAGAAGGCTATTGGGACTAAAATCGCAGTTTCTCTACCAATGTTCCCATAGATTTGGCCTTCAACTCCTTCTTGCGTAGCATTTACCGTCCCTCCTAGTTTTAAAATGATAGTAGATGCTATCATATGTTTGAGGCCTCATTCTTTTGTCTCGTTTTCAGTTGGTCTTTATGGCTCCGTTTTGGCTCCGTTATGGCTTTTCTAAGAGTAGACCAACATAAGGCACCAAAAGATTGTCTTTAGATGGATTCCCATCTGGGGGCGTATAAATGACGTCCCATTCCATTTTTATCACACTGATTTTTCAAAAGCGTTTGGGAGATCGAACTAGGAAATTTTTGGAGTTTATTGAGGACGATCGAAGGTTGGGCGGTGAATACATGAGGATAAAAGTTATGATTGATATATTTAAGTCGATCTTACGTTGTGTCATTGTCTCTTTAAGTGAGGTTTATACAGTCTTAAGAATAACCTACGAGCATATGCTGGCTTTGTGCTTCTGTTGTGGTTTATTCCTCTCTGCCACGAGAGATTGCTTCGACCAGATAGAGACAGGCGAAGAAGCCTTTCCTTATAGCCCTTGGCTAAGAGCTGCAGTTTCTCCTTTGGCAAGAAATCCCCTTCAAAGGACAATGACAAGGTATGGCGCTACATGTGTGGCCTGAAAGGAAGATATTCCAGAGCTGATGCTGAAGTTTCTCCAGCTGCCCCTGATAAAAGACCGCAAGCAGAAAAGAACAACCACTCCCCAGTTGGGGCTTCAATGTCCTCAAATTCTATAGAAGCCGAGGTTAAGGATGTTCCCATCCTGATGAATGTAGTTAAAGCCTGAAGGTCCAACTGTGGCTAGAGAGAACAAACAAAAATTCGATTGAGTTATAAAGGATGAAACTTTGGAAGAAGTCTGGAACATGAAAAAGATGAATGCTCTGAATAGGAAAGGAAAGACTACTTCTCTTCAACCAGTTTTATCCTCTCGTGGTTTATTCGGTTCAACAGAAAGGTGATGGTAAGATTGTGGGGGTGTAACACTAAGGATAAGGCAAACCTTAGTGCATTCGTGGGTTGCCAGTCAGAATAAAGCTTATGTTTGATGGTTGCCAAGGATGGGGTAGCCCCTGTGCAACCTTGCCTTTCCTTACAATCTGTGTTGTTCTGCTGTCCAATGTTTTGACTCCTTTGGCATTGCCTCTCCTGGATCATGGAATTCTCTTGCTTAAGGAGGTCAATCTCCGGTCTCAGTCCTCTTAAGGACGTTTTGTCTAGTTTAATCCTAATTTTGTTTAGGTTTTAAGTTGGTCGAGTTCTTTGTCTGATGTACATATTGTAGTGCAGGCCCTAGATGCTTCCTGGATCTTTTTTGTTGTTTTTAGATTATTTTGGTATTCAAGACCAAAGACTTTTATGGTGGACTTCGTATTTAGATGGTGTCAGGAGTTGGATCTTGTTTGGGGTTAGTCGGAGAAGTTTCAATAGTTTGAACGAAATGCGTTATGCACTCATAAGTAGTTCGTGACTCAAATTAGACAGGTTTGTAACTGGTGATCATATCCCTTTTGTCTATAATATTCCATAATTATATCCCTTTTGTCTATAATACTCCATAATATATCAAATAGTTGGTTGTTAAAAAAAATTCATGATATGAGTTCATTATTAACTCTGAGATAACTTCTCTACAAGGTATACAAAAATCATATATATCAAAATCTTCAATTGCACTGTCAATTTATATATTTTTTTTAAAATTTCTATTACTTTTGTAACACCACCCACCTAGCTGGAGAAAAAAAGAAGTGAAACAGAAAGGGACTTTGTGAAAAACAAGGGCCAGAACAGAGAAAAACCAGAAAACAACAGCAAGGGACAGCAAGAAGTGGCGGAACACAAATTAGGGTACCAACGTAATTTAAACACAGTCTCGCCAGTCCTCTTCGTTAATTCCCTGCCCTAACCTGCGATCTGGGGTGCTCTGACCAAAACAAATGTTTGCGCTCTTTGGCGTGAATTTTTTGTGAATCTGCTGACTGCTGCGAACTACCCTTTATCTCGTTCTTCCATTGCAGTCGGTGAGATCTCTTTTCATTTCCTTACTTGCTGGAGCGGAGGATGACCGCATTATTTTTTTTTTTTTTTTTTCCTTTGATAAAACAGAATTGGGGGTTCTTAGCATGTGACTTGATACAGCCCGGCCATAACTGTTTACTGCTTTTTTCAAAAGTCCCAGGGAAGTGCTTTTGTGTCATGATATCAAATCTTTGCTATTTTCTTTCGATCTTTTGTATCTGTTTTAGTATTTTTCTGAAGACAGTAGTGATGCCAAACTTTCTCTGGAGTTTGGAGGTGATTTTTTTCGAAGTAGGTGGAGTTGACCATCTGTCTTATTGTGTGGTTGTCAGTGGTGGTAATTCTGATCAAGTCATGAGGTACGAACTTGGGCAGAATGCATACATAAAATTGGTATTACATGCCTTGAAGCACTGCACTTCGCCTGTCAATGGGGTGCTGGTTGGCCGTTGCACAGGCAACAGTGGAGCAGAGGTTGTAGAGGTCACTGATGCGGTCCCTCTCTTTCACTCCGTCAACCAGATCAGCCTCCTTCCTTCTCTTGAAATTGCTCTTTTACAGGTAGTATATCCTATTTCGTCTGGGTAGAGATTCTTTTTGTCATGTTCCTTTTTTTCTTTTCCTTTGTTTTGGCTGATAGTGGCTTTGGTCCTAAGGATAGGAAGGCAGGGGCTGCATTTGTTGAATTTGTAACTTACATGGGTAGCTTGAAATGAACAAATATAATTCCGCTTTCTAGATTTACTGTTAGATGAATCATGATTTCAAGGGTGAGGTTGGGTTTGTGAGGTGTTTGGAATAGGAAGCAGTTCTTATTTGAGTTTCTAAATATGGTAATTGCTCCAGGTGGTTTTGTTTGTTTAGCTTAACAGGTTGCGACTCATTAGTTATGAAAGAAAATCATAACTTTTGATTGGAGTAATGTTTTGATTCACTATTGAGATATGGTGTAACATGGAACCTGCAGCTTCTTTGTGCACTGCATGCGGTGGACACGATACTAGTTTTAATTTTTTTTTAAAAAAAGGCGTAATATGGCCTTTGTGATGAATTTTTCTATCTGCCTGACTATTATTGGTCGACTGACTCTATCCTTGATCTTGGGAACATGGAATATCACTGCTTGTCGTTAGTTTTACGTTTTGGCTCTTTGCTCATGGTTCAACCTCTGAAAATCATGCATCCACCTGGAATATGCTTATCTTGAAAAGCCACTATCTTCTTAAGTATCTCGTTTACTTTAGCTGGAGATGATTAGTTCGTGACTAGCTAAAATATTCTTTCAATAGATTCTAGCTGGTGTGAAATTCAGCATAGTTAAACAGACCTTGCCTCCTGAGGTGTGCTTGTTTTTATTCTTATCTATTTTTTATAATCAGATAGAAGAGCATTATAGCAGTCAAGGTTTGAGCTTGGTTGGTTACTTTCACGCGAATGATAGATATGATGATTGTGAGCTCAGCAACTTGGCAAAGAATATTGGAGATCATATTTATCGTTACTTCCCCCAAGCTGCTATTCTGTTGGTACGTGTCAAATTTTGTGCTAGTATTGTTATCTTGATAGCCCCCTTTGATTTTTGTTTATGATCTTGAAAGTTATTTTCCTCCAAAATCTTAGTTAGATAACAAAAGGCTGGAAGCTCTATCAAAGACAAAAGACCAGAGCCCTGTGATGCAGGTTATTCTTCATTACGTACTTGCATATTCCAAATCACGACCAATTCATATTGTTCTTATGATAATTACCATTGTGATATATTCAGTAAATGTATGTACAGTTTGCTATGCATAGTTCTTTAATTATTTAAAAAAGATTTTTCTGCTTAGGAAATGTGTGGCTTTGACACAAATTGTTGATTGTTTATCTTGCTTTTGGCATTTTTCCAAGTAGTTATACACAAGAGATGCATCGAAAAACTGGAAGCTCGTGGTGTCAGAGGGAAGAGATGGTCTTTGCACCAGGGAGCCGGCATCTAATGTTGTCCTCTCAGATTACATGTCCTCAAAGAAATGGGAGGGGCTCATTGATTTTGGTGATCACCTCGATGATATTAGCAAGTAAGATAAGGATCGATTTATTATATTTAGTAGTTTGTTTTAAAAGATGATTTTATTTAGTTACTCAGGGACAACAACTATCTGCATGAACACTGCTTAGGTAAGTAATTCCACCTTTAGTCCCAAATCAAGGGATTAGCTTCAGATGTTGTTTGGTTGAGGGTAATCAGGAATAGCTTAAGTTGTGCATAAATGTGCCTTAACTAATGCCACGTAGATATAGGTATTAAACATGGCTTAACTGGTAAAATACAAATATAAACTTTTAATAACTATTGAATACTTAATTAGTACTATCTTTTATAATTAGGATAATATAAAAATAAAACATTAATATATATTTTAGGGAAAATTCACAAAATGCCATGATTTAAGTTTATAATTCACAATATACCACTGTTGTTTTCGTAATTCAACTTTAAACATGCTTAAATGTTGTCCAAAATTGATGAAACTTTACATGGACGATGTTAAAGCGTTATATTTTGATCCAATATCAAATTTAAAGTTTTTTAAACTTATATGTCACATGTGGGATCCAATAATATGTATATAATAGTGTAGATTTAATATAAAATGTTGTTCTAATGTTTCCATAGTTAGAAACATAAAAATTGAACTATGTTTATCTGATATGTATATAAATATGTGACTAGTGTTATAGTATGAACGAAATAAAGATATGCAGACACTCACGGCAACCCGTGAGAATACCAAGAGCGCGCTCGAAGAATAGCGGTTGCGGGTTCCCTGTTACAAAAAAAAAACTAAATAAATATAATGTACTATATCTTATTAAATAAAAATATTAATTTAATTCAACTAGATATTTAATAAATAATAGTAACAATAGTAATTATTTATCTATTAGATAATTAGTATCATGTGAATATGTAATTAGCACTATTAATAAAAAATGAAACAAATATATACAATAAGACTATTTATTAAATTTACATTACTTAATCATTAATTAATTCTATATTCATTTACTAACTATTTATTATATACCTTATTTTATATTTGGTTATATATATAATATTTAATATAAATAGTAAACTAATTTAATGAATAATCATATATAAAAATAATTAATTTAAATAGTAAATTTAAATTACACAATCGATCGTAAGATAAGAAATTAATTTTATAATTTAAATTTATTTATATAAGTTAAATGGATGGTTATTTATTTATGTGATAATTTTTAACTAATCTTGAAATATAAAATATAAAATTATATTATTAGTATTTCAAGATTTGCTGAAGTTTATCAAATATATAAATAACCATACATTTGAATTTCAAATCATAATATAGCTATACGTTTAAACTATATTAATTAATTTAATTTACAATACTAATTTATTATTTTTACAATATATTGCTAAATAAAATTATTCATTAAAACTAAATTTACTAGTCAAACTGAATATAGTATCTATAATTACATATATTAGAAAAAATAAATATTTTTAATAATTTATATTGTTACTATTTACAAAATATTCATAATATGATTTAATGAACAAATTTCCTCTTATATATTTATGTGTTAATGTTGAGTATATATTTTAAAGTAGTCTATTTTTATATGCATAGATTTCAACTATATTTTTTGTTTATGTAAAGGATAATGTCAGATTTTATAATTACCAATATAAATAATAATTTTTCATCATTTCATAATAGTTGTGGATGGCATAATTAGTAGTGTAGTCCTTCTATTTTATAGTTATAAGAAAATTAATTGTTTATATCATCTTCAACCTAAAGTATTTTTATACTGGTGGTTATGCCAACTTTACTTTTGTGTATATCATCTTCAACCAAACAAAGGCATAAGTAGTCCAATCCATCCAACCATACAAAAAATCATGGTATTATCATCGTTAGTTAAACCTTGAGATTTGATAAGCTATCCATGTTTCATCTCTCCCACTACCAAACATGCTGTAAGAGTTGTGAGGTTTCCCAATTTTTTAAAATTTTTGTGCTTTTGCAGGGACTGGTTAAATGCAGATCTTTTCAAGTGATGCTTTTTTTCTCTGGAAAGAAAAAGGGTGATGCTTCTATAGCTGTTGAAGTGGCTTCTGCTCAACTCCTCACCAGTTACAAATGAAGATTGTCTTTCGGTTTCTTCTGTGGAGTCCATTATGGCATCGTAACATGAAGAATGCTTTTTTTTTTTCTGGTCCAAAGGAAGTGCTTTCTATTGTCACTGCTTGGGCTCAACTTTCCTTTCTAGTATGGATTTGTTTTTCTAATAGGCTGGTGTTTTCGCTGATTTTTTGTTGGATAAGAAATTAAACCGACATTTGCACTTGTAACCTTTAGTTGCAAGTTTACAAGGATTATTTCAGCTAGGAGAGCAAAGTGTGCCCATGTTATGTACTTTTCGAATAAGCAAGGCTTGTTGATACCTTTTCAGGGTAGTTTGAGAGCGGCTGGTGCTGATGTTTGATCATGTCTCGACGATTAGTTTTACATACGTTCGCTAGTTTTTTTGATGCCTCACCTGAAGGCTAGACTACGAACCTAATTCAGATGATGGTTTATCATTGTTAATCTTGATTTATGATATACTCAGGGTCGATCACTTATGAATTATTATGTCATCAATTATTATGTCATCAGTTTTCTGAAATCGGAATGATTTGTTTTTCTTGTTATTTTTTTTTCAGGAAAATAAAAGGAAATAAAATTCCTAATTTCCTCTAACTTGATTCGTCCCTTCTCACTAAAAAATAAGATAGATTTCATATTTCTTTTTTTTTTATCAGAAAGAGGAAATTTAATTAATGATTAGGATTGTTTGAACAATCCTGACAAAGCAACAAAGTACAGTTCGCTGGGGGTTAAACACCTCAATACATCCCCGATTACATGAGAGGTCCAATTTGGCCATAGCATCAGCCACAAGGTTTGCTTCTCTCCTAACAACTAGAAAGTTACAAGAAAGAAACCACCCAGCAAGCAATCTGCAAGCATTTACAAGACTCCCTAGCGGATGAGATACTAAAGAGCCATTCATAATTAAAGAGATAGTCTCAACAGAATCTGATTCAATAATGATCTGCTGCAGATTCTTATCTTTAGCCATATTCAGACCATCATAAATACCCCACAATTCGGATTCAAGAACATCTGACTCTCCCAATAAATGAGTAAAACCAAATAGCCAAGTACCTTCATGGTCCCGACCCACTCCACCAGCCGCAGCAAGCCCATCAGAGGATACCGCAACATCGGTATTTATCTTGGTAAAGTTCAGGGCAGGAGGAACAAGACACCATCACCGTTGAAGACTACTATATCGAGTTCATGGTAGTGGAACAAGTCCTACGACATGCTCTAGGCGCACTCAAGCCTAGCTGGGTGCTTTTCACGCTGCCTACAAGCATCCTAATACGATACTATAATGTCTGGTTTCAAAATTAATTACAAGCATTTTGTTAACTTTACTGAGCATTTATGAATCCTGAATATGTCCCTCGATTAATAAGACATGTTGGTAAAGTTTTAATTGGAGCTCATGTGGCTTTGGTGAATTTTTAAAGTTTTTTGTCTTATAATTGTAATTTGGTTATAGAGGGACATGCCTACATTCGTTTTGACCAAAATGGTTCATAAACCTTCTACTCGGCCTACCCCAAGACAGTCCATAGGCCGCGACCCAGCAGGGAATCCAAATGTTCGAGGTCTCAGATGACCGCATAATATCCATGAGTAGGGACACTTAGACATGTGAACATCGTGGCGGTGGTGAACCCTTATTACCCACACCACACTATGATTAGGTGAACTATAAGATAAGTTTTTTTCATTGCCACTGAACAAATATTAAGCAAGTGCAAACAAAAATGCTTACCTTATTTAATTAACAAATGTATCTTATTTAAGCTTTTACTAAAGTTTTATCTATTAAAAAAATACCAGGCTGGTTATAAAAGAAATTTTGAATAAGTTGTTTTCAAGTTGAATAAGATATACTTTTACCAAGTGCTTTTATTTAACGGATAACAAGTTCATTTTTGAGTTTGACAATGTACACTTTAGAAATATATAAGTCACACTTTCGGGGTGCTCTAAGTTATGGAAGTTTATTCTAGAGTTGAAAAGGTTGCATTTTAACACCGATGTTCGCAAAATTGCGATTTGATCCCACGATCCTACGACCTTATAATCCAAATTCATAGTTATGATCCATATCGCAAGTAGGATCAGAACCGTGTAGGATCGTCACAGGATCACGATTCGGTCGCACAATTCTACGATCCTACACTCTAGATCCATAGTACAATTCTATTGATCCTAATTTTAATTTTTTGTTTGTGTTTATCATATCAGTGTGAATTATATCTTAATAAAATCTAAAAAACAAAAAGTTCTCAAATTTAGTAGAAAGTTTCATAAACCATAAAATACCATGACTTTGAACATTGCCGTTGGATGTTACTAACAACAACTTCATATGTAGATTTAGTTGAGGTCATTGAGCGGATAATGATTAAGATTGGAATATCACTTCGTGTTACTCTTTAGCATGAAAGATTACAAAATGTACTTAGGTGTTCAACAATTTATAACATTTAAAGTTTTATTTAATATTGTAAAGGTTGAAAAAATCAAAGTTATAAAACTCTAAAATAGAAAATGATAAAATAACTTAAAAGAACCAATACAAATTTATAAAATATGATTGATTACTCTTATTTTTTTCTTTCTTGGTGTATAATAAAAAAAGCTATTAGAACTCATTTTGATTTTGTGTTCATTGCTTGCTTACTCTTTTGAATGAGCATGAATATGAAAACTCATGATTTAGTAAATAAAGAGCCTGTAGCTCATAATATTTGTTGGGACAGTGATGAAAGAGATATAGACGCACATAAAAATGATGAAGTTTATGGATTTGATTTATGTTTAACTCATCTCATTTTATTTTGTCTATTTTTATGGACAAAATTATAAGGGTTCATAATGTTTGCGTATCTATATTTCAATCTTGTATTTTCATAGATGGTCCTAATTTATATTTTTTATTTAATACTGCTATATTTTTCTTATTCAATTTAATCTTGATGCTTTAAATAGAGGTTGTTTATAACATATGTATGTTTTCAACAATATTATCTCACTTTTTGTAGTATCGAACAATCCTACGATACGAGCCCACAATCTGATATTAGGAGTCACTTTCGATCCTACACTAGGATTCGATAGCCTTGACAGAAATGTTGATTTGGGGTGAGGAAGCAACATTTGAGACTTGAGCAGCAGCTAAGGGAAGGACATATATGTCATGATTAACTGGACCTCTGAGAAGAGTTTGATGAGTAGTGCAATCCTTCAAAACCTAGTGACTAGGATGAAACTCAAAGTAAGTGTTGTTGTTAACACAAATTTTATTGACAGATAAAAGATGTTTGGTAAGAAAGAGACTATACAAGACATTGTTTAATTTGAGAGTTTTATTTGGAGTGGTAAGGAGGCTCATACCCTGGTGAGAAATGGGAAGGGTGGAACCATCACCTAAAGAAATGACATCAGTGCCATTATACTTATTAATTCCTCCATTCAATCTTGAGGGATCTCCTGTAAAATGGTGAGAAGCAACAGTATCTAGGAGCCAATTTGGTGAGGTAATAGGGGTATCATAAGCAGTGGAGTTGGCAATAAAAGAGGGTGGAGGTGCTGACTGATAAGGGTGATTATATCTATGGTAACAGTCACGAGCTTCATGCCCTCTTTCAAAAAAAATCTGGCACTGGAGTCTGTTGTCAGGAGCTCTAGAAAAATAACTTGAGTTGCTAGAAGATCTGCCTCCTCCTCTACTAGAACTAAAGGAATTTCTCCCCCTTCCTCTACTGTTTCTGCCATAATTTCCTCTGTTACCTCCTCTGCCTCTGGAGTAGGAATTAGATGAATTAGTAGTAGTCGTAGTAGTAGAATTTACACTAATTGACTGAGTTAGCTACTGAGTCTGCTGAGATAGAGTAGCCTTAAACTGTAGCACAATACTAAATTTTTCATGAGGAGTCAGCTGATCTCTACTGGACATAATAATAGTGGAAATCGGATTATAGTCAAAGGACAATCCTCTTGAAAAGAAGGTTTACAATTCTGTGTTTGTAACTGTGTGTTCTCCTCCAGCAAGAGAGTGCACAAGGCTTCTTGCTCTGTTAAAGTACTCATGTATGATTTCATCTCCCTTCTTAATTGGACTTGCTAGCTGATGATGTAGATGACCTAAGTTGGCTGCTATTTGAGCAGCATAGGTAGTATAAAGAAGATCCCATTGGATGTTTCACACCCAACAACTGACATAATGAGTTGTTCAGTAAGAGAACATGTGGATGACTGACATGATCTGTTGATCCTGATTGACCCATTTGTTATATTCTGGGTTTAACACTTGATTTTCATTGAATTGTGCAGGACAGGAGTGTGTTCCATCCAGGAACTTGTATAAGTCGTTTCCTCTCAGAAACGACACTATGGTGGTTTTCCAGAGAAAGAAATTGTCGGGGAGAGTTTTATCAAATTCCCAGCTACTAATATAAATTGTGTACCAGAAGAAGTAGATGTTAGCACTGAGGTGTTATTGTTGTTGTTTCGTCCAGAAGTCATGGAGTCAGGAGAAGATAGTGTAGCAGCCACCATTGCAGCCACAGTCACTCGTAGCTGCTCTGATACCTGTAGACACCAAAAATTCTCACCCCATAAAGCAAATTCCAATATAATAAACAAAATAAGAGGGGTCGTCGTCTTTCTTTTTCAAAACGTATTAGCGTGCGTGCCGAAACGAAACCATCGTTTTAGTCTTTTTTAAAGCATTTCATAAAAACACGATTTTGCGAAAATGAATTTCCAACGACAATGCGGTTCTACACCCATCCCTTTTGTTTTATTCACCTATTTTATTATTGCTTATTTGTTAAATTATTATGTTATCTTTTATTTTCAGTTTGTTACATACTTATTGCTACTCTTAATTGTCTTCTAGCATTTATTTTTTGTTTTATTACCATCATTTGCATTGTTATTTATATCATTTTATGCGGCCTTTACTATTATTATTTTTATATGTATATTTCATTTTATTGCTGATTTGATTAAACTTCCTCTTATCTCATCTTATTTTATTTTGTTACTTGTTTATTTTATCTTATTTACCGCGACTCGTACATATCTAATTCAGTCTTCATTTTTATCACATTCATTCGTATTTTTTGTTTATTTTATTTTCATTATATTAGTACTATTTCATCATTTCATGTACTTATTATTATGATATTTCATTTGCTTTATATTTTATTATGTTTTGTACTGTATTATTTACATGCTATAATTTCATGGCTCATATGAAGAAAACAATCTATTTTACTAGATTAAATTCTTTCTATATATTTACATTGTAAACACTAGCATTTTTAAAGATTGTCAGTTCGAAGTATAACATCTGTATTTTCATCTATCATTTGTACATTGAGTTCTGAGTTAGCATAACTGGTTAACATGTTAATTGATGAAGCAGTAGGTCCTAGGTTCGAATCACGACTATACAATGGTGGCATTTTTTGTTTTCATACAACTCGCTTGAAAGGATTATTTCTAATTCCTACACTTTTAGATTGAATTCCACTGTAGCTCAACCGGTTAACATGCTTCATTGGTAGAGTGAACGACCCGCGTTTGAATCTGGGCATGAGCAAAAAGGTTTGTATTTTTTTTCTGTTCGGTTTTGAAACATACCAAACACAGCCTCATATTTGACCTGGTCAAACCCGACCCAAATTAAACCTGGACCAATGTTCTGTCCCAAAAACCCTAAGTTTCTTTTATAAAATGACATCAAACTAACCCTGTTTTTAACAACAGCGCCGTCTCCTTCTCCCATATGCAATCCTTCGATCATTTTTTTCATCTCCAGAAGCAAAACTCCATCACCCACTCTTTCCATGTTCTTCATCGGTAAATCTTCAGAGAACCCTAGCCACTCCCTTTCTGATCAACTGGCCGACTCCTTCCTCCCTTCATCCATTAACCCGAAAACCCTATTCTCTTCATTTTTCTCTCGTTAATCGCCGCCTTCTTGATTCTCTTCTCTACCAGTAATTGTGCAACCCAAAGCTGTCGAACAAAAACGTACATGCCCTGCGTTTCCCTTTGCAGAAATCGACCCATTTCACTCACCACCTTCTTCCGATCTTCAGTTCCAAAAGCAGGGAAGAACCCTAACTTGACTCCTTCAATTACAACTCCCTTCAATCGCTGTCAATGTCAGCCACACCCTCTTCCCTTGATGGCTCAGAATCGAGAAAAACCTGAATATACCGCTTTCGTTTTCTTCACTCATGCCCCTCTTCCTTATCCTTACTGAAGCCGAAAAGAGAAACACACTAGAAGAATGCCTCCCAGATTTCAGTCATCTGTTCGACTGCCCTGCCTCTTTAAAATAAAATTGAAAAAACGGAAGCTAGCATCGGACTCATCTGAACTCCACCTACAAACGCTGCTGTCCCATGTCCACCGACGAATTCAAAACCACGATGTAAGGCCACTCGTCTGGATGCGTTTGTCGTCGACGAATGAACAAGGAGGCCGGTATTCCAGTCTCATCTTTCATTTTTATTTAGTGGATTTCAATTTATGCACTACAATCCCCATTAGCTGATCTTTCCTTTTGTCTTGAGAACCGTTTGAGCTCTCTGATTTCCGACACAATCGCGTTTAACCGCATAACTTCTGAGTATTCTCGTAACAGTGACCCGCAGCTTGGCCTGATATTCTGATTTTGGTGAAGTTTCTTGCTGTTGTGGTCATTTGTTTAAAACGGATCTCAATTCAAGATGGATATTCAGAATGGTGTTGTTTTCATTCTAGCATAAATCGCGTCAATTTTGTTCGGTCTATCTGCTCTTTTTAAGATTTGGTGATATTGTTGTTCTTGCTCGACCTGAATCGCATCCGTCACGGTAACTTCTCTGCTGAGGTTTTAACTATGCGTTCGTGCGGTCTATCTTGCGCTTAATCGTATTTTTACTATAATACATTTAACATCCTGCTTGTTGTATTTGCCATTACTCATTGCGTTTTCATCTCCTTTCACTGAGGTACACTTGAACCAGAGAAAAAAGGTGTGGACACCGCTGGTTGGGCATAATTTCTGGATCGGAAAATTGACCAAGCATTTGGACTTGAGCTTAGTGCCTGTTTTCTGGTTAATTCATGTTATTTTTCCGGTTGATTCATTCATTTTTGTCTGATTCATTCGTTTCTTGTTGTTCATTTGTTTTTCTGGCTAATTCTTTCATCTCCCGTTTGATTCATTCATTTTCTTGTTAATTTGTTCATTTTCTGGTTGATTTGTTCATTCTTCTGGTCGACCTGTTCTTACTACGTTTATTGGAACCCCAGTCGGGTGCTATTAATTTCTCTTGAACTGATTATTTATGTTTAGTTCTGGTGTTTGTTTCCGTGGATGCCATTTCCAAATTCGGACCCAAGTGTCTGCGGCAATAATGTTTGGGATCGAAAATGTTATTGACCCTGCGTGTTTGTCTATTTAAGAAAAATCTTTTGACATCCTAATTTGCGTTTTACCGATTGACCACTCTGGACTCTAGCTTGGGGCGAATGTTGAATCTGCTTGCCTGCTGTATTTATCTCTGTACTATGTGTGTACACGTTACACGTGATATTGTTGCAAAAATTCAATTCATTATTAAGCCCTAGTTATTATGTCTTTAGGGCCAAGCCACTAGGATAGAGGGGGTCCTCCTGGACTGATGGGTCATTGACCAATCTCGTGGTGGTGACACCCCTAAACCCTAAAACACACACCTAAAATATGTATATATATGTATATAGACCAGTATTCCCAATCAAATTTTCTCTCCAACAAGCCCAAATAACAAATCAGGCCCAAATCACTCAACCTGGCCCACTTCTTACCTGGCCCACTTCTTACCTGACCCACTTCTAGCTTGACCCATTCAGCCCAATAAACCCATCAGGTCCAATCCATGTTTGGCCCAATCCTGAAAATAAAATCAAAGTCTATTTCAAAACACAATCGACCCATTACCAAACCCAAATTAGGCCCAATTTCAAGCCCAAACCGACCCAAGCCCATTACCAAGCCCAAGCCCGGCCCATTACCAAGCCCAAACCGACCCAAAGTCCAATCCTACCCAAGCCCACAATCAGCCCAAGCCCACAATCAACCTAAGCCCACAATCAGCCCAAGCCCACAATCGATCCAAGCCCAAATCAGCCCAAGCCTACAAAAAAAACAACCCAAGCCTGGCCCATTACCAAGCCCAAGCCCGGCCCATTACCAAGCCCAAACCGACCCAAAGTCCAATCCTGCCCAATCCCACAATCAGCCCAAGCCCACAATCGGTCCAAGCCCAAATCAGCCCAAGCCTACAAAAAAAACAACCCAAGCCTATAAAAAAACAAACGAAGCCCACAAAAATCAAACTAAACCCACAAAAATCAAACCAAGTCCATAAGAATCAAACCTTGACCTGAACGTTGACCTTTGACCAAACCTTGACCTGAATGTTGACCTTTGACCAAACTTTGACCCTAACTTTGACCCTAACTTTGACCAATCAGATTTTGACCCATACTTGACCAATCAAACTTTGACCTTGATCGAGTGTTGACTTTGACCCAAGTTTGACCGATCTAACTTTGACCCCTCCTGACCTTGACCCAACCCGAACTTCAATCCAAATCAAACTTCAGTCCAATTCAAACTCAAATTGTAGATTTCATCCAAACTCCAAAAATCCAAAAAACATTCCTCATTATTCAACTTTAATTCAAAAATCCTGAAAATCTCTTTTCTCAAATTTTCAAACAATCATTTTATTCAAACTTCATCAAGTTTTCAAAAGAAACCATTTTGTGGAATTTTAAAGGAAAAACTCTTCTCACATCACAGAAAACTCTTCTCAAACGCAGAAAGTTCTTCTCACATATACAGAAAGTTTTCTCCTAAAACATTTCACAAAATCAGTGTTTCTTCATCGAGAATTCCGAACAACTTCAAAAGTTTTCCAACTCAGTTTTTTTACTCTAGTAAACCGTTTTTAGGGAGCAAGAAATGTCTAACCCCTTCAAAACATTTCCTCCATGGTTAGAACATCGCTTGTCTCCCTTCCCAAAATAAAAATCCGAGGCGGGGCACTGGGGTCATAACCTCCCTTGTCGCAGTCTAGATCTCTTTAGGCGGGGCATTAGGGTGACAAAACTCCCCTAATTGCAGCCTAGATTTTTACAAGGCGGGGTGCTAAGGAAGTAACGACCTTCCTAGTCGCAGCCGGGATTTTAGAATTGTCTAACTCCCTTCTACTCGATTTCAATATTTTCAGTTTTTAATGTTTTAAAACCCGGGAGTTAGAGACGTTATTAGGGTTCGACCGAGAACATCTCATTCATGGTATTTCTCTCTGAATCCTATTTTTCGACATAAATTCATTGCCCCATCTTTCGAGCCTCGACACTTACTATTAATTAAGTGTCGTGTTCGAGGGGGTACATAGGGTAATCCCTCGGGATTATCCGCCCTTTTATAACAAAAATGGTTTTTGGTTTTAAAATTTTAAGAGAGGCAATTCTGAACAAATCAATCCAACCCTTTCATTTAGAGCTTTAACCCCTAAACACTCCTCAATCCTTTCTTAAGCAAACTCGAAGTCACCAGTCTTACTAACATAGGACCCTTTATTCTTAAATGCTCCCGAACAACCTTGGTCATCTTAAACCTGAAACATCTTCAAAACCCGAGCACCTGAAAACCAGATATCCTCTCTCATACTCCAACACTTTCGACTTCCTAGAACACCTCAAAATTTTGACCATTCTAAAATCCAAACTTTATAAACACGAAATACTCCTCAATTCCACCAAAGAATCAAAATACCCCTAAGCTCTACAAAATGACCAAAATACCCCTAAGCTCTACTTAATGACCAAAATACCCTTATGCTCTACAAAATGACCAACATACCCCTCAGCCCTACAAAAATGACCAAAATACTCCTCAATTCCACCAAATAATCAAAATACCCCTCAGCCCTACAAAAATGACCAAAATACCCCTCAACCCTACAAAAATGACCAAAATACCCCTCAGCTCTACAAAATGACCAAAATACCCCTCAACTTTACAAAATGGCCAAAATACCCCTAAGCTCTACAAAATGACCAAAATACCCCTCAACTCTACAAAATGACCAAAATACCCCTAAGCTCTACAAAATGACCAAAAACTCCTTAAATCCAGCAAATAATCCAAACACCCCTTGACTCCAAAATATGGTAACCAAAATACCCCTTTGCTCCTCAAAACTTCCAACATCCTATTAACCTCGTGAAAACCGAAGCAACCTCAAACCTCTCAGAAACAATCAAAATCTCTCAACATTCGAACCAAATTCACCGACCGATATTTCAAGACCAGCCTATTCTTCAACTCTTCTAAATCAGCTGTTCTTCAGTCCATACTCAATCCTATCCTTTGGCATTAAAATGAATCTTCTCAAAAAAGTTTTGAAAGAAGGCAATCCCGACAATTGGAGACCGAGGTTTCCTCGGGCACCAATCCGAAGTTGTGGTCGTTGCCACTTCTAAGGGGTGTAACCCAGTGCGAACCCACACAGAATCTTTGGTATGACCAGGTAAGCCCAATCCATATCACAGAGTCAATTGACGGTTTTTAGAACCCTTCTCCTCCCTTCCTAGTTCCTTAGGTCAAACTAGGTGGCGACTCTAGTCAAATGCGCCTTATAAAGGCATAAGTCCGCGTGGGGCCCATCGAGAGCGGGTGTAGTGTTCACTAACACTCCCCTTTATGCTTTCTGGGAAAGACGGACGATTTAGTAGGTTTGAGGGCTGCCATGAATAACGGGTTTTCACCCCCACAGAATGACATTTTCTAGGGTTTTGGCTTCTCAGTCAGACCATATTTAGATAGACCCCCCCCCCCATACCGAAAAATCACCCTCCACAATACCATATAAAAATATTAGGGTTTTAATGATTGCTAGCTACCTTGTATTGAGCGTATAAAGTTCCTTTATATAGTAGGAACTAAGTAATACATACCTAATGCTAGAAACTGGTCAGTGGGTTGCTAAATACAAAATCAGCCCAACATGAATGAAGAAAGGGCAAACCCACTATTGAACTGAACAATAAAAACTAATACGCTGGCCTGTACTATATACAAAGCATGTTTCACTTAATACAGAGAACGTTGTTTAAGACCACATAAGATACACTTTAAAAAGAAATCCTAACCTCCTAACACTACAAATTGGAGTAGTGATCAACTCAAGTACAACTAACACCGCCAAAGGCAGTCACCACCAAAGAATGCTAACAATTGCTGAAGAAGATTAATATCATCCAAAATAGTGGTAGGGTTCAAAGTCCAAAGTTTATAGCGTAATTACCCTAAACTTTATATCTTAAACTCTAAAATGTGACCAGATTGCACCCACCTAAAAAAAGAAAGAAAATTCTAACATCTCTAAAGTTTAAAATTATGGTATAAACCAACCTATGACGATGGATACCGTCAAAGGTGACTAACACCATCAACAATAGTTGTAGGGTAGGGAAAAAGTCTAAGGGGTTGTTCTGTGTCACCATTAATCTGGTGGAGTTTTCAAAAGCAGGATATGGTAGCTTTTTGGATAAGTGTCTTTGTGAGAGGGAGGATGGAGCCCACCTAAAAAATAACAAATAAGATTAAGACAAGTGACAAATAAAACTACATTAATCTAGTAAAAAAAGTACAGCTGATAAACGAACGGAGCCTAAGGTTTAAGGTGACTATAAACTTTAAACATCACACCTGAACATATAATAGGATAATGAATCTTCATTACAAAAACGTATGGTCCCTTTAAAGCTAAATATTTGGATATTAGTCAATTCTAAGACGCTTAATACTATTAAGAAGATAAACACCGTCAAAGACGCTTCTAGAATTTGAATGTATACAGTGAAATGAAACTATTAGTAAATATATCATGTATATTAAATTTTGTGTATTTTATTTAACTGCAAAATAAATCTTACAATAAATATATATAAAATACATATAATTTTAAATTTGTCAAACGATTTACAAATTAGATCTTTTTTAAAAGAAGGCAAATCATGCTATAGGTATAGCATTTATACTTTTACAACTTATAGTATATTTTAATTTATATTTATGCAAATTAAATTTAAAATAAAATAATCAGTTTTGACCAGCATTCTTTTTCTCCTCTGTTACACATTTAAAGTGTACTTTTTTTTCCGAAAAAAAGTATATGACAATTGTCACAACCCAATTTTTTGGCTACAATCACATATAGTTATAGATGATGACCAAATGTACATTTGATCATTTAAAATTGTACTGATGTATATGTACATGTATACAGTGAATTGTATATTTATGAATTTGTACTAAATGTGCATACTAACTTTATAAACTGTACAACAAACTTATAAAACATGTACATTTACTCTACACAAACTGTACCATAAAAAATGTAGTATCAGACTCATTGTTGCCACAGTAATAATGGGTAGAGTTGAAAAACGGTATGATACCGCCGTCACGCCATGTCGCCTGTTTTCGCTACATAACATATTGATATCACTGTATATGGTCATATAATTATCTGTTTTGCCATATTTATCATATTTTTAAATAATATAATATATACTATTAAAATATTGATTTAGACACAGGCAAAAAGAAGATTTTTTTCTATTAAATTCCTAAATTATAATAATGTTTCTTTATATTGAAAACTTTACTTTAGAAAAAAGTTCCACTATTACCTATTTACTATAAGCTTTTATTATTTATATATTTATTATTTTAGTTGTACTTGTACCATTTTCATCTATATGATAGTAGTTCCATATTCACATAATTTACCATTTTTACAACTTTGGTGATAGGTGACTCCACTTAAAAAAAAAACGCTATAGCTCCACTTGACCAATAATTGAGCATGCAATCAATTATCCCCAATCATCCAAAGAAAACGGATGGTCGCGTAAACAAAAATTTGGCTTAAAAAAAGAAAAGAGGGCAGGAAGCATAGACGCAACTAACAGAATTAGGGACGTTTCGTTTGGTTTGGTTAGAGAAAATGAAATGATATAGAGGAGATTTGGAAAAGGAAATAAATCCCTGGTTAATGGTTCTTAGTCAAGGTTAACAAATACCATCAATTACCCATCAACATCTGACGGTTACAGATTAATGGTGTTGGATTAGTTAATGATTAATGATCACTGGTCAAATAATACTGGTCACCGGAAAAATAACCATCGGGAGATGTGGGAATCAAGTTTGAGTGATTTGAATTAAACTCATTTTCTTTTCCACTCCTAAAATTAATAAAAACTTATTAAACAAATAACATAATCACTACGATTCTCTATCTAGATTTACTTCCTAGAAAAATAATTAGGCATATTCTTGACGAGGGATAATTATATTAACGGTAAATAAAGTATATAATTTTTATATTATATTAAATGTACAATGTGTGCATATATAGTTGTGTATGTTTAATGTATATTTTTATTTTATTATATTAATATCATTATTTCCAGGGGCGGACCTACGTGGGGTCACATGGGGTCACGTGACCCCATTAAATTTAGAATATCTAGAAATTTATATTATAGTATCCTATGAATATGAAGAAATGACCCCATTATACTAAATGATTCGATGGTTCACTGGTATGGAGCATTATATAGTTTGCTAAACACCCGGGTTCGAATCCCTCCCAGATCAATTTTTATATTGTCAATTGTTTTGCACTTTCTCGCCCTCTGTAATCCAATTCGTAAGCGCACAGCGCACTCCTCCCACCAACTCCCACCTACTAATATATTATCAATTACAAAAAATCGAAAAAATATCTTTCTCTTCTGTGCACTCGTCGCCCACTTCCCCGGTTCCCCCCATTCATCAATTTATCGCCCACTTCCCCCTCAATTCTCCATCGTCTTCTCGCCCCCCTCCACTTCTCCTTCCCTGTAACAAAGTTCTCTAAAAATTTAAAATCTCCATTTTTACACATACGAAGAATATTTATCTTCATCAACTTTCTCTAGTGGCAATCAAACAAGGTATAATATTCAACTTCCTTATTTTATTCAGTTTATTTTTCTTCAAGATCTAATAGCTATTTTTCCTAGTTTTGAGATTTTAATTTGCTTCCATGAAACTACAAATTAGAAATCTAAATCCTAGTTCTAATTTCTATTAATTTAAAAAACGCTTGTTATTATGGCACATATATGTTGTATTCATATTTCTTTAATTATAATTAATTAAGTAGCATTCAGATTTTTATTAGTTAACAAATACCGTTTAAAAGTTTTGTTATTCAACTTCCTTATTTTATTCAGTTTATTTTTCTTCAAGATCTAATAGCTATTTTTCCTAATTTTGAGATTTTAATTTGCTTCCATGAAACTACAAATTAGAAATCTAAATCCTAGTTCTAATTTCTATTAATTTAAAAAACGCTTGTTATTATGGCACATATATGTTGTATTCATATTTCTTTAATTATAAGTAATTAAGTAGCATTCGTATTTTTGTTAGTTAACAAATACCGTTTAAAAGTTTTGTTATTCAACTTCCTTATTTTATTCAGTTTATTTTTCTTCAAGATCTAATAGCTATTTTTCCTAATTTCGAGATTTTAATTTGCTTCCATCAAACTACAAATTAGAAATCTAAATCCTAGTTCTAATTTCTATTAATTTAAAAAAACGCTTGTTATTATGGCACATATATGTTGTATTCATATTTCTTTAATTATAAGTAATTAAGTAGCATTCAGATTTTTGTTAGTTAACAAATACCGTTTAAAAGTTTTGTTAATATAATGTGGAAAAATTGACTTTTGTATTTATTTATTATTTGTAGCAATAATAATTTGCATGCTAATTATCCATTTTTACATTATAGAAATGTATAGATATTTCAAGCCATCAAACTCTAAATCTCCGGTATGCATCACTCACGAGAAGGTGGAACATGTTGAAGTCAGGTCCGAAATTCTTGATAAAGACGTTTCAAATCCAGTCAGAACAAATTTAGTAGAAGAAATTGTTGAAGACACTCCTCCGTCATTAATACATGAAGTTGATGTTTCTTCCTTGCCAGCTGATCCAGCAGATAGACCATCTATAATGCTTTATCATCCTAATGTACGGGATGAAGTGAGAAGACATTATATTCAAAAAGGTCCGTATCAACCTCGACTTAAGAAGTATCCTCAAACTACTTTCTCTAACAAACAGCGTGCATTTGTTCGTTCATGGTTTGATGAATACCATAATTGGATGGAGTATAGTATTAAGAAAGATGCTGTGTTTGCCTTCCTTGTTACTTGTTCTCTGATGAATTTCCTCACCGTGGAGGAGATACGTATGCAACTAAAGGTTTCAATGATTGGAATAAAAAAGATAGATTTGGTATACGTGTTGGTGAGCCTTCTACTGTTCATAATCAGTGTTCCAGAATGTGCATTGATCTTATGAATGAAAAACAATCCATCCAGACAGCTTTGGTAAAGCAGACAGCGCAGATCCAGTATGACTACCGAACTCGCTTAAATGCTTCAATCGATATTGCAAGACTGCTTTTGATATCTGGGTTACCTTTTCGAGGTCATGATGAAAGTGAGTCGTCAAACAGAAAAGGTAATTTCCTGACTTTCTTGAATTGGTATGCAGAGCGTGATGAGACTGTGGGAGATGCTGTTTTAAGGAATGCCCCAAAAAATTTACAAATGACTTCCCCTAAGATTCAGAAAGACATCGTGAAGGCATGTGCTAGTGAAACAGTCAAGAGTATCATAAAGGATATCAATGATGATTACTTTGCAATTTTAGTTGATGAATCTCGAGATGTAGCTCACAAGGAACAAATGGCTCTTGTTTTAAGATACGTTGATAGGGGATTTGTAATGGAGAGATTAATTGGTCTTGTACATGTTGGTCGAACAAGTGCTATGACTTGGTTGAAAGATGCAGTTTATTCCTTGCTTGCTCAACATTCTCTTAGCCCCTACAAAATTCGTGGTTAGTGCTATGATGGGGCAAGTAATATGCAAGGACATTTGAATGGATTAAGGACTTTAATTAAGAGTGATTATAGATCTGCACACATAGTGTTCATTGCTTCGCTCATCAACTTCAGTTAACTCTTGTCGCAGTTGCTAGGACTCATGTTGATGTTGAATGGCTATTTGATGTTGTTGGTATGGTCCTGAATGTAATTGGACCTTCATTCAAAAATAGAGATGCACTTCGAGGAAAGCAAGCATCACGGAAAGAAGAAGCTTGTCGCTTGGGTGAACTTGAAACAGGTCAAGGATTGAATCAAGAACTTGGGCTAAACAGACCTGGTGATACTCGTTGGGGTTCTCATTACAAGTCTTTATTGAATGTGATGACTTTGTTTCCATCTTTGGTTGAGGTGATTGTTGATATTGCAATGGATGGCCAATCTTCAAGTGATCGAATGAGGGCACAAGGACTTCTTGGTTCTTTGCATTCTTTCAGATTTATCTTCATGCATCTTATGAAGAAGGTTTTAGCAATCACAGATGAGTTGAATATTGCTTTGCAAAAAAGAGAGCAAGATATTGTTAATGCTATGAGTTTACTTGTTACAGCTAAAGGACAATTGCAAAGGATGAGAGAAGATGGTTGGGAAGAGCTCATTTTGAAGGTTACATCTTTTTGTGGTCAACATGATATTGATATACTTGACATGGATGCTATGCATATACATTGGACATGGGGATTCAAATCAAAGCGTAGAGTTGACGATGTGACCAACAAGGATTACTACCGTGTAAGTGTTTTGTATGCAGTTCTTGATATGCAAATTCAAGAGCTTAATTCTCGTTTTTCAGAGGTCAACACAGAATTATTAATTGGCATGAGTTGCCTGAATCCAGCTGATTCATTTTATAGCTTTGACAAGACAAAGTTGTTGGTTATGGCTCGTCTATATCCAGATGATTTCAATGGTGAAATTGAGATCCACGAGCTTAGTTGCCAGCTTGATAATTTCATCGCAAATATGCGTGAAGATTCTAGATTTACCAACTTGAAGGGAATTAGTGATCTTGCTAGAAAGTTGGTTGAAACAAAACAACATTTGAACTTTTCGCGGGTATTTTTGCTATTGAAGCTTTCATTAATTCTACCCGTCGCTACAGCAACTGTTGAAAGGGCATTCTCTGCCATGAAATATATCAAGACTGACTTGCGGAGCAAGATGAATGACGAATTGCTTAATGTTTTAAATTATGTAGAAAGAGATGTTTTTGAGACCATTAGCAATGAAACTATTATGTGTCATTTCAAGCAATGAAGACCCGAAGAGGACAAATGTGATTGGATGTTGTATTTTATTTAAAATGTTATATGCATTTATTAATATTATCAAAAAAAGTTATCTTATTAGAAAAAAATAGTGACCCCATGGACTTTAGATTCTGGGTCCGCCCCTGATTATTTCTAACTACATTTGAGTGTAGTCATGTATCAAAAAACTATACTACACAGTAGAGGAGATTTTGATAAGAGGAGGATCTGGTGCCATACCGTGATATCTGGTATGGTGTCATACCCACTTTTTTTTATTTTATCATTGCATTATTTTTTAAATAGATTTCATGGTCTAAAGTTTTTAATCAACAATCATCAGATCTTTAGTTTAATGAACATTTTGTGAACACTATTAGGTCGGTTTATCGATCGGCTCATATTTTTCTCTCTAATATTACCATTTTCAAAAAGTGCAGACATGTGTTAGTTTTTAATTGAATAAAAGTTTCACCTAACACATGTGTTAGTTTTTAATCCTTATATACTAACTATGGTAACCTTTAACTTTTGGTAACTATAGTTGCGTTTAAAGTTCTTGTCAAATTATCCCTTAATCTCCTTTTTTTTTAATATAACACAACTGTAAGTTATCAATTGAACAAAATCTTCACCGTAATACACTTGTCAAACCCCTATCTACTAACTATGGTAAGTTTTATCGGAACCAGCTAGTATATATCCGCGTTTCTATGAGTGCGTTCGGTCACTTAAAGCTACAATAATGTCACTGCAGTTAATGAATCAAAATCAAACAAGTGTAATAAAGTGTACTTTTAACTGACATTTGGTTAACATAAACCCAATAAAAAGTGGATAACTGTCTTCAAATTTCTTATAGAGCGCGTTCGATGCCGGCTTGCAAATTATCTGCGTTCACTTAAAGGTGGGTGTGGTTAATTTAACATGTCAATCACAGTTAGGGTCCGTTCGAAGTTGCAGAGGTAAACGCAGCTATTGCTGCGTTTCCTTTAATCTCACTGCAGTTAACAAACCATGACCGGACAAGTGTATGCAGTTACAATATTGTTCAATGACAGAATAACATGTGGCAGCAATTTTTTTCCAGAAAGCGATTAATCTACATATCGCCGACAACGAACGGCGCCTTAGAGCTCGTTCGCTGGGAGCGAGCAAACGCAGCAATATCTGCGTTAAGTTAAAGGTGTCCGTGGTTAACGAATGGTGACCGGACACAAACATATTTTGCAGAGTCTTAACAAGTTATAGGTTAACACCTGTCGTGTATGCTTTTTCAAAAGCAGATTAATCTACTATTCGCACACACCGAACGGCTCCTTACTCTTTTATCCAATTATAGGATGACATTATTATCTACTTTTTCAAAAGCAGAGAGAGGCCATAAGAAAGATTAATCTGCCACTCCTGGCTATCGAACTGAGCCTAATGTAACCAGCGAACACGAGATTCAGCTTTTTTTTTAAAATAGTGTCGTACAAACTTTTTTGTCAAAGTATGATACGTACTTAGTACTTACCCAGTGGAGATAGTACAATTGAATATTCAGGTTGCTGAAAAATGCACTTGCTGATAGGGACGCCCTAGCGAGCGTAATCGCATAAGTATGACACATTACCAACTACCGGAGAACTTTAGTTTGAGAGAGTAAATTTTTTTTTTAATATTATTATTTTTTAAAATATTATAAGAGTATTTTAAAAATTTTAAAAGTTTCAGGGCACAACCACGACCTTTCTAGATTCGCCCTGGTCAACTACCTATTGCTGATCGAATCCATAGAAGTAGGGACTGGTAAGAATTTCACCTTATCAATTGGATATCATTTATCCATGATATTTATTCAAAATAATATTATCAATTAATTAATCAGTTAATTTATATATTAACAGTTAATTTACGTATTATTAATTGATTAATCAGTCAAAAAAATCAAATATAAAAAGAACAACTTAGTACATTCCTTGAGCACTTATATTTTGATAAGATTGTCATTATTTTATTGGTGTTCTCTTCTGTTGGGTAGTTACTCACACAAAATAACTTTTTCTAAATGCAAATTTAGGTAGCTTTATCTTAATTGTGAGATTATTGTTATCATCGAACAGTTAGTTTGTACACAATCATGTCTCAAAACCCAAAATAATCTCACAATTAAGATAAAGCTACCTAAATTTGCATTTAGAAAAAATTGTTTTGTGTGGGTAACTACTGGACAAATATGATGGGCACCGACGGCCACGTTGGCTTGCTCCGGGTTACCTGAACCCTTCTCTTATATTTTAAAGAAACCCACTCTTGTTTTTCAATAAAAAAAACCCATACCTTCTTGATAATACCATGCTTCGTTGCCATTCTTACACCAAAATAATGGCAAAAACTTCTGCATTCCACAGTTTTATTAAACAGCAATTATTTGATAGAGAAACGACGTACAACAATTTTTTTTTTTGAAACTCGAAACGACGTACAACAATTACTCTAAAAATAAAAAGCAGAAAAGACAGCCCAACAACGAACTAGCTGACCATGCATTAACCCTTTCTGTAAGTCCGAAGACACTCGATAAACTTATCAGTATACTGGTCTTGCCTCTCCCTGTCACTAAACAGACTACTCATCTCCTTAACTCTCTCCCTGAACACCTTCCCGTCCTCATCCGCCATAACCAACTTAACTGACTCAGCCACCGCATCCCTCGTAAACGACCCATCACTCTCTTCTCTCGGTATGGCGTACCCTAGCTTCTTCTCCTCCAGTACCTTGTAATTGAAGAACTGGTCCCCAGACAGCGGAAGTAGAATGAGCGGCTTTCGTAAGGAAATGGACTCAACCACTGATGTCCAACCCGAGTGTGACAAGAACCCACCCACTGATTCATGGCTGAGAATCTTTAGCTGAGGTGCCCAATCTGTGTACACAATGCCTCGATCCCTCGTTCGCTGTTTGAACCCTTCCGGTAGCTCTGAGTCCTGAGCTTTCTTTAAAACCCACAAAAACGGGATTCCGGATAGTTCCAACCCGAGAGCCAACTCGGTGAGGTCTTGCCGGTTGACATTTGCTTCACTACCAAACGCCACGTAGATGACCGAACCCCTAGCTTTGCCGTTTAACCACTCAGATAGCTCCGGATCGATCGACCCTGCTTCGTCATCAATGACGGGAGGCAATTGCCCAATAGGGACAACGGGTTTCTTGTAAATTTCCTCCATAAGTTCCAACCATTTCTGATCAACTTCAAGGCTGCCCCTCACAGCCACCAACTTGCAGTTCCTCACGGTCATGGCGTGACGGTAGATATCTGTAACGCCCGAAGATTCATCATTGAAAAGACCTTTTAAATTCTCGGCAGCGTAGAATGGAGGAGGGATCACACTGGTCTCGAACGGTATCCACTTTATCTTCAGAGTGAGATCCTCCACAGATCTTCTCGTACGGCAGTCCGCATCGGGTAATTCGTGAAGCAATTCCTCGATTGGCCCGACAAATGCCAGAGTGGGAGCGGTCATGATGCTTAAGTACATGGTTGGAATTCCCAGCTTGGACGCCAGAGGTCCGGCCCAAAAATGAGCGAAATCATGGATCAACCAGTCCGGTGAAGATGATGATTCGAGAAACTGGGTTAACTGGTGGGCTAGTCCGTCGAAGGAGATTTTCAGGAGCGGGATCTTATCACCGGGCAAGTCACTGGTGGCTTCAGCTCCTTCTGGGAGTCCCGGAGAATGGGGGAGTGTGAGTTTGACGAGGGTTATCTTTGAGGCTAAGTTTGGTGGAATTTTGGGCAATCGATCGATGTTCTTCGTGGTTGATATAAAGGATACTAAGTGACCCTTCATGGCTACTAGCTTGGCTAGATTCAAGTATGGTATCATGTGACCAAATGCCAGCCATGGAAACATTGCTATGTGCAGATTACTACTCTCCCTAACCATGATTGAAATTACTCGAAATGAGTGAAACTTATGTTTTTTTTAATCGAATGGAGATGGGGCTCTTGAATGTGATATATAGAGGTATATGTATATATGGATCATATTCATACTTCCTCCGTCCTGAATTGACCGTCTTGTTTGCTTTATGACACGTTTTTTCACTTCAATATTAAGCATATAAGATAAAATAATTTTATAAAACTAAATTTTGTAACATATAGTTTATCATGTAAGAAATCATATGTAAAATTTAAATTTTCAAAATTAATTTATCTTATATGTTAAAAATTGAAGTCAAACGACATGTCCAAATAGTAAACATGACGGTCAATTCAGGACGGAGAGAATATAAAGAGCTTAATTTGTCGTGTTAGGGCATCCACAATGGTGTGGAATCCACTCTAAATTAATAAAACAAAAAGATAAAATATGACATGGATGAGGGAAGTTGTGTGAGAGTTTCTTAACTAAGAACCCCAAAAAGTGGATGTAATAGCTGCGGATTTTTAAAGGCTGTGGATGTCTTAGTACTTCTCATGTGAAAGGCTGCAATAGCTGCGGATTTTTAAAGCCACCTACTAACCTCATCTGTACTCTGGTCACTTTTACAAGTTGACAATAATTTATAAAGCAGCAAAATCGTTGACAGCTAACTTTCCAATCGCCGAATATGGAATCGTGAAAACTGGAGGATATCCAATCATGACCAAGTTGATCGTATGGCTGTATGGTACAATGATTGTGAACAGTTTCACAATTTATATCTATGCTTCTCACAAATGCATGTGGGTTATAAACAAGATAATAATGACCTATCTTCATGAAACCATGAGCGATATCTCTTTTACTTATTTTTGATGAGGTCCAATTTTTCCAGACATATCTCACTACTCATTAATAATATAGCTTTAAGTCCAAATTATCAAAAAAAAAAAAAATATGAATCGGAATGATATTTAATCATATTAATTAAAAACATAAGTTAATTACAAAGTTTCTCTAAACAAAATGAAAGTACAAGATGGTCCCTTCCCCTATCATCCTTTTTATCACATTAAAACTTCACTGAACAAATCCTAGTGTGAAAACTTCAACAAAGAGAAGTATATACCCTCGTTTTTTTATGTAGTTTCTAAACAAAGGAGTATGTGTCATTTTCATCTTATGTTAGTGATTTTATGACATTTCTGGTTGATATTATATTAACTCCAAGGAAGGAGGGGCAAGAGCATCCTTTTTGTTTTGTTATTAATTATTAAGTTATGAGGGAGATTTATTTACGTTAACTCTGATTTTCTGATTTTCTGATTTTCTTTTCTGATTTTCTGATTTTCTTTCCCTTTTCTAACTTCAGTTCTGCATTCTCCCTTTCGTGTTGTCTTTCTTCCTCCCTTTGCTTCTTCTCTCTTCTCCTTCCTTCTCCCAATGGCTAATTGTTGGGATGATCTGCTCATGGAATTTTGTTCGTTAGTCCATCGTCAGTTAGGTTTGTAGATTGTGGGATTGCTGGTTTCGTTCTTCATTCATTTTCTTCTTCGTTTCCGACTATGTTTTCGACTCCGGGTTATCCAGTCGAGAGATTGTTGAGTTTCGGGTGGTGATTTAAGGAGTGTGTTGCGTGGAGTCCGTCGAGTCCTACAGGTCTTCGGATGTGAGGTAGGTGGTAGATGGATTTGGTTTGGGTGTGTTCACCCACAGGGGTTTCTGGTTTTCGTTTCCGTTGATGAATGTGTGGAATAATTCTCTGATTTTGTTGTGGATCTGACTTGATTTAGAATTACGTTCCTGCTCTGTTAAAACCCGTAGGATTGTGTTTTGATCGGTTACTTTGCTATGAGATGATATGTACATTTTAATGGTGAAATTGGCTCTGGATTTGTCGTCTGCTTAGTCTCTGATTTTGTAGTTTTTGTGTTGTCCGGACTTCTATCCGTACTTGTATGTCCGGACATTGTCCTGGACGTCTCTGTAATTTTGATGGTTTCGTTGTGTCTGGACGAGGTGTGAGGACGGTGCCTGAATTTGTGGTTCGACTTGGTCCGGACTTGCAAGCCCGGACACCTCGTAAGTCTTTTTCTCGGACTCTGTCTGGACTTGTAAGTCTGGATAGATGTCTAGACGCCCTCTAGAACTCAAACACGGCATACGTCTGAACTTGTAAGTCAGGACACATGTCCGGACATCTCTGTTTTGTCGTTCGGCATGCGTCCGCACTTGTAGGTTCAGACACATGTCTGAGCACCCTCTGATTTCACCTAAAATGCTCGTTTGAGCTCTATTTTGACTTTCGTTTGTGGGGTTATGATCCACTGTATGTATAAGCTATTTTGACATGTTTTAGTATGCATATAAGTGTATTTCTACTTCGAAAGCATTCGTTCGTTTTCTGATCTCTGAATTGCTCTAAAGTTGAGTTTCAGCCTTTGTCTTATGTTTGGCTTTCGTGTTTTGCTAGTCTTGGTATATGACTTCCGTTTAAGAAATGACTTTGGTTTCATTTGTAAAGCTATTATTGTGCTTTGGTGTTTGTATCGTACAATACCCTTTATCTAAAAGTTTAAGCTTTTGTTTTGGGACCTAGTCAATTAGCCTTCTGAGTTGTGGTTGACTGGGTCGGGTTAACCTGTAACGACCCTAAAACCACCCTGGCTGTGAGACCGTTACACGCCGCGCGCTTACTATCTAAGACACGCAGACTACTCTCACGTATCTCACATCAGATACAAAATACACTTTATTAACTGAATAATGATTACAAAGCTTGTCATCTGTTACAGAGTAGAAGCGAAACTAATACATGTAGCGGAAGCCTAACTAGTATACATAACATAAACGAACTATATATGGGGCCTCAAGCCACAATTACAAATGCAAAACCAAAAAGTAAAACTGAAAGCAAAAGCTGAATCCCTAAAGGTAGCTTAAACCTGTAAAATGTTAATATAATAGGAGTGATCAAACCACAACTCAGTAAGCAACAAACTTCATTAGCAGGACATGCTCAAAACAAAACGTATACATATTACATATACATATACATATACATACAGATACATATACATATACATATACATATACATATACATATATACATATACATATACATATACATATACATATACATATACATATACATATACATATACATATACATATACATATACATATATACATATACATATACATATACATATACATATACATATACATATACATATACATATACATATACATATACATATACATATACATATACATATACATATACATATACATATACATATACATATACATATACATATACATATACATATACATATACATATACATATACATATACATATACATATACATATACATATACATATACTTAAGCTTAACCAGAACAGATTAGATGGTAGAACAAAAAATAGACAAAAGGCGAAACTTTGTCAAAATAGAAGTCAGACAAATCAGAAACAGAAGCAGAAGCTTTACAAACAGAGCTTAGCAGATCAGAAACAGAAGCTGACAGAACAAAAGCAGAAACCACATTCATAAACAAAAATGGAAGTACAAACAAAGTGGTTTAGAAAATAGAGGCGGGACCCTAGACACTAGCTGACACATCAGAAGGGCAATGCCATGGCCCTATGGATTAGTAGATCTCACATCAGAAGCACTAGAGAGCGCTATTGGACCCGTCGGTCGCTAACATCCAAAGGGAAAAACCTGAGGAACTAATACATAAGGAATTCTTGCGCAACATGCTACGGGATAGTCAGACCTAACTATCCAAGTCTCAAAAGCAAATTTTTAGGTCCCCAAACCAGACGCTTTGCAAAACAAAGTAGAAACCTTTAACAGAACTGAACGGAAGTTAGAAGCTTATCAAACGGATCAGAAGTCTTTAAGCAAAACAAAAGTCGTATACCGACTAGTAGATACGAAGTCAAACATAACATAGATTCTCAAACACTCTTCCAGAGCAAATCAGAGGTCAAAAACATAACGAAGACTTTCAAATTGAAAATACTCATAAACATAAGCCAAAACACATCAAAAAAGATTGTACACACTTAGAGGAGCAGAAAGCTGCAAACGATGATCAAAACGGAGCTCAAACAAAGAAGTTATGCAAAAACAGAGGCGTGTCCGGACATGTTTCCGACCTTGCATGTCCGGACATACGCCGAGAGCCAAAACAGAATATGTTTGGACATCTGTCTGGATTTACATGTCTAGAAAAAGTCCAAGAAAAACTAACGAGGGTGTCTGGACTGGTGTCCGGGCTTACAAGTCCGGACATAGTTTGAAATTGAAACCCATAACTCGTCCTTGCTTCACGTCCGGACTTACATGTTCGGACAACACATCGAGCAAAGCAAACCAGAGGTGCATGAAGCCATGTTCAAACATACATATCCATACGCAAGTCCGGACGCTGCGAAAACTGCAGAAAATCAATGCGAACAAAGAACACAACAATAGCAAAAATCTTCCACAACTTATACATAACTTATCGTAGCAAAATAGCCAATCGAAAGCACATTTCCACAGGGTTTTGAGAGATCAAAACGCAAATCAATACAAACTAGAAACACCACAATCAAAGAATTCAATAAACATTTACTAAAAATGAAACAAAACCGGAAACCCCCGTAGGTGAATACACGCAACCAAATCCATCTACCACCTACCTCACATCCAAAGCAAAGCAAATCTTTGCAGACTTCATACAACGCTCTCCTTGAATCTCCACTCGAAATCACGAACACTCGACCAAATCGAAGGAAGACTAGAACCGGAAAGATGAGCAAAAAATCGGAACAAATAATGACAACCACACTCAGAATCCTCAACCTTGAGATCTCACAGACTCGGTTTACTAACAGCGAAGCCAGGCATAATTGAATTATAGAGAGCAAAGGGAGAGGAGAAGGATGAGTAGAGAGAGGGAGGTGAGAGGGAGAAAGGAAGCAGAGCAAAGAAGTCACGGTAAAACTATCGAGGAAGGAAATGCTAGTAATGAGAGGGAAAGAAATTAAATTAAAATAAGAGTTCCCTCTCTAAGCTAATAATTAAATAATGAAAGGAAAAGGCAAATGTAACCCTCCTTCCTCAAAACGAATACAAAAGACCAGAGTAATAGCATATGCCAACTAATATATGATCAGAATAGTATTCAACTTCATTTGTGAATCCGAAACAAAATAAAAAAAACTTGAGCATAACATAACCCGTAGTATGCTACGTAGACGTCATTCTATTTCTGTGGAACCAACGGGTTCCTTGGTCTTCGGGCCATTTTTGTTCTGAGGCTAACGGGCCCATTGGTCTTTGGACCATTTCTACGTTGTCGAGAGATTTTTCGATCCACGTGTCTCTGACCTTTTATGTATGTGTGTGTTGTGAGCTAGGGTCCCGCTTCTATTTTGTAAAGTGATATGTTATGAACCAATCTGCTGAGCTCTGCTCTGTTTTGAGAACGTTCCGTTTTGTGAACAATGTGATCGTGGTTTCTGCCTTTGATCTGTTTCTGCTTCTGATTCTGATCATCTGACTTCTAAATTCTGTAAAGCTTCTAACTTTTATACTGTCTTCCGTTTCTTAGCTATCCATTTTAATTTCTGTTTAGCTCTACTTTGTTTTGGACTTCGTTTTGTTTTAAAAGTCTTATGCGTCATATTCTTATTCTGTTTTTACTAAGCTTATATATATTCTATAAACCGTTTTGAGCATGCTCAGGCTAATAATGTTTATCACCTAATGAGCTGTGGTTGCTCATCCCTATTTCCGTTTGATTTGCGGGTTTTAGAATTTGGGCAGGATGTCTATGCTTTTGTCTTTTATCTTTGAATTCGGATTTATATTTGTACTGTTGGCCTTGTGGCCCATTTGTATTTTGGTTTCCGCTTGTATCTTAGCTTCCGCTCTGTAAGTTGTAAGACAAGCGTGTAATTGTTACTTGGTTAATATATGATCCTTTTGCTTCAGTTTTGGGTTTCGTTAGTGTGGCCTTGTGTATCTTAGGTATTAAGTGTGTGGCGTGTCACGGTCTCAGAATCAGGGTAGTTTTGGGATCGTTAGAAGTACCGTTATCTACCATCAAAATTCTAAATACAAACAATATAAATCAACAACAAAATGACACTCTATCTCAATCGCACAACAAGCATCCATAACAACTATTGCGGGTATTGGAAAGTCCTTCCAGTACCATATTGTCCATCCCATGCATCTTGTTTCACCCTTATTTCCATCATCTCCGACATATAATTCACCACTTGGATTACCATCTCATATCAAACTGTACATGACCCGAAATAATCAAAATCAAGTTCAACATTCTAGTAGGTATTTATTTAAATATTTTATTCAAAAAATTAACCATGACCTGAAACAACCGAAATCCAATTCTACCTAAAACTTTCGAACTGTTTTCTTCAAACCTAAATGATTGGGAACCAAAACCACCCAAAACTTTATTGACCTGAATAAATTTGGACCTGAACAAATATGACTCAAAACCCGAATAAATAACTTATTTTACCAATCTAATTTAATTTTTCTCCTTCGCGATATTCACATTTCCATATGAACCGGTTTTTCTTCCTTTTCTTTGTACATTTTCTACATTCTTCATCGTGCGACAACTTTAGGATTTGTGAATGTTTTTGGAATATTAATCAGCTTTTGCTAGGCTCATTTTACATCCACTTGTTTCACTACCGTCCACACTTTTCTTCATGTCTAGGACTAGGACTCGAATCTAAATGACTAGGACCCAAAACATCCCGAAACTTTTATTGACATAGACAAATTTTGACCTGACAGATGAGCCAAAACCCAAACAAATAACTTATTTTACAGGTCTAAATTTATTGTCCTCCTCCTCGATATTCGCATCTTCCATTGAACCAGGTTTTTTTCCTTTTCCTTATACACTTTCTACATTCTTCTCCTTGCGACAACTTTGGATTTATACATGTTCCTACATTATTCATCAACTTTTGCTAGACTCATTACATCTACTTGTTGCACTATCACCTACATTTTTTCATGTCTAATTTACTTGTCAACCCAGAAGTTTGAGAATATTACATTCACCTCATGCACCCAACCGACATTCATTTGAAATTGCGATTGTTTTACTTCCACTTCTCCAATGGTAGCATTGTCATGTAACGCTTCCCTTGCTAGCTTTACTACACTATCGCCATCGGTCGCTCCACCCTAATTTCCTCTTGGGACTATGGTCTAGGTAATAATTATTGAAAAATTCAACACTTCGATTCATGCTGTGACCAACATGTTGATGAGCCATAGATGTCTCATCTCCACCATGACTTTGATTTCCATTTTCTCAAGGACTATTGGATCATCTTAATTAACTTGGATGACGTCTCCAACAATTTGGGAAAGTATGTTACCTTTTCCTTGTTCGTGCATGTAATGGTATTCCTGTTATGACTACCAAAACTTTCCTTTTTCTCACTCAATTGATGTAATGCCATATTTTCAATGCGATTCCTTCAGATTCCAATTCCCCTTCCCAATGTTGTTTAATGATCATTAGCTTTTGCTAATGTGTTGTAGACAATGAGAAAGCATTACCTTGAAGATGTTAGAAGCCCCGCCATGTTTGGTTACTTCTCCTGAAACATGCCAGAGTTTGTCTAGCATCCATGGGAGATGTCACTCTCGCCACCACACATTTCTTCTTTGGGTTGTCATACATTTCATGATCATTTCATCATCAGTCAATGAAGCATGCTAGAGCTTCTATGGTTTACCTTATTCTTCCTTGCCCACTAGTGTGATACCCCATCCCACATCGGGGCATGCGTAGTAATTTGAGTGGTTTTTAAGGATACATATGGGTTGACTACAACAACAAGACCTTCCACTTTTAAGACCAAGTGAGGGCAAATGGCTTAGAGTGGTGAGTTTTTAATCCTGAATGGTCTAAGAGTTAGGTTGTTGTGTCCATATGGGGTTTTATAAATGGTATTAGAGCATACTTGAGACCGTTTCGGGATGAAGTTCCTGACACCTGCTGAGGAGGTCCTTGGGACTTGGATGTTAGACTTGCGACAAGGACTCACGTTGTTTGAGTGAGGGGGGGGGGGGATGTGATACCCCATCCCACATCGGGGATATAAGTAGTAATTTGAGTGGTTTTTAAGGATACATATGGGTTGACTACAACAACAAGGTATTCCACTTTTAAGACCAAATGAGGACAAAGGGCTTAAAGTGGCTAGCTTTCAAGTCCGAATGGTTTGGGAGCTAGGTTGTTGGATAGTTGCCCATATGGGGTGTTACAACTAGTTTCCTTTGTCATTCAATCACCATTTATTTTTTTATCCCTCGCCCTCAAGAACTCCATCCGTAGTTTAATTTTAACTCTCTTCACCTTGAATTTGTTCACTTTTCTAATTACTCTCCAGACATCTTCCACATTAAGAGGGACCTTGCTTAATTTCCCTTCCACTACTCCTTTTTATGTTGCCAATAAAAACATGGATAGGTGTATGTTTACCTCAATCTAACGTTTAGGACCTTCTCTCTCTGGTTATTTATCATTCCTAAGTTAGCTACCCACTCCTCTACTCATGGTTCCTTTTTGTCTGCTCTCAATCATGCAAGGCTGTAACACCCCTACTACGTACTTAATAATAACTGGAATCACAGCGGAATTAAACAACTAAACAATAACTAACGATTGGTGCTACAACGCCGTCAACCACCCACGTGGTTAACAAGGCTGAATAAAAACAAGTTGTACCGGTCTGATGATCAGACTCCCGAGCATAGAACTAAAACCATAAGTACATATACACATAACCGAGTATTTAACTTACAACCCATAATTATACACTATCACTGTAAACTTCCATTGTGCACTGTCAATAACTGAAATACATATTGCCACGGGAGCACAGGCGCATCCCGGGCCAACATCCAAAGGTACTCAAAAGTAAACTACATCCTGGGATCTAGAGCCACTCCGCTTCTTCGATCCTCATCCTGCAGTAAAAGAAATATGGATCCCCCGAGGGGGTCAGCAACCCTTGGCTGGTATGGCTAACGCGCAGCCCATCAGCTACCGGAATACGCTCAACCAATTGTCATGATAACATGGCATTCATTTTACACATTAACATCATATATACATTAGCGTAGCAAGAATATTGCATAGCAAACAGCTTCACACGTAACACACAAGAACGAATCCCTTTTAGGAAACGAACCAACCAAGTTAGATCACATTGAGAGCATAGAGGATGTTGCCATACTCATACTAAGCTCGTTACATAACTCGTCACCGTCATTTAGAATTGAACGGATAACTTAAACACCAGGCGTGTCGGATATAGTGATCCCAAGCACACCGAATAAACATAGTATGCCCCTGTGGCCCGACGTGAGTCAGTAAAATAGCCTTGGATAAGCTAAAGGGAAGGTTGAAACCAAATTGGAAAACAACCTAAACATACAAAGAGAATCGAACCGGTAAATGACATCGACTCCCATACTCACACGCGTGGCCGGAACTACCGGACTCCTCACTTCCCCGTTAGCACTTGTTAGTAGTACAACATTGCAACACAATACACAGATCACAATCAAGTGTTTAAGTCTTGTTAGACACACACAAGGGAAATGAGTCACATCTCAACAACACAATAATATGAACAACTGTAAACTCGTTACATGACTTAAGTCTTACAAAGTCATAAACACACAGAAAACAAACAACACACAAGCCGGTGTAAACCGGTAGGCAACAGACTGCAAGAAAACCATACCTTGGCCCTTGCTTCGACTGGTTCCCACCTTGAGAGAATCCTAAACACATTTAGTAACGTCGGTCAATTAACGCACTAGTCCACTGTTAACATTATTACTTCACATTTCTAGTTATCTCATTTCCACATTTTGTTTTAATTTCTCATCCTTTAAAATGTCCTTATAACACTCCTAACATGACCTACATAACTCTATCATCACCTAACTTATCCCCATCTTTAGTCATCGTTTAATAACCTAGAAGCAAATTTATATAGTGGTCCGGGACTTGGTCCCTAACTTAGGTCCCGGACCTACACTTGGCAATCCTCTCGGTCTCTTTTAATGGGGTGGTCCGGGACTTCATACAGGTCCTAAGTCCCGGACCATTCTAGGCAAAATCTCTCGGGTAATTTTAAGGGGTTGGTCCGGGTCCTTGTACAAGACCCAAGTCCCGGACCTAAATCTATGTATAACTCTCGGCCTATTTTGCACCTCTGGTCCGGGACATGACCCATGACTTAGGTCCCGGACCCAACCTACAGAATCGACGTACTTGTAATTTTTCAAGTCCTGCTACGTAAGTTTTTTACACCCATCATATGTATAAACTTCCCAGTACACTCTTATACTCAAAACTTCACCAAATATACACCACATAACAACATAGTGCACAATTTAAATTGCATAGCACTTAGGCTCTTAAAATGCATAAATCTTAAACACTGAATTTCCCACAATATATTTGCCTTTCACCTGTAAATACACACAGCAATACATATGTCCTTTACTAGTCTCCTTGAGAACATTTTTCTAAGTCATTTACCATTGGCTCTTTAGGTAGTTTCAATAGACAACGTAAGTTCATTTCCAAAGGAATTTTAAGCTATTTTTGGTTAACATAAAACATGGAGGAAACACCATTTTTCTTTGAGTTTCCTTACCTTGAAGCACAGGAGAACAATAATATATGAAAAGATGAACTCAAGCTCCTTCCATGGAGATTCCTCTTGGCACCAAAATGGAGCTCTTGAAGATTTGAAAGGACTAAGTTGAAGAGCTTGAAGAGACTAAGAGATCGGTGGTCTTAGTTTTTGATTTGGACAAATGAGCTAGAAGTTACAAGGATTTGAAGTTGTATGTTGGTGGTGTGCTGGTTCGATCGTGAAAGAGAGCAGGGAAGGAGATGGCTACGTGAGACAGCAAGAGGAAATGAAGGAATGAAGAGAATCACTGATTGTAGTTGCTTTTGAAGATATTAATTACGTAAAGCAAATAGTGCTTTTTCAATTACTCACTTATTTACTCAATCAGTTAGCAAGGGTGGTGACTCACCACATGCAAAACCGGCCCCCATTTAATATTAGGGGTTACTTAGTCTTTATTGCTCAATTAAATTACACATGTTGACACATGTTACAAACTAGCTTATTTTAGTTACTATTCACTATAACAAAACACATAGAAGTGAAATATTGATTTCTTATTAATTTAAACTTCCAAATGTGATACTAAGTAGTACACATATTAATCAAAGAGTATCGATGGTCATTTAACCATTCAAAACTCATTTACAAGACAATTTTTTTTCAAAAACGTGCTTTAAGACTCCTTAAAGCACATTTGCGTTTTAACTTGTCTTCAAGCTTGGTTTTCTTTGGTAATTGATTTAATAGGCTCATTAATATACAAGTAAGATCTTGGTAAGTTCATTAAGCCTTAACCAAGATTATCCCAAGCTTAGAGCATATTTTTGCCCATATTGCCCTTTTAGGCAATTTGTTGTATTTACTATTTATTAAATTGTTTACTAATGTTTCTAAGACTCTTTTTAGTCTTAATAATTTATTATTTAATGTTTAAACAACTTATTAAGGTTTGGGGTATTTCAATCTACCCCCTTAAAAGAACTTTGTCCCCAAAGTTCACACTTCCCACATATCTTAAATATTAACATGGGGATCACTTATGAAACAATACTTCCATAACAACATCATCAACATACTTACATAACATGGGACTCAAGGTCCAAACATAACATCATTCAGACACCACGGTCTGTAACATAACAATATAACAACATGACATAAACAACAACATAGACAATGTATTCAAATACATGCCGTACACTCATAACTGAAACGGCTCTACCCCCCTTAAAAGGGGTACGCCCCGTACCCTACACATACAAACACTAAGAAGTAAACAACAACGGGTACTTCGCCTTCATCTTATCTTCCAGCTCCCAAGTGGCCTCCTCGACGTCCTGGTTAGACCAGAGGACCTTCACCAGTCGTACAGACTTATGGCGAGTGTCTCGAGTCTTAGTATCCAGAATCCGTACGGGAGTCTCCTCTGATCGCATGGTCGGCTCTAAGGTTAGCCTCTCAGGCTGAAGTACATGAGACGGATGAGACATATATTTCTTCAATTGGGACACATGGAATACATCATGTACCTTGCCCAGCTCAGCGGGTAAATCAAGTCTATAAGCTACTGGTCCTATCCGCTCCGTCACAACATAAGGCCCCACATATTTTGGGCTTAACTTGCCTTTCGGGCCAAAACGAAACACTCCCTTCATGGGGGATACTCTAAGAAACACCTGATCGCCCACGGCGAACTCCAGGTCACGTCTGCGCACATCTGCGTACGACTTCTGTCTATCCTGAGCTGCTTTCATGTTAGCCCGGATCTGGCGAACTTCTGCCTGAACTTGTTCCAGACACTCTGGTCCTATAATGACCGTCTCACTCGACTCATCCTAGCATAATGGCGTGCGGCATGGTCTACCGTATAAAGCCTGGAAGGGAGACATCTTGATCGAAGCATGGTAACTATTGTTGTAACTAAACTCGATCAGATGTAACTTATCAATCCAGCTGGTCTGAAAGTCAAGTGCACATGCACGTAACATATCCTCAAGTGTCTGGATAGTGCGCTCACTCTGACCATCTGTTTGTGGGTGAAACTCCGTACTCAATTTCAGCTCGGTACCCAGTGCTTCTCGTGTGGATCTCCAATACCTCGATAAGAATCTGGTATCTCTGTCAGATACAATCGTTTTCGGTACTCCATGATGTCTTACAATTTCTCTGTCGAAGAGCTCTGCAAGTCTTGCCACTTTCCAGGTGTCCTTCATCGGTATGAATCGGGCCACCTTGGTCAGTCGGTCAACAACAACCCAAATCATATTCAGACCTCCCCTTGTAGGCGGAAGCCCTACTACAAAGTCCATAGAAATGTCATGGAACTTCCACTCAGGCACTGGCATTGGCTGCACCATACCACCAGGCCGTCGGTGCTCAAACTTGACTTTCTGACAAGGAGACACCTTAACACATAATCATTTACATCCTTTTTCATTCCAGCCCACCAAAAATAACGTTTCATACCCTTATACATCTTTCAAGCTCCGGGGTGAATCGATGTCGTAGAACAATGGGATTCACTCAGTATGCGCTCCTTCAGCTCAGCGCCTCCTCGGAATACACAGTCGGCCATTAAGCCTAATCAAGTCATCGTCATGGAGTCTGAAGTCATACTTCTGACCCTCAAATGTATCATCAATAAGTTTCTGTCTAATCTCCAACATATACTGATCCGTCATCTGAGCACTCCGCACCTCTTCAACCAAGCTAGTATGAGGACCAGCGAATGGAGAGAGTGTGCTCGGCGACTCAGTGCGTCAGCTACCACATTTGCTTTCCCCTCTTTGTACTGCAAGTTAATGTCATAATCGTTTAAAAACTCAACCACCTCCTTTGTCTCATGTTCAACTCCTTCGAGTGAACAAGTACTTTAAACTCTTGTGGTCGGAATATATCGTCACGTTTACCCCATACAAATGATGTCGCCATATCTTCAGTGCGAAGACAATGGCACCCAATTCTAAATCGTGGGTAGGGTAGTTCTCTTCGTGTTTCTTCAGCTGTCGGGAGGGTATGCTACGACCTTCCCGTGTGCATCAACACACAACCCATACCCTTACTGATGCGTCGCAATAGACCTCAAAACCATCTGGACCGTCTGGTATAGTCAGGACTGGTGCAGATGTCAGAGCATCTTTAAGCTTCTGAAAAGAAATCTCACAGTCTTCTGTCCACTCGAATGGAGCATCCTTTTTCATCAAGGAAGTCATCGGCTTCGAGACACTGAGAAGTTCTTCACAAATCTCCTATAATATCCTGCCAGACCGAGGAAGCTCCTGATATCGGTAACTGTCTTCGGCCTAGGCCAGGTGCGTACTGCATCTATCTTTGCCGGATCAACAGCGATCCCGGCCTCAGAAATCACATGACCAAGAAAGGAAACTTGGTTCAACCAAAATTCACACTTAGAAAATTTCGCATACAACTGATTCTTTCTCAATGTCTGTAACACATTTCTCAGGTGGCTTTCATGCTCACCTCTTGATTTCGAATACACAAGTATGTCATCGATGAAGACTACCACTGACTTGTCCAACTGATCTTGGAACAAGCGGTTCATTAGGTCCATAAACTTAGCTGGTGCATTGGATAAACCAAACGGCATAACCGTAAACTCATAATGTCCATATCTGGTTCTGAACGCTGTTTTCTCAATATCACTGTCCTTAACGGCAATCTGATGATAACCGATCGTAGATCTATCTTGGAGAACACTGATGCTCCTCTCAACTGATCAAATAAGTCGTCGATGCGTGGTAAAGGATAACGGTTCTTCACCGTAACTGCATTCAGCTCTCGATAGTCAATACAAAGGCGGAGGCTACCGTCCTTCTTCTTCACGAAGAGGACCGGCGCTCCCCATGGTGAAACGCTAGGGCGAATAAATCCCTTGTCAAGTAGGTCTCTCAGCTGCTCCTTGAGCTCAATCATCTCTGCTGGAGCCATACGATAGGGTGCCTTCGCTATTGGTCCGGTGCCCGGAACCAAATCAATCTCAAACTCAACTTCCCGTGCTGGCGGCATGCCCGGCAGTTCCTTAGGAAATACATCAGGAAACTCCGACACTACCGGCACATCTGGGCTAAACTCTGGGTCTCTCTCTATGTCCTGGACATAGCAGAGGTATACATCATTCCCTCGTCGTAGTTCATTATACATAGCCATGGCGGTGATGATCTGAGTCGAAGGCTCCCTGGGCCTCTGGCGGTATGATATAGTAACCCCAGACGGACTCCGAAGAAGCAGTCGATGCTCGGCACACAGGATTCTGCCCTTGTACCGCTCCAACCAGTTCATCCCGATAATCACATCAAAACCAAGTCCATCGAACTCTATCAAGTCGATTGGAAACTCCTCATCTCTGATTCGTACAACAACACCTCGGTGGTAGCGGGCACACCTGATCCGCTCTTTCGACGGGAGAGTGACTAGGAAGTCAGGCATCTCTTCACCGTCTAACCCCAGCCTCTTCGCAAAAGACAGCGAAATGAATGTATGTGAGGCTCCAGAGTCGAACAAGATCGATGCATCCACGCCATTGACTGGGAAGGTACCGGTGAGGATTGTGCCGCTTTTGCCGGCTTCTGCTTCATTGCAGACACTCAGTATTCCTCCCGTTCCGAGTGCACAGCCTAATTAATTGGCAAACTTATAAGTATGTAGTAGCAACACGGTTCACATATTTCAAAACAACTCCACTTTATTATTAACATTTCTTTACACCATAAGTTGGTTTACACTGCTGACATAATTAACACATGATACATCCCCAACATACACTGGTTTAACACATTACAATATTACACAGGGCTAAAACTGTCTGAAGGTCAAATTCAAACGTCCGGGTTTCATGTGTGTGGCATTGATCACTGTCGAAGGTGCGGTATTCAGTTTGATCTTCTTGATACCGTGGTATAACATCCTTGACTGCCCACCCATGATTAACACATCTCCTGATTTCAGTATCAACTTCTTTGCGAGTCACCACGCTTCTGCTCGCCGTACATAAAAACTGCGGTATCACCAATGGACCAAGACACCACGGGTACTCCCTTACGTAGAGACTCGGGTGACTCGTCCTTATCTTGGTGTAAACCTAAACGTCCACCTTTCTGGTAGAAGTTCACAACACACAAATCTGCCTTTACACTTGGTATTGAATCGGATTCAACTTGCTGAGCAATCCCACGGCGTGGTTAACAACCGCAAGGAACTCCTCAGGTATCATCGGTACAGTCGTTCCATTTCAACTCGCTTGTCTTGATATGTCTTGGTGTAAGGATTCCAGTCCTTACCCATGCACATCATCTTCAATTTCATTTTGACCCACTCGGGTATTCGGGTGTGTAGAAACCTCCTGGTGCTGTTCCCAGTTCGTCGCATCGTCGGATGATGTGGATTTGTGCTTCCGGTGTCAGGTATCCATTTAAGAGTATCATACCTGGCTGGATGACCTGACATTGCTCCATTGGAAAGTCGGTGATGTTGATGGTGGTTTCTTCAGGGCTTGGTGTGGGCGGGATTGGATAGCAAATATTGAAGGTTCCTAGGTTTTCAATTACCTATTTAGGTGACTTTCACATCATACTTTAATTCTTTACTCACATAGTAATACATTTAAACTCACTAACACGCATGCATGTAATGCGGTATACAATCACTTATTTTGTTTCACGGTTTAGGCGGTACCTGGTCTAGAAGAGGACTCTGGTGCCTCAGACCGGTCCACCACATTCAGGGCGGCCTTGTTGGATCCCGATCCCTTCCCTTTCTGGGCATCAGTATACCTCTGGTCGGTAGGTGGCTGATTAGCCGACTTCGGGCCTTCGGTAATCGCAACGGCCTTACCCTTCCACTGTCCCCTAGGCTTGTAGTTCCTGCCATTCGGGTTCTGGAAGCACTCGTAATCACGATGCCCCATCTTCTTGCAGAATCTGCACTGCACATCATTTCCCTTGCAGTCCTTGCCGGGGTGTCTCCGTTGCACCACTTACAGTAATAGTGGCGCTCCGGTCCAGAGCCCGTGCTAGCTGCCAACACATCACACATTCAGTACACACTTTTCATTATAACATCACACACTTAAACTCATTATTCAGAATTAATTGGTTACCCTTGAATGGCTGAGAGCGCAGGGGCTTAGCCGCATAGGCATAAGTGGTGAGCTGCAATGGCTCCTCAGCAGTGGTGGTCTGGGCCTGGCCCTTGCCACCCTGTTGCTGTCCTTTCTGGGGCTGAGGGTATGGCTTTTTCTTCTTTCCACCCCCAAACCCTTGCGTGCTTTGACCCTCGCTCGTGGCCTTGCGCTTAAGCGCATTTTCCTCGTCCCTAAGACGGACGGTGATCTCAACTATTGCAGCGGCATGATAGCACTCCTATATTTAGGGTGTTAGTTATGCCCCGCAAAAATAAACTCACAATCACGTTAACACATTGTACATACTTATTCACATCACACTGTTGTTCTATTACCTGCAAAGTAGTATATCCACTGGCCCCATGCCATAGCGTAGGCGGTAGCTCAATCCGTTGTAGAAACGGTTCACTAGGATTCGGTCTGAGTAACCCAGATCCGGTAACAGGTGGATAAGTCCGATGAAGGCTGAGTAGTACTCATCTACCGACATCTTATCCCCTTGCCTCAGATTGTCCAGCTCTAGGCGCTTAGCCTCTTGCACATGTATCGGGTAGTACTTCGCTCGCAGCAGAGCCGTGTACTCCCTCCACTGAAAGGTCGGGTCAGCAACTCTGCCTTCCCTTACTAGCTTCCACCAGGTCTGTGCCGAACCCTTCAGGTAGTAAGCGGCAAGACGAACCTTGACCTCCTCAGGTACATTCAAGGTCTCGTAGGCGGTCTCCATCTCAGAGATGTACGCCTCCAGCTTACTAGGGTCGGTCTCCCCTCCGAATGACGGCGGTCTCAAATCAGCCAACGCCTTGACCCAGTTGGTCTCTCTTGGCGGTGGCGGTGGTTGAACTCCGGGCTGTTGCCCCTGCTGCACCGCAGCTACTAACTGTGGGACCATCTGGGTTACGGCGGCCGCAACAGCATCGGCCATAACTTGCGCCGTAGGGTTCTCTCCCTGGTCCCCAGTTTCATCAGTACCGCGTCCGCGGCCTCTACCACGTGGTCTACCTGACATCTGAATTCACACAAACATTTATTAGCAACATGCTTACACACTTATCGGTCCAACGGTTGTAGTGTCTTCCCGATTCCAAGGTATTTCCACACTTAGTTAGTGTTTAACCTATCCATAACTGTTCACTTTAGTAACTATTGCTAGATTTCCTAACTCGGTATTTACCTAAGCTCGGTATTCTAGTCATCAGAGCGATACTTCGCTCTGATACCACTTTTTTGTAACACCCCTACTACGTACTTAATAATAACTGGAATCGCAGCGGAATTAAACAACTAAACAGTAACTAAACGATTGGTGCTACAACGCCGTCAACCACCCACGTGGTTAACAAGGCTGAATAATACAAGTGTACCGGTCTGATGATCAGACTCCCGAGCATAGAACTAAAACCATAAGTACATATACACATAACCGAGTATTTAACTTACAACCCATAATTATACACTATCACTGTAAACTTCCATTGTGCACTGTCATAACTGAAATACATATTGCCACGGGAGCACAGGCGCATCCCGGGCCAACATCCAAAGGTACTCAAAAGTAAACTACATCCTGGGATCTAGAGCCACTCCGCTTCTTCGATCCTCATCCTGCAGTAAAAGAAATATGGATCCCCCGAGGGGGTCAGCAACCCTTGGCTGGTATGGCTAACGCGCAGCCCATCGGCTACCGGGATACGCGCAACCAATTGTCATGATAACATGGCATTCATTTTACACATAACATCATATATACATTAGCGTAGCAAGAATATTGCATAGCAAACACTTCACACGTAACACACAAGAACGAATCCCTTTTAGGAAACGAACCAACCAAGTTAGATCACATTGAGAGCATAGAGGATGTTGCCATACTCATACTAAGCTCGTTACATAACTCGTCACCGTCATTTAGAATTGAACGGATAACTTAAACACCAGGCGTGTCGGATATAGTGATCCCAAGCACACCGAATAAACATAGTATGCCCCTGTGGCCCGACGTGAGTCAGTAAAATAGCCTTGGATAAGCTAAAGGGAAGTTGAAACCAAATTGGAAAACAACCTAAACATACAAAGAGAATCGAACCGGTAAATGACATCGACTCCCATACTCACACGCGTGGCCGGAACTACCGGACTCCTCACTTCCCCGTTAGCACTTGTTAGTAGACAACATTGCAACACAATACACAGATCACAATCAAGTGTTTAAGTCTTGTTAGACACACACAAGGGAAATGAGTCACATCTCAACAACATAATAATATGAACAACTGTAAACTCGTTACATGACTTAAGTCTTACAAAGTCATAAACACACAGAAAACAAACAACACACAAGCCGGTGTAAACCGGTAGGCAACAGACTGCAAGAAAACCATACCTTGGCCCTTGCTTCGACTGGTTCCCACCTTGAGAGAATCCTAAACACATTTAGTAACGTCGGTCAATTAACGCACTAGTCCACTGTTAACATTATTACTTCACATTTCTAGTTATCTCATTTCCACATTTTGTTTTAATTTCTCATCTTTTAAAATGTCTTATAACACTCCTAACATGTCATAACTTATAACATCACTCTAACTTATCCCCATCTTTAGTCATCGTTTAATAACCTAGAACCAAATTTAATAGTGGTCCGGGACTTGGTCCCTAACTTAGGTCCCGGACCTACACTTGGCAACCTCTCGGTCTCTTTTAATGGGGTGGTCCGGGACTTCATACAGGTCCTAAGTCCCGGACCATTCTAGGCAAAATCTCTCGGTAATTTTAAGGGGTTGGTCCGGGTCCTTGTACAAGACCCAAGTCCCGGACCTAAACCATGTAGAACTCTCGGCCTATTTGCACCCCTGGTCCGGGACATGACCCATGACTTAGGTCCCGGACCCAACCTACAGAATCGACGTACTTGTAATTTTTCAAGTCCTGCTACGTAAGTTTTACACCCATCATATGTATAAACTTCCCAGTACACTCTTATACTCAAAACTTCACCAAATATACACCACATAACAACATAGTGCACAATTTAAATTGCATAGCACTTAGGCTCTTAAAATGCATAAATCTTAAACACTGAATTTCCCACAATATATTTGCCTTTCACCTGCAAATACACACAGCAATACATATGTCCTTTACTAGTCTCCTTGAGAACATTTTTCTAAGTCATTTACCATTGGCTCTTTAGGTAGTTTCAATAGACAACGTAAGTTCATTTCCAAAGGAATTTTAAGCTACCTAAGTGTCCTACTTACCCTTATACTCTTTTCCACTTTTGTTATCTTTGGTGTTTGTCTCGCCACTGATCACTTATGCTCAGTCAATTACAATTCTTCTTGCTTTTATATTCTATGGATTCTTGCATGTCCATGGTGGATCTTTCTTGCCTATGTTTGGATTCTGACTACTCCCCCTCTATATTCTATGGTGGATCTTTCTTCCTTGGGACTTGGATGTTAGACTTGCGACAAGGACTCACATTGTTTGAGTGAGGGGGGGGGGGGGGGATGTGATACCCATCCCACATCGGGGATATAAGTAGTAATTTGAGTGGTTTTTAAGGATACATAGGGTTGACTACACCAACAAGGTATTCCACTTTTAAGACCAAATGAGACAAAGGGCGAAAGTGGCTAGCTTCAAGTCGAATGGTTTGGGAGCTGGTGTTGGGACAGTTGCCCATATGGGGTTTACAACTAGTTTCCTTTGTCATTCAATAACCATTTATTTTTTTTATCCCTCGCCCTCAAGAACTCCATCCGTAGTTTAATTTTAACTCTCTTCACCTTGAATTTGTTCACTTTTCTAATTACTCTCCAGACATCTTCCACATTAAGAGGGACCTTGCTTAATTTCCCTTCCACTCCTCTTTTTATGTTGCCAATAAAAAACATGGATAGGTGTATGTTTACCTCAATCTAACGTTTAGGACCTTCTCTCTCTAGTTGTTTATCATTCCTAAGTTAGCTACCCACTCCCTACTCATGGTTCCTTTTTGTCTGCTCTCAATCATGCAAGGCTTCCTAAGTGTCCTACTTACCCTTATACTCTTTTCCACTTTTGTTATCTTTGGTGTTTGTCTCGCCACTGATCACTTATGCTCAGTCAATTACAATTCTTCTTGCTTTTATATTCTATGGATTCCTGCATGTCCATGGTGGATCTTTCTTGCCTATGTTTGGATTCTGACTACTCCCCCTCTATATTTGTTACATATAGCGAGACTCAGTAGTGACCCAAGTGGAGAACCTTCCAAAAGACTGGTGCAATAGGGAGAAGATCCACTAGCACTTAAGAACCACTACCAACTCTTACCCACTCTCGATGTGGGAGTGTTAATTGCCTTCTCTTTTGAGTCCCAAATACCCCCATTGGTCTACTATGGTTGCCCACTATGAGCGGTTTTCACTATAGGCGGCTTCACTCTGCTTCAAATGTAGCCTTTTTCTAGGTAGTCCTCTCTCAGGTCGCTTCTTTCCAGTTTGCCCCTTCGGGCGAGTGTTGGTAATCTCAATGAAAGCACCAATGTAACAAGACCCAGTAGTGGTACAAGTAGAGAGTCCTCTCAAAAGACCGGTGCAATAGGGGGGAGCCACTAGCGCTTAAGAACCACTATCATGTCTCACCCACTCCCAATATGGGAGCCACTATATGGATTAGGAAAGATTGATAGGGTTAGTATGGTGTTGAAAGAGAGTAGTCATTGAAGTGTCATACCAAATGGATAGTAAAGGTTTGTGATTTCTAACTAATAATATTCTCCTTTTCAAGTTTTAGAATTGTCCGTAATACCCTTTTTTTGCAACCTGTGTCATATTTGTTGGAGGGTATTTACTTTTATTATTTTTAATGATTTACTTCTAGCTCAATGAGCAACTTATGCTCCATTGCTGACAAACACCCAGTTCGTCTGCATGAGATGTGATATTTGTGGGGTTTCTTCATAGCCATATCTTGACTAGTCCCTTTTGGATTTAAGACATGAATGATTAGATGTTGAATGTATTTCATTTGTTGTAAGCTATTTTATCAACTGTGGAACTAACTACCAAAATAAAACAAATGAGAAAACATAACTATTAACTTTTATAATAAAAAAAGAAAACAAATTTGGCGTCACCACTAAAAAAGGGTAAACTACAAGCTGGAAGTTCTATATCATTAAAGATTAAAAGGAAACACCACAAACGCGGTACAAGGAGAGAACGAATTGCAAGCTTGAAGTTGATTGAACACCAAAGTTAGAGCTCTCATTGCTTCTGCCTCCATAGGACTATCGATTCTCTCTGTTTTTTGATAAAGTGCAGACAATAGTTCAAGTTTACACCTCATCGTTCTCATCCCACTAAGGGATGTCAATCGATTGGGTTTGGGTCAGGTAGAATATCATCCACATCTATCACCATAATATATTACTTATCATCATCCATCGTCACTCGATTGCCCTTCATCCATTTATTTGTCATCCATGGATGATTCAAGTTAATTAGGTAAAAAGTTTCTTTAAATACAATTCTTTGATTCTTGAATAACATAAAAACTTTATTATAATATAAAATTCCCTTTACTTTGAGAATGCAAATTGTAGTGATTGAACATAACCATATTGTAACACCCCTACCATTAATACATTGCTTACCGTCCAATCTCCTTACACATCAGATACACGCAGCGGATACATACTTACATACAGTGGGTGATACAATGCCGTTAGTCACCCACGTGACTAACAAGGCTACTTCTTCTACATACAGCATCGGTCTGATGGACCGGAATCCCGAGTACTACACATCTATAATACATACTCCATTCATCAAACAAATACAACAATGCTCCATTCAATACTTACTCCTCCATAATCCATACAATACAATATACTTAACCGAGTCTACTAGGATCCTTATACAATTGTAATGTCTCTTCCAAGTTCATACATACTCACTAAGAGTCTACATCTACCCATTCCTCACAACTACTTACTTTCTAAGTACAAGGGTATGCCGCCGGTCTCTTACCTTGACCACATCCGCTTCGGGTACCTGCACACTAAAAACGTTCCCCCTAGGGGGTCAGCTTTCGCTGCGCATGATAACCGCATACCCCGCGTACTAGTGAGGGTACGCCGACCACTTGGTCGAATACATGTAGTTCATTTTCATTCAAACATACATGCATACATGCTCTTATACACAGTACAATAATACTTACGCAAGCATACATACATACACTTCATTACATACAAGGAATACAATACAACCATCCAATACATACTTACCTTCTTCCGAATCCACGTACTCATTACATACACAGTATACAATACTTGTTAGCTTCATTGGTCCACCCGGGTTAATCAGGAGAAGATTACTCTTTTACTCGTTACTTTATACATACGCATACATCCTCATACTCATACATACTTACTTACTCTTACTCTTACTCATGTTAAGTCATCGGGACCTCCGGCCCTGGGGACTACTCCGTCCCACCTCCGGGATTTACTTGACTCACCAATCCGGGATGCTACCCATTTAAGGGATTTGGGCCGCGGACCAGTTTAAGAGTCAGGAATTGCAGCCAACCTCTTGTGACTCCGCATCCTCACGCGTGGCCGAAGCTATATCGGACTTCTACTCATTCCAGTTTACTCACTTAAGTTAGGAGTTAGGTAGTTAGGAATTAGCAGAAGTCATTCATACAAGCCACATACACAATTACTATGCTCAATACCCATTTATACAAAATACAATACAATACTTAAGTACAATACAAGATTCGAATACAAGTCATCATCATTCATATATTTCATGAATTATACAAACTATTGTTCAAGACAAATATCAAGAACAATGTAAACAAGCACGAGTAAGTGCAATATAATCTGATTCATGCATTTATCTTATTAGGTGATCAAATAAGCACACAAATCGGGGTAACCAGATTAGGATACAGGGCATGAAGAAATCATACCTTTTTCCGCAATTTACTTTACCGGTGCCCTCTTGTTCCTTAGTCCTTATTTGTTCCTCGAGTCCTATTCTTGAACCCCTGGCTACATGCCAAACGGTTCAATCAATACTACGCATTACATTACATACATAATTGCTACTCCCGTACTTACCCCGTTGTCCCGTTGTTTCGGTTTCACTTAATGTTCTTATACTTACACATTGTTTACCTCCTTTAAGTTCGTTTTCTTACTTAACATCGGTATACTTACATATATGTACATATGTATATGTGGGTATACATATATATATATATATACATACATATATTATTATTTAATTCATTTTTTTTGTATGACTCGACCGACCTTACCCAGGGTCGGTCCCAAGGTCGGTCGAAGTCAGTAGGATAATACGCTGGAAAATTACAGGGCCGACCGACCTTGCAAGTCTGGTCCCAAGGTCGGTCCATTCCAGTGAGTTACCTGACGTGAAATTTTTAGCCCGACCGACCTTGCAAGTCCGGTCGCAAGGTCGGTCCATTCCAGTAACTTACAAGATGGAAAAATTTTGTGTCGACCGACCTTGCAAGTCCGGTCGCAAGGTCGGTCCATTCCAGTAGGTTACAGACGGGAGAATTTCTCTGGTCCGACCGAACTTGCAAGTCCAGTCGCAAGTTCGGTCCATTCCAGAAGCTTTCCCGTCTTTGTAAATCTGGGCTCGACCGACCTTGCAAGTTCGGTCCCAAGGTCGGTCCGGCCCAGTATTTGCATTTTTATTTCTGTTTTCAGTTCTATACTTTGCCCATTGTTTCTCCAATCTTCCTACATGTAATCCCACATGTTTAAACACTACCTAGGCCCTCCAAATTGCCTTAGTTCATCCACCAAACTCCTTACCAAATCCATCAATCAACTTACACAATTCCATCACTTCCCTTCCACACTTACAACAGTTTTTCATCCTTCAATGCTACTGATTTTTAAACTCCATTCTACCATCCATTACTTCTCAACCAATGCCACTATTAGCATCCTAAATACCTCATCTCACCATGACAATTCATTTCCAAGCAATTTGCACCTTCTATACCCAAGTTCCAACATTTACTTTACCAAGTCTTATACTCTAGTTCTTCCTAGTTTCTCCAAGGCATTCCTTGCACTCTTTGCTACAGATTTTGCATCCTAGTATTCCCATACTTCAAATATCATTCCATGGTCATTAGACATCCCTACAATCCCCAATACACCTCTTGGTTCTCCCATTGACCAAGTCATTCTCAAATGCACATATTCCTACCAAAATTTTGCCATAATTCATCTACTTTTCTTACTTGGCCACACATACCAATTCCCACCAAATTCATTCCTAATCTAGCCACACCCTTACAAGGGTCCTACCAGCAATCGATACAAATATAAATCCTTCCCAATACACCAATACTCCATCAAACATCAATACTAATACTCATACCCAACATACTTGGCTCCAAGGCCTACAATCCACATACTAATTCACAAATACTCAAACTTCCAAAATGGCATTACTAATACATTATTTTGGGTTCTTTAATTAGTTCACCCATTCCCATTATTCTAATGCATTAAAACTTAGCATTAAGGAGGAGCTCTTACCTTGAGCTTATAATTCCTTCTTTCCTTTTTCCAATCCTCCTCTTCTTTCTTGCCCAAATCGGCCATGTGGGGAATGGAGTTGCCAAACTCCATTCCCATCACCCAATGAACACAAAACACTACAGTTAATATACTAACCCTTAAATAAATGCCAATTCATTGAAGTGTTTGAAATGAAATTTCTAGGGTTTACCTTTGGAGAGTTTTAGAAGGGGTTTTAGCCCTTGGTTCAAGAAGGTGAATCCACCACCATTGCTAGGTTGATATTTTGCTCAAAGGAGAGAGAGAAAAAACGAGGCATTACACAAGGGTAAAAATCGGTTATGAAGGGAGATGGAGAAAGCATGAGTTTTTCATGTAGATTTTTACCTTGTTGGAAAGAGGAGACTCCAAGCTCCATAATGGTGTGCTTTTCTCTTCAAATGGGGAAAACCCATGGAGATGAAACTCATCCTTTTCGAATTTTGAAAAGAGGGAAATGTAGAGGAGAATGAGGGGAGTTCAAATATGTAATTATTTTTACATTTGGAGCTCACATGGAGGTAGAGCATGGAGAAGAAGAGGGAGCTTCCATTGTTGTAGTGGGGAGCTCAAAATCGCAGCAAGGAGGGAGGAGGAAGAGAGGGAGTACGATGGGGAAGAAAGAAATGGGAGAGAGAGAAGGGAAATGAGAGGAGAGAGAGTATGTGAGGTACCTTTTACTTTTCTCACTTTTTGCTTTTTGCCTCTTTAATTAGTTAGCTAGTATGTGAGTGTGTGAGGGGTTAACTAGCAGATAAAAACCGGCCCCCTATAGTTATACTAGTTGGAGCGTTTTTCGTCTTTTACAGAAAACGCTCGTTATTTTACCCGGTTTAGGTACTGTTCACTAACCGGGCCCGTTTTCCGGAATTTGCTCGTTTCTTTATTTTTATTGGTTATTAAGCTTTCATAAATGCTTAATAATATTTATTTAATGACTTATAATTTTTACGGGTTCGTTTGACCACTTAAAGTCACGTTTTCGGGTTTTCTCGAAAAACGTGCTCTAAAGCTCTATTAGCGTTTTAATTCATTATTTGGATCCGTTTTCTTCGGGAGTTGTTTCCATATATTATTTAGGTCTTATTAAACCCTTAGGATCCGTATAATACGCTAACCGAGGTCTCATACCTCCTATGGTTATTTAACACTTATTTAGCGTTTTTCGCCTTTTAAGCGTTTCTTTATTTCTTTTGGGTTTATTTTTCCTTACCAATATTAATTTGGTACCATTAGGCCCTTAAATACGTATTAGATTAATTTTAATCCCTATATTTAAGTTCGGGGTATTTCACATATGAAAACAATTATATAATACATATTCTCTAGCATAAAGTATCAAATTGATCAAGAAATATATAAAATTTAGAGAAAATCACTAGTAACCCTCTTTAGGTTTTGGGTTAATACAATTTACCCCCTTGTATTTATCATAATTACTTATAACCACCTTGAGGTGACGAGGTCCTTAACTCCAAGCCCCTGAATGGTAACTTCGTTATCAAAACGTCAATTACATGATGACTTGTCATCTTATATTGTAACACCCCAACTCATAATACGTAATTAGCGGTAATTAACAACGCCAAATTTAATTGAAATCGTAACGGAAAATAACTAATCCTGGTGTTACCGACGTTATTCACCCACGTGACTAACTAGGCCTTTCAAGTTCCACTATGACGGTCTGACCAACTAGAAACTTAAACCAACTTAACTTCATACATATACATACCGAGTTCTTCTAAACCTTTCCAAAATACAAGTTCGTTACCAACTTACTACAATGTACATAAAAGTGTACAATTTCTAACCAAGGAATAAGCAAAATCAAAAGTACACCCAGTCCAAAATCTACCCCGCCTACACTCGGTCGGGTCTCGCATCTATCATGTACCTGAAAATGGTGAGGTATAAAAGGGCTCAGCACAACTAATAGTATGATAACGTGCAGCCCGCAAGTTACTAGACCACACACGACTACTTAGTTGATAGCATGCAGTTGATTAATTACAATAATATACATAATTGTTATAAACACGCAACATGCAACACGTAACACAAATATCCAATCAACAATCTAATCTAACCATCAAAACAAGAACACAACATCAAAATAAGTGAGTCAATTCTCTATTCAACCTGGGTCTCGAGATTATGTTTGGAATCTCGAATACGACCCTCAATCAATTAACCTTGGACAATCCACACAATTGGATTGTCACCTTTCAAGTCCAAGTCAATATATTCAGGTATTTATGAGCCCTAATAGGCGAGTATCAAACTCTCAAATTGCATGACCGTCAGTGTGACGCATGACTAGTCAGGTATCATTTGAACCCTATTGAATGAGTATTAAACTACTAAATTGCATGACCGTCAGTGTGACGCATGACTATCCGGGTATTATTGGACCCTTTGAGGGAGTGTGAAACTACCAAATTGTATGACCGTTAGTGTGACGCATGACTAACCAAATTCCCCGTCAGTGAGTAGAAGTCAAAGACGTTGAGCCAACCTCTGGGCTCCGGGATAATAAATTTGTGGATTCCGGATCTAATACAGATACCGTCCTCCAGCCAGTACACTACGCGTAGCCGGTACCACCGGATTTCCTCTCAACCCCCAATAACCATGTTGTTAGGTATTTCAAATGTTAGTTCGAGTCACCGCAACGTCGAGTGTCGAATAGGTATTCAAAGGAGGTTAGCGGGAAATGCCTGAATCCATTGTCATTATGTATAACCTTTCCTTAATCCTCTAGGTATCTTTCAACCGTATCAATATTCCTCGTGTGTGTTTACTTCTACTCTAGGGTATAGTTAGTAGTACAACACACAAGTATACAAGCCAAAAAATAACCGAACACGGAACAATATAATGGTTCATTTCCATGCATTTATCTTAGGTCATTTTAAACAACAAGTAACATACAAACCGATGTAACTCGGTAGCAAACAAGCTGCAAGAAACCATACCGTACACCGAAGAAGGCGCTAGCGTGAAATCCCGCGCCCGTCCTCTAACCACTTAGATCTGGAATATAACACTAAGTATTAATTCTTTATAAATCCTTAAATCATTCGGTAATTCTTGTAACGGCTAATCCCTTGTAGTTATTCTCATTGATTAATTATTCGTGATTAATCACATTAATTTATTACTTAGAGTATTCAACCAGGATTAGCTAATTAACCCTCTTTTTTTTTAAACTTAACTTACCAACTATATTATGTAGGTCCATAATTTAATTTCCAACACCTTAATAACCTTATAGCATCCTACCCACTTAGGCATAGATATTAAGGTCCTTTATATTTAATGTAATATAATGTAATTCTCACACTTAGTTTACATTATATAAATCACAAATCATTTTGTTTTATTCATGTTCGACACTTTCAGCACAACGGGATCGCTATATCAATTTGAATTGTACACACTCCATTAATACACTCCCGTGCCCACTAAAACATTCATACTCACGGTTGATATGTTGTGCAAGCTAATCTAACACACACATACATACTAATTATCTAGCTTATACACACCGTAACATTCATGTACATGTATATATTGGATCCGTAACTTAACTGTTACTTAATCCTTTAATCTTCGCTCTTATCAAGCTAATATTGATTCACTAAACAAATTGTTAAAATCCACTAAATGAGCTAATTAACCCAAACTTACATTTAAGCGCTAAACAAAATCCCTTAATTAATATACTTCCCAGCTATGTTATTAAATTATAATTTATTTAAGATTTCCTAACTTAATCGTATCCCTCTAATCTCTTCCAAAAATCATAATATTTTATTCCAGAATATTAATTTTCCAACAAACTTAACTTTATAAATATTTTAAATCCCAATTACTAATCCCTTAAAACACTTAATAATTCATTATTTATAAATCTCCCATTATTGATTTATTACTTAATAATTTATTAATCTATCCAAGCTACGTATTTTGTTTTACTCCTAATACGAGCTTATATGCAAACCGTTTACTTCGCAAGTATGCCAGATGAAACCGCAAGCTTCTACTGTCATTAGGACAGGATTAGGCTACTGATTATGTATTAATATTTTTACTTCAGTGGTGTGTGGCATATGAACAACTTCTATAATCACTAAAAAGAAGTGATAAGTCGAGTATATTAAATGTTTTCAGCCCCCTTCATCAACCTTGTGAGTAAACGTACAGTTCTAGTGTTTCATCAGAGGCGCACAGACACAAGAAGGGAAAGAAAATGAAGAGAGGTGAGTGCGAAGCATGAGTTCCTTGTTCGTCAGCTGGGTTTGCAAATTTACCGAACGTGAGGAGAATGAACACAGGTGAAGAGTAGTATGTTCCTGGTTCGCTAGTTTAGGTGGCAACATTACCGGTAGCGAAGAGAATGGAAGGGAGTCTGCAGAGCAAAGAGGATATTTTAGGCATATTAGATTCCAGAGGTGAACTTTCACTATACTTCAATCTGGTGTACAAGTTGTAGCAGGTATATTGATTTATTCACGCTTCCAGCCTCTAGTTCAAACTGGTGTGCAAGATTGCAGCAGTTCCAGTGATGATTTATCACTTCAGAGGCATACGAATCACAAGTAGAGAATGAAGAGAGTGAGCGTGTATGCTCCTTGTTTGCCAGTTCGAATTTCAGAGAGAAGAAATGAGGGAAGCTGCAGGGCATGTATGTTCTGGTTGCTAGTAAGAGTTGCAATTTACCGAGAGTGGAGAGAAGGAGAACAGGAGCATATTACATTGGAAACATAAAGAAAGGCTGTACAAGAACAGAACCGAGAATGAAGAAACAACATGTATGTGAGGAGTGACTGGAGCTGTTGTTCCTTCGGCAGTTGATTTACAAAATTACCGTGAGCAGGGAGAGATGAAAGAGAATGGAACATGTACGTTCCTAGTTTTGCCAGTGAGGGTTTGGGAAGAAAGTAAATAAGTAAATAGGAAAATGAAGAGTGGTAGGGGTGGGGTTGTGAATAATGAAGATGACTAAGGCCATCAGCAAGATGTGGCATATTTTACCTTGTAAATTTTTCATCTTTTACTACCACCTTGTAAATTTTTCATCTTTTACTAATCAGGGTGATAATATGCATATTAGTTTACTATTTAATAAACTAACATGTCTTAATTTTATTTAGTTTATTTAAATACTCCGATATCTTTAATTAATTCCTCTCCACTAAACATATTAACTCTTGCTATAATTTTGCGTAATTCGTATATTACATGTTACATCCAATTAACAATGTACTTATTATTATTTTATGTACCTCCTTGTACATTATATATTATGTACATTATATAATATCTGGTTGTTATTTAATTTCTCTCTTTTCCTCCATAATATTTTCCTTATGTTTTAAAGTTTGATAAACATTTTTAAACCTTCACTGATGTTTATTACCGTAGGTAATTTAGGATGACCTTTCCCTTTTTAACTTATATATATAATTATATGCTTAAGTTAAATACATCATTCTATTTGTTAAGGTTAACAAATTCCTCTTTTTAAGTTGTTTAACCATTCCCTTTTCAACATGTACATATGTTTATATAATGTACAATTATGGTTAAATAAACTCTTTATAACCTCCTTAAGATCATTTATATCCTATTGTTCCTTTCTACTTAAGGATTTTTTTAACCTTTCATTAAACACTTTCATCTAATTAATTTATTATTAATTATGACAATTAATACTTGGGATATTTCATATATTGCCACGGTGGATATAACATGTTGACCTATCATCAACAGCCACTAGTATTTCCCCCAATATTGTAAACCCTATCTTTCATCTCACTCAACCTCGTAGTAAAGGGAAATTTCAAATCGTAAACCCTAATGTTGTTGAGTCTGTATCACGCCAACCACAGTTCGAGATCACCAAACCTTCTTCTCTGAGATCGAAATCCAACCAAATCGTCGACGCAAGAACTGCACAGATGGAGGTATGTTCTTAAGCGAATCTGTAAGTCTAGTGGTTGAATGTGATTTGATAGTTTCTTCATGCGGTTGTGGAATCGTCTCCCAGCAAATGCCCAAATTGAGCTGTAAAATAACTCTAGTGGTCGAATGTTATTTGATATTATCTATGCTTGTGTGGTTGGAATCGTATTCCTACCCAACTCTTGTAATTCATTGTATATCCAGAAATGAAGTTTATGGTGTGGGTGGAATCGTCTTCCTACCCAACTGCTGCGAGTTAAACATGCTATTAATTTTTGTAAAATTGAACCATTAATATATGTTTGAGTGTTAGTCAAACGATGAAGTGTTTTTCTTATGCTATTAATTTTTGTCTGATTTTGTGGTTGCTGGCAAGAATGAACAAAGAAGTGTGTCTATGGTCTAATTTATTGTCCTTTTCTTGTCATTGATGGTCTTTCTTCATGGCTGCAGTTTGATATACATTGGCTACGGTCCACTTTGGAGCGTATGAGTACGACATTCTTGATGTTGATCCAGACGAGTTCTTTTGTCTTGACTTACTTACTGCCCTACAAACAGAAACGGATAAATAGGGTGTGCTCCCTTGCAAGACACCCATCATTAAGTTCAAGCATCCACAATCCAAGAAGTTGCTACCTATCGACGGTAATAGAGACTTAATGGAGATGTTTTGGCTGTATTGGGGTCAAAGAGATATTGACATATATGTTTAAGCAAGCCTTGTGCCGTCCGAGTTGGTGAAACTTTGAATGGATTGAAGAAACAAGAATAAAGATAAGGAGACGGCAAGAGTTGAGTGCTCCAGTGATTCAAACAGTGAGGACTCAAGGGATTTTAGAGATGAGATGCTCAATGATTTAGGCAGCGAGGAAAGTGTGGGAATCCTAGAGGTTGGGTATCCTGTCCCACTTGGGCGTATGGATGAGGATGAGTGGAATAGGTTGTATGACGGTGATGCAAATGATGACGTGTGGATTCACAAAGAAGCAGATGCTCCCAAGAACGATGTACCTTTCTCAAAATCAACCTGAACAAGATGTGTTTTATGCCGCTTATTTAGCCCAAGCTCCTCATGCCGAGCCAACTCAAGAACTGGCTGAAAACCTCAATGAACAAAGTAATCCAGAATCTGAAAACGGTTAGAGTGAGGATATCGGTGGAGATGAATTTTCAAAGGATTCTTGGCATGACGATGTTGATGAAAACGATTGGCCAAATGATGACGAAGTACATGACGTTGTGGGGGATGTAGTTGATAAGAGTGTTCTAGATGATGATGAAACTGGGGGGTTAGAGCATGTCCAAGAAGGTGGTTACTTCTCAGGAGACGAAAAAGATGAGATTCCACTAACTGCTCCCTACATAAAGAACGGTAAGTGGTTTGAATTTTCAAGTGATGGGTTTGTCGCTTTGGAAGTTGGACAATTGTTTACGAATAAGAAGAAGTTGTTGAAAATGATGGATTAATATTATTGTGGATATGGATTTGAAATGTTGAAGCAAAAGAATGAAAGAGATATGTTTACCACTCTTTGCAACAACAATGTCGAATGCCCTTGTAGGATACATGTTAGTCTTTTACAGGATGGGGTAACCTTTTATATTAAAACACTTTGTCCTAATTACACATGCACATGGGTTGCATACAGCAAAGCGGCGAAAGTTACTTGGATTATGGAGTAGATAAAGGAGGACGTTAAAGCTAATAGAAAAATTCATATCAGCATTCTAAAGGCGATTATTCAAAGAAAAAAGGGTGTTGAAGCACCATACTTGTCACCATATAGAGCGAGGAGGAACATTTTGGAAGAGTTAGATGGAAGACCCGAAAAGTCATTCGCTCATCTCTACCAATACACACATATTGTGTTAGAGAGGAACCCCGGTAGTATAGTGGACATCTAGTACGATCATGTTCCATATCGTCCACCTGTTTTTAGGAGGCTATTTATTTGTTACACAACACTAAGGAATGATTTGTTCTAGGGTGTAGACCATTTCTGGGTGTTGATGGATGTCACCTCAAATGGCCTTTTGGTGGAGTGTTACTAACTATAGCAATTGACACAAACAATGGATTTTTTCCATTGGCATTCACTGTTGTGCAGAGTGAAACCACAGAAACTTGGAAATATTTTTTCTAAAATTTGAAGAAAGTTGCTCTTTACAAAGAAAGGAAGAGATGGATAATAATCTCTAACAGACAAAATGTATTTATGTTTTATTTAAAGGATTGTAAATTATTATAGAATTTGATTGTAATCTAAATGTTTAACTTTGTTTGTTGTGTGATTTTCACTGGCAGGGGGTTGAGCCAGCATTAAGCATTGAGCTACCGGATGTGATAAGAAGAATATGTGTCAGACACTTGTACGCAAACTCTTGAAAGGACAATCCTGGCTCAATCCTGAAAAAAAAAAACACTTATGGGTTGCTGCTCATGTATATAACAAGAGGAACTTCGGTAATTCCATTACTGTTATCAAAAAATTTTCCTTGCAATCACATAACTACCCGAGGAATGTTGATGACGATCTATTGTGTAGACACAAGATGTTGTTCTATATGAAGTGTTATGAGGTAACAACTAACTTTGTAGAGTCTTTCAACTCTAAATTGGGTGAAGCGAGAGAGAAACACATTTTAGTATTGCTTGAGGATATTAGAAGAAAAATCATGGTCAAATTGGAGAAAAGGAAGGAAGGTGTACAGAAATGAAAGAATAGCATATCACATGTTGTAATGAAGTTTATTGATGTAAGAGTAAATCAAGGAAGATTTCTTGATGTTAGAGCTGGTGGCCACATGAAATTTGAAGTAGGTCCTCTAGAGTTGTATAATGTGGTTGAATTGGTCGAAATGAGTTGTGATGGTATGACATGAGTTATTTCTGGTGTACCTTGTGCACAAGTTGTTGCTACCATTAGATATCATAGGAGGGATGCAACTGAATTTGTGTATCAGTACTACAGTAAGGATGCATTGTGCGCTCTTACTCAAAGAGCATTATCCAATACCTCATGTTTCTATGTGGCCTGAGTCGAGGTCGATTGAGATGGATCAACCACCACTCCATAGGATGCTTGATAGGCCTAAAAAACAAAGGAGTCCGAAGGAAGGTGAGTAAAGTCGTTTTCATAGGTCTACCACTGTGCGTTGTGGTTATTGTAAGCAACCTGACCATAACAAGAAAGGTTGCTTGCATAACAAAAACAGAGCTGGTGGTAAAGAGAAAAAGAAATTGAAGCCAAGAAAGAAAGTTGATGAAAGCTCTTTTACAACCCGACATTCAACTATTTTCAGAGCAATATTGCTCCTAATTCAGCCATATTTTACTTATACTCTTGTTCCACTTTTATGTATATTGCACTTCTATGCTTATTATACTCTTGTGCTCATTCCACCATTGTAGACTGAGCAAGGTAAAAAAAGCTAGAAAGCGGGCTCAAACAGGAGAAAAGAATGATGAAGCGCATGCGAGTTCATCCCAAAAGAGATGGAGAGTTGGTGGGGAGGAGTCAATAGGGAACTGACAATTGAAGTAGTCTATTTGTTTGGTTTTTGAGGACATAGTAGACTATAAGCACTAAATCCTTTTTTGAGAGGTTAAGTGAATTGCATATGGTTGTTTTTTTTTTATCTTAGGTGGGCTATGAGTGGTGAGTCATGTCTTTTGAACTTATACATGACCCATTTCAGCATTAAAACAGCTTAGGATTGGGTTGGTGTAATTGATTAAACAAGCAGCAGGTTAGTGTGATCGGTTAAATAGGCAGCAGGTTGTTGTTTTGATACAACAGTGGTGCAGGTTGGTACTTGATTAAATCTGAATTGTGTTTCAGATTATTTGATTGCAATAACATATTGTTGTTTTGATAAGAAAAAAAATGCAACAGGTTGGTGTAATTGGTTAAATAGGCAACAGGTTGTTGTTTTGATGAAAAAAATGTAAAAAAAATGTTGCATGTTGGTGTAATTGCTTAAATAGGCAACAAATTGTTGTTTTGATAATAAAAAAATGCAGCAAATTGGTGATTTTGATACAGGTAGCAGGTTGATGATTAAATCTGAATTATGTTTCAAATTATTTGGGTGTTTGTTGTTTGTTTTGATTGTAATAACAGATTGTTGTTTTGATTAAAAAAAATGCAGCAGGTTTGTGTAATTGTTTAAATATGTAGTAGAACGTGTCTGTTTGTTTTGATTTCTCTCTAGTTCCTCTTCTTCCAAGTTGTTGCCTTTTGTAAATCTGCAGCATCATACTAGTCATGTTGTGTAGTTGCTTGTTCTATAAAGTTGTTGTCTATTGTAAATGAACTACAACTACATACCACCAGCATGCATCATAAAGAGAATAGATAAGTCAGCATAATTTTAGCCACTTTTAAGTTTACCAAAATGACAAATGAGATAGACGAATGACTCAACGCTGAATGATTAAGAAAAAAAGCAGTATTCATGCTGAATTTGAGCATAATTCAAACGCTGAAATTACTTAATAAGAACAGACCGTACTACAATAATAACATACTACAAACCACATTCTGGTTTTCATTACTACAAGATACTGTGTTGTCATTAAGAACTACCCCGTAAACATTGTTTTCATTATTGCAAGACACTAAAATCCCCTTACAGACATACATTGATCTATCTATGTTGCCTTCAAGAACAATACTACAACAACCTCAATAACAACATAAAATAGAATCACAAGCTTAAACATTTCTCTTATAAACAAAAACAATCTTAAATATTTCACTCCTCATGTCGGTAGCTTCTTTGAGTACAATGGTCCTCATGTCATCCAACGCCTCTTTTAACTCTTTGATCTCCTCTTTAAGTGAGATATACTCATGGTTGACATCAGCCTGGTTCACCTCCTCACCGTACAAAGCAGGTCTCAAAAGGTGCAGGTTGTGTTCCACCTCATACCACCATTTGACGGATTTACACAGATCACATCGGTAGAACAATTTTCCACCATTTTTAGCAATGCTAGCAATCAAAACATTGGCATTCTTCCATGCATTTGCATTTGACACTGATAAAAAAAAACTTGTAACAACTCACTGAATAGTTTGATGATGACATGTCGATTAGCCTTGGCCTATGAATCAATCAACATCACACCACAATAATATTAGGGTTACTGCCTTCATATTACTTGACAAAATTTACACAACACTATTCAGCCGTTAGCCTGCATAAACTGAAGTTAATGAAGTAATTAAGGTATAAAATGGCAACAGGACAACACCGATCCAGCATTTAACATTGTATTCATATTCAACAAATGAGTAGGACAGTGACTTAATTCACAAACCATACAACAGTTCAATGAAGAGGCCAACGAATTGATTCATAGACCATACACAAACAAGAGGTTACACAGGTGCTCCAATTCGACACTACAGCCTCATTTGATCAAGAACCCTTATTCACGGACCATACTATCATGGACCAATTCGACACTACACCTCTAATTCGATCAAGAATCGAGAAAAGAGAGAAGCACATACCTTCAGCAGCTTGATTGATTCAACGTGCGCAACAATACAGAGAGGAAAATATTGGAGAATAAGAGGATAGGCTTTACGATTTGAGGATAGGTTGGGTGAGATGAAAGATAGGGTTTACGGTATTGGAGGAAATAGAAGTGGGTGTTGATGACAGGTCAGTATGTTATTTCCACCGTGGTAATATAACATGACAAGTCAGCATGTAATTACGTTTTGATAACAAAATTACGTTCAGGAGCTTGAAGTCGAAGACCCCATTATCTCATGGTGGTTATAAGTAATTATGATAAACACAAAGGGATAAATTGTATTAACCCTCAAGGGGTTGCCAGTAATTTTCTCAAAAATGTATTACTCTATTCTATTTTAAATTGGTGATATTTTAGCTCTTGACAAAAAAATTTAAAGGAAAGCAAATATACCATTTTACCTTTACTTTTAGAATTAAAATTTGAAGTAAATGAAAAAAATAGAGTTGTGAGGTAAAAAGATAAAGATAGAGTTGGAAAAAAATGATGAAAAGACCAAACATCTTATATTTTGAAAATAGTAAAACTAGCCAAAAACTCGTCTATCAAGAATGACATAATCTTAGTATTAGCAAATTGTACTATATACAGTTTGATCATTTTAGAAACCACCAATATATATGATTTAAAAGATATTTGATCATTGAAGAAAAAAACTAGATGTGAAATAGAATAGCACACATCTTTAAATGGATGACGGATCAATGATTAATGGATAATAAATCAGGTAATAGATGAAAAATTCTCCCTTGAATCCAATCTGAATCCATCACCCGGTTATTTATTTCACTTTCTCATCTGTCTATCATATTAGCGGGTATTCATTCAAAATTATCACCCCTGATCCCACTTCCGACTGTGGCTTCACGTGTTTATATCTACCGAATATTCCTTAGGCTTATTTTGTGTTGTTATTTTTTTAATATATTTGATGGCACATTTATAGTATTATGGTCCTTACATGAATCCAGCGTTCTGCTTCAATAACTCACGTGTAAAACAATTGAACCCAAAACAGCCGCTTGCTGCTGGGTAGCCCAGAAAAATAAAGGCCGAAGTAGTTGCATAATCAGTATTTTTGGGCATCGCGAGCCAACTTTCTGTCTGAAATATATCCTGCGGAAACCTAAGAAACCCCTTATCATAACTTTAGAAGTACCGAGTCATACATATGCGTACAAGTCCCAAATTCTATTTAGATCCCATATTAAAACGGAAACTAAGGATGCCTACTTCACTCGGCACGAGTAGCAAGTACATGCCACTAGAAAGAGTGACATAATTATGTACGACATGTTATCACGTGGCAAACTGGATCAAGAACCCGCTATACATCAAGCTAATCATCAAAACAAAGAATACTACAACTTCAAAACAATTACCTTCTTTCCATTTTCCCCAACAAACATTTTCTTCATGCCTGTATGTATTGTGCACCACACTGACGGAATACAAAATCTCCATTACACCTGTTCAGCAAAGTAAGAATAGAGGTAAGGACTGACTGCCATAGGCTCATAGCATTGGCGGGTCATTTAATTCAAAAAACAAGAGACGGCAGACAAAGGGACAGGGGGTCATTAAAATCCGATACAAGGATGCATCAGTACATCAAATTGATTTCAAAAATTCTTTTAAACCTATACAGGATAAGAACATTTAAAGGAATATCAGACAATATCACGCCCAATATACAAATATGTAGCACCCTGTACAGAACATGCATGAGGACCGTATTGACTCTTCCTATCAAAACGCATAGTATACTTGGAATATTTATTCAAGCACAAACTCATATAGATCGTTCACCCGCGTGCAACTTCGAGTAAAACATCCACACAACTTAATTTAACCAATCCTCCATACAGGGACACAAATAGGTTACAATAGTACCTATTATCATCTTGAAAACTGCCTTACCCTGGTGCTAATGCTTATGAAAACTATGCAGCATCAGAATAAATGCTCTGGCCCTCTGGGACCAAGCCAACCTTTTGATGCATATTGACTTTAGCAATTACAATCTTCAGATATTAGAAATCCACAATCTAGTCAGTGACACAGCTCTTAAACAGACATCATCAACTGAGATTGATCTGCAGACATGTCACAAGAAGCAATGCTACATTAGATTAGGTGCAACAATTTGCATACTGATAACAAATTTCACAACCGAATCACTTCTTTTCTTTTTAGCGGTCTATACAACAGTGACTGGAGACAAATTTCGAATGAAAAAAGGTTCTCAGACCATATTTGACATTTTGTTGAGCTTACCTCAACTGACCAAGGCTGAAATCATTGAACAATTCACAAGCACATAACAGACTAGCAACTCTGTTGGCATGCTCCTCAATTAACTTCACAACACAGCCAGCTGACTTAGAAAGAATAAGCCTGCCATGAAGAATATGATGCCTTGACCATAGCTCATACGTAACCATGTGGATAGCATCCTATTTGAGTTGGAAGTGAATTCCTTGGAGATGCTTTTGGCCTACGAAACATAAGAACAAAGAAAATAAATTAAGCATAAACAACTCAGGAATCTCCCCTCTTATTGTGTGTGTCTTCAGTGAGCTGTAGCATCAACTTTTCAAGAACTTAACATTCAATTCTATGCCCTTAAATAGATATTGCAATTTGGAAATATGTTACCCAACACAAAGCTATCACAATCAATGGACTCGGTTAGGAATTCTGACACGGTTAATCAAATGAGTCAATAGAGATGAGCCATCAATTAATCATTTTGGATTCATGTTAGACAGGTTCAACCCGTCTTCTAAACAGTCTGATCCATGATATTAACAGACACATGCCAAATTATGGTGAGATTTATATAACTGAATTACTGGTATTCAATTTTCTTTTCATTTTATTAGTATACTAGAAGCTAATATTTACATGAGATTGAATAATGTTGTCCGGTTGACATCATGTTTGTGTTCCGTTGTTTACTTTTCTAGCATCTTGGTTTGGGTCAAGCTCAACTCAATCAGTTAATGTGTTTGCAGAACTTGCTTGTAAGCCACACTGTCAAACGATACAAAGAAAGAATCAAGTAGGAAAAAAGAAAATCAACTGCTAAGATGCAAAGAGCACCTTCAATGAAGACAGACATGTACTTCCAAGTATAAAATCCAGACAGCAAATACAGCTCAACTCCATGCTCAGTTTCAAGGATAGACAGACAAGATCTCTCTTGAATATAGTAACGCTAATCAAACAGATGCAGTGTTATAGTTATATCTGATCTATCATATCAGAAGCAACTAACCACACCCTTGTCATGGTCTTTAAGATGAAACTGAAATCAGATGCATCATAGCTTGCCAAACAAATCTATCACAATCTGATGACGCGTAAGAATAGACATTTTGATAGCTTCTTGATTTCAAAACTTCATGTGTCAAACATGCTAGTATTACAAAGACGCTATACCTGCACTAGATAGTGTAACGTAGCCTCACAAATTCGTCATCGGGTATAGCCTCACAAACTGCATATGTCAAAATTCGTCTCTCCCTCAAGTTCTTCGCCAATCAAGGACATTATTGAAAGGCAATTTGTTGCAAGTCTGAAAGAATCAAAGCAAAAAAAAAAAAAAAACTGAAATGATAAACAGGAATACTACAAAAAAAAAGAAGCAAGAGACGCCAGCTCTAACCACATTTTCATTTGGTCAGTGAAAATAGAGGTGCAAGGCCGTTTTTTCAAAATTAGGGCCAACGGTTTCCAGCTCCATCCACAAAATCTTAAGATGCCTAACATATCACATTAAATTATCTTTGAAGGAAGCATTGAATACAAATATTTAATTATAGTGAATATAAGTACTATATTAAGATAATTAACTAAAAAGGATTCCTATCATACAAGATAGTAAAAAATTTACCTGGAACACAGCCATAACAAATTGAGTCTGTCATACGATACTATTGACCTGAAAACCATCAGGGCTTATGCAGCACTTAGCCCTAATAGTATATCTTCAGATACTAAAGGCCCAGTTTCAACTTATATTCAGTTATTTGATATGTCAAGTTTAGTATCATTTTCCTAGACCATGGGTTAAATAACTATGATTTTGGAGCTTCAGCGTCCGGCCCATAATCCCACAGTTGTCCTGCATAATTCACCAACGTAACCTAGATAAGCACAATAATAACCCAAGTCAATGTAGGTAAACAAACAATTTTATTTCCCAAACCAAAACATGGATGAGAAGATAAAACCTTGGTCTGTCAACCGAGCATGAGAATTCTTATTATTCACATCTATTCTTGTACGTGGCTGAAGATCAACTCAACACCCCAACAGATTCAGGCTTCCTTCCACTCCACATGGTGACATCCCTGATTATGCACTGCAAGTTATTTTAACAAATCCCCGTCATACTTAGCCTATTAGTACAGTAGATCAAATTATAGAAAAGTAACACACTCAAAGCTGCATAATAAGACGGCCAAATACAGTAGAGCAGCATTCCCAAATATACCAACAAGCACAAATAAAAAACAGATCAGACAATTTTAGTTGGGGTGCACATAAGACAAGTACATTAAAAACACAACTTTGCTGTACAGCAAGGTACTCCACCGCAAATCCTATGACAGAGTTCTCTTCACAGGGACACTGACTTGTGAAAATTAAGTATCTACATTAGATATAGGTGGCATGTAAAAGAAAATTAATGACTCTGGTATTTTAAACACAATTAAAAGTGGTTAACTACAGTGACTTCTAAGTAAACCCCATATATAGTGAAAAGCTACAGGACTTCATATCAAATAACACTAGTTAAACACTCATAGGGAACCGACGCTAAAGCAAACTCTTACCAGTAACACATCCATGATGAATAAAGTCAACTATTAACACACTGTAACCTGAGAGCTACTGGGGTAAATACGGAATTATGACCCGCAAATATTTCTTCTGATCTGGGACACCAAATGCCGAACTGCTCTATTATGCTCTAGATGTCAATTTCTGTTTCATTTTTTTTTTCCAGACCTGGCCCAACTAGCCCTGACTTCATAGTTTTAAGGGCCACGACAGGAGATCATAATGATCCTGCCGAATTATCATGTATTGTTAGAGCTCATAATAAAAGAGCTACCTCGCATGTGGAGGGATGAAAAACCCACCATCAGATCACCTCAGCAAGATAGCGGATACATACGATCAGTATCCCAGTTTCCAAACAAACCAACAAACACAAAGGTAAATCATAAATACTCTCGGAGGATGAGGGAGAGGGTGATAAGTTAGACAGAAATTATTTAAGATGTGGCCTGGCTGCGAGGGAGATTCTACAAGTACTTGAATAAAAGAGTCCTCTCTTCATCATCAATGTATTAATCAAGAAAAATGATTACCCAGCTAAAGCATTATCCTCCAAAGTAAGCATAATACATACTACCAATAAAATAGCCAGTGTGAAAAGAAACAGCTTACTTTCATGTTAGGCACTCTCTGTATCAAAAAATCATTAACAGTCCACTTCAAAGGACTACGTATACACCAATTGTCTACTACTAGGTTTCATGGTTCCATTTACAAACTGATGAAACCGTGTATAATTGATTCTCAGTACACAAAGACTAAATCTGGAAATGAACTGATAAGGTAACAAGATAGAAAAGGAAAGATAAAATCAGGATAAAACCAGCCTAATCAGGGAAACCCTGCCTATTCCTCTAAGAGGCCAAAAAACGTGAATATTCTAGTTGATCCTTAAGCTAAAGCTACTCCTTCCTTAAAAAGCCAATACTAGAAAGAGTTATCTTGGGTAAGGGGCAACCACTAGTTATTCCCAAAACTGCCCTCAGCCCTCCTTTTTTGGTCCTATCACAAACTCATGAAAGCGACAGCTTATCCTTCTTTCCAGTTTATACCAAAGCACATAGATACATACGTACAAGTGATTTGATGGTGCATAGTGTCTACAGACAGCTCTGGTCAATATCAAATAAGATAGGTTACAAGCAATCTAGCAGGTCAAGATCAGCATGTATCTATCACAAGAACACTAAGTCATCATCATAAGTTTAAAAGCCATGAACATGTAAATTGAACATTGTGTAAAAGATGATAGAGTGCTAGACACTTGCCTTTTTTCTGAAATTTCAGAGCTCAGGCATGACTTCTGTGTCATTCATCACATAAAGAAATCAATAGGATACCATTGACTCATGTATGTTTTGCGCAAACAGCCCCAGGCAACATTGAGTAGGTAGAAGGGCTAGGTTGGCAACCATTGTTCTCCATGACCCTGAGCAGGTCAAAGCACCCCTCTATATAACCTCCCTTGAGCAACCCATCAATCAAAATCTTCCATGCCACATTATCATTATTATAACCACAGCGAAGCAGCCTGCAGAAAGCAGCATTTGCCTCTGCTTCGTTTCCCTTCTCATATAGGCCACAAATTAGCAGCCCATAGGACTCTAGATGAGGAAGCTGATCTTTACTAACCAACTTTTCAATCCAACATGAAGCTTCTTCAAACATTCCCATCATACAACAACATTTAATGAGAGAATTTATGACATCTTCACAGGGAGAGATACCTTCTTGCGTCATGTGATTGACCATCCTCAAAGCTTCACTTACCCTTCTATTTTGACAAAGTGCAATCACAAGAGTTCTATACATCCCAAGGCTCACTACAATACCACGAGCTTGTAAGTTTCTAATAAGTAACAATAGAGTCTCAAAGTCGACTATCCTCCAAACATTAGCAACAACGGTGTGGATAGATGGCAAGTTGGAATCAACCATTTCTTTTGTCGGTTGATTTTTATTCATCAAATACTTTGTCAATAGAGAAAAAGTAATCTGAGAAGGGTCACATCCAGCACCCACCATACGCTTCATAACATAATATGCATCATTTAGTGAGCCCATACGCCCATACCCATTAATCAAAATAGTATAAGTCACCACATCAGGCAGAATACCGATAGCATTCATTTCAGCCATCAATTTCTCTGCTTCACCTAAACGGCCCAGATCACAATAAGCCTGTACAAAAGAAGTATACGTACAAACATCAGGCTTAACTCCTAAAGAAACCATCTTTTGAAGAACCCCAAGAGCTTGAACAACAGAACCATCATTGAGAAGTCCTTTAATGATAATGGAATAGGTAATGGCATCAGGTTTCCCATTTGCAGTCGGCATTCTATCTAGCAGTCGAGAAGCCTTCTGCATCTTCCCCTCTTTGGACAGACCATCAATCAGGATGTTATAAATACATGTGTTGGGCGTAAAGCATGCCCTGATCATTTTGCCAAATAAGGCTAGGGCAAGATCAGGTTTCCCCACTTTACAGTACCCATCAATCAGGGCTGCAAATATTACTTCATTTGCCATCACACCTTTGTCCTGAAACGAGTCAAATAAAAGATGAGCATCTTCTAGTCTTCCCATCTTGCAAAGAGAATCTACAAGACTGCTTAGAGTCCACTGGTCAGGCTCCACCCCAACCTCCTTCATAATTGAAAGAATCCTAAAAGCACTATCAAACTGGCCTTCTTTACAATGCCCATCGATTAATGAGTTATATGTAACCAGACTTGGAGTCAAGTCTCGTTCACGCATCTTACCAAAGAGCGCCATTGCAATAGGTGTCTGTTTACGCCTGCAAAACCCGCAGATCAACTCATTGTATGTGCGTACATTTGGATTGCAATCTTTCAACTTCATCAATTTGAGAATCTCCTCCAAGGCATCATCAATCTTTCCGTCCTTGCAATAACCATTGATCAGGGCATTATAAGTCACTACAGTTGGAACCAATCCTTTCTGAGACATATCATCAAGTAACTTTCTGGCATCTTCAAGCTTGTGCTCTGTGCAAAGGCCATCAATCAACACTGTATAAGTATGAGCGTTAGGCTGACAACCTCTCCCTTTCATTTCTTTGAACAACTTCATTGCTTCTGCTCTTCTACCAACTCCACACAACGCTTTGATGAGAACGGTGTAAGTTCTGACATTTGGCTGGCAATGATCAGACTCCATTTCAGAGAATAGCTTAATAGCCTCATCCAATCGTCCATCCTCGCACATACCATGAATGATATAGTTATAAGAGACTTCATTCCTTTTACACCCCTTCTGGGGCATCAAAGCGAACACCTGAAATCCGAAGTCCACATTCTTATTCCTACAATGCCCCAAGATCAGAGACGAGTATGTATGAGTATCAGGATCCAACCCAGCCTGTATTATATTGCGAACGAATGACTCGGCCTCTTCCACTCTTCCCAGCTTACAGTACCCGTTAATCATTGTATTGTATGTATAGATATTTGGACATATTTGGCAATCAAGAATCAGTCTATATACACTCTGCATGTCGTCAATGAGAAGAAATCGACACAGACACATCAACATTTCATTGTAACACTTCAGATTAAGTTTGAATTCGACTTGGCCTTCGCCGCCACCTTCACCGTCACCCTGATTCAACTTCAACAAAACATCCACCACGAATTTAATCTCGCCCTCTGTCACACAGCTCTTGATCATTGAAATCCTAATCTTCTCTGCACTCCCGAAGATCCTTGCTCTGACCAGAATCCTAAGTAGCGAGTAATGCGATCGAGCATTGTGCCGGAAGCTGGGGCGCCGGGCAAGGAAATAGAAGAAGCTGAGGGCTGTGCGTGGATGGAGGTTGTGCCGATTGAAGAGAGACATGACATGGGATGGAGAAATGGATGGGAGAAGCTGCCTCAGGGAAGGACGCCTCTGCCAATCAGGAAGAGATAGGATTGAGTACAGCTGAGAGGTTACGGGATCGACAGTGTCAGGATCCGACGCCGACGACGAGGTGGAAAGGGAATCGGTGGCGGTGGAGGCCGAGGCCGAGGCGGGATAGAGGAAAAGGAGGCTAAAGGGGTGGTGATAAATGAGAGGAGCAACTCACATGATTGAAATGCTGAAGCCAACTGAGGCATCATAGGACGCCGGGCGCCCTGGAAGATTCTGTGCATCAACGGCGTCAGACGGAATTTTCTTTTAGTGGATAAGAGGGATGGCGAAACCCGGCGATCGAGATAGAAGATGCTACGCCGCGGTAGTGATGAACGCAGTGGCGATGATGGTGGCGGACGGTGTTCTGTTCATCTGAAGGTGGTATTGGGAGAGATCTCTCAGGCGGAAAGAGCCCGTAGGTGATTTTCGGCTTTGCCATCTGCTAATTATGTTGGGCTGAATTGAACTTGTTTGGGCTCAATTACTGTATCAACCTCCCTTCTGGAGGAGCTAGAGAGGCCCCAGCAATTTAGGTGGTCTTCTTCCTGGAGAGCACACGCCGGTCGCTATAAGAGTCGTATAATAGGACAGACTCGCCTGTGTTTCGAAGACCTAGAAATTATATTCCATGTATTTTACCTGTTCTAGGTTAATAGATGTAAAAATTTACTGAAAATAATGTTCTTAGCTAAGCTAGTGAAATAGTCATTAAAAAAACGAGTGATAAAATAAGATAAATATTTTATAATAAAAAACATAATATTTAAATGTACTCTTATGATTGCTTGTATCTTTTTCGTTAAAAACGACATAATAATAATACATGTGAATCTAAACATTAACTAAGTTATATATGTTTAAAATAAATTCAAGGATTATCAATTGAACACAAAGATGTATTGAATTTTAAATTGGATTGTTTTTTTTTACACATAATTTTTTTTAAACCACAGTAATATTCAAGACATGTTATAATGTACCGGTGTAATTATTTTTTTCTCAAAACAAATGTCCATCAGCATAAACAATTATAATATACAGTCATTATAAAAGATGTTAAATGTTATTTTCCGGTTACATTCTGCTAAGTCTTGGTAAAAGTTATAGGCATAGTATTGCATTGTTGGAAACTTTTTATTTTAATTTGTTTAAATCCTCTGCAACTTTATTTTTTTTAATTAACTGTTATCCATCGGCACAAATGTAAAAATACCAAATATTGTTATTAAATACTTTACATATTACTTTGAGTTACATTCAATAATATGCTGTATTGGTTGAAGATCTAGATTTCATTACGATTACCGAAAAAAAATACTTTCATTCCGTTAAAACATATTGAAACACTACTTACTAAAAAAATCATGTACACGTTATGTACCATCTCATCTTATAATTTTATTTTCACCCACCCTACCAAAGTCTCACTAAAATCCTTTCCTATGATGTCAAAGTTTTCGTCGAACCCCCGCATTGTCGGACCACCACGAACCATCGTTACCGTTTCAAAAAAATATTTTCACCTGATGTTGTGATTATGAATCTTGTATTATTTTTATCAAAAACAATTACATTTAAACTAGATCTAAAAAAACTAAAAAAAAAAAGCTCAAAAGCTCTGATAATGGAATTCTTCCCACTTGCCGGAAATGCATATTTTTCTTCTTAGGCGCCGTTCGATGGGAGCGATTAGGATTTTAAGCTGCTTTTAAAAAATATAGAGAATATCTGTCAAGATATAATTGGTTTAAATTTTGTAAAGGGTATGTGTCTGGTCACCATTGCTTAACCACAGAGACCTTTATTGTAACGCAGTAATACTTGCGTTTGCTCGCTGGGAGCGAACGACTCCATAGTGTGTCACGATTTTGACCCCATTCATTCACAATATTAATGTTGTAAATTGAAGATTAATGCTATAAATTGTCAAGCTTTGAAGGGTCCACGCAATTCTAACAGATTCCACAGTCACGAATCGTGGATCTCATAGCTGAAAGATAGAGGTCAGTTAGCTGCGTTTGGAAATTAAGCCACATCCAGCTAGTTTCTTCTTGTTTGTCAATTACAAGCTTGCCCCTTCTTTAGCTCTGACCGTACATTATCATCCCTACTCCATCAATTGCGCCACATTACTGAAGATGGGGAGCAGTAGTTGTCAATCGGCTTCATTGATGAAGCTCTCCTCTCAAGGCAGCATTGCGGTCGAGCAAATCCAGTTCCCCAGTACTGGTAGCAACCGTCAACTTTTTGCAACAGGAGCAGTATGTGTCCATCATCAACATTGATGATACTGTTGTTATCTCCCCATATAGTTTAAGCGTGGGGTGGTCATCATTTTTGCATTCAATTACTGGAAGTACTTGAGTTGTTGACACAATCCATTCATTGTTGTCTAACGAAGGGCAAATCTAAGTTCACTTCAACCGAATTTGGCTAGCTGGCACAATAAATTTCAACAGCTTCCGTAGTTGCTCGTTTGAGGAGACATGAGTCCATAAAAGAGAACCTATTCCACCATCAATAAACACATTGCAGAAAGGAGGTAAGTGGTTGTTTGCTTCTCTGTTATTCTCTTCATTGACTTCTATTCAATTTTCTTACTCCATCGGGTATGTAATGTTCAGGTTACTATCCCTTTCGCCTAGCAACACCCTATGAAGAAGGTTATATTATTGATTGTGTACTGCTACAGGAATCTGAAAGGAGGTAATTCCTGGTTTTGTTTTCAGTCACTTTGTTCATACACAATCACGAATCACTAATTTCTTTTTTGTTCACAACCCATTTTTAAGGTTCTAGTTTATTACATTAAGAACATGTACGCTGATATTGTCCATTTTAGTAGAATCAAACGAGCAAAGGAATATAGATTTCTAACACTTTCTGTAAGAATAATGCCAGTCATAACAAAACTTGTGAACCCAAAAAATATATTTCATTTTGTATCCGTTGCTATTGATGTGTTGTTATTGAATGCTACCTTGGTTGAATCATGATGTAAATAATTTTGAAGTAGATTAGGTGTGGGGAAAGGAAATGATGGTGACAAAGGGAAATGTAAGAAGGTAGCAAAGGATGATGATAAGCCTAGGAGAACTAAGTTTTTAGAAGAAATTGTTAGCTCCCATTTATTACCTGGGAGAACTAAGTATGACTGGACAAATAAAAATGTTAAGCTGCTGATAAGATTGTTAGTTGAGGAAGCTCAAATCCAGATAGGTAGAGGTGGTAGTCTAATAGGCTTTCAGCATAGATGGGGCAACATAACTGAAAGATTCAACAAGTCCATAAAAGGTTTGGACCATGTTGATAGAGCTACACTGAAGAACAAGGGAGACACACTTAAGGGAGGGTGGAGGAAAGGGAAAGATCTCACCCACAAACAAACTGGTCTTAGCTGGAATGAGGCAGGAAACTGTTGCACTTACCCACCAGAATGGGTTGCAAGAAAGGCTCAGGTACATAAACAGTTGCTAATGTACTTGAAACACTCACTTCATGTTAAATATTTATTTTGTGTGCTTACATTAGAGGTTGACAGTTAGCTTGTTAATTTTACTGGAAAACAGATCCATGTACAAGTTAATAAACTCAAAATGGCCAGCTCATTTGGTTGATGACATGGAGCTGATATGGGGTCAGTCTTATGCTACTGGAGAGTTGAGGGTAACTCTTGATGGAACTGCACCAGTACAGTTTGAAATTGTTGATTCTGATGAAGGTGTTTTTGATGAAACTACTGTTGTTGATCAGAATTAGAATGCTACCTTTGGAGTACCATATACTGGTTGCAACAGTGGTACTTCATCTTTTTTTACCTTACTGCAGCAGCTGAGTTAGGTGCTAATCTCACTGCCTCGGCCTTTCAAGGGTCACAGTTTGGAGGTTTAGTTGAAGGTAGTTCTAATGGTTTCATCACATGGATGGGTAATGAAAGTGCTATCCTTGGTGCTGAAATAGAGGTGCCTGAAACAGCAGAGATTGAAAAGGCACAACATAAGTAAATAGATTTAACCACTGATAAGGAGAACAAGCCACCACAGTGGGATAATCTTATGCGCACTACTGTTGGTGCGGTACTACATGAAGGTATGAGAAACAGACTCCATGTCCTCAGCAACCTAGTGAAGTTAAGAAAAAGTCTAAAGGCAGCAAAGGGCATTCAGCTCATATTGAAGAATTAAAAAATCTTCAATCTAGTATTGATAAAACTCTAGCTCGCTGTAACGAGATGTTAGCAGGATTGGATGCTATGGACTTTGGGCCAAACACCATTATCATGTATGTGCAAGAGGCTGCAAGTGTTATCAGGGGCATACCAGGTTTAACTAGGGATGAAGTTACAAATGATATGGTTATGATTGGTTCTAGAAGCCATAGGGCAGTCCTTATGACACTAGTTGATGAGGAGGAGATTGCAAACTGGGTTCGATATCTGCACAACAACAGAAGCAGTGATCATTTCAAGGGTTGAGAGTTATATGCAATGGCTGACATTACTTTTTGGGATACATTGTTGTATCTGTCCTTATTATAGCAGTGATGTAACTGCATAAAAGCATGTTTATTAGGTAAGATGGTTGTCATCTGTTTAGTGACTATCACTAGCATATTTAGTCTAGTAAAATGTTAGTTAGATGCCACAAGCCCCAACTGTTTTTGAACATGTTTTTGTAGTTGGTGTGTTTTTAATTCCAAACGTGGCAAATGATCTACTATGTAACCAAGTGAAGAGCATGTTGTTCTGTTAGGTGATATGCACCTATCTGATGTAGTTCAGTGTTTTAAAAGATAAGTTGTTTGAGTTTGTTCAATATATAATTAAACTGATTTCATTTGGTTACATACATCCATGAATTCCCATGGTGTACTGGTTTGATTTTCATTTATATATGCACTTACTTTTTGTCCTTATATTAGGATGGCCACTCATGCAAACAAATTGCAAATGATGAGATTACTAGGAAGGAGGTTGAAGGACAATAAAAGAGATTCTTAAGTTCAAAATTCTGCATGTAGTTGATCAGTACTACACTGCTTTCATTAGAACACTAGCCAAACAGAAGATTAAGCATGTATAGGCTCATCACTCTGTATCTGTTATGAACAAAATGAAGAGAACTTATTGCGACTTCTGTATGAGAAATGGCTTTATAGATGAAATATATCTTATGTTCATAGAACTGAAGATGACATGGAATTTGTCCCTTGCAAGCCATATAGAGGACGTTCTTGTTGGAACCATGAAGCCAAACTACAAAGAGTTGTTAATGAGGGAAGGGAAGATGACAGAAAGTATGGCTGTTGCGAAGTTACGTATGATCAGAGGTTTAACTGAAGAGGAATTTAAATATGCAACTTGTATGATACAGACATACGATTATAGGGATTTGTTTGAGATTTTAAAAGATGATGAAATAATTGACGTAGTAAGAATGATGATGAATTTAGGGTGCAGTCCTACTGCAGTGAGTGAGTGATTAGTTTTTGTAATGCTAATTATTTTTTACAATGTTCAAAACAGTTACTATTATGGCTTTGTTTAAGTTACAATTGAAGAGTCACTTGCATCCCTTCTGTTCATAGATAAAGTGCAGCTTGGTTCAGTACAATTTTTTATGTAACACTTACATTTACATAACTGTTGCAAGGTTGCCATGATCAGACTAACTACACAATAGTTATATAGAATCATTGAGGAAATTGAAGACGACCCACACCAATTGAGGCAGCTATGCAATGCAATTGCCTTGAACATAATAGAACTGGAGAAGAGACCCATAGCATATATGCAGATATTAGCAGGGAAATTGAACATACCCCCTAGAATTCCTATGCATACTTCTAGAATGACTGGTAAAGATTGGGTTAATGAGTTACTAGAAGGCCATCTTGTTCGGTGTTTCAATGCCCTAAGGATGAACAAAAGACACCTTCTTAACACTTTTTCACTTTCTAGAGTATAAGTACTACGTGAACAACAAAGCCTTCATATCAGTCAAGGAAATAACTACTTAAGAACATTAAGCCATAGATGTGCAAATTAAGATACAATGGAGAGGTTTCAACACTCATGTTCATCTGTTTCTGTTCATTTTAGTGATATTCTGCAAGTTGTTGGCCAATTAGGTAAGGACCTAGTTAAACCGAGGGATCCACTATTTTGTACTACTCCTACACAGATAACTGAAAAACAAAGTACTTCCCCTATTTCAAGTGATTGTTCATATCTTTGCTTCTTATGTCATATATCATATATGTTATATGAAAGATTGGCACTATAGAGTTAAATAACAGAACTGTGTGGGTGCGCTAGATGGTTGTCATGTTGAGCTCATGTTTCCAGAGAAGGAAAGAGTTAGATTCATTATCATAAAGGGAGTTACAACCACTAATATCCTTGATGTTTGTGATCTTGATTTGCTATTCATTTTTGTATGTGCTGGTTGGGAAGGATCTGCTCATGACACAAGAGTTTACATGAATTCAATCAATGAACCTTCTTAGAACTTTCCAAAACCATCACCAGTTTTCTTACTGGATTCTTAAGTGCTTCTGTACTTCAAAACTTGAGCACAAATGATGATGTTAGTTACTTTTTTGCATGCATACTAACAAACATGTTGTTACAGGAAATTATTATCTAGGTGATAAGGGATATCCAGATCGTGAAGGGTTAATGACCCCACATTCAAAAGTAAGATATCATCAGTCAGAATTTAGGGCCGAGAATCCAAGAGATGGTAAAGAGCTATTTAACAAGTGTCATTCATCTCTACGATCTGCTATAGAATATCCTCCGGAGTCTTAAAGGCTAGATGGAAGATTCTGATGAAAATACTGAGCTATCCCTTGTTGAAGCAAATTCAAATAGTTGATGCATGTTTTGCATTGCATAACTTCATAAGGCTTAGCAAGTTCGGGGATCCATGTTTCACACTTATTGATTCTTCCCCAATTTTGTGCCACTGGTGGATGATACAAAATCAGATCCATCAACCACAGTAAGATGTTCTGAAGGCAACAACACATCATCACAAATGGAAAACCCAAGACATGGTTAGACTTAAAAGTTGAGTTGACAACGCAGATGTTAACAAGGAGGGCAAGAGCAGTAGTTTAACATCTTTGAACTACGAATTTTACAGTATGAAACATGTATGTTTATTAAATTGGATCTTACTTGCTATGATGTATTGTTAGTAGGGTTGGATTTGTCTAATTTAGTGTTAGCATCAGTGTAATTTTTATAATTCTGTAAAATTGAAACATCCCAGCATATATTGAGAAGACTCTTTCTTCTAATGGTTTGACAATAAGTTTTTCATTCTTGTAATACTCTATATTTTGAGAAAAACTAAACTACCTTACAGTGGTAGTACAGACAAGCAGTAATTCCAAAAAGGTAGACAATGTTGTCATTAAGATCTAGATTAATGTAATAATAGATATTACAAGGTTCGTCCAATACAATAGATTTGCCTCACTGATGAGTGTCCAAATGAGCATGTTTTAGTGGTGTATTTCATATGTTTTATCAACACTTTTCATGCTCATTTCTCCACTCTAGCTAGTTTTCCTCTACTTTCGTGTTTTATTGGTGTTTTACAAAATTATTGCTGAAACATAAGGAATAACATAGCTAGGAATAAAGTAGACAAAATTACAAACGCGTGGGCGCAAACGGATCCAAAATCGGAGCTAAAACGAAGAAGATGCAACGTTTTGAAGACTAGTCTGCCTCGGACCGACCCACGGTGGGTCGGTCGGAGGTTCCGAGGTCGGAAACGGTCCCGAAATTGCTATTGACTTTGACCGACCCTAAGTGAAATACCCCTAACCATTAAGTAATTAAATAATGGGAAATAAATATTATTTGGGGGATTATGAAATCCTAAAAGAAAGCATGAACACTTAGGCGTTAAAAACACACCTAAACTCCTTAAGGTCAAAAACGTGCATTAAGCCAGACCTTAAGCTAACCATGGTATATAAACTATAAAACTCATACCAAGTCAATTAAGGAACATTATATGACCTTTAAAACATAGGACCTCATCTACAACTGTGTAAAAATGCAAAAGGCCCGGGAGAGTCAACACACCTCCCTTAAGGCCCGAAAAGCCCCGGAAACACCCGGAAATACTTTATAAGATGAAATAAATCATTACAATTCATTCCAAATGCACCATAACACTTTGTTAAACATATAAGATGAAGTCCTCACGCCAAATTCTCAATTAAACGCAAAGTGCTCGGAGGAACCTGTTGGGGGCCCTATAAACCCCCGGGAATGCCCCGGAGAAGTGCCGAAGTGGCACGAACTCCTATATAATCCATTCTTAGAGTTCCTATCATCATTATTCATCATTTTAAAGAGAATTCTCGAGCTACTTTTGCAAAAATACATAAAGTGGTCGGGGGAAATTCTTAACGCTCCTTGTTTTGGCCCGAGAGTGTCCTAGTAGCCCGGAAATTGTGTCACGATTTGGTATAACCTCATATAACTCAATGTAACACCTTATCATATCATTATTTGTCATAAAAAATGTTTATAAACACTTGGAACTCGTTGGAACAACTTATTTTCCAAAAAGTCCTTAGAGCACAAAAACGCACTTTCGGGTGCCGTAAAAACGCGTTCTACGCTATTACCTTGAAGTTTTTGAGGAGCCACGAGTTGGGAATCTAAAATGGGGATGAATTGACCATCTTAATCAATCAAAGCCAGTGCTAAACTCATAGCACAAGTAGGGCCGAAAATTTGGTCAAAAAGTACTATAAAATTCAACATTTACCTTAGTAACTTTCATCTTTTACCTTGGTATAAATGTACCAAATAAATGTTGTGACTTATAACATGTTACAATATGATCTTAATGTAATATAATGTGACAAAGACCAAGTTGAAAATCAATCCCACAAGGTTATACATGTGGCAGATTTTTGTAGTCAAATAAACAAGATTTTTGCTTTTGAAAAGCCATGGGAATATGATGACTCATCCTCCCACATGCCATGTGACATTATAACAAGAGAATCTCAGTCCAAGATGGTCTCTCATTGCTGAAAACCTGCAGCAAAATAACAAGGAGATTAGCTTTTGTAAGACATGAATTTAATACATAAAGCTAAATTCTAGATCTACTTTAGTCACATGTGGTATTAGTCTAATATATGTCCATGAATCAACTTGTTCTCCAGCCAAGGCTGCCGAAAATAACCAAGGGAAAAGGGAGATTGATTGCTGTATAATAATCAAAGTAAGACATCTACCTAATTAAGCTTAGTTCCTTGTCTTCAACAAACAAAATCAAGTGGCTACCTACAACACCATTGCCGTGAGCCTACAAGAAAACAAGACAAGATTAGCATTGAAAATTCAAAAGAAATGACCTTACCTAACTTCCTAATATTCTTGACTTGTCACCTTGTTTCAAGTGGCACACAAAGCCATTATTTTCCTCCTTCCTTCATGTGGCCGAAAGTAGTGTTGATTGGGAGGCTTTATGGAGCCAAGAATCAAAGCTAAACAATTCAGGAAAAAGCTTACCTAAAATGCCTAACCAAGTTGATCAATAAACAAAGCCAAATCAGATTTTCAATTCCCTTCCTTGCCTTTCTCTTAATTCCATACGTAGCTTAGCATTCTCTTTTCTCATCTCTTGGCCGAATTGGTAAGGCTCTCTCTTCTCTTTTCTTTCTTCCCTTAGTCATCTTCTTCTTGTGAGCTTCAAGCTCCATTAATGGAGATTTAACCTTAAACTCCATTTTTGTGTCAACTTCCTAGCAACTTCCATCAAGTCTTGAAGCAAGAATCATCCTAGCAACCTTGCAAGAATTCGCCAACCATTTGTACTCCAAGGAGTTGTCTTGATTCAACATCAATCCAAGGAGTAATCAAGGTTAATCTAAGGTATTAACATGTTTGCAAATCCTAGTAAATACCTAAGCTTATGTCCATAAATTCTAGCTTCTAAATCAATGTTCTCTTCATCATTTCATGAAGGAAACTTGGATCTCCAATCATCCTAAGGTGTGCCGAAAATTCCTTGACAAACTACTTAAGGTAAACTCTTATAAACTACTCCAAATCTTACTTAGAAATCCTTGTTAGAAGTCTAACACTTGGATCTCCTAAATCCATGTATGGAGGCCTAAAATTCTACATCAGTATAGCATTGGAAGAGCTTGGAATTCAAGAGGAAATCAAGTGCAAGAATCACCTTGATTTTAAGAGTAAGTTTCAATAACTAGATCTACTAAGTTTAAGTTTGATTTAAGCTTCAAACTTTAGTACAAATTTATGTACAACCCTTAGTTAAATTAGAGCTGAAAACAATATGATATATTATCAAGAAAATAACTTATAACATACAAGGTATGATTATTACCTTAAGATATAATTTTTGTGTCACAAAATTAAATTATGATGCATAAATATTTAGGCCGAAATGTCTAGGAGATAAATGCTTAATTTGGACTTATAATCATCCTAAGTCATTAGCATAATTTTTAGAAGTGTTATATGGCTTATATGCATTTATATATACTTATTATAAGATATAAATCAAGTTTTAAAACCATATGGTAAGTTATTGTTGAAACCGAGAATAAAATGGTTCATTTGGTGATTTTTGAAGAATATAAGTATATTAACTTATATTATAAATTTTGGGAATATTAAAAAAAACTACAAGTATTTAAATGGATAGTTTATTAAGTTATGTGGCTAAAATGTAAATTTTGAAAAGTTTGGGGTATTAATTATGAAATTAGGCTTTGGTCAAAGTGTTGACCAAAAACTTTGGGTTAAAATGATTTATGACATAAAATATTAAGTTTGTAAAAGTTTTGGGGTGAATATGTAATTTATAAAAGTTTATATGTAAAACCGAATTTGATATAGGTCGAAATCATAAATTGTAGAAATATAAGGGTCATTTTGGTATTTAAGGTAATTAAATATTAAAACTATAGTTTATAAGTGAATATGTAACTTATATAAAGTTTTTGGGGTTAAATTATAAATATAGGAAAGTATGTGTTAAGACCGAAAGTTTATGTGGTTATTTAGTCATTTACAAAAGTTAATGTGTTCAATATATAAATACCGAATTTATGAGGTTGGTTTTGTGATTCAATAAATTAAGGAATTAAAACTAAGTAATATAACGTATTTTGGAGTATAATGTAAAGTTTATAAAATAATTGTGGTTATAATAAAAATAACCAAATTGTATTAATATATAGAATAAGTAAAAACAATTATGAGTATATAATTAATGAGATGAAGATATACTATACGGTGGAAATTCATTATCACATGTAGTTGTTACATAAAATAACAAACTGATAACTACCTCGAACCACTGTTCAATAACTGGAGAAATTAAAGAACATACGGGGTTAGTATACTACGGGTATTAGTTCTGTATCAACAGTACTATAATAGTTAGTGCTAGTCGTATTAACGTTACCCGGTATTTGCATGTACATATAACAGCGTTACGGGGAGAAATTACAGAGCGAGAACTTTCACACTAGCAACTGTCACGGTGAACGGTATGTTAATTGTGTGGTCTGAATGTCCTAAGGATTTTCCTGAGGTCCAGACGTGGTGTGTTTAATTGTTAAGAGCAATATCTGTGATTTATGTATATGATCTTGTAAACTGTACTGCTCGACACCATTGCGTTTTATTTTATGCGAACGTCTTATGACTGGAAGTTTATACATCTAAACTCGAACAAGACTAGATGACCTTTAGGTATTATGAGAACCTAACTGACGGTCAATTGTCATAGTCTTAAACTCAAGGATTGGATCTTGTGTCATTGATTAAAGGACTAACTTACATAAAGATTTGAAAGAGAGGAATCCAGCTAGTTTCGACTATCTGGTTGAGCAGCGTGATCACTACGAGGGACTACTATCAAGAGTCACTCAAGGGAATTCATACATCCACATTCGATGATGGCAGAGGGCACTACTGTTGGTGCAGGCTTCAGCCGAATTGGACGCCTTTAAGGCAAATAAGTAATCCAGGGCCAAAAGGTCAGCTGGCAACGGTTCCATTATTTGGGACCTAGGGGACTAATGTTCATTAACAAGTTATTAAGGGTTGTCCTAACATGACGCCCGAGGTGGAAATTAATTGGAAGGATTAAGTGGTTGGTTAAAAGGATAAGGGCCATGAGGCCAACTAACTAGTACGGTTAATTAATTCGCGTATCTTGTTTGGTGTTGATTACTGATTATTGGTTATTGGTTATTGGGTATTGGTTATTGGATATTGGATATTGATTGTGTGATGTTATTGTTGGGGTGAACTATTGTGTGTTTATGTAAACATTTACAGTTGTTACTATTATTGTAAATTGGTACAACATGTAATGAATCTAATATCAAGATGGCTAAACGACTTAAGGGATCCAAATGATTTAAGACTACATTTAGCATACCAGCATATAGCTTGTTGAGCCCTTCAGTGGGCCAAACATTTCAGGTTACTGAAAGAAGACACGAAGCCGGAGTGCGGGACGCTGGGTAGTTGATGTATTTTAACAAGTTACTCTTTTAGTCTTATCATGTATTGTATTGTGGAGCTCCTGTTGTATTGGGTTTAGTTGCTCATTTGCTTTGATTCGGATTTGGGTTGTAAGTTTAAGATTGCTCAGTATTTGGTCATCACAGCGGTGGAGAGTTGGAATTGTTTGATGGAGTAACTGAGTAGGTTGCCTTGTTACTCACATGGGTGAGTGACGGCGTGTAACACCAAACAATAGTTAGTTTTATTTTCCGTTGCGGATTATGTTTTTATTTATGCTACGACTTACGATTATAGGAGATTAGGATTATGGGTGTTACAAAACGTGGTATCAGATCGGAACTCCGCTCTGATGACGAGATACTGAGTCAAGAACAGTGAGCATAGGAATTTTGGGATACGGGAACGTCTATGAGGATTCGTGACTTAGAAAGGAAAAATTTTAGGGATATCTTATTGCTAGTAGTTAGTCTTCCTTCCATACTTATGTTTGAGAATGTGAGACGGTATAATACCGAATAGTAATGATAATGTATCACCCTATAGATGTCAAGGAGTGGTAGAGCACGTGGAGGCAACAGTGGACGTGGTGGCGAGACACCGGCGGACATCCCGGAGATACCAGGACTGGCAGAGGCCATGGTTGCTCCTTCGCCCAACAGTTAGAGACTCAGTTCGCGGGAGCCATACCCCACCCGCCACAGCCCAGGGAAACCAACTGGCTGAAGAGCGTAGCAGACGCTCGAGTACCAACCTATTCGGGGGAGCCAGACCCCGCCTTGCTCGAGAAATTTATTGTGGAGCATCATAAGGCATTTAGAGATGTTCGAGTTCCTGATGACCAGAGAGTTGACATTGCAGCATACAACTTGAAGGATGCTGCAGATATATGGTGGCGGTCGGTTGAGGACCACCATCGAGCCACACCAGGCTTTGACTGGACAGCATTCGCGGAGGTGCTGCGGGACAAGTATTACCCCGAGCATCTGAAGCAGAGAAAGAGACTGGAGTTCGAGACTCTGATTCAGGGGAGTCAGACAGTCGATGAATACTATGCCCGATTCATCAGTCTACTGGACTACATACCAGGGGTCGACTACTCAGACACGGTAATGATCCAGAAGTTTAGAGGAGGTTTACAGTATCGTATCCAGGGCTTCATGGGAGCCATACGCTTTACTACCATACAAGAATGCTACGACGCCGCTTCGGCGACCGAGCTAATGCTTCAGTCCAGGGAGGAGGCCCAAGGGAAAAAAGGAAGAATCCTGAGGGCGAAGACGGGGGAGCGACCTCTAGCGGTTACAACAAGCAGGGAAAGAAATTCTTCGACAGGAAGAAAGGGTGAAAGAACTACCAGGGTCAGAAGGCGAAGGAGCAGGTCCCTCGTATGACCGGCCCCGCTATTAATGCCCAGCCGCTTAGGTCTGTACCACCCAAGGGTAAGGATACCCACCTCTCACTTAACCAAAATGTTTATTAAATGTACCTTCACTAAACCATGTTGGTAACAATAGGCACTAAGCCACCCCAGCGCCATTACTTCTGCAAGCGTTGTGGAAACGACCACCCTGGTGTAGACTGCTCAGGCAAGAAGGTGGAATGCCGCTACTGCAAGAAGGGGGGCCACAGGGAATACGAGTGCTTCTCCAACCCCGGAAGCCGGGTGTACAAAGGACCCAGAGACACTCCAAGAGCCCCAGCTATCGAGACAGGCGGACCACGAGGAGGCCAGGCGCCGCAGAACAATACCTACACTAGAGGTCCGACGGGACAGCCATCCTCATCCACGAATCAGAAGGGCAAGGAGGTCGTTCCAGGCTGAAACACCCTTTACTCAGCGAGAGCTTCGGGCGCTGAGACTAGCACTCAGCGCGATACCGGTAAGCCTAAAACCTAAACCAAAAGCATGAAGCATGAATGTGTGTTTACCGTTATCAAACGATGAAACTTGTATGTGTTTAGTACGAATTAAAAATTTAGAGAAACCTAACTTAGGAAACCTCTCACCAAATAGGACACTTCAACATCTATTACCCCTTACTTATGAGATCGAGATCACCTGAACCTTTGAGCGAAGGTCAGGAATATCCAGAGGAAGAATACCAAGTACTTCGACCCGGCATGATCCTACTCAAGCAATACCTAACTCTAGATGAACAAATAGCCATTGTAAATGAGTGTAGAACTTTGGGAATAGGTCTAGGAGGATTTTACATTCCAGAGTACGAGAACGGGTCAAAACTTAAATTGTATATGATGTGCATGGGTAAGGATTGGTATCCACAAACTAGGTTGTATCAAGAAGTAAGGAAGATAGATGGAGCACGAGTGCCTAGGATACCCAACATTTTCAAACCTTGGTGAGGGGAGCGGTCAAAATTGCACAACAATTAGAAGCAAACCCCATACCAGACATAGGGCCGACGTTTGCGTTGTGAACTTCTATGAGAAAGGGGGAAAACTTGGGTTACACCAGGACCGAGACGAGACATCCGAGTCAATTACCAAAGGGATACCAGTTGTATCATTCTCCATTGGAGATGATGCTGAATTTCTATACGACGATCAGAAGAGGATGGACAAGGCGAGTAAGATTGTTTTGAAGTCAGGGGACGTGTTGATATTTGGTGGAGAATCCAGACTAGTGTACCATGGGATTAAGGGCATTAAGCTGAATACTGCCCCATCGACCTTAGTGAACACTACCCATCTGAAACCTGGACGGTTTAAATTTGACGTTTAGGCAATATTGATGTAATTATGGAGATTGTATGTAAGAATCATTGGATTAATGAACGACATTTTTACTTCCTTTGAGACATACACCCCAACCTCACTGTCTTACGCATTGTTAACCCCAGGCCACAAGTCCAATGAGGGAGCTGTTATGAATGTGTTGGACAAGACCGAGGCCAAGAATAAGGGGAATGTCATCATGGGAACCTTCACTGTAAATGGCGTGAGTGCATCGATACTATTCGATTCAGGGCGTCTCACTCCTTCATATCCTCTGCCTTGGCAAGGAAGTTAGAGACAGCCCCTGAGCCTCTCTTAGATTTCCTAGTCACACTACCGACGAAGGAGAAAGTGAGGTGCACAAAACTTCACACAGGACTCCAGATTAATATCATGACTGAAGATTTTCACGCAGACCTGATTGAGCTTGATAATTTGGGCTTCGACATCATCATTGGCATGGATTGGCTACAGAAGTATAAGGGTCGACTACATTGTGCAGAGCACAGACTATTACTGAAGAGCCCAAAGGGCAAGACAGTCTCCTATCGTAGTTCTCCCAGAGAACCGACTTTCAAGCTAGTATCTGCTATAACCTTGATGAAGAAGGTGAAAAAGGGACAACCAGTTTACTTATGCTACGTCCAAGACATGAGGCAGGAAGAACAAACAAAGTCAGACATACCAGTTGTATCAGATTTCTCTGATCTGTTTGCTGAGCAAAATAGTGGTTAAACTATCTTGCTAACTATGGGCAGTGAACCCAGTCGTTGTAGCTCAACAAGGTCGTATCCACAGGGACTTCGTAACTATCTAATCAATTATAAGCTTAGTAACTGTACAAGAATATAAACAAATGTGCATAAATGTAAATTAGGGGTTTTGGGTTTTTGGGTGGTAACTGGAGAAATAAAGGAAAGCAATAAACACTAAACTATCTAATATAGGATAGGTGTAGCTCGGGATAGGATATTCGCACCCGTCATCCCCTTACTACCAATTGTCAAACCTCGAACTCATAGCTAAACAACGGGAATTTAATTAATAGCCAAATCCAGGTCTATTAATCCTAACCAATTTAACGGGGACTGGATGTTCATTCAAATCCCCAATTCAATCAGAAGCATTAAGCACAAATCTACCCTAAGTTGCAATGAGAACCTCATCTCAAAATCAGTGAAAATCGGCTAACATTGGTTTAGTCCCAACGGTTAAGGTTTCTATCTTAGAATATCATTTTGATAGAATCCCACAATAATGCTAAACTAATCGGTATGCCAAACCAACCAATTTAACACATAGAAGACAAATTGAGCAAAACCTTTAACAAATCCCCAAATCATGAGCAACAAGTTTAGAAGTCATAAACACTCAATAATCATCTTCATTAAGCTCAAAGACTAAAATAAAGCACAAACACAAGTTCAAGATTCAACAATGGAGTTTTGGGGGATTTGGGGCTTTATCCAAATCCCTAGCTACAAGTGAGTCAAATCTCCATTAAAGCACAAATAAGAGAAAGGGAGAAGAGATAGCCATTAATGGAGCTTGGAGGGAGGTGATCTTCTCTTCTTCTCCTTCCTCTTCTTCTTCCTCTTCTTCTCCTTCTTTTCTCTCTTCTTCTGCGTCGCCTGGAGTCCTGCTCCCAAACTCCCTCTCTTTCCTCTCTTTTTCTGCTTTTAAAATCTAAAATCTGGGCAAAATTTGTCAACCCGACCCACCCTGGGTCGGTCGCATGGGTCGGTCGAGTCCCAAAGCAATTTTGGGGCCGAAAAACGCATTTTTAAGTCCGACCGACCCACCCATGGGTCGGTCAGTGGGTCGGTCCTATAGGCCGGCTAACTTCAAAATGTTGTATCTTCTTCGTTCTAGCTCCGATTTTGAATCCGTTTGCGCCCACGCGTTTGTCTCTTCATCTACTTTAATCCTAGCTATTTTATTCCTCCTGTTTCAATAATAATTGTGTAAAACACTAATAAAACACAAAAGTAGAGGAAAACTAGCTAGAGTAGAGAAATGAGCATGAAAAAAGTGTTGATAAAACATATTAAATACACCCCTAAAACATGCTCATTTAGACACTCAACACACCCTCACACTTACCTTTTTGCTTGTCCTCAAGCAAAACCATGCCCCCAAGCAAGTAAGGAATGCTCAAGACTAACAAATACTAACATGAATTTTAGGATATGAGAAGAAACAAAAAGTGATTCAAACCTTTGAGGAGTGTGAACCATCTCTTAGTGGTGGCATGGGTGTGCTTAGGGGAAAAACAAAAACTAGAGTTTCGGGGTATGATCCGGAGTGCTTCAAAGTTCTAAAGATTAGGTAACTTGGAGAGCTTTTACCATGGCCAACTTCTCTCAAGAATGGGCATTGAGAAGAAAAAAAGGAAAAATAGATTTATGCATTTGTTTCACTTTTGCATAAGAGATGAGGAGATAAAAATTTGGCATAAAGCCTTTGCAATTAAGAACACTCAACTCTCATTGTTGGTTACCAATGGCGTCTCACAAGTCCCTTAAAGGGTTTTCACAAAGAAGCACCCCTTAGCAATCCCTAAGAAAGAAGACAAACGAAACCCCAAAGCAATAAAAATCCAACCATATAAGATCACTTGGCCACACCGCATGTAAAATGCTCCTCAAAAGCAATCAAAAAGAAAATTTTGAGCATTTATCCCACAATTCATAATAGTATTTGTTCTTAATGAGAAAAACTCACAACACAAGGGTCCAAGTTTTTGATTTGGACAATCGCAAGATAAGCACAGAGATCTAACATTTAAGCACACAATTCACCGAAAAGGTCACTCCCTCACACTTAACTTGAACAATGTCCTCATTGTTCACCAGACAAACCGGGGAAGGTTTTAGAAGACCTTTTCAGGAAGCAGGGTAAAGAGAAAACGCAAGGGACATAAACAACATTATAGCACAGAAGCTATGCCCACTGACAAAATCACGTAGAGTCAAAATGAAAGAGGAGAAATGAGAGTTTAAAATAAAAGAAACGAGTACTCCACTGAGCTTGTTGTTGCTTGCATTGAAGGGACTCCCCCATACTTGAGTTGTAGCCTCAAATTAGTGCACTTATGTGTATGGCTAATAAGGTGCGGACAGAAGACGGGGTTCCCCCACACTTAAGAGTGTCCGGGGTCGTTGAGGTGCTGCCTTCGATTGTTGGAGATGAAGGTTCTTGGGAAAATTTCACCAGAGTTTCCTTTGAAATTGTTCCTAAATCCATCCCTTTTGTAGAGGGGTACACTTGTTTCTAAAATATTCACAACACAAGCAACACTAATTTGGGCACACAAAAGCACTACTGGGGGGGGGGTGCTCACAAAGCTTGTTAACTCAAAAGAGTTCACAAGTGAATGCAGTAAAGTTAAATAAAGAGATTAAAAACAATGTAATGAAATCTGGGTTGCCTCCCGGGAAGCTGCCCATCTTTAAGGTCTTTGGCTAGACCATACCACACTGAAGTCCTCCAGGATCGAAAATGAATGTTGAAGTGGGCTTTAACGGGTGGGTTGGACGGGCATCATTTTTCTTTAAATAACGGCCCAGATTTTTCAATTGATGATCCTTGGTGTGAGAATCATCTTGTGGTGGAGACTCCTCTTCAAATTTAAGGATAAAGACATCCTTATCTTCATTTAGCGGTGAATGGAGAACTCCGGGGCGGACTTTGTCTTCTATTTCCGGTCCAGGATCAAATGGGAAGGTGGCCTCCACACTTAGAGGGTGGACTTTATGCTTCCACCTTGCATCATTGTTGCACGGGTGGGGGTGGCCTGATCCTCCAGGTGAAGATCAAAGTTGGGTGGCTCCTCCTCCTCAGTTTCATGGATGTAGACATCCTCGTCTTTGGGGTGAGGCTCATAGGAAGAGCCTTGATGGAAATCAACTTCAGAGGGAGGTGGCTCCTTGAAGTTGATTGTAGAACGCTCCTCTAATGACTTGGAGGGAGGCGGTGTCTCCTCCTTCTCAAAGTTGAGGATGTGATCATCCTCATTGTATTGATGAACAAGGGAGGGGGAGACAACTTGGTGGTTGACTTCAGAGGGAGGAAACTCCATGAGGTCAAAGTAGAAACTCTCTTCTGACGAGTTGTCTTCATAATCAAGCTGGTGGCTGCTTGGCGGTGGAGTTTCTGATTCACTCAAGGGAGGAGAGAGAGGGCAACTCAAGTCTTCAGAAGGTTGCTTCACCTCTTGAATTGTTTCGCTCTTATAAGTTGTTGCATAATTTGATTTAGCCGAGCTTGAACATTCATGTTGATGGTGCTTTGCTCAACTAACATTGACTCTGTTGCTTGGTGCGTAAACTTGATGGAAGTGGTGAAATCCTCCATGAGATCCTCCAATCTTGACATGGCAACCAGACATTGAGAACACTCATGGTCTCCTCCACATTCATGGCATACAATCCATGGGTTGGCGACTCGTGTAAACTCATGATAGTCCTCCAATCCGGTTGGTCTACTCCCATATGGTTGGTATCTTGAGATAAATCTGCCATCATTTCCTCCAACCTAGAGCTTACAACCTGACATTGAGAACTGTCATGATTTCCTCCGTATCTCTCACACACAAACCATTGATTGTAGTTTTCTTGGCCATAAGAGTAGCCATTCCAACCTCCAGCTGGATCATAATAACCATCCATAAGCTTAAAGTTCCTACAAAGAAAAGAAAACAAAAAATTTATACACAAAAGGACAAATAACGAAATGAAAAATATGCACGAAAACTAAAAATATAGATAATTAACCAGATAGTTGGCCGAAGTCCCCGGCAACGGCGCCAAAAACTTATTGAGCAAAATAGTGGTTAAACTATCTTGCTAAATATGGGCAGTGAATCCAGTCGCTGTAGCTCAACAAGGTCGTATCCACAGGGACTTCGTAACTATCTAATCAATTATAAGCTTAGTAACTGTGCAAGAATATAAACAAATGTGCATAAATGTAAATTAGGGGTTTTGGGTTTTTTGGGTTGTAACTGGAGAAATAAAGGAAAGCAATAAACACTAAACTATCTAATCTAGGATAGGTGTAGCTCGGGATAGGATATTCGCACCCGTCATCCCCTTACTACCAATTGTCGAACCTCGAACTTATAGCTAAACAACGGGAATTTAATTAATAGCCAAATCCAGGTCTATTAATCCTAACCAATTTGACGGGGACTGAATGTTCATTCAAATCCCCAATTCAATCAGAAGCATTAAGCACAAATCTACCCTAAGTTGCAATGAGAACCTCGTCTTAAAATCAGTGAAAATAGGCTAACATTGATTTAGTCCCAACGGTTTAGGTTTCTATCTCAGAATATCATTTTGATAGAATCCCACAATAATGCTAAACTAATCGGTAGGCCAAACCAACCAATTTAACACATATAAGACAAATTGAGCAAAACCTTTAACAAATCCCCAAATCATGAGCAACAAGTTTAGAAGTCATAAACACTCAATAATCATCTTCATTAAGCTCAAAGACTAAAATAAAGCACAAACACAAGTTCAAGATTCAACAATGGAGTTTTGGGGGATTTGGGGCTTTATCCAAATCCCTAGCTACAAGTGAGTCAAGTCTCCATTAAAGCACAAATAAGAGAAAAAGGGAGAAGAGATAGCCATTAATGGAGCTTGGAGGGAGGTGAGCTTCTCTTCTTCTCCTTCTTTTTCTCTTCTTTTCTCTTCTTCTGCGTCGCCTGGAGTCCTGCTCCCGAACTCCCTCTCTTTCCTCTCTTTTTCTGCTTTTAAAATCTAAAATCTGGGCAAAATTTGTGACCGACCGACCCAGGTCGGTCGAGTCCCGAAGCAATTTCGGGCCGAAAAAACGCGTTTTTAAGTCCGACCGACCACCCATGGGTCGGTCGGTGGGTCGGTCCTATAGGTAGGCTAACTTCAAGATGTTGTATCTTCTTCGTTCTAGCTCCGATTTTGAATCCTTTGCGCCCACACGTTTGTCTCTTCATCTACTTTAATCCTAGCTATGTTATTCCTCCTGTTTCAATAATAATTGTGTAAAACACTAATAAAACACAAAAGTAGAGGAAAACGAGCTAGAGTAGAGAAATGAGCATGAAAAGTGTTGATAAAACATACTAAATACACCCCTAAAACATGCTCATTTAGACACTCAACACTGTTTCCTGAAGAATTACCGGGGATGCCACCCAAGCGGGATGTTGAGTTCTCCATCGATTTGATACCAGACACGGGGACTATTGCCAAGGGCCCCTACCAGATGGCACCAGCAGAGATGAAGGAGTTGAAGATTCAGTTAGGGGATCTGCTTGATAAGGGTTTTATCAGGTCGAGTGCGTCGCCATGGGGAGCACCGGTACTGTTTGTAAAGAAGAAAGATGGTAGCATGCGACTCTGCATTGACTACTGGGAGCTTAATGCGGTCACAATAAAGAATAAATACCCTTTACCACGGATCGACGATCTGTTCGACCAATTGAGAGGCGCTACGGTCTTCTCAAAGATTGACCTTAGATCTGGATACCATCAGATACGGATAGCTGATGGGGATATAGAGAAGACAGCTTTTCGGACGCGCTATGGGCACTATGAGTTCACAGTAATGCCATTTGGCTTATCGAACGCCCCAGCTATATTTATGGGCCTCATGAACCGATTATTCAGAGGACAGCTAGACTCATCAGTGGTCGTGTTCATTGACGACATCCTAGTCTATTCCAAGACTAAGGACGAGCACGAGGTGCATCTGAGGCAAGTTTTACAGATCATGAGAGAGAACCAACTATATGCCAAGCTTTCAAAGTGTGAATTCTGGTTAGACAATGTATCTTTTCTAGGGCATGTGATATCTGCCAGCGGTATATCTGTCGACCCTACAAAGATTGGGGCAGTTAAGACTTGGCCTAGACCGATGACAGTAACAGATATCCGTAGCTTCTTGGGATTAGCTGGTTACTACCGAAGATTTGTCCAAGACTTCTCCAAACTGGCGAAACCAATGACTAATCTGATGAAGAAGGATGTTCCATTTGTATGGACCAAGGATTGCGAGCGTTCCTTTCAGACACTGAAGGATCTACTGACGTCGGCGCCCATACTCACCATTCCAAAGGGGACTGACGGGTTTGAAGTATACTGTGATGCTTCAAGCACTGGGATAGGGTGTGTACTCATGCAACATGGCAAGGTTGTCGCTTATGCATCACGTCAGTTGAAGAAACATGAGGAGAACTACCCGAATGATTTAGAATTGGGAGCAATAGTATTTGCACTAAAAATCTGGCGCCACTACTTGTATGGTGTTACAGTTATAGTTTACTCAGATCATAAGAGCCTTCAGCATCTGTTCACTCAGAAAGAGCTAAACATGAGACAGAGGTGATGGGTCGAGTTTCTAAAGGACTATGACATCGACCTCAGGTACAAGGAAGGAAGGCAAATGTTGGTGTTGACGCCCTGAGCCGTAGAGTTCATTCCTTATTTGCTATGACGGAGGACAACGGCCTTATCAAGGAGGTACATTGTGCTCAGGATAACGACCAGTACATGCAGACTATCAGGCAGCAGTTGACTGACGGCATTTTGAGAGACAGAAGTACGATTTTGTACTCAGTGAAGACGGGTTAATCAGACTAAATGGTCGTTTGTGTATACCAGAGTCCATCCCCGACCTGAAGGAGAAGATATTACAAGAAGCTCATTGCTCTTCCTTATCCGTACATCCAGGGTCATCTAAGATGTACAAGTATCTGAAGTTACATTTCTGATGGAGTGGTATGAAGAAGGATGTTGCGGAGTTTGTGACATGATGTATGATTTGTTAGAAGGTAAATTTCGAGCACCGGAGACCAGGCGGGTTAGTACAACCGATGCCCATTCCATATTAGAAGTTCAAAGATATATCTATGGATTTCGTGGTTGGTCTTCCACCGACTAGAAGAGGTGCAAACATGATATGGGTCATTGTCGACAGACTGACGAAGGTAGCAAAATTTATTCCTATCAAGGACACTTGGAAAGTCCCCAAACTGGCGGACCTCTTCCAGAAAAGAGATCATAGACACCACGGTGTACCTAAGTCGATTGTGTCAGATAAAGACTCCAGATTTTAGCAGCAAGTTCAGGAAGCGTTGGGTACGAAGCTGAAGCTAAGTACAACCTTCCACCCTCAGACAGACGGTCAGAGTGAATGAACCATTCAGACATTAGAGGACATGCTTAGAGCTTGTGCCTTAGACTTCCAGGGAAGCTGGATAGACCGGCTACATCTGATCGAGTTTGCGTACAACAACAGCTATCATGCATCCATTCAGATGCCACCATTCCAGGCATTGTACGGCAGGCCGTGTAGGGCACCTCTTTGTTGGGACGAGGCCAGTGAGAATACCATCTTAGGGCCGGAGTACCTAGACCAAATGAAGGAGGATATTGTGCAGATACACAAGAACATGAAGACAGCCCAGGACAGACAAAAGTCATATGCTGATGTCCGGAGGAGAGACCTCGAGTTCACAGTAGGCGACCGAGTCTTCCTTAGAGTATCACCAACGAAAGGAGTCTTCAGATTTGGGCAGAAGGGCAAGCTTAGCCCGAAGTATGTAGGGCCGTACCTTATCACGGAGCGAGTGGGCCCATTAGCCTACAAATTAGACTTACCTAACAGGCTTGGGAGAGTACACAATGTGTTCCACATATCTCAACTAAAGCAGTATGTGCCTCACCCATCACATATCTTAGAGCCCGAGACACTCGAGTTAGATCCTACACTTAAATATGAGGAGACCCCAATCCGCATTTTAGACTCCAAGACTAGGGAGACCAGGAACAAGACCATTAAGATGGTCAAGGTTCTGTGGTCAAACCATGACATTGAGAAGGCGACATAGGAGTTAGAAGACTCCATCTGAGACAAGTATCCAGAACTTTTCCTTTAGTTTGTGTATACTTGTGGGGGTACGTGGGTGTAACCCTTTTTAAGGGGGTAGAGCACCACATGCGACTTGCATATTTGCAGTCTAGATAATGTGCATGTAGAGCATACTGGTATTGGTTTTGTGTTTGGTTGTTGTGCATGTGTGCACTTGATTGAATGTTAGTAATTCTATGTAACACTTGAATGGTTATTGATGTGTTCTATGTGACACTTGAATGGTTATGTAAGTACACTTATTTACTTTACAGTATCTATCAGAATATTTATGTTATATTACATTGATTGTCATGAGCAAAGGTTATGCGTTTGTACGAGTTGCATACGCACGGATGACTTATGGAATGTATAAGTATCAATATGGTATTGACACCCAAGAATGATAGGTATGCGGTGAATAGATATGAGGAACTTGATTCCATAGGAAGAGTAAGTAGAAGTTGTGACTTCGGGATGAAGTCCTTTTAAGGGGGGTAGACTGAAATACCCCTAACCATTAAGTAATTAAATAATGGGAAATAAATATTAGTTGGGGGATTATGAAACCCTAAGAAAGCCTATGAACACTTAGGCATTAAAAACACACCTAAACTCCTTAAGGTCAAAAACGTGCATTAAGCCAAACCTTAAGCTAACCATGGTATATAAACTATAAAACTCATACCAAGTCAATTAAGGATCATTATATGACCTTTAAAACATAGGAACTCATCTACAACTGAGTAGAAATGCAAAAGGCCCGGGAGAGTCAACACACCTCCCTTAAGGCCCGAAAAGCCCCGAAAACACCCGAAAATACTTTATAAGATGAAATAAATCATTACACTTCATTCCAAATGCACCATAAAACTTTGTTAAACATGTAAGATGAATTCCTCATGCCAAATTCTCAATTAAATGCAAATTGCTCGGAGGAACCCGTTGGGGGCCCCATAAACCCCCGGAATGCCTCGGAGAAGTGCCGAAGTGGCACGAACTCCTATATAATCCATTCTTAGAGTTACTATCATCATTATTCATCATTCTAAAATAATTCTCGAGAAACTTTTGCAAAAATACATAAAGTGCTCGGGGGAAATTCTTAACGCTCCTGTTTCGGCGGCCCGGGAGTGTCCCGGTAGCCCGGAAATTGTGTCACGAGTTGGTATAACCTCATATAACTCAATGTAACACCTTATAATATCATTATTGATCATAAACAATGTTTATAAACACTTGGAACTCATTGGAACAACTTATTTTCCAAAAAGTCCTTAGAGCACATAAACACACTTTTGGGTGCCGTAAAAACGCGTTCTACGCTATTACCTTGAAGTTTTTGAGGAGCCACGAGTTGGGAATCTTAAATGGGGATGAATTGACCATATTAATCAATCAAAGCCAGTGATAAACTCATAGCACAAGTAGGGACAAAAAATTGGCCAAAAGTACTATAAAATTCAACATTTACCTTAGTATTTTTCATCTTTTACCTTGGTATAAATGTACCAAATAAATTTTGTGACTTATAACATGTTACAATATGATCTTAATGTAATATAATGTGACAAAGACCAAGTTGAAAATCAATCCCACAAGGTTATACAGGTGGCCGATTTTTGTAGTCAAATAAACAAGTTTTTGCTTTTGAAAAGCCATGGGAATATGATGACTCATCCTCCCACATGCCATGTGACATTATAACAAGAGAATCTCAGTCCAAGATGGTCTCTCATTGCCGAAAACCTGCAGCAAAATAACAAGGAGATTAGCTTTGTAAGACATGAATTTAATACATAAAGCTAAATTCTCACTACAAGAAAAATCAGATTTAGCTACCACTGTATATCAGTAGTTAAATCATCTGTTTTGGTAGCTAAACACAACGGGCTACCGCATTTTATGATTTAGCTACTGATATACAGTGGTAGCAAAGGTCCTAGTGGCTAAATTAAAAATAGCTACCGTTTGGAATGCGGTAGCTATTTCGCTTTGGCCTCGCTACTACTTTTCCTATAGCTAGATATTGCTACCGTTTTAGAATGTAGTAGCCAAATGGCTACTAGTGTAACAATAGCAACATAGCTTCGAGTATAACAGTTGCGAAATAGTTACTAGAACATCAATAACAAAATCGCTACTAAAATTTGGTAGCAAAATGGCTACTAGCAAAGCAGTATCAAAGTTGCTACTAGTATAGCAATAACAAAATCGATACTAGAATGGGTATATAGATATCTAGCTCTCTACACTACCTACTGAACAATGGGCACCACCACCATTCAATCCCCCACACGAAGTGGGAGCCATGTGCCCGCGTAAACTTGACTATTCTTTAAATCGAAGACTGTGTTATGTGTACACATATAGGATCGAACCTTACAACGTATGAGTATAAATAGACCTCCAACCAATGACATATTTAATTCAACTAGTGTGTTTAAAATGTGCATAGAGCAGGAATTGATCCCCCGATGTTTGGGATGAATATAGAATATCTTAACCATTGTGCCATGATAGTTATTCACATCATATATAGAAACTACGTGTATATATTGAATGTTTGATATTGTAAATATAAATGGAAGTTTTTGTCAAGACATGATCAAACCAGGGATATATTAAAATTAATAAAATAGATATATGGCCGATTATATAAATATAACAAATTAATTTAATGCGACCAAAATAGTAAAGCTAATAAAAATTTAAGTATATTATTGACTTAAAATAATAAAAATTAAAAAATATACATATATATCTTTTAAAAATCTTTGAAATGTCAGAAATTATACAAAAAAGATAATATATTATGTAAAGTTACTTATATAATTAAGTCTTATTTTGTAGTGTTACAAATACTAATATAATATACATCATTACATGAAAATTAAAAATTTTAAATAATAGATTTTGTTTTTGTAATTTGTATAATATAATATTTTTATAAATTTTATAGATGTATATATTGTATAATCTTGACTAATTTAAATTGTTTTAACTTTACTATTTTTCAAAATTCTATTAATTTGTGTGTGTGTTGTTGTAAATTAAAAACATTAATATCGTATATATGTTATGTGGTTATTTTTTGATATTTATTGTTAACAATTTTATAAATTTTACCATTTATAATACATTATATATACATATATATTATATATATATATATATATATATTTATAACATTTAACCTTTGCAAATTTTAAACCTACTCGTCAACTAATTTAGTGTTATTAGTTTAGTTTTTCTATGTTTTATAGTTTATGTGGCTTTTGTAAATAAAAGTATCATATAGTAATAAAACTGTATTAAATTAAATATATATAAACACACACACATATATATATACACTTAACTAATTTAAATTATTATTACCACTATTTATATTAATTTTGTAAATTTTAATCAACATATGTACTAATTAAGTAATTATTAATATTGTTACTCTATTTTATAATGTATTATATGGTGATACTTTGAGACTTAAAAATATTATAATATCAAAAATATATTATGTTAGGTATATTCTTATATGATAAAATAATTCTAGTAGTAGTATATAGTTTAATTATTTTTCACGAATTAGACAATTTTTATTTAATTATTGTTATTTTTCAAAATTTTGATAGCTAAAAGCTAACCAATATACTATATTGAAAAATTTATATAAAAAGATAATATGTCCACTATGGCAGTAGCAGTATAGGTTAGTATTTCAAACTATGTAGTAATCACAAGTTTAAGTTATAAAAATAATAATTTTGATACCACATTCATTTGTTGTATTCTAGCATAATATCAACTAAAATTTATTAGCATTATTAGTCAGTAGCAATTCGAAATCGAAATTATATATACGTATCACACATTTAAATTATAAGAGAATTATAATTTTGCTATCACTTAAAAATATTAGCTATCATTTTTTATAATGTAGCACAATATTAGCCATAATCTCATTAACATCATTAGTCGGTAGCAATTTCATAATTAAAGATAGTAACAATTTTTATGCTTGCTAAAAATATTCGCTACCGACGCCCAAACAGTAGCAGAACGGCAACCGTGATGAGTGTTAGTAGCAATTTTATTAACTTAGCTTATCTATTTGGTAGTAGCAACTTTAGTAGCAATTTAGCTACTAGTTATAATATTTTTTGCTACCGCTGCTTTAATAGTGGTACAATAGCTACCATGATTGAATTAGCCACATCTTGCAGTAGCTATTCCGTAATTTAGCTACCAACATTGGTAGCTAAATTATTATTACAAAAGACCAAGATGAAATCAAAAATAGCTACTACTAATGGTAGCAGTCTTGTCAGGCGATAGCGATTTGGCTACTGTTTAAAAAATCTAGCTACCATTGTCGTTGTTGTAGCAAAATAGACACCACTATGTTAGTACTATTAAAAATCAGTAGCAAGTTTTGAAAGTAGCTACCAATATATGTGTGGTAGCAAATCATTGGTAGCTAAATCTGTTTTTTCTTGTAGTGTCATCTAGATCTACTTTAGTCACATGTGGTATTAGTCTAATATATGTCCATGAATCAACTTGTTCTCCAGCCAAGGCTGCCGAAAATAACCAAGGGAAAAGGGAGATTGATTGCTGTATAATAATCAAAGTAAGACATTTACCTAATAAGCTTAGTTCCTTGTCTTCAACAAACAAATCAAGTGGCTACCTACAGCACCATTGCCGTGAGCCTACAAGAAACAAGACAAGATTAGCATTGAAAATTCAAAGAAATGACCTTACCTAACTTCATAATATTCTTGACTTGTCACCTTGTTTCAAGTGGCACACAAAGCCATTCTTTTCCTCCTTCATGTGGCCGAAAGTAGTGTTGATTGGGAGGCTTTATGGAGCCAATAATCAAAGCTATACAATTAAGGAAAAGCTTACCTAACATGCCTAACCAAGTTGATCAATAAACAAAGCCAAATCAGATTTTCAATTCCCTTCCTTGTCTTTCTCTTAATTCCATATGTTAGCCTAGCATTCTCTTTACTCATCTCTTGGCCGAATTGGTAAGGCTCTCTCTTCTCTTTCTTTCTTCCTTAGTCATCTTCTTCTTGTGAGCTTCAAGCTCCATTAATGGATATTTAACCTTAAACTCCATTTTTGTGTCAAATTCCTAGCAACTTCCATCAAGTCTTGAAGCAAGAATCATCCTAGCAACCTTGCAAGAATTCGCCAACCATTTGTACTCCAAGCAGTTGTCTTGATTCAACATCAATCCAAGGAGTAATCAAGGTTAATCTAAGGTATTAACATGTTTGCAAATCCTAGTAAATACCTAAGCTTATGTCTGAAAATTCTAGCTTCTAAATCAATGTTATCTTCATCATTTCATGAAGGAAACTTGGATCTCCAATCATCCTAAGGTGTGCCGAAAATTCCTTGACAAACTACTTAAGGTAAACTCTTATAAACTACTCCAAATCTTACTTAGAAATCCTTGTTAGAAGTCTAACACTTGAATCTCCTAAATCCATGTATGGAGGCCGAAAATTCTACATCAATATAGCATTGGAAGAGCTTGGAATTCAAGAGGAAATCAAGTGCATGAATCACCTTGATTTTAAGAGTAAGTTTCTATAACTAGATCTACTAAGTTTAAGTTTGATTTAAGCTTCAAACTTTAGTACAAATTTATGTACAACCCTTAGTTAAATTAGAGCAGAAAAAAATATGATATATTATCAAGAAAATAACTTATAACATACAAGGTATGATTATTACCTTAAGATATAATTTTTGTATCACAAAATTAATTATGATGCATAAATATTTAGGCCGAATTGTCTAGGAGATAAATGCTTAATTTGAGCTTATAATCATCCTAAGTCATTATCATAATTTTTAGAAGTGTTATATGGCTTATATGCATTTATATATACTTATTATAAGATATAAATCAAGTTTTAAAACCATATGGTAAGTTATTGTTAAAACCGAGAATAACATGGTTCATTTGGTGATTTTTGAAGAATATAAGTATATTAACTTATATTATAAATTTTGGGAATATTAAAAATAACTACAAGTATTTAAATGGCTAGTTTTTAAGTTATGTGGCTAAAATGTAAATTTTGAAAAGTTTGGGGTATTATATGTCATTGCCGAGAGTTAAAGGTATTATTAGCATAATTATGATATAATATAAGGTAGGAATTAAGGTTATGAATTTTGGATAATTTAGACAAGTGTTTAAGTGTTAAAATAACATTTTATAAAGTTTTGGGCTATTTTGTAATTTCTGGAAAATATAGAGTTAAACCGAATTACATATGATTTTCTGGGTATATTAAAGTATTAATTATGAAATTAGGCTTTGGTCAAAGTGTTGACCAAAAACATGATTTATGACATAAAATATTAAGTTTGTAAAAGTTTTGGGGTGAATATGTAATTTATAAAAGTTTATATGTAAAACCGAATTTGATATAGGTCGAAATCATAAATTGTAGAAATATAAGGGTCATTTCGGTATTTAAGGTAATTAAATATTAAAACTATAGTTTATAAGTGAATATGTAACTTATATAAAGTTTTTGGGGTTAAATTGTAAATATAGGAAAGTATGTGTTAAGACCGAAAGTTTATGTGGTTATTTAGTAATTTACAAAAGTTAATGTGTTCAATATATAAATACCGAATTTATAAGGTTGGTTTTGTGATTCAATAAATTAAGGAATTAAAACTAAGTAATATAACGTATTTTGGAGTATAATGTAAAGTTTATAAAATAATTGTGGCTATAATAAAAATAACCAAATTGTATTAATATATAGAATAAGTAAAAAAATTATGAGTATATAATTTATGAGATGAAGATATACTATAAGGTGGAAATTCATTATCACATGTAGTTGTTACATAAAATAACAAACTGATAACTACCTCGAACCACTGTTCAATAACTGGAGAAATTAAAGAACATACGGGGTTAGTATACTACGGGTATTAGTTATGTATCAACAGTACTGTAATAGTTAGTGCTAGTCGTATTAACGTTACCCGGTATTTGCATGTACATATAACAGCGTTACGGGGAAAAATTACAGAGCGAGAACTTTCACACTAGCAACTGTCACGGTGAACGGTATGTTAATTGTGCGGTCTGAATGTCCTAAGGATTTTCCTGGGTCCAGATGTGGCGTGTTTAATTGTTAAGAGCAATATCTGTGATTTATGTATATGATCTTGTAAACTGTACTACTCGACACCATTGCGTTTTATTTTATGCGAACGTCTTATGACTGGAAGTTTATACATCTAAACTCGAACAAGACTAGATGATCTTTAGGTATTATGAGAACCTAACTGACGGTCAATTGTCATAGTCTTAAACTCAAGGATTGGATCTTGTGTCATTGATTAAAGGACTAACTTACATAAAGATTTGAAAGAGAGGAATCTAGCTAGTTTCGACTATCTGGTTGCGCAGCGTGATCACTACGAGGGACTACTATCAAGAGTCACTCAAGGGAATCCATACATACACATTCGATGATGGCAGCGGACACTACTGTTGGTGCAGGCTTCGGCAGAATTGGATGCCTTTAAGGCAAATAAGTAATCCAGGGCCAAAGGTCAGCTGACAACGGTTCCATTTATTTGGGACCTAGGGGACTACTGTCCATTAACAAGTTATTAAGGGTTGTCCTACATGACGCCCGAGGTGGAAATTAATTGGAAGGATTAAGTGGTTGGTTAAAATGATAAGGGCCATGAGGCCAACTAACAAGTACGGTTAATTAATTCGTGTATCTTGTTTGGTGTTGATTACTGATTATTTATTGGTTATTGGTTATTGGATATTGATTGTGTGATGATATTGTTGGGTGAACTATTGTGTGTTTATGTAAACATTTACAGTTGTTACCATTATTGTAAACCGGTACAACATGTAATGAATCTAATATCAAGATGGCTAAACGACTTAAGGGATCCAAATGATTTAAGACTACATTTAGCATACCAGCATATAGCTTGTTGAGCCCTTCAGTGGGCCAAACATTTCAGGTTACTGAAAGAAGACACGAAGCCGGAGTGCGGGGCGCTGGGTAGTTGATGTATTTTAACAAGTTACTCTTTTAGTCTTATCATGTATTGTATTGTGGAGCTCCTGTTGTATTGGGTTTAGTTGCTCATTTGCTTTGATTCGGATTTGGGTTGTAAGTTTAAGATTGCTCAGTATCTGGTCATCACAGCGGTGGAGAGTTGGAATTGTTTGATGGAGTAAGGTTGCCTTGTTACTCACATGGGTGAGTGACGGCGTGTAACACCAAACGATAGTTAGTTTTATTTTCCGCTGCGGATTATGTTTTTATTTATGCTACGACTTGCGATTATAGGAGATTAGGATTAGGGGTGTTACACTAAGACCGACCCTAGGTGGGTCGTTCGGGTTGAAATTTTCCTAGATCCACGTTTTTAAAAGCAGAAAAGAAGGAGAGAGAAAGGGAGTCGAACATAGACCATAAAGCGACGGGAAAAGAAGAGAAAGAGGGAAGAAGAAGAGAGGAAAGGAAGAAGAAGAAGAAGAAGAAAATGAGGAGAAGGCTCACCTCCATTGAAGCTCTTCTTCAACCTCCCATGGCTATTTCTTCTCCCTTCTCCCATTTTGTGTTTTAATGGTTGTGTAGTCTTCAAGTAGCTAGGGATTGGGATTTTGCCCCAAAATCCCCAAAACTCCGTTGTTGTACCTTAAACTTGTATTTGTACTTTATTTTAGTCCTTGAGCTCAATGAAGATGGTTATTGGGTATTAATGATTCTTAAACTTGTTGCTCATGATTTGGGGATTTGTTTAGGGTTTTGCCCAAATGATCAATTATGTGTTAAATTGGTTGGTTTGGCCTACCGATTAGTTTAGCCTTATTGTGGGATTCTATCAAAATGATATTATGAGATAGAAACCTAAACCGTTGGGGACTAGAACGATGTACTCTAATTTTGATGATTTTGATATTAGACTACATTGCAACTTAGGGAACTTAAGCTTAGTGTTTTCAATTGACACGGGGCTTAGCTGATTGAGAAGTTCCGGTTAAATAGGTTAGGATTAGTGGGCCTAGATTAGGTTTATAATTAATTAAGTATTCCCATCGTTTAGCTACAAGTTAAAGGGCGACAGTTGGTAGTAAGGGGAGGGGGTGCAATTACCCATCCCGGGCTACATCTATCATAGTTTAGTTAGTTCAGTTTCATTGCTTTCCTTTATTTCTTCTTTATCAAACCAAAACCCAAAACCCCAATTTACATTTATGCACTTTTGTTTATATTCTTGCACAAACACTAAGCTTATAATTAATTAGATACTTTCGAAGTCCCTGTGGATACGACCTTGTTGTACTACAATGACTGGGTTCACTGTCCATAGTTAGCAAGATAGTTTCAAGACTATTTTGCACAACAAGTTTTTGGCACCGTTGCCGGGGACTCCAGTCCAACTATCTAGTTTATTATCTGTTTAGTTTCGGTGCATATTTTTCATTTCCTTTATCTACCCATTTTGTGTATAATTTTTTTTCTTTTCTTTGTAGGAACTTAACATTGATGGATGGTTATTATAATCAAGCGGGAGGTTTGTATGGTTACTCCTGTGGCGATTACACCGAACAAAACACAAATCAATGAAGTGTATGCCAAAGGTGCGGAGAGTACCATGAGAGCCCCCAATGTCCAACAACAATGTCAGAATTGAGAGCTCTAATGGAGGACCTTAACTCATCTGTCTACCAGAAGCTTGTGTGCCAAGAGTGTGGAAGAGACCATGAGAGCGCTCACTGTCTTGTGATCACAGTAAAGGTTGATTCGCCTAGTTTGAAGGAGCTCATGTCAGATCTTATCTCTTCTTGCAAGCTTAACGCAATTGCGCAAGATACCTTTAACATGAAGCAAGATACCTTCAACATGAACGTTCAAGCTCGTATAAATAAAATTATGCAACAACTTGAGAGTGAAACAGTTCAAGAGGTGGGGAAACCTACTGAGGACTTGAGTTGTCCTCTCTCTTCTTCCTTGTTCGAATCAAAGAGTTCACCGGCAAACAACCACCAGCTTGATTATGAAGACAACTTGTCAGAAGAGAGTTTCTACTTTGACCTCATGGAGTTTCCTCCCTTTGAAGTCAACCACCAAGTTGTCTCACCCTCCCTTGTTCATCAATACAATGAGGATGATCACATCCTCAACTTTGCGAAGGAGGAGACACCGCCTCCCTCTAAGTCATCAGAGGAGAGTGCCACCATCTACTTCAAGGAGCCACCTCCCTCTGAAGTTGATGTCCATCAAGGCTCTTCCTATGAGCCTCACCAAGAAGTCGAGGATGTTTACATCCTCAAATTTGAAGAGGAGCCGTCAAACTTTGATCTTCACCTGGAGGATCAAGGTCATCTCCACCCATGCTCAAGTGATGAATGGTGGAAGCTCAAAGTCTACCCGCTAAGTGTGGAGGCCACCTTCCCGTTTGATCCTGGACCAAAGTTTGAAGACAAATTCCGCCCCTGAGTTCTCCCTGCACCGCTAAATGAAGATAAGGATGTCTTCATCCTTAAATTTGAAGAGGAGTCTCCACCACAAGATGATTCTCGCACCAAGGATCATCAACCGAAAAATCTGGGCTGTTCTTCAAAGAAAATGATGCTCGTCCAACCCACCCGTTGAAGCCCACTTCAACATTTCATTTTCGATCCTGGAGGACTTCAATGTGGTATGGTCTAGCCAAAGACCTTAAAGATGGGCAGCTTCACGGGAGGCAACCCGGATGAATTTTTTTTGAACCAAAAAACTAATTAATTCAGTGAATAGAAGCTCGTAAAAGAAAAAATATAATATTTATATAATTTATTTAAAAATTTAATTAAAAAAAATTTCGGTTATTGGGTTAACCAAAATATTTTGATTCGAATGAATAACTGAACCAAAATAGAATTTAGTTAACCAAATAACTGAAAGTTTAAAACGGTTAAAAAACCGATAAAATTTTAGTTTTGGTTATAGGCGCCGTTCGACTACCGCTTTCAATCGCGGAATATGCTGCGTTTTGTTTAAGCTTACCGTGGTTAACAAATCTAACACTGCCATGTCAAAATAAGACCCTCTCAACTATTGACGCGTGTCTTCCAATGGAGATTAATCTCCAACTCGCACGAGTCGAACAGAGCCATAATCATATTAACCCACGAACGGTATGCACACTAATAAATGAACTGATTTTAAAATTAGTGTGCTAAAGTTTTTGAAACATATATATTATAATATTATCCTTCATGTTTTTTATGATTACAACCCATAAAATTAAGAAGATAATTTTTGGAGTAAAAAAAAGTAAATGGTGGAAAAGATCAAAACAATTATATTTTTTTCAAAAAGGACAAACATCTAAAAATAATGGGAATATTTAGTAGAAGTCACAAAAATAAGGTAACTTAACTTTCTACTATATGCATATTTTAAATAATTTTATACTCAAACAAGTTGGTAACAATTTATAAATAAAAATAAATTGTTTTGCAACTAAAAGTCCCTAAAATAATAAGCAAGTAATAAAACACAAATGAATGAATAACTACTTTTAATGTAAAAATAATTAATAAAAAGTTTTAAAAAATTATATACTATACAAAGTTTATTTTAATTTTTGTGCCGAGAAAAGTTTATATGTGATAGTTTCCACCAAAGTAGTGAAATTGTATTTAAGGTGGACAAAGTTAACTCTTAAAGCAATTTCAATCTTTTGACTATGGCCCTTCTCAAAAGTCATCCTTTACATTGCACTTACCTTATTTTATTGTTGTGGTTTAGTGAGATAAATGTACACTTAAATTTACTCAATATATCTAAATAATATATTCAAAAAGCTTAAAATGAAAAAAATCATGTCAAAATGATTGTTGCCTCATGTACGAGGAGATGCTTTTAATATTGATACCTCTTTCAAAATATAAGACATTATTTAGCATTCAGTTTCCAATTTCATTTCTTATATTTATTCTCAAACATAGAAGAACTACTGTTTATAAATTAATCTCTTAAATTTCCATCCACATTTAGTCTATACCTTTTTTCTAAACATGGTTGAGTAATATTTTTAAAATGCTAATAAATCAATAAACTTAATATATAATTGTTGTAAAGTTATATTAAAATAATATTTGATAATTAGGATAATGGTACGTAGATAAGTGTGTTAAATATATAAAAAATATTGAGACTATAATATTAAGGGAAATTTCATGAAATGCCACTATATTTTTGACTAATTCATGAAATGTCACTAAAAAAAAGAAAGTCACGAAATGTCACTATATTTTTTGAAAAGTCCATGAAATGCCATTATAGATGGAAAAAAAAAGACAAAAAACCCTTAATAGTTAAAAAAGTACTTTTAAAGTTCACAATATCCCCTAAGTGCTAAAAATTAACAAAAATGTCAAAATACAATAAAAATATAAAAAATTATTAAAATTTAAAAAATTTATAAAAATTTATAAAAAATAAAAAAATTTAAAAAAATTAAAAAATGAAAATATCATTAAATATTAAAAAAATAAATATTTCCTTTTTTAAAATTTATTCAATACCATAAAAGAATATTGAGTTATAAACAAATAATTTATTCTACCAATATAGTAACATAATTTATACCAAATAAGTACCATAATTTTTATCATACATTTTTTAGTTATTATTTTCTATCAATTTAGATTATTTCTTTTCTTCAAAGTAAATATTTTTTTATATTACTGATAAATTTTAAAAACTAAAATTTATAAATATAATAATTTATTGGAAATAGAGTGACTGAGAATATATATATAACATACAATATTAAATAGTAAAACTTGTGTGAAATGTAAAATAAAACATTTTTAGAATATAATATGCAACTTATTAGGAACAAGTAATGATAACCAAAGAAAGAATAATTTGCTTATTATTATTTGAAAACATTTTATTCTACATTTTGACAAGTTTTGCTATTTAATATTGTATGTTATATATATATTCTCAGTTGCTCTATCTCCAATAAATTATTATATTTAGAAATTTTAGTTTTTTAAATTTATCAGCAATATAAATAAATTATTTACTTTGAAGAAATAAATAATCTAAATTGATAAAAAAAATAATAATGAAAAATGTATAATAAAAATTATGGTACTTATTTGGTATAAATTATGGTACTAAATTGGTAGAAATTATTTTTTTAGAACTCAATATTTTTTTATGGTATTGAATAAATTTTAAAAAAGGAAATATTTATTTTTTTAATATTTAATGATATTTCAAAATTTTCAAATTTTTTCAAATTTTTAAATTTTTTATATTTTTTAAAAGTTTTATAAATTTTTATAATTTTATTGTATTTTGATATTTTTGTTATTTTTTAACACTTAGGGGCATATTGTGAACTTTAAAAGTACTTTGCTAGTAGGGGTATTGTTGTCTTTTTCTATCTATAGTGGCATTTCATGGACTTTTCGGAAAATATAGTGACATTTCGTGACTTTCTTTTTTTAGTGGCATTTCATGAATTAGCCAAAATATAGTGGTATTTCATGAAATTTCCCAATTATTTTTTTTAGAACTCAGTATTCTTATTATGGTATTAAATAAATTTTTAAAAATGAATTTTTTTAATATTAATGATATTTCAAATTTTATAATTTTTATAATTTTTTTATAATTTTATAATTGTTTTTGATATTTTTGTTAATTTTAACACTTAGGGGCATATTGTGAACTTTAAAAGTATTTTGTTAACTAATCAAAGGGATATTGTTTCTCTTTTTTCTATCTATAGTGACATTTCGGGGACTTTTCACAAAAATATAGTGGCATTTCGGGACTTTCTTTCTTTTAGTGGCATTTATGAATTAGCCAAAAATATAGTGACATTTCATGAAATATGTTACATTTGTTTCCATGTTATCACAAAAAATGAATTATATTAATAAATATTCCTCATCCTGACATGTCATTTGACTTCTATATTTAATAATATAAAATGATTTAGTTTGATAAAATTATTTTATCTTATAACTTAATATTAAATAAAAAACATTCTATAAAATAAAAAAGACGTTCAATTCAGGACATGTTATACACAAATGTTTTAAAAACAGAAAATCATTTTTATTTAACTTTTTTCAAAAAAGAAATAAAATACCTAATTATAATGATGAGGTATCCGAACGAGAAAGTCCACCGTAATGAAAAGTGCAACCCCGAATCTCGCCCCGTTCCCGTCTCTGTCGCCTTGTCACACTCCGCCACCGTCGTGCTCCACTTCACCGCCGTTCTTCACACTATCAATCTCTTGAGCGAGACATTTCGGCGGTGACGTGGATTAGTTACAGAGCGCGCTGCTTTAATCTATAGAACCAGATATCAATGGCCTATTAACGGCGGTGACACTTTATATATATGCTACAATAGTCTCTCTCGTATCTCATCAATCGGGTCTGTTGGAATATAGAGTATAGTTTGTATTGGTTAATACATACGATTGATATATAGAGTATATTGGTTATATACTAAGTATGTATAGCATTGTTATTAATCCCGTTAGTTAGCTATCGCATATATATATGCGCCTCTGTACTAGTTACAAAATAGTTATCTTGTACACTGAGATATTCAATAAAACACAAAACACATCTGTGATAGTCTTCTGCTTCGTTTACTTCCTTTCTCTGACCGTTTTCCAAATCACAGTTCCACAGAACAATATGGTATCAGAGCAGTAACACTGCGATTCGTACTCCGTTTCCGTTCTCCGTTGCCAATTCTTCTCCAAATTAAACGATGGGGGACAAAGACAAGAACACAGATACTTTGGGCGAAAACAAGAACTCAGGGGAGACTCCAACGATCCGTATTACTTGAGTTCCAACGATAATCCAGGAATGGTCTTAGGGTACATGTTTCGAATCAGCCGGGAGAAAGTTTCGGCGGATGGAAACAGAAAATGATGGTCGCGTTGAAGGCAAAGAACAAATTCGTTTTCTGCGATGGAAGCCTAACTCAGCCCGAAAAACAAGATTCAAAGTACCGGAGTTGGGAGCGATGCAATAGCATGTTGATCTCATGGTTGAGTCAATGTCTGAGCAAGGAGATAGGAGAGACCATCATATATTGCCCAAATGCGGCGGTGGTGGCGTGAAGTCCCTTTGTTCTAGGTATGACCAGGCGATCAGTCAGTGGTTACATCATACTATTGGGTGGTGTTCCTGTCAGCTGGAAATCAAAGAAACAACAGACAGTCTCATTGTCCACTGCAGAATCAGAGTACAGATCCATCAGAAGAGTCACTACGGAATTAACTTGGTTATCTAGATTAGCAGAAGATCTCGACATAGAAGAGATCACTCCCATACAAATCAACTGTGACAATAAAGCAGCAGTTTTCATTGCTAGGAACCGGTGTTCCATGAAAGAACAAAACACATAGACCTGGATTGTCATCTGGTCAGAGAAAACTGCAACAGGGACTGATAAGCTTACAACACATTCCTGGACATCGACAGCTAGCTGATGTCTTAACTAAGCAAGTCACAGCAAAAGGATACAAGGAGTTTTTACAGAAGACAGAGACTATAGCAGAGTGAAGAGCATCCAACAAGTTGGTCGCTACTCATCAATCATCAAGGTTCAAGTCTGAAAGGTTTTCACCCCTACACCTTGAGGGGGGCTGTTGGAATATAGAGTATAGTTTTGTATTGGTTAATACATACGACTGATATATAGAGTATATTGGTTATATACTAAGTATGTATAGCATTATTATTAATCCCGTTAGTTAGCTATCGCATATATATATGCGCCTCTGTACTAGTTACACAATACTAGTTATCTTGTACACTGAGATATTCAATAAAACACAGAACACATCTGTGATAGTCTTCTGCTTCGTTTACTTCCTTTCTCTGACCGTTTTTCCAAATCACAGTTCCACAGAACAATAGGGTCACCGCAGACTCACCAGACGATTGTGCATAGGATGAACCAGGGCAACAAGCAGCACTTCAACAACCACCACCGTTATCATGGTGGCTCCCAGCAGAATCGGGCGTTTAGAAAGCAGCCTAAGAGGGTTCACATCACTCCCGAGCCCGGCCAGGTTGTTTTCCGCCTCCTGTGCCCCGTTTTCGTTGCGGGGGGTGTAATTGGGCACTCTGGTATCGTCGTGAGAAATCTTGAGCTGGAGACTGGAGTCAGGATCTCCGTTGAGGCTGCGCTCGCAGCTGACAGCGATGAGCGGCTTATCTATGTTGTCGGCTCCGAGGTGGTTAACAGGACCTTGAGGTTCCAAGATTCCAGAAGTCATACCGAAAGAGGGGTAGGGGAGGAAAAAGAAGATGCTTGCGACGTGTCTTCTGCGCAGGAAGGGCTTGTGAGGGTCTTCGAGAGGATGCTGGAGATTCGGGCGGAAGATACAGCAGTTGAAGGAGGAGGCAACAGGGGCGGCAGAGGAACCGCTGTGGTCTGCCGACTTCTTGCTGTAACTGATCAGATTGGAGCTGTATTGGGTAGGGAAGGTAAGATTATTGATAAGATTAGGAGGGGAAGTGGGGCTTGTATCAGAGTTCTGCCAGATCAGCTCCCTCCCTGCGCAGACATGTCGGATGAATTAATCCAGGTTAGATCACTGCACAGTGCACACTCCCATTTCATGTTTGCTCGACCAATATGAATGTGTTGACTGTTGAGCATCTCTTGATTCTCGTTTACAATTTATCCTGATTGATGGAGCTCGTGGGCTTTCTTTTCCGCTCTCCAGACGATTTTACTATCAGCCAATGCTCTGAATAGTACATATTTTTAATTTTGTTTGGTAATTCTATTCCGATTGAAAGGTGTAGCGGAGATTAACATGCTTCATCGAAAGGGCTACCACCGAATTATTGCAACTGAATGATCTGATCCTACTGTTTCGTTGCTGATGCTCCAATATTTCTTGATAAATTATATTGATGTCTCATGTGGTTAACTATGAATTCTAATGCTGTTGTCGATGAATTCTTGGAAACCACCACCATTGTTCCTCGTTCCTACTTTATCGTTTAATAGATCAGAAAAGATAGACGCAGTATGCTTTCCCCTGTGTGCTGTATAGCTTATGCTTATGGCCAGATATCCTGTTCTCCTCTCTCCATTTTCGTTAAATGTTCATATTGCTGTATGATTGATACCCAGATTACAGGTGATACAATCTCTGTGAAGAAAGCTCTGATTGCTGTGTCAAAGTGCCTTCAAAAAAGGTCTCCAAGAGATAAAGTTTCAGCGGCTGTGCCTACATCTTCCGTCAGCTCCTCTTCTCCCTATGGTTCCTTTCTTAACCAACAGACTCAACCTTCTACAAGCTATGGACCCTCTTTCAAATCTTGGAATGAAGATACTGCTCAATGTGGTTCAACATGGTGTTCTTTGTCTGAAGGGGTAAACTCATACCCTAATGCGGATAAGCCCATGACAGTTGAGGTGGTTTTCAGAATGCTTTGCTCCTCAGATGTGGCTGGAGCTGTGATTGGAAAGGGAGGAGTCATTGTCAAAGCACTCCAAGATGAAACAGGGGCCTCTATCTCATTTGCTCCTTCTGTTCTGGCTATTCTGAGCGCATCATCTCTATTTCCTCCTTTGAGGTTTGTATGTGTGGTGATTCTTCCCTTTTTTTATTTTTTTTTTTATTTTTTGTAGTCAAGCCTACTTTGAACATTCATCAGTTTTTTCTCCTACAGTCTATTGCCACATGCCAGTGTGTTTGGCTCCACAGATTTCAAAATGTCTTTGACATGTATATTTGTTACCTTCATACAGCTTACACTTCAATGCATGTGCGTTACAAAAAATATAAATGCATGTATCTCTGATATGAAGAAAAATGATATCATTGACTGACAAACTAGTGTATGTTTGGATCTTTTTCCAATAAGTAGTTGAAGTAGCTCATTTTTTTGTATCCACACATATCAACTATGGTAACTAGCTTAAGATTTTTTTTGGCATCTTTCTACTTCCTATTTCTATCTAAATACGATATCATCTAATTACCCAAACAGGCCCTTAGTGGGTATTGGAAGAAAAAATTACAATTGTGGCATCTTTTTTTCTTTTGTTATTTGTTCTGACCAATGCAAGTATAGGAAGATAAAGCACTTGCGAAGGTTCATAGACTGAAAAACCGACTCTTTAAATGAGATCTTACATTATCATTGAGATCTCTGCTATAGCCATTTAAATAGATTGTAAAAGATTACAAGAGCCCTGCCTTTTATTCCTTGCCACCCATTTTACTGTGGATAACCCAAAAGGAGAGGGATAGAGATGAGATAACCTTGGACCCAGGATTATAAAATGTGGGATAACCCAAAAGGAGAGGGATAGAGATGAGATAACCTTGGACCCAGGATTATAAAATGTGGGATAACCTTATGGTAAATTTATTTAATCTGTATAGAAGTTATGCATATAGCTCAATTATTAAAATGGTAAAAAAAATTCAAAAATTATTGTGAAAACTCTACTGGGTCTTTAGACCCACAGGACTACTATTCTAATAAAAAAATTCCAGAAACGACAAGGTCACTTGACCCATAGGATCCCTACTGTTTTGTAAATACTCTATTGTGAAAGAAAATTTTCTCCATAAGGGACCCCGCTGCTCATAAGCTTGGGCTATCACTGCAGTGAGGTTTTCTCTATGGTATTGATAATGAGGTTATAAATTAACACTAGGTAAAAGATTGTGCTGGAGAAACACTGATATTATATTTGGTTTGCTTGCTTTTGTAGACTATGGACTTGCAGCATTCTCCTGCACAAAATGCAGTTTTACGTGTTTTTGCCAGATCCACTGAAGCTCTTGCCAAAAATGGAACAGTATCGAACTGGAAAGGTATAGGGGTGGCTTTTAATGCAAATGCGAGACTAGTTATCCCTTCAAACCAATCAGGTTGCTTGATTGGTGTGAGGGGTTCAGTTGTTTCGGAGGTGCAAAAGTTAACGGGTACCAGAATAGAAATTTATGAAGGAAGACAGGAGACTATGTGTGTTTCCAGGGATATGAAAGTTGTACAGGTGCGATCATATACTGTACGATATGATTTTTACGATCTGTCATCATCTTATAGTTCAACTTGTCTTCCTTTTTGCTATGCATTCTTCCCGAGTGATTTCATGTAATGCCATTCAATATGCTAGTTGGAACGACTGCTTATAATTGCACATTCCTGACATGGTGTTGATATGCTTCAGATATGCCCATTCATGTTTTTTTTTTTATCTTTCTACGACATGTTGCCTATGTGCATCACAATTTTTTTGTATATTTTCTTTTTATGGCGTGAAGTTATTTGTGGTAATAGAATACTTTATTATATTTATCAAAAAAATAGAATACTTTATTATCTGACAGATTCTCCACAATGTATTCTGCTGATGAACAATGATACTTCATCAAATTTGTTATCTGGGTGTTTTATGTCTACTTTGTCTCAGTCCAATGTTGCCATATTTTAGTCACTGATCTTATGTGGTCTAGGTGAATATGCTGAAAAGAAAGATGGCATTGGTTTCCTGCAGATAGTAGGTACACGTGCAAGTGTGCAAAGTGCACTTTTTGAGGTGACACGTAGACTTAGAGTATTGATGTTTCAGAGTAAGGGCCTAGATATTGCGCAGACTAAAACCTGTGCTTCTCCTACAGCTCCTGAGTTTATGTACAATGAAAAAGCTCAGGGCAACTCAAAACCCATCATGAATATATCGGTAGACAACACAAGTAGCAGCAATGAAACACGCGAAGTGGAGCTCAAAATGAATCACCTTCAAATTAAGCAGCCCCCAAAATTTTTGCCTCACCAGGTGAAGTGTCTGATCCGCAGCTTGTGTATTCTTTCTTGACATCTCTTACTGCTTACATACTCTATCTTGGGCCCTCTTGCAGAATTTTGCAGGACAGAGAAATTTGCCAACTTCTGGGGATATGTGTGATGTTAGCAGGTCAGTAGTCTGCTCTGGTGCAGACATGCTCTTTCCCCACATCTTTGGGTGCTAGATAGGCGCCGTTTTGTTTGAGACACAATGGGATCCTTTTGTAAATAAGAGGTTTCATTCTGGTAAATGTGTTCGCAATGACTTAAAGAATCAACTTCATAAACTCCACCCACAAGTTGCATCAGCTGTGATCAATTGATGACAAGGATAAAAAGATTCGACTTGTTTTATAAGTTGTTTCCCTTATAATATTTTTAGTTAGTTTGGTGCTAGATGCATTAGAGTACCAATTGTGCTTCCGTTGGTTCCATATCGCAGTGAAGAAAGATGTGCCACAGTAACAAATATGATGGTAGAGATGGAAGTTCGAGAGCAGGTTTTCAACTACATATTTGGCAAGGATGATAGCAATTTGGCTCGTCTTAAAGAGGTCCTAACATTGTACCTCCTTACACTTGCGTCATTTTATATTGGAGTTGATTTAGTTTGCGTCTGTTAGTTATTCGTGTAGTTTTGTACCAGATCTCTGGGGCAAGGGGGTAATACGAAACCCTGTATCAGGGAGTGAGGGAAAGGTCATCATAGCAGGAACACCGGATCAAACTTTGGCTGGTCAGAGCCTTCTCCGAGCTTACATACTGACCGCGAAGAAGTCCTGACCTGACGATGTAGGTGGCTATATATAAATTGATAGCCCGTCTACCATGATGTGACCGTAACTTGCTTTTGCTTGTCTGTTCGTTTGGTGTACGTGCCAACAGAGTCACTGCAGTGGCAATCCACACACACCGAACATTACGGAAATAGCCTGTCGGCTTATTTGTTACGCTTGGAGTATGGTTTTTTTATTTTTAGGAAGATTACTTCCCCTCCCGTTGAATGTAATAATCTTAATCTGTTGGATTCTGAGTGTCTGTATAATCTGTTGAGTTTTAAATAAGTTCCTAGTTTATAGGAACCAACTAGTGTTAGTTGTGGTTGTTCTAATTTTTAGCTATTACTACCGTAATAATCTCTTAATCTGGTTGCGCATATTTTTGGCTATTTAAAGCCTTGTAAGTCATATCAATAAATCATTGAAGCATACAGCTTCTGTCTGAGCACCAGAGCTTTAAATCAGTGAGAGAAACACAAGTGAGTGGGTGAGTAAAAAAAAAAAAGCGTGTAAGTGCAATGGCAGAGTCAAGTAACTTTACACAACCTAGTATTCCTAAGTTTGATGGAGACTACGATCACTGGAGTCTTCTTATGGAGAATTTACTGAGATCGAAAGAGTACTGGGGTGGTGAAGGATGGATTCGTCGAGGCAACAAGTGAAGAGTCACTGTCTGACGCACAAAAGAAGGCGCTGAATGAAACGAGACTGAAAGATCTCAAAGCAAAGAATTATCTGTTCAGTGCAATTGATAAAATAATCCTTAAAACGATTACATTGAAAGAGACTTCTAAGCAGCTGTGGGATTCGATGAAGCTCAAGTATCAAGGAACGTCAAGAGTGAAGCGTGCCCAATTACAGACGTTAAGAAGGACCTTTGAGCTGTTGGAGATGAAGACCGGTGAATCTGTTACAGATTACTTTGCGAGAGTGATGGTGGTGGCCAATGATATGAGAAACAGTGGAGATGACATGCAAGATGTCAAGATCGTGGAGAAGATCCTACGCACATTAACTGAGAATTTTAATTACATTGTTTGTTCGATTGAAGAATCGAACGACATCGATAATCTTTCAGTTGATGCGCTGCAGAGTTCATTACTGGTACATGAGAAAAAGATGAGGAAACCTAACAATGGTGGAGAAGATCAAGTACTGAAGGTCACATATGATGACAGAGGAGGGAGAGGCAGAGGAAGAATGGGCTTAGGAAGAGGAAGAGGAAGAGGAAGAGGCCGAGGAGGAAGATCATTCAATAAATCCACAATTGAGTGTTTTAAATGTCACAAACTTGGGCACTTTCAATACGAATGTCCAAATTGGGATGGAAAAGCTAATTACGCAGAAGTAGACGGCGATGAAGAAGATGTGTTGCTCATGACGTTTACAGAAGATGATTAGAAGGAAGAAGCCTGGTTCCTAGACTCAGGCTGTAGCAATCATATGTGTGGAAACAAAATGTGGTTCTCCACACTCGATGAAGATTTTCGCCACTCCGTAAAGTTAGGCAACAACTCTTAGCTGCAAGTGATGGGAAAAGGAAATGTGAGCCTACGATGGGAAGGAAGAGTTCTTACCATTTCTGGTGTCTACTTTGTTCCTGATTTACTAAGTAATTTACTCAGTATTGGACAGCTGCTGGAGAAAGGCTGTGAAGTGTGGATAAAACATGGAGTGTTCAAGCTACTCCATCCGAAATTTGGTCTGATCCTGCAATGTTCGAAGACATCAAACAAATTATTCAAGATCATGGCAGCCATGAACAAATCAGAAAGTGTGACTGGATGCTTCCAAACCACATCCACAGATGAATTCCACCTCTGGCATCGCAGGTACGGGCATCTAAGTTACAAGGGTTTGAGAACATTGAAATATCAAAACATGGTGAAAGGAATACCACACTTGAAGAAAGGTGGAGGAGATGCGGCATGCGTTAGTTGTCTGATCGGGAAACAACACCGAGAATCCATCCCAAAGAAAAGTTTATGGCGATCATCAAGAAGGCTACAATTGGTGCACTCAGATCTTTGTGGCCCTATTTCTCCAGTATCAAACAGTGGCAAAAGATATATTCTTACATTCATCGATGACTACAGCAGAAAGGTATGGGTTTATTTTTTATCAAGCAAATCTGATACGTTTGTCTCGTTCACAAAATTTAAGAGCCAAGTTGTGAGAGAGACTGGAGAAACATTGGTGTGCTTGAGGACTGACCGAGGAGGAGAATTCACATCAACTGAATTCAAGTTGTTTTGTGAAGAGACAGGAATCAGCAGACAGCTCACAACAGCATTTACACCGCAACAAAACGGAGTAGCCGAGCGCAAGAATCGCACTATAATGAACATGGTACGATGCATCTTGAAGGATAAGGAGGTTCCCAAAAAGTTATGGCCAGAAGCAACAAGATGGGCTGTTCACGTGTTGAACAGAAGTCCTACTTCGGTGTTAAAAGAAAAGACACCAGAGGAGATGTGGAGTGGAGTAAAACCAACCATGGATTATTTCAGAATTTTTGGGTGTCTTGCTCAAGTTCATGTTTCAGATCAAAGAAGAAAGAAACTGGATGACAAGAGTATTACATGTGTACTAATTGGGGTAAGCAATGAATCAAAGGGCTATCGACTTTACAATCCAGTCACTGAGAAAGTAGTGATAAGTCGTGATGTAGTGTTTGAAGAAGAGAAGGCTGGAACTGGGAGAAATCAGATGGAGAAACAAATGAGGAGCCGTTGATCTGGGAAGAATGTGAGTCGGATGCCGGAGCCGATTCTCCACAACCACCACGATCAGAATCAAACATTGGAGGTGTCGCAGGTTGGAGAGGCCACACCTAGAGAAGCGCCTGCAACACCAAGAACACCTGCAACACCAAGAATGCCTGCAACACCAGAAACTGCAACACCAAGGGGAGTGTCCAGAACTCCCAGAACTCGTAAACCACCTTCTTATTTACGAGATTTCACAACAGGGGAGGAACTGTCAGAGGACGAAGAAGAAGAAAGTGTCAATATGGTTATGTTTGCTTCTTTTGATGATCCAACTACTTTCGAAGAAGCAAAAAGAAATGAGAAGTGGCTGAAAGCGATGGATTCTGAATTGGAGTCAATAGAAAGAAACAAGACATGGAAACTTACTGAACTACCTAAGGGAGCAAAGAAGATTGGTGTAAAGTGGGTATACAAGACGAAGCTCAATGAGAAGGGAGAAGTAGAAAAACACAAAGCGAGACTAGTGGCAAAGGGGTACGCACAACAACACGGTGTGGACTACAATGAGGTCTTTGCTTCGGTGGCGCGATGGGATACTATACGTATGATATTAGCATTAGCAGCTCAGAAAAACTGGTGTGTGTTTCAACTGGATGTGAAATCCGCGTTCTTACATGGGGAGCTTTCCGAGGACGTCTACGTTGAACATCCACAAGGCTACATCAAAAGAGGAGAGGAACATAAAGTATACAAGCTTAAGAAGGCATTATATGGTCTTAAGCAGGCACCTAGGGCGTGGTATAGCAGAATCGAAGCTTATTTTACTAAAGAGGGATTCCAAAGATGTGAATATGAGCACACACTGTTCATCAAGAAGGAAGAAGGTAACAAAATCCTCATCGTTAGCCTTTATGTAGATGACCTGATTTTTACAGGAAATGATCATGTTCTGTTGAAGAATTTCAAGTTATCTATGAAGGAGGAATTTGACATGACTGATTTGGGAAGAATGAAGTATTTTCTGGGTGTTGAGGTCGTACAAGATGCAGAAGGGATTTTCATTCACCAAAGAAAGTATGCAGGAGAGATTTTGGAGAAATTCAATTTGCAGGCTGCAAATGCAGTCAAGAATCCAATCGTTCCAGGTTCTAAGCTCTCAAAGGAAGGTGCAGGAAGTAGGGTGGATGCATCTCTTTACAAGCAGCTGGTCGGAAGTTTAATGTATATTACTTCTACCAGACCAGATCTCATGTGTTGTGGTATGTTTGTTAAGTAGATATATGACTGCTCCTACAGAACAACACCTACAGGCTGCAAAACGTGTGTTGCGTTATTTAAAAGGTACTCTGTCCTTCGGTTTGCTTTATAAGAGAGGAGGTGGTGAACAGTTGACTGTCTACACAGACAGTGATTATGCTGGAGATATCGATGATAGGAGAAGTACAAGTGGGTATGCATTTATCCTGAGTGGAGGAGCTGTAGCTTGGGCATCCAAGAAGCAACCTGTAGTGACGCTTTCAACAATAGAAGCAGAATTTGTGGCTTCCGTATTCTGTGCGTGTCAATGTGTTTGGATGAGAAGAATTCTAGAGGAGTTTGGTTTCGAGCAAACAAGGAGCACTACGATACTGTGTGATAACAGTTCGACTATCAAATTGTCTAAGAATCCGGTGCTTCATGGGCGAAGTAAACACATTGACGTAAGGTTTCACTTCTTGAGAGATCTCACAAAGGAAGGAATTGTTAAGTTGGTACACTGTGGGACAAACGATCAAATAGCAGACATTCTAACTAAACCTTTGAGGCTGGAAGTCTTTGCTAAGCTAAGGGAGAAGCTCGGAGTGTGTGAGAAGATAAACTGAATACTATCGTTTTTCAGTTTAGGAGAGGCATTGTTGAGTTTTAAATAAGTTCCTAGTTTATAGGAACCAACTAGTGTTAGTTGTGGTTGTTCTAATTTTTAGCTGTACTACCGTAATAATCTCTTAATCTGGTTGCAGCATATTTTTGGCTATTTAAAGCCTTGTAAGTCATATCAATAAATCATCGAAGCATCAATTCTGTCTGAGTTTATTTTGAGCGCAACATAATCAGCCTGTTGTTGGCTAATAAATTAAGTCTTTTTTGATCAAAAAAAAGAATTTTGCTGTGTCCAGTTCATGCCACCTTTTTAAAATTTATACAGAAAGTTGCACAGAAAATGGGCCTAAGTATCTCTATTTTTATTTTTCAATAACTTTTAAATTGACCTATATTATATTTATAATTTAAATAATATATAAATTCACTACTATTAATACATTTTATATAAAACATTATTATATAAATTATAAAAATAAGAAATATTACTAAAATTGAGTTGGGCTTGTCTATGGATCTAAAATTGTGTTGTGGGTCTATTAGGTTTTCTTCCGAGCTTATTGGGCTGGATGCCGGGCTTAATTTGCTATGATCAGGTCTATATAAATCATAGATGAGATGATGACTAATATATTCCTATTAATTATGGGCTGATGACTTGAACGATGACTTTATCTGTTTTTGTCAAGATAAATTCAACAATCATTGATGTATTGTTTATAGTTTAATGGTACTCTGCTTACGACTGATTGTGATTTATGGGTGAACACTTCTTTGAATGTAGTGCATGAGAATAAATTAATGCTGGCAATTGGGAGCCTATTTATGCGTCCCCTAGACCATAACACTTGAGTGGTGGGGGAAAGCTTTGTGGCACAAAATCATTTCTATGATTTTCTCTCTGTGTAAACTGTGGATTGTGTTAGAGTGTCTATGTTATCGCTATTTAAGGAAGGTGTAGATAGAAACTTAATAGTGACCAAGTTACAGGTGGCTTGGTCGATAATTGAAGAGTGGTGAAGTGATATTCTAGAACAAAAAAGTTATAGGTTCGATATTCTAGGATTGTCCAGTGTTGAAATTGTTTGGATGATATTTTCTTATCTATTAGAAGCATGTTTTTGTGTTTGTGGATATTAAGGTTCCATCAGTGATATTAATGTTTTAATATTAAATGTTTACCTCCTAGCTAGATAGTTTAGATTTGACATCTTTTATTTCGAGTTAAGCCATCCTTGCTTCAAGGTCTTGTTCGTGTATGCGAAAGAACAACTAATGTTGGTAATGTTTCATCAAAGGTGGTACTAGAGTTGTGATAAGGGATTCATAAGTGTTAATCAAGATGAAAAAAAAAACATTCAATAATGAAGGGAACTTCCAACAATGGATGTGATGGTGGCATTGGTTGGTGCATGAGGAGAGGTGGTGAAAAAAGGGTATCGGAGTGCATATATTACAGAGGCCCACGTTTGAAGGTGACAATCCCCATGAATAAGAAACTTGAAATTTTGTGATGCTCCAATCCTTCACTTCAGCCATGAGTGGCTAGATGGACCACTACTAGCTCTTAAACGACAATGAGTTATCTTTTTTTTTTTTTTGAAATAAGACAATGAGTTATCTTGAGTTCAGATAATAAGCGCTTAACAACCAATTAAATATCTCTAAAGACATAGAAAGAAACAAAGGTGATTAATTCTATACCTTAGGGTGGAGGTCATGGTCTTCAAATCCGCAAACCGACTAGATATGATGAAGGTTCTTAATAGTAGAAAAGAAATCAACATTGGAAATACTTGACACAACATGATTTTTTTTACAACTAGCTTAAAACTTTGGATCTGGATGTCAATACATCTGAATTGAGGGAGAGTTAGGGATAGTGACGGACTTAAATCTTCATTCATATATGGGTATCTTTGAATGTGGGTATGTGAGCCCAAGGTGTAGAGTAATAGAGGCTCAGGCAAAGGCCTTGGGCCCGTGTGGCCATTGTGCGGTTAAGTGGCAGGTGAGCGTCACATGTAAACTTGGCGGGCTTCAATTAGCCCTAGAAAAGAATTTGAGTTAGTAACCGATTTTAAAACAATTGACCCAAAAATAGGTCCATTTGAGTCGGTTTGTTGATGGAAAGTTAACTGTCGATATGTATTACTAAAATCTATATTTATCACCAGTACCTGGCAATTTCGGTCGCTGGGTTGGGTTGATATCAACCATAACCCAATCCATTTAAAATATCATCAACCCCAACCCAACCCAAAAATGGATGGGCGAAAATCATGACTCTAACCCAACCCGTTTAAAATCCTTCAACCCTAACCTAACCCACCCAACCCATTTTTAAGCATACAATAATTTAAATGGATTAGGAGTAGAAATTAATAAAAAAATCTAATTAGGATGATACAAAAGGAAGAGAAGTAATCTTGCTTGATCGACTCAACTTTAAACAAATTCCATGTTATGCAAAGAATGTAAGAGTATTGCACCAATTTCCCATGAATAGAATAACACATATTTTTTCCATAAGTTTATATTTATCAATCTGAGCCTAAAGCTCTACCACTGTTGGGGAGGAATCCTATCTAGATATGCACATGATCCTATTGCGCTTAATAAAAAGGGGGAAAGAAAATGAAATCTTCATTATGCATTGAGAATATACTAAAGACAAATCTTCTAAGTTAGAAATAATTAATAAACTGAGAGCTCAAAGACTCAAACTATGACTGATAGTTTTAAAATAATTACACTTGTTAAAATTGAATGCTTATGCCTGAGAAAAGTACAATCACAATAACTTAATCGTTACCAACAGTTAAGGAATTTTTATGCAGCACACTATCTGTATTGTTGGCTTCAGAATTCACTAAGAGGTCTACAATCAAGATCCTACTTACAAAAAATACATATCACCTACTATTGTTCACCCTTCTAGATAATCTAAACGTACATATGTTCTCAAGAACAACTATGGTAGTGAGAATTAGAAAACAAACCTTGGGCAGAGATGAAGAGCGACATAGACATGAACAACGACATAGAGAAGAAAAATGGATGTGAGTCTACAAGACGAGAGCATTTGGGTTTTCAACATTATGTTAAGGTCTGGTTGGGCCCTTTGTTTGATATGTAGTAGGTTAGGCCATTTGTTTAGTTAAGATTATATGATATTATTAAAGGTGGAATAGTCCAACTGCACTTGGGCATAAGGCTAAGGTATAGCTTGATCTGAAAATAATATATATATAATGTGAATTAATATTTAAATTTTATTATTAATAAATATTTTCGGGTTTCGGGTTGGGTCATGGGTTAAGATCTCTACCCTAACCCAACCCACAAAATTAGCTTATTACCCTAACCCAACCCAAAAAATAGATGGGTCAATAATCAAGACCCTAACCCGCAAAAATATGGGTTGGGTTTCGGGTTGGGTCAAAATTGCCAAGTCTTCACCACTCATTTAAAGTGGTCAATTGGATTTGAAGTTTCGATGCATAATGGAACCTGAGTGGAAATTATAAGCTACAAAACAAGGCACTTATAAAATTTCAAATACTTGAATTTTAGACTTACAAGGTGACATGCACAATTAGTCACACGCAATAAGTCAAAAAACTATATTTTTTAATTAGACGACATATGTTAGCAAAAGAAATGTTGTCCGTCAACACAAATGAATATGCTTTAGCAATGTTGCACGCGAAGAAGCTTAGATATTGTCACTAAGGTGAATACCTTCAGTCACATGCAAGGATATTAACCTTGAGCGCAACAATAACATGTAATCATATATGAGTTTAAGTATTTACATTACATGTGACTTTTTTTTAACTAGCTTGATTTTTTGGTTAAGTTTTATCGGTTTTATTAATTTTAGTTTGACAATTTCAAAAAATGTGGGCTTTCTTGTGAGGAATTTCATTGTACAAATGTGTAGGCATTGGTCGATACTGGGACATACATAACTTGATATCTTTCGCTTTATCGTGGAATCAGGGTTGAGGGGGATTATTCAACATCATTTGGAGTGGCAGTGTAGAACGAATGAAAAATGTGTGCATGGCAGATATCTTCGAAGGGTGAAACTTGTTATCCAAAACAAGAACTTTGGTTAAGAGTTCATGCCCTTCATTCTCTATGAGATGGATGTCATACTCACACAAAATGGATTGTCTCCTGCGACACACCAATCGAGGGCGGAGTTAGAATTTCAAATTTATAGGGCAATTTTTTTATATATATATATAATAAATATCAATACTAAATATTTTTTAAAAGATAAATAAAAATGTTTAAAATAAAAAATATTCATAATATGATTTAAATTTTTATATTTTAAATGTAGATATAACTCACTAAAATATACTTTCTCGTGTTCTCCATAAATGATTTCTGGTACAAAACATGAAAAATAATGAGACAATTTTTTGGGCTACTTTATCCTTATTTTTTTTATAAGAAATATGAGAGTGGTGAGTGGGAGAGAAAATTAAGGGGTAAATATGAAAATTGAGTAGTAAAAAAGTCCAAAACATCTTATATTTTGAAACAAATGGTAACACCCAATACATCATCTATTAAGAACATAAGGTAGTACATAAGATGACAATTATCATACTCATTAACTTAACTTTAAACTTAAAATAAGATAAACACAATTTATATTTCAAAAGTAAATTTTAGTTCAAACTATGGTTATAAAAATATAAGTGTATAAAATATAAGGCACTTAATAATATCAAATAATGTTCTAAGTGTAGTTTATTATTTATTTATATTTATAACACAACAAATTAAAATGAACTAATATTAATTAAAAATAAAACTATAATAATATAAATTAAATTTATTATAAAATAAACTATATTATATAAAACTATTAATAAAAAATTGGTGCCATCGGAATAGTTGGGGGCACAACTAAAGTGGCTCCCCTATTGGCACTAACATTAACTAGGAATGAATTTCCTACTCTGTCAAATGTTAAACCGTTGCATTACTATCAGAGGAGTGAGCTAGAGTGGATTATCAGCGAGTTGTTGGAGACAAGAGTAATTTGACCGCCATTCATCCATATTTTAGTTTAAAGTTGCTAGTGAAGAAAAAAGAAATCGGAATCATGTTTCTATGTCGACTATAAGGCACGTTACAAGGTGACAGTTCTAAATATGTTTCTAATTCCCGTGACCTATAAACCGCTGCATGAAGTTCGTAGGACCTTCGTATTCGTTAAACTAGTTATCACCAAATAAGGGTGCGAGAGGAAGACGTAGGAGAAAACAATGTTCCATACACGTGAGTGAGGGGGCGTGACAAATTCCTGCTTATGACTCATGCCATTTGGGTTACTAAACGAAATTGACTACATTTTAGGTGGTCATGATTGAAAAACTCAAGCCCTTCCTTTATCACTTTGTTCTGTGTTTTTAATTAATGTCAATATGGTGTATAAATCATAGTATAGAGGAACACTATAGCATCTCGATGTCGTGTTCAGGGGTGGAGCCAGGATTTGAAGTATATGGGGTCACTATTACTATTGAAAAAATAATATTGTATTCATAAATATAATTCAAATTTAAAGATAATATCATCCTCTAGTACAATTGTACTCTACGCGGCTTCATTGCCTAAAAATATTTTATAAAGTTTCATAACGAATGGTCTCAAAAATATCTTTCTCCACATAAGTAATTAAACAATCATTAAGTAAGTCATCTTTCATCTTGCTGTGGAGACCGGTCTTCACATATTGCTCAAACCTTAAACAATAGACAACTTTTTCTTGACTGTACAAAACTAGTTATATATGTATTCTAATTATACAAAGAAACATACAAAGTAACATATGAGATTTAAAAGTGTTACCGTTGCTGAGGAAGCACAATTAGTATCTTCTTCCAATACGAGCTTTGAAAACTCAAAGAAACTTATGAGGATCTGGTTATGGTGGTTGCAAATATAATGAGTAAGTCTAGAGTGGCTGTTGGTATTTATAGAAGATGAATAACAAAAAAAGAAAGATAAAAAAAGAAGGAAAATAAGTTGAAAGACATAACGGTTGATTGGTGAGAAAGGAAGGGAAAATGAAATTTTTTTGGTGAGAAGGGAAGGGAAGGAGATGGAAAATTAAAAAGCGATTTGCTAATCCACTGCAGAAATAAACGCACGTTAGTAGGGGGTTGGAAAATAAAAAATGGATTGTGGTAGTGAACAGACGCATATTGATAGGGGATGGAAAATCATAAGTGGCTAGTCAAGAAAAAAGATTGAGTGAGGTTCACTCCCAAAATCGTGCTTACTATTTCCATCTCTTACCACTAGACCATTATAGACTTCATAATGTATGGGGTCACTTATATTACATATACAAAGCAAGTAAATAAGAATCTCTGAATTTTTTGAAAAACATGGGGTCACGTGACCCACGTGCACCCCTCATTCCGCCCCTGGTCATGTTGCAGTGAGTGCAACAACTGTCTATCACCAAAAAATGTCACTTTAGGAAGGAACAACTTGATTGCTTGGGTCACCTCATTTCAACTAGTTTATGATATAGAGAATATTCGCAACTTGGTTCAATGGCTACACCTAGGTCATTCGAGGAGATATAAGGATTTCTTGAGTTAACTGGTTGTTTTTCTAAAAATAAAACTTAACACAAGACATTTTATTAACGAAGCAATAATACACCCTTCGTGCCTTATTAAAAACGTTACCACTAAACCTATGGAAAAGAGTACCAATCACCTGCACTCTACCAACCAAATTACAAAATACATAATTATCCAAAGTACCAACCGACCTTAAACAACATACAAGTAACAACACATAAAAACCAATGTCAAGTTCACTTCAAGAATTATAACCATCAACACATAAAACTATACCCCATCTGAAAATAGCAACGCAACAGCATCATCAACTCATCGGCCCCACACCATGACACAACAAACGAAAACAATGCCATTGCATCACAATCAAATCAAGGCCAACAAATGCAACCCATAAACTCCTGAACGACCACAATAATCCACCTCCACAACATAAACTCCTGAACGACCACAATAATCCATCAAAATGTTGGTCTAAGAAACACTCATCAATAATCTACCCCTAGACTTGAAGATTTCTAGAATTGTATGATGTTGATTAAAACAAGAGGTGTCACTAGTACTTCAGCAATCTTCATCCCCTCCCTAGAACCTTGGTTAAGAAAAAAAATCCTAAATGAAACAAACCAAAGAAATTTTGAGGAGCTCAAGAGGAGGATGACCATAGTAGTGGTCCTAAAAATGCCCGATGTTAGTGGATTTTGAGGGAATCCAGAAATGGTAATGGTGCAATGCTTATGCAAGGAGGGAGGATGGTTTCTTTTATTTTCAAGGCATACGACAAGAGACTTATGACCAATGTCTTTATCATCAATAGGTGGTGTCACTATATGGTGAGCAGACACTTCAATATTCACACTGTTGTAAAATCGAGCAGAAACAAAGAGGAAGAGCGAAGAAGAAGAGCGAATTGAGGAAACTCGTTTTTAGGGTTCTGTATTTGCCAGTGCAAGTGCCACGTCTTACAACCCTAAAAACACCCGTCTAATATAGACAGACTCATCTCAACAAGAAAACCCGATATGGGCCCGAAGCCCAAACCGTACTACGCCCCCCCAAACCCCCTCGAATGATGGGTCCCCCTGTAATTGTAAGCCCAACCCACAATAGATTTTAAGTCAATTACAATAATCTCCACCTTGATGAAAAATCTCCGCTAGCTTTACAAAAACAAGAATAAACTACTAGCTGGTGTGGGGGTTTTGATTTCTTAGCACTTGAGAACTTGAGCTAAGTTCAAACAATGTCTAAACTTCTCTGTGGTGACTGGCTTTGTCAACATATCAGCTGCATTCTCTGAAGTATGAACCTTATCTAACAAGATCTCACCTGAAGCAACCAGCTCCCTAATCTTGTGAAACCTGACATCAATGTGCTTCGTCCTGGCATGGTAAATTTGGTTCTTAGTCAGGTGTGTAGCACTTTGACTGTCACAAAGCAACTGAACTCCACCTTGCTCAACACCCAACTCAGTCACAAGTCCTCGAACCCCATAGTGCTTCCTTAGCTACTTCTCCTAATGCCATGTATTCAGCTTCAGTGGTAGACAACACAACAACAGACTGTAGCACAGATCTCCAACATATATATAGGGCCTCCTAAAAGAGTAAATACAAACCCTGTAATAGACCTCCTGTTATCCAGATCACCAGCATAGTCTGAATCTACATACCCCACAACTGCTGAACCTACCTCCTGGACTCCAAACATAAGTCCATAGTCAGCTGTACCCTTCAAATACCTGAGAATCCATTTCACTGCAGCCCAGAGATCTCTCCCGAGATTGGACATGTACTTGCTCACTTGACTAACGGCTTGGGCCAAGTCAGGTCGCGTGCAAACCATAGCATACATCAAGCATCCAACTGCACTCGCATAGGGAACTCGAGCCATATCTGCAACCTCCTCCTCAGTGTTTGGGCACTGAGATAATGAAAGTCTAAAGTGATTCGCCAGAGGTGTACTTACAAATTTGGCGTTTGTCATGTCAAACCTGTCAATCACCTTCTCTATGTAACTCCTTTGAGACAACCATAATCTCTTGGAGTTCCTGTCCCTGCGAATCTCCATCCCTAGGATCTTTTTAGCATCACCTAGATCCTTCATATCAAACTCTCTTCCCAGAAGAATCTTCAACTTATCAACAACTTTCATATTCCTCCCAGCAATAAGCATATCATCGACATACAATAGTAGAAACATATGAGTGCCATCTTCAGTATGCTTAACATAAACACAGCAGTCATGCTCACATCGCTTGTAGCCAATCTGCAGCATGTAAGAATCAAAACGTTTATACCACTGCCTTGGAGCTTGCTTCAAGCCATATAAGGATTTCTTCAGCCTACACACAAGATGCTCTCTCCAGGCTGAATGAACCCTTCAGGCTGCTGCATATAGATTTCTTCCTCCAAATATCCATGGAGAAACGCTGTTTTCACATCCATCTGCTCGAGATGCATATCCCAGCTAGCTAGCCACCAAAGCTAACACAACTCTGATAGAGGTGTGCCTGACAACAAGAGAGAAGATCTCATCATAATCAACTCCTTTCTGCTGAGAGTAGCCCTTAGCTACTAGTCTGGCCTTATATCTCACCCCTTCTTTTTCTGATGCCCCGGGTTTCTTCTTAAAAACCCACTTGCATCCAACTGGCTTCTTGCCTTTTGGGAGAGGAACAAGATCCCATGTCTGATTCTTTCTTAGACTCTCAGACTCCTCCACCATGGCACCCAACCATTCTTCTTTCTCTTGGCTAGATATAGCCTCTCGAAAACTGGATGGATCATCTGAACCAACTACAAGAGCATAGTTGACCACTTCTTCATAGCCGAATCTCTGAGGTGGCTTAATGACACGTTTCTGTCTGCCAGAAACTAGGGACTCCACCTGCTGATGATTTTGATCTATCTCCTTATCTGCTGTAGCTTCTGAACTAGTGGTAGTCTCACTAAAACTGTTCCCCAGATCTGTTATGGGACCAACATTAGTCTCAAGTGTAGTAGTCGGTTCCTGATCTAACTTTGTCTATTGCAGCATATACTGCTCATCAAAAACAACATCTCAACTGAGGACCTTCTTCTTAGCCACAAGATCCCATAACTTGAAACCTTTCACACCTTTCTCAAACCCCAGAAAGATGCACCTCTTGGACTTGGAGTCCAACTTGGATCGTTCGTCACTAGGAATCAGAACATAAGCAGGACAACCAAATATCTTCAAATTAGATAAATCAATATCTACTCCATTCCATACCTCTTCAGCGACCTTCTTCTCAAGGGAGCTCCTTGGTGATCTATTAATAGACTGCCATGTTTACTGCTTCTGCCCAGAACTGCTTTAGGAGCCCTGTATTCAGCCTTAGACACCTGGCCTTCTCAGCAATTGTGCGATTCATTCTCTCACTGACGCCATTCTGCTGAGGTGTTTTTCTCACCGTGAAATGCCTCTGAATACCATGCTCCTCACAAAATTTCTGAAACCTCGAATCAGTATACTCTGTTCCATTATCAGATCTCAGATACTTTACCTTCCTTCCTGTCTGATTTTCTACTTCAGCTTTCCAAATCTTAAACTTGTCAAAGACCTCAGATTTGTGCTTCATGAAATAGACCCAGACTTTCTTGGAATAGTCATCAATGAATATAACAAAGTACCTGGAACCTCCTAGAGACAGCTCCCGAGTTGGCCCCCATACATCAGAATGCACATAATCGAGAAGACCCTTTGTCATGTGTTGGCCAGTTTTGAAGGATACTTTTGACTGCTTTCCCATCACACAGAACTTACAGAATCACATCTTACAGTTCTTCAAACCATTCAGAAGGCCACGCTTGTGCAACTCAGTCAAACCTTGCTCACCAATATGCCCCATACGTATATGCCACAGAGAAGTGTTGTCACTTTCAGATATGACAGCAGCAACTTCACCTGCTATAGTGCTCCCCACCAGTTGGTAGATGTTACCTCTGGTAAGTTTTCCCTTCATCACTGCCATAGAACCTCTGGTTATCCTCAAGTATTCATCATCAGACTTATAATTGAACCCGTTTCTATGCAGAGTACCAATAGAAATCAAATTTTTCTTCAGATCCGGAGCATGTCTTACATCAGTCAGCGTCCTGATGATGCCATCATGCATACGAATCTTGATCTGCCCAATACCAACAACACCACATGGGTTGTCGTCTCCTAACCGAACAAATCCTTGATTTCTCGCCTCATAGGTATTAAACCACTCCTTGTTAGGAGTCATATGAAACGTACACCCTGTGTCCAGAATCCAGGAATCTGGAGTGCTGCTTGAGGTTACTGAAAGCATGTCTGAATCTCCACTATCTAAAGCAGCCTCCCGAACAACATTTGCAGTTTTCGAAGAACTTTCTGAACTCCCACTGTTCCGCTTCTTATTTGGACAATCTCTCTTATAGTGACCTTTCTGACCACATCCGTAGCAGGTAACATGTTTCCTACTTCTGGACTTAGATTTTCCCCTTGCCTTGCCATCAGATTTTCCGTCCTTCTGTCTACCCCTTTCCTGGTTGTTAAAAACATACAACCCATCACCTTGAGACTTATCTCCACTGGTATGTTGCCTGCGATCGTTCTGGGCAACGAGCGCTGTAGTTACCGTCTCCAGTTTTATCGAATCCTTCCCTGCGGTGAGGGCTGTAATCAAAGTCTCGTATGCAGGGGGTAGCGAACACAACAAGATCATGGCTTGGTCTTCATCATCCACTTTTACATCGACACACCCTAAATCCCCAATAATCTGATTAAAAGTATTAACGTGCTGTACCACATCTGAACCTTCAGACATCTTCAACCCGTATAACCTGTGTTTCAGAGATACTTGCTGGACAACGACTTCGACAAATATGTTTTCTCCAGTTTATCCCAGATCTCCTTAGAAGTTTTAAGATCAATTACCTGGTAAACCACTTCGTCTGCAAGACACAAACGAATTATCGATGCCGCCTTCTCCTGCATCTCGTCCCAATCTTCCTGTTTCGTGGCTTCTGATCTAGTATCCCGAAGCGCCTTCTGCATTCCCTGCTGCGTAAGCAGATCCTTCACTCGTCGCTGCCAAAGGGTGAAATTCCCAGTTCCATCGAAACTTGAGATTTCGAACTTCATAGAATTCGCCATCGCAACCAGAGAGCTCTGATACCAGTTGTTGTAAAATCGAGCAGAAACAAAGAGGAAGAACGAAGAAGAAGAAGAGCGAATTGAGGAAACTAGTTTTTAGGGTTCTGTATTTGCCAGTGCAAGTGCCACGTCTTACAACCCTAAAAACACCCCTCTAATATAGACAGACTCATCTCAACAAGAAAACCCGATATGGGCCCGAAGCCCCAAACCCCCCCGAATGATGGGCCCCCTGTAATTGTAAGCCCAGCCCACAATAGATTTTAAGTCAATTACAATACACACCAATTACTAAGTTTGTGGCATTTGCGTGGGCAAGGGCTACTATCAGAAGAGTAACACAAGTGGTGGGATTTGACTTCAAAATTCACTACAAACCAAGAAAAAAAGACAAGGCTGAGAACGAGGATGGTGTTCATGGTTGGCTATAAAACTACACTATCATGGTTGTCTAGTGTTCTTCAAGAAATTCTAGCTTAACATTTTTCTTACTCCAAGAAATTAATGGGCTACTTACAAATGGCCTTCTTGGGTTTGTTCGCACCTACAAGTGAATCATAACAACCTTTCTTTTGTGAATGAATGAGAAATAAAATCAAAGAGCATATAACAACATGTACCACCCGCTCACAATTAAAGTATAACACTTTGGCACCAGATGAGTTTCCTCAAATTCTCATGGTTTAGGACAAGGTTTGGAAGATAGATTAATATATTTTATAACAAGACAGCACAAAGTCAGAGGAATGGATATGGAAATGGATGTCGAGGACTGTCTAATTAATTACAGTCATTTTATCCTCTTTACATCACAAGTACACTGCCAAGGAAGTGACAACAATGTAGAAGAAAAAGATAGTGCAGATCTAAAAGTTTCCTCTAGTTTGATTGCCCCGGTTCAAGAGAAGGTTTGGACAGATACATTAATGGATTGAATGACCAAACTCCCAAGGTTCATGGAGTGGATATGATAGTGAAAGTGGTGGATCTTCTAACTGAATGCAAACATATATGTGATCCCCTGCAACTCTTGTACACTGGCAAGGATGTAGCAACAATGTTTTAAAAGGAGATGATGTGCCTCCATGAGTTTCTTATAGTGTATGACCGCAAGTCCATCTTCATTCGTGTGTTCTAGGTAGATTTGTTCAAACATATGGAAATAAGCTCCTATTATCACCGACTAATAGGCGGTCAGACTAGAATAGTAAATAGATACTTGGATGATTATCTCCAAAGCACCTCATTCACCATGTCCAAACAGTGGATCAAGCAATAACCATCGTCTAACTTTTGGTCCAGTTTCACCACTTTTAGAAAAGATATAAAAAAAACACCACTTATACACCATGGTCGCAGTCACTAGTGGATCTAGGAGTTATGTTTTGGAGGGAGGGTGGAGCCCCCTAGCCCCCTCTCTAGATCCGGCTCTGGTCATAGTAACACCCGTATAAAAAAGTCACTGGACGCACGCAAAGACATATTAAAAGACAGTTTACTTGAAATCACGTTTTAAAGCACTAAACATACCGCCCACGAAGAGATCTTAAATGAGATTTTCACCGGAAGCGTGTTTAAAAGCACTGATCATGACGCGCGAAGAGATCTCAAAAGACGGTTAAGGTATAAACATTTGAAGCCCTAAACATACAACACGCCAAGAGATCTTAAATGATGATTTCACTGGAATCGTGTTTAAAAGCGCTGATTACCGCACATGAAAAGATCTTAAAAGATGATTAAGATAAAACTGTGTTATAAAAGCCGCATATATTTGATCTTACTAAATTAGTTTTTTTTATATAATTAGCATTGTAATTATTATTGAAACATATGTTCGAGGTCACTCATATAGTAAATAGACTAATAATAAAGCATCATATTATTGAAAATATATGTATATATGTAGTTTCAGAATATTTACTATTTTATATAATTTTAAACTATATGTATATATGTCATATTTTATTATGATTTATTATTCATGTAAATTTTAAAAAATAATTATTTATCAGGCGAAAACTTTTAAATACGGTTATTACGAAAATTGTGTCTTACAATCAGACATAGGCCCCGTTCGAAGTTTCCTGTCAAAACTATTGCTGTGAAAACATAAATCTTACCGTGGTTATCCTATATGAGTTTGACATGTGTGATGCGTTAATTTTTTTAACTAATAGAAAACTGACAAGTGTCCTCCGCTTTTTCTATAAAGCAGGTTAATGTACAATTTGTATGCAGCGAACGAGACCTATAAAACACAGTTTCTTCATTTAAGATAGGTGGAGTGAGCATCAATCGCACACCTTATAGCACAGTTCTGAACACGCGCCGCTCTGATGCTTTTAAGCATGGTTTCTAACCGTTTTAATGACAGATTATTATTCCAGACGGGGTTTTGAAATGGTTCAAAACCGTCTTAAATGAACAGCTTAGACCTCGTTTTTAACTGTATCCACAACAGTGCACGTTCTAATGGTGGCCACGGTTCCGGTTCCACCGGTTCCACCGGTTCCGGTTCCGGAAAATGTGTATTCGGATTCGGAACCGGTCCTGGGCGGTTCCGGTTCCGGAACTCTGTATTCGCTTCGGATTCGCTCAAATCAACGGTTCCGACCGGTTCCGGGGCAGTTCCGACCGGTTCTGGAAAGATTCGATCGGCTTCAGTTTCTTCGTTTTAACTCCGATTTTAGATCCGTTTGCGCGCACACGTTGCTCTTTTCGTCCACTTTACTCCTAGCTAGGTTATTCCTCAAGTTTATAATCTTAAATGTGTAAGAACCAAAGACTTAAATTTTTGTATTGAATTTGCAAAAATTAAAGAGCAAAGCGGATTTTATTATATGATTCACTGTCTCGTTAAAACCTTATTAGGTAAAAACTCATTGGGAAAACCCTAATAAGGAAAAAGAGTACAACTACTAATAGGTTACATGATTTCAATTTGGAAGTCTTAAAAGATTACATGGAAAGAAAGTAATACTAATACATTCTAAAAGATTGCAATACAAATAGAAGTCCTAAGTGGTGATTCCATCGGTAACTTTGACCGGTTCCGGGGCGGTTCCGGTTCCACGGTTCCGAATCCGATGCGAATCCAGGCGGTTTCGGGCGGTTCCGGGCGGTTCCGGTTCCGGTTCCGGTCCCGGTTCGGTCCCGAATCTCAAAACTTGTATTCGGATTCGATTCGCAAGGGGGCGGTTCCGGTTCCGAATCGGTTCCGGCCCGGTTCCGGCCGGTTCCGGTTCCAATCGGTTCCGGGTAGATTCGCTGGTTCCGGGTAGATTCGGATTCGGTGGCCACCATTAGCACGTTCCATGCTCTATATGGCGTAGACTCACCTACTTTTGATCCGTTACTCCCAATTGAGTTCCGCTGTAGGAGATTGATGCCCACCTGATTCAGAACACAACAAGCGTGAAGTCCAAATTTTGAGGCTGGTGATTAGGCCTATTTTCAACTTAAGCCTTAAGCTGTGATAGTTTGCATGGTACACTTGTGAACCATAAACAGTACAAGATACTGGAGTGGCCTATCAAACCAAAGCAACATCTGCATAATCTTCTATAGGTTCATGGCGCACCAAATTAGCACTTGTTTTAAAAAGAAATGGCGGTCACATTCCCAGGAGTTGGATATCCACGAAGCACTGTGACTAGTTCTTGACCGCCAAGGTCACTTGTGAAGAATATTGCAAGAAGCCTTAGTAGATTAAAGCTAACACATAGATTGAGGGTGCTTTTGTTTAGGGGTAATCGGAAACAGAATTAGCTGTTTAGACAATTTTTCTTATTTTCATAAATGGTTAATCCTTCTAACCTGATAATAGGTTTGAGATTCTTTCCTAGTATACTTTAACCAATAACATATATGATCATTGATTAATGACTACCTACTATTAGCCAATAACTGGTGAATATTGACTGACAGTTAATGGTCGACTATTGACCATTGACCATTAACCAGCGGACGTTGACCATTCATATTCATTTTCCTACACAAACAAACTACAAAAATCAAAGAAAATATTTTTTCCATTCCACCCTATCCCCATTCCCTTTATGATTTCATGATTTCATTTTGTTTCCCGCCCAAAACAAATACCCCTAAATTAAATACAAAATACTTATCTTTAACTTCTTTTAGTCATATACAACAGTGAATTAATGAAACAAATTTCAGAAAATTACTTTCACATTAGATATTTGATCGCCTTTGAGAGAATGAACGAGGATGAAATTTGACAATTTACAAGCACAAAACAGGCGAGCGGCTCTGTTGTCAGTGTGTTCATCCATTTCACATAGCTGATTCGCAAAAGAATAGGCCTTCGGCGCAGAGAATGGACAAGGCAGAAATTTGAAACCCACCATGATTCCGCAATTGACATGAATTAGTACTTGACCACATGGTGCCTTAGCCATAGCTCATACATAACCATGTGAAAAGCGTCATATTTGATTGGAGGTGTATTCCACTGGAAATGCTTTTGAACCTAACAGAAACAAATTAAACAAATTAAATGAATCCATCATAAAAGTCTCCATTATTCCCTGAGTATGCGTGCCACAAACTTCTGTCCTAACGCGAAGTCACAGGGTATATATACCTGCATTAGATTCTTATGTAGCTTCTCAAACTCATCATCAGGTATAGCCTTGAGGATCTGCTTAAGCTGGTATACGTCTTTCTCCCTCAGCACCACAGCAAATTTTCTCCAATTGATAATATCATTGAAAGGCAAATCATAGTAATCTGACAGAATTACTGCAAAGTACATCACAAGTAACTGGCATGTTCCAAAGTAAAAAGACAAACAGCAGGAGACACCAACTCTACCAACATAATTTCAGAGATGCATGAGCGTGTCACACTAAATTTGGCAGAAAAGCATGCATTAATATATCACGTATCTATTGCATAGCTTTTCAAACCCAAAATCTATTCTCATAAAACAATATAATAAGACAGTTACCTGGAACACATCCATAGTGAATAGAGTCAGTTATACGAGCACTGTTGACCTGGGAACCACCTGGGCATATGCAGAACTTAGTCCTGTAAAATCTCTTCTGATACACTAAAGGGCCAGTTGCCCTACTTATTCTGTTGTTTGAGATGTCAAGTTCAGTATCATTTTCCCAGACCCTAGCTAAAATAACTCTGATCTTGGAGTTTCGGTGGCCAGCCCAGAATCCCAGAGTGGTCCTGAATAATTTACCGTAAGTCAGATTTGGAAATAACAACTCACTTATTTAGGTAAACATATTTTTCCCCAAACCAGGATATAGTTGAAATGTAAACCTTTGTATTCCCCAAAAATAAAATCAACCACCCCGATTATACAGCTGACCAGCGGATCTACATCTTAATAAGATATTTTTTTGGTATGTACATCATATAATACAATAGTTAATACTAACATGCAAAGAAAAAGGTATTCAGAAAAAAAAAAAAAGATGCAAGGCTAATGCAGATGAGGGATATGCTATTTCATATCATTCTTTCACTTGCCAGCAAGAGAATCCAAGGAGCATTGCAAATATTGATCAATGCTACATTACTTATAGAAAAATATGAATAAAAATAGATAATAGTGTGGTACAATGCACAAATAATAAAGACACTTTATCACCCAGGTCTACTATTTTGAAATATTCATTCAGATTTGACACTTTCCCTCCAAATCTAACATTGATCCTAGCTCTAACAATAAGGTCTAGCATACTTCAGTTATCATCATCTCTGTTACCAATCCATGCCTCATAGTCAAAGGCTAACCACATTCTTTTTCTGGAAGAAATGATGGTACTCAAAAATTTAGAGTACCACCAAAAGATTCCTGTTTTGATGTTATCAGTCCCATAATAATCCAATATATCCAATATACATGTGTACATGTCATCAAGCATATGTATATGTTATCCTTGCACAACCAAATTTACTATCGAAAGTTTAAGCACAGTGGAACGGCTAAGAACTCTACTTATATCATTACCCTCCAAGGTAAAGCAAATTCCTTCTTTTGTATGACATGAAAGAAAAACGGTCAGTTGAAAAGATTAAGAATGGTGGGAATAGAGGTTACTAGGATCAAGATCCTACCGCAGGGCGAAAGCAACCTGCAGGGTCAGAATTGTCGCATAATCGTTCAGGATCGATAGGATCAATATCTTATGCAGGATCATACAATCGCATGACTACAATTGACATTCTAACAACATTGGAGGGACTGGGGACAAAATAAGAGATGAGATTTGCAATAAAATTTCAGATTCCTTTAATATTCATATCTATTTGAATTCCAGCTTGCTCAATTTCCATTCTTAAAAGAAAACAAGGTAATAAGAATACTTTATTCCAATCGCCATAGATAGATTTCCATTCCCAATGCACCATAAACCTTGGCTAGTTATCCTAGCCTATCATAACCATCAGTTTTCAGATAATGTCAGCCAAGCCGAGTGGCCAACAACATAACATTAGCTCACTCCACCTTTTCTTTTCTGCTAGCTTCGCTCTTTCAGCCATGTCAAGACACCTCAAAATGTTAATTCTTCTCAAGTAAGGTTCATGATCTGAATCACCATACAACATGATTTTCAGCAATAACTTCTTATTACTATACTCCACAAGGGGTAATCAATTATGACCTTCAACAAATCAGCATCCACGATCTTCTTCTAATTATTCGTACGCATGAGCAACGACAGGAATTCTTGTTATGTTTTTCGAAAGAGAATATGACTCTCCAGTTCAATCATGTATGCACCCAGTTAAAGTGTTTACAAAGTAGACGAGAGAGAAGGACACAAAATTACAACTTTAGTCCATCAACAAGTTAATTCATCCCAAAAGCACAAGAAATGAACTACAATCAAGTGCAAGAATATATATATATATATATCAATAGAAAATGGTACCTGTTCTCCACATTATTTCCACCAGCTGGGAGAGCGAATGGCTGCAACACTTGAGGTAAAGCAACATCTTTGTGTGGAATGAACCCAACATTATAGCTTGGGGAGCAGACAACTCGAATAGAATTCTTGATTAGATCTGGAAGTCCCTCAGTCGCCCTTACTCCAACATCATGACAGGTTACAAAAAAATGATCAGCACCCAATGTTCTGTTCCAGTAGGGATATTTTGTAATTAGCCCTTCAACATAATCTCGTACAATAACTGTCATGTTATCATATGAAGTCCCCTGCAAACAAAATGTGGTTGAATCAAAATCTAATGCAAAAAGAAAGAAGCTGAGATATGCAGGTGAGAGAGAAGAACAACTTCATGTCAAAAGATAGACAAAAACATGGCATGGCATTTAGGCTTTGACTGTTTGCTTAGTAATCATAGTTGTTCTTATATACCGCAGAAGACAGCGCACTTGTTCTACTGTATAGCTAAAGCAGTAACATACGGCGTATATCTGATCTGATCTCCAATAGGTTATAATTTCCTACTGAATTTCTGTATTTATGAACTGTTACTAGCCTTCAGGAGTGTTCAGCCAATTGAAGAATTTCTCCATGAAGATTCACTCACATTGTTACTATAGATAGCCGAAGTGAACCAGATTTATCAGCAAACATCCCATCCCCAATTGCCATCTGAAATTCATCAAAAAACACAGATCTCTCCAAGATCGAACATATTTTCATCGGTTCATTTCACATACACATACTGCAAACACGCCACCATGAACAAGCACAATCAAAGGACAGCGAGGAAGAAGGAATCCAAACTAAATAAAAAGCACTCACACCTTTCCTCTCATCTTATGGCAAGAGATCGGGATGAAGAAGAGATCAGCCTGGTCCGGATCCTCGGTCCGGAAGTGGCTCTCTCGAATATTCTGAAAGAAGTAGCCTTCGCTGGCATACTTGCCGGTAAGCTTCCTAGGAGTCTGGTAGAACGTCTTGCTATCTCCATCGGGATAGATATAAATCTTAAATTTTCTCCATTTCCGAGTAAATCGACTTGAATGTCTCCGGCGAATGATACACGTCCGATAACTCTTCGTCAGGCTTCAAAATTGTCAGATACTTCGCCAAAGCGAAAACAAGCAAGAAAATGGTAAATCAGGAGAAGGTGGACGGATACAATAATAGAGGGAAAGAGCGAACCGTAGATCAGTACCTTCTGGTCGGGAGGGGAGGAGGAGACGGAAGAGGATACTTGCTGAAGAGGGGAGCGAAAGGATTTGATAGAGAGGATGGTGAAGGATACTAAGGTTATGAGAGCAACAGTTAGAAGAGATCCTCGAAGTGTGAAGACGGAGGTAGTGGGTTTATGTGTCATCATCGTAATCGCCACCCAATCGCCACCCAATCGCCGCCCCCTGGATGGAAACTAGCTGACGATTTTGACAGTCAGAGAGCCAGGGCCCCTGCTAATCTGAATGTCGGTTACGGAAGTGCGACAGCGGGAAAGTGGAGAGCTGAGAAGCCGAGAAAGAGGTCAAAGTGGATGATGTGGAGTGAGGGACGAAGTGTAAGTGTGAAACATTCACAGGCGTGGAGTGGAGGAGTACCGGTCCGGTGAGGCGGTGAGCTAGCAGGCGAAGAACAATCCCTCTTAGCTACATACATGGTTATGGTACACTTTGTACTTAGAACTCACATCGTATTGATTTAAGAAATCAATACTATATACTGCTAGTATAATTATATTTTTTATATATACCTGTATATTTTTTTATATATTAACAATACAATTTTTATAGAGTAAAAGTACATGTGTGTGGCCATCTATAACTACATTATGATGTAGCCAAGAAATTACCCATTAAGAATGGTGTAGTATTGTTCAGTTCGGGAGAATTGCAATGACCAATCTAAATGTCCTCGAGATCAGATCAAGTCAATAATTTTGTGACTTTTGTCTATTTTGATTAGTATGGACAATAGGCCCCTTTTTTGCAAAGCTAAAACTAATAGTTGATGTCAGCTACAGCTAAAGTTATAAAAGTAGGGAGAAAAAGGAGATAAAAAATAAAATGAGTCATATGACAATTGATGCATATGACATATAGTGAGAAAAAGTAAACTGGCGAGATGAACTCGTTCCTATAAATCTGCAAAAGATTGTGGCCAAATTCGTGCGACGTTCGGTATAAGTTAGGATTCAGGTGACATTAATTTAGGTGATTTTGACTTTGATAATTTTGGTTTTGCTGGTTTTCAAGGTCAATTAGACCTATATTCGATTTGATTGATTCGGGTTTGAGTTATCTTTTAGCCGTAGGTTATAATATTAGGTTAAATTTCACGTATAGACCGAGTTGGTTCAATTTTCTAGGTCTAAGTCACTTCTATTAGGTCTGTTGAAAATCTTTCATTCCCATCGGTGGATTTCAACAAATTCATTCCAACATTAAATGAATTCTCTCTTAGGTAATAATAACACTTTACCAATCCTTTTTTAGGAGACTCTAACTTTACCAATCACTAGCAGATAATGCCTATATATAAAAAATGTCAAAATCAGAGCAGAAAGACAATCAGCGGACTAAGGAAGAAGATGGTTGTATGTATTGAATGAAGAAGAAATAGGAGGAGCTGTACGCGGATGTCGTATGTTACATAGAGCGACCCATTGTATCAGTATATATGTCCTACTATATAGAACTAAGACGGGGGTAGAATCGTACAAGGGTAGATAGTACGAGGGTTTGTATATTCCTAACACTGAGGAAGAATTTTGTTTTGATCAAGTGTTATCTATATCTAATCTAGGTAGAGTTTCTTTATAAACCTTCGCTTTTAAAGGTTTTGTGAGTATGTATGCTAAATGTTGTGATACGGGTATATGATGAACTTGAATAAAACCAGCTTGTAGCTTATCTCGAACAAAATGGCAATCAAGTATGATATGCTCGGTCCTTTCATGTGATACCGGGTTCTTAGCAATGTGAATAGCTGCTAGATTATCGCATCTCAAATGTATAGGTTTGATGTCCTTCACTTGTAGCTCATGTAAGAATCTAGTTAACCAGCTTAGTCATGAGTGTCCAAATGAGCATGTTTTAGGGGGTGTATTTCATATGTTTTATCAACACTTTTCATGCTCATTTCTCCATTTGAGCTAGTTTTCCTCTAGTTTTGTGTTTTATTTTCGTTTCTAAGAGAAAAGTAGCCATAGAGAGGAACACGAGGGTGCAAATAGATCCAAAATCAGAGCTAAAACGAAGAAGATATAGTGTTTTGGAGATCGATCTTCCCACAGGATTGACCTAGGTGGGTTGTTCATTCTTGTTCCGAAAGCTACTGGACTCGACCGGCCTAGGCGACTGCCCCAAGTGGGTCGGTCAGAAGCTACTAGACTTGACCAACCCAGGAGACCTGCATAGGTGGGTCGGTCGAACTAAAATTCGTGCACGTGATGACGTCTTCACCCAGGGGCGACCGACCCACTTGGGTCAGTCAGGCTGAAATTTTACCTAGAATCACGTTTTTAAAAGGGGAAAGAAGAGGAAAGAGAAGGCAGGAAAACACAGACCATACCCACGACAAAAGAAGAGAAAAGAGGGAAAAGAAGAAGAGGAAGGATAAGACTTATCTCCATTGAAGCTTTTCTTCAACCTCTCATGGCTAATTCTTATTCCTTATCTCATTTTTATGCTTTAATGGTTGTGCAGTTTTCTTTTACCTTGGTATGTGGGTTTGACAAGATATATTCATTAATATTTTGCACAACAAAGTTTTGCACGCTGTTGTAGGGGACTTTGGTCCAACTATCTGGTTTATTATCTATTTATTCTTTGTGCATATTTTTCATTTCCTTTATCTGTTACTTTTATGTATAAATTTTTGTTTCTTTTCTTTATAGGACTTAACTCAGATGAATGGTCCCCGTGATCAAGCATGAGGATGATATGGTTACTCATGTGACACAGAGACCTACAATCAGCATATTGATTGTTAAGGTTGCAGAGCATTTCATTTGGCTCCTCATTGTCAGGTTATGTGGCAAGAGCAGGGAGGAGACCATAAGAGCACTCATTGTCTAGTTATCACGACTAAGGCTGATTCACTCAATTTGGAGGATCTTATTGCTAGAGTGAGCATCATCGACGTGGACCAACTCGTTGCATTAGCTCGTATGGAGTAAAAACCTGAGAGTGAAATGGTTCATGAGGTGAAACAGTAGACTGAGCAAGACGACCTCGATGTGAACCAACTACTGCTCCATGTTGAACTGCAAGAAATAAATGCACTAATGTAGGCTTAGGTTGATTTCATATCGCAACAATCAAAGAGTAAAAGGTTCATACGGAGGAGCAGCTTGTTTAGGACTTAAGTTCTCCTCCTTTCCCTCCCCCAATTGAGTTAGAGAATCCATTGCCATTCAACCACTTGTTTGAGCTTGAGGACAAATCATCCAAGGAGAGTTTCTACTTTAACTTCATGAAGTTTCCTCCCTCTAAAGTTATCTACATTTTTCTCCCCTTTCTTTCTTTATAAAGAAGATGAGAATGCTTACATCCTCAACCGTGTAAAGGAGGAGTCATCGCATCCCTTCGAGCCGTCAGAGAAGAGTGCCACCATTGACTTCAAGGAGCCACCTTCCTCTTAAGTTGATGCCCATCAAGGCTCTTCCTATGAGCCTTGCCCTAAAGACAAGAATTTCTACATTCTCAAAACTGAGTAGGAGGAGCCAGCAAACTTTGATCTTCACCCGGAGGATCAAGGCCTTTCCAACTTGTGCACCAATGAAGTTAGGTGGAAGCTTAAAGTCTACCCGCTAAGTTTGGAGGCCACCTTCCCATTTAATCCTAGACCAGAGCTAGAAGACAAAGTCCAACCCTGAGTTCTCCCTACACCTCTCAATGGAGATAAGGATGTCTTCATCCTTTAATTTGAAGAGGAGGCTCCACCACAATTATCCTAGCACCAAGGATCAACAACCTCACACTTCACCTCAAGAAAGATCAATGAAGTTTATATTATCAAATCTGTAGTGTTGAGGTAGCATTTCCTTTCAATCTGGGTCGTCCTTCGATGATTTTTGATGCCCACCCATTGAAACTGACTTCAACGCTTATCTTTGGTCCCGGATGACTTCAAGGTGGTATGGTCTAGCCAAATACCTTAAAGATGAGAAGCTTCCCATGAGGCAACCCATATGAATCTCTTTCATATTCAGTTTCTTTTTCTTATTGAGTTCTCTTTTAATTTTGTTTTTGATATCCTTAACTCCAATTGTAGTTTGGTTGCTTCTAGAGTCTTATGCAAGTGCAACTTCGTGTCTGCAACGCAACCAAGCTACGCTACTTTGAGGATAAAACTCAAGTGTGGGGGAGTTCCTTCAATGCAAGCAACAAAAATACCAGGGAGTGCTAGTTTCTTTTATTTTTGACTCTTTAACTTCTTTTCTTTCCTTTGCATCAGTCTGAATCTGCCATTGAGATAGCTTATGTGTTGAATTGCTTGTATGTGTCCCTTTTATTTTCTCTTGTGTCTGCTCCTCGAAAAGGTCTTATGAAACCATCTGTGGTTTTTCAGGTGAACAATGAGGATTTTTTTCAAACTAAGTGTAGGGGTGTGGCCTTTTCGGTGAATGTGTGCTTAAATTCTTATTCCTTATGCTTATGTTGTGTTTTTCTAACATAAAAAACTTGGATCCTTGTGATGTGGGTTGTTCTCATTAAGAACAAATAATCTTATGAATTTTGGGATAAATGCTCAAAAAATTTCTTTTCGATTGCTTTTGAAGAGCATTCTTAGTGCGGTGTAACCAAGTGATCTAAAGTGCTTGGATTTGTTTCGCTTAGGGGTTCCTTCCGTATCCTCTCTTAGAGATTGATAAGGGGAGCTTCTTTGTGAAAATTCTTTAAGGACTTGTGAGACATCATTGGTAACCAACAATGAGAGTTGAGTGTTCTTAAATGCAAAGGCTTGAAGCCCAATTTTTGTCTCCTCATCTTTTATGCAAGAGTAAAACAAATGCATCAATCTAATTTTCCTTTTGTTTTCTTCTCAATACTCATTCTTAAGAGAGGTTGGCCATGGTAAAAGTCCAAGTTTTCTTATCCTTCAAACCTTTGAAGCACTCCGGATCATACCCTGAAACTCTAGATTTTATTTTCCCCTAAGCACACCCATGCCACCACTAAGATATGGTTCACCCTCATCAAAGTTTTAGTCACTTTTTACATCTTCTTTATCCTGCACTTTGTTATAGTATTTGTTAGTCTTGAGCATTCTTTACTTGCTTGGGTTCTTGGTTTTACTTGAGGACAAGCAAAAATGTAAGTGTGGGGGGTGGGGGTGTGATGAGTTTCCAAATGAGCATGTTCTAGGGGTGTATTTCATATGTTTTATCAATACTTTTCATGCTCATTTCTCCACTTTAGCTAGTTTTCCTCTACTTTTGTGTTTTATTTTTGTTTCTACTCATTTATTGCTTAAATAGAAGAAAGATATAACTATGAACAAATTAAACAAAGAGAGGTACCTATGGGCGTAAATGGACCCAAAATCGAAGCTAAAACAAAGATATAACGTTTTGAAGACTGACCTCCCCATAGGACCGACCCAGGTGGGTCAGTCGGACTTGTCGCAGAAGCAACTAGACTCGACCGACTCATGCAACTGCCACAAATGGGTTGGTTGGAAGCTAGTGAACTCGACAGACCCAGAAGACTAGTTAGGTGGGTCGATCGGACTAGAATTCATGCACATGACGACGTCTTCTCCTAGGGGCGACCGACCCACGTGGGTCGACCAGGCTGAAATTTTGCATAGAATCATTTTTTTTAAATATGAAAGAAGATGACAGAGAGAGAAGGAGTACACGGACCAGAGCTATGACAGAAGAAGAAAAAGAGGAAACGAAGAAGGAAGAAGAAAAAGAAGAAGAAAATGAGGATAAGACTTATCTCCGTTGAAGCTCTTCTTCAACCTCCCATGGCCAATTCTTCTCCCTTCTCTCATTTTTATGCTCTAATGGTTGTGTAGTTTCCTTGTACCTTGAGATGAGGGTATGACCCTAAAATCCCCAAATAACGTTTGTAAAATTACCTAGTCTATTATAGTTGTTTTATTCCTTTCAACGTTCAATTAATGCTTTAAATTGATCATCTATTGCATTGTGGTGACTCATATCAACATTAGATTTTGAGATAGGGGTTGTGACCAAGGAAGGGATAAACCCTAGCTTTTGCACTCTGGAATTAGGGGGTAAGACCGTAGGGCTATTGTTAGGAGCTTGTGATTAATGTTAGCTAATGTCTCTAGCCTTCTTTGAGTAAGGGGTGTGATTAATTAGGTAAGACTTGTTTGGTCCAGGATTTGAGAAGTCTTTATATTCGCTATAATAGACAACTAAAGTGAGGTTTGTTTATTAGTATGTTTGGGTGATTTAGGTGATTTCCACTATCCCGGGGTACACCTATCCTAGGTTAGTTGTTTAATTTTATTGCTTTTTTTATTTTTCAATTGTCAACCAAAACCTAAGCAATTTACATTTAGACACTTTTATATATATATATTTATGCACATTCACTAAACTTGTACTCCCTCCGTCCTGAATTGACCGTCTTGTTTGCTTTATGGCACGTTTTTCCACTTCAATATTAAACATATAAGATAAAATAATTTTATAAAACTAAATTTTGTAATATATAGTTTAACATATAAGGAATCATATACAAAACTTAAATTTTAAAAATTATTTTATCTTATATGTTAAAAATTGAAGTCAAACGACATATCCAAATAGTAAACAAGACGGGCAATTCAGGACGGAGGGAGTAATTAATTAGATAATTGAAAAGTCCTTGTGGATACGACCTTGTAAGACTACAACAACTGGGTTCACTGTCAATTAGCTAACAAGATTTATTATTTTATATTTTTCACAACACTCAGCTCGTTGATAACTTGACACATGGCTCTTTATTCTACCTCTGCAGAGGCGAAAACCACTGAAATATGCTTCTTTTGATTTCTAGCTTAGGGGTGAATCATCGAATAGTATGAAGTAGCCTGAAACAAATTTCCTAGTAATAGGACAAAAAGCACAATCATAGTTACAATATGCTAATAGCTAATAATTATAAGTTTTATTAAATGAGAAACCAAATCCTATAGTTCCTTTGATATATGAAAGTGTGTACATTGCAACATTTAAATGTGTAATAATGGGTTGTTGTGAAAATTGGCTTTAAAGCTCAACACTATAAGATAGATCTAGTCAAGTATTATTTAAGAAATTTTATGAGTGTCCAAATGAAGCATGTTTTGAGGGTACATTTCATATGTTAAATCAACACTTTTCATGCTCATTTCTCCACTCTAGCTAGTTTTCCTATAGTTTTATATTTTATTGGTTTTTACACATTTGTTGCTTAAACAGAAGGAATAACATATCTAGGATTAAAGTAGATGAAGAGACAAACGTGTGAGCGCAAGCGGATCCAAAATCAGAGCTAAAACGAAGAAACTGAAGCACAAACAAGTTGAAGTGGCTTTCTAGAAGTGTGGTCCAGGTTCGTGTCCAGGTTTACAAACCCTGACCACACCTAGAACATACTTTCTGCCTATTTTTCACCCTGGTTCGGGTTGTGTTCGGGTTTACAAACCTGGACCACACCCAGAACACACTTTTTGCCTATTTTTCACCCTGGTCTGGGTTTGTGTCCAGGTTTACAAACCCGGACCACATCTAGAAGCAACAGAGACACATTTTAAAACACGGAAAAAAGAGAGAGAGAAGGGGGGATCTTGGAGAAAAGAAGCATCGTGGAAGAAAGAAAAGAAGAAAGGGAGAAAGGAAGAAAGAAGAAGAGGAGGAGAAAAAGAAGCTCACCTCCATTGAAGCCCTTCTTCAACCTCCATGGCTATCTCTTCTCCCTTTTCTCTAATTTTCACTTTAATGCTTTTGTAGACTCCTTGTAGCTAGGGATTTAGTATTTTCCTCAAATCCCCTAAACTCCATTGTTGAATCTTGGATTGATGTTTATGCTATGTTCTTAATTGATGATTATGGAGTGATTATGGCCTTTAAGCTTGTCTTTGTTAATTTGGGATTTGCTTAGGGTTTGCTCTAATTAATTGTCATTTTGTTAAATTGGATGGTTTCATATCACCAATTAGCTTAGCATTAGTGTGGATTTCTAAGGACGGGTTTTCGGAAATAGAAATCTATACCGTTGGGACTAAATGATGTTAGCCGATTTTCACTGATTTTGAGATGAGGTTCTCATTGTAACTTAGGGTAGATCTGCGCTTAATGCTTCTGATTGAATTGGAGACTCGAACTAACAGTTAGTTTTTGTCTAAATTGATTAGAATTAATAGATCAAGGTTTGGCTATTAATTCAATTTGTGTTGTTTAGCTATTTATCGAAGATTCGAAAATTGGTAGTAACGCGTTGCGAGTGCAATTTCCTATCCCGAGCTACATTTATCCTAGATTAGTTAGTTTAGTTTTATTGCTTTTCTTTTATTTCTTCTATCATAACAAAAAAAAACCCAAGAAACCCCTAATTTACGTTTATGCACTTTTGTTTCTATTCTTGCACTCACACTAAGCTTATAATTGATTAGATAGTTACGAAGTCCCTGTGGATATGACCTTGTTGGACTACAATGACTGGGTTCACTGCCCATTAGTTAGAAAGATAGTTTAATCACTATTTTACCCAGCAAGTTTTTGGCGCCGTTGCTGGGGACTTCATTCTAACTATCTGATTTATTATCTATTTAATTTTTGTGCATATTTTTCTTTCATTTCCTTTATTTGCCCTTTGTGTATACATTTTTGTTTCTTTTATTTTTAGCAAAATTAACTCTGATGGATGGTTATTATAATCTAGCTGGAGGTTGGAATGGCTACTATTATGGCCAAGAGAACGACAATCAATTGTTTGGGTGTCAGAGATGCGAAGGAAACCATGACAGTTCTCAATGTCAGGTTGGAAGCTCTAGGTTGAAGGATATGATGACATATTTTATCTCAAGATACCAACTAGATGTGAGTACACCAACCGGATGGGAGGACTATCATGAGAATACACAAGTCGTCAACCCATGGATTGTGTGCCAAGAATGTGGAAGAGACCATGAGTGTTCTCAATAATGGTGGCCATCGGGTCCGGTTCTACACGGAACCGGCGGTTCTACCCGGAACCGATTGGAACCGGAACCGGCCGGGAACCGGTGGGAACCGGAACCGAACCGCCTCAGCCGGTTCCGAATACGAATACATGTTTTGAGATTCGGGCCCGAACCGGGCCCGGAACCGGAACCGCCTGGAACCGCTTGGAACCGCCTGGAACCGTCGTCGGATTTGGAACCAGGAACCGGAACTGCAACCGGTGGAACCGGAACCAGAACCGCCCCAGAACCGGTTGAAGTTACCATTGTAATCAGGCCAAAACGACGTTGTTTTGGGTCTCGGGCGCGCGCTCCTCTGAAGAAAATAACTGTTAGATCCGAAGTACGTGCATTGCAATATGAAGGCCAACATGATGATTGGTATGAGATGAATGGGGATAACACCACTTAGGACTTCTATCTTGTAATATTTTAGAATGTATTAGTAATTTAGTATTACTTTCGTTTCATGTAATCTTTTTTTTAAGACGTGCAAATTGAAATCATGTAACCTTTAGTAGCTGTACTCTTTTTCCTTATTAGGGTTTTCCCAATGTTTTTATCTAATAAGGTTTTAATGAGGCAGTGAATCATATAATAAAATTCTCTTTGTTCCTTATTTTTTGTAAATTCAATAAAAATTCCTAAGTCTTTGTTTCTTACACATTTAAGATTATAAACTTGAAGAATAACCTATCTAGGAGTAAAGTGGATGAAAAGAGCAACGTGTGCGCTCAAACGGATCTCAAATCAGAGCTAAAACGAAGCAACTGGAGCCGATCGAATCTTTCCGGAACCTGTCGGAACCGATCAGAACCGGAACCGGCCGGAACCGACCGGAACCGGTTTTTTGACCAAATCCGAAGCGAATCCAGATTTCAGAACCGGAACCGGAACCGGAACCAGAACCGCCAGGACCGGTTCCGAATACGAATACACATTTTCCGGAACCGGTGGAACCGGACCCGTGGCCACCATTAGTTCTCAATGCCTGGTTGCAATCTCTAGATTGAAGGGTCTCATGGAAGAACTCATCTCAATGACCACTACAGAGATTGCCAAATGGCTTAAATTCAACGCTAAACAAGAAGCCATCAACATGAACCAACTGGAATTCAATGCAAGAATTCAAGCTAAGCTAGATCATATATCGCAACCACTTGAGAGTGAAATAGTTAATGAGATGGGGTAGCCTTCTGAAGATTTGAGTTTCTCTCCTTATCCTCATTTGTTTGAGCTAGAGAGTACACCGCCAAACAACCACCTGCTTGATTATGAAGACAACTTGTCAGAAGAGAGTTTCTACTTTGACCTCATGGAGTTCCTTCCCTCTAAAGTCAACCACCAATTTGTTTCCCCCTCCCTTATTCATCAATACAATGAGGATGATCACATCTTTAACTTTGAGAAGGAGGAGACAACGCCTCCCTCTGAGTCATCAGAGGAAAGTGCCACCATATACTTCAAGGATCCATCTCCCTTTGAAGTTGATGTCCATCAAGGCTCTTCTTATGAGCCTCACCCCAAAGACGAGGATGTCTACATCCTTGAAACTGAGGAGGAAGAGCCACCCAACTTTGATCTTCATTTGAAGGATCAAGGCCTTCCCCACTTATGCACCAATGAAGTAGGGTGGAAACTCAAAATCCACCTGTTAAGTGTAGAGGCCACCTTCCCATTTGATCCTGGACCAGAGTTTGAAGACAAAGTCCACCTCGGAGTTATCCCTACACCGGTAAATGAAGACAAAGATGTCTTCATCCTTAAATTTGAAGAGGAGCCTCCACCATAAGATGATCCTTGCACTAAGGATCACCAGCCTTAATATTTGTGCCGTTCTTCAAAGAAAAATGATGCCCGCCCAACCCACCCGTTGAATCCCACTTCAACATTCATTTTTAATCCTGAAGGACTTCAATGTGGTATAGTCTAGTCAAAGACCTTAAAGATGGGCAGCTTCCCGGGAGGCAACCCGGATGAATTTCTTTCATTTTCCTTTATTTTAATTTGTCTAGTTCTCCTTTGATTTTGTTTTTGCTAACTCTTAACCCCGTTTGTAGTTTGATTGCTTCTAGTGTTTTATGCAGGTGAAACTTAAAGTCCACACCGCAACTAAGCTACGCTAATTGAGGCTAAAGTTCAAGTGTGGGGAGTTCCTTCAATGCAAGCAACAACAATCTCAAGGGAGTACTAGTTTCTTTTATTTTGATACTCTCACTTCTCTTCCCTCATTGTGACTCTGCCTGTTTCCATCAGTGGACATAGCTTATGTGCTCTAATGTTGTTTATGCCCCATTCATTTTCTCTCTGTTTGCTTCCCGAAAAGGTCTTCTCGAACCTTCACTGGTTTATTTGGTGAACAATGAGGACATTGTTCAAATTAAGTGTGGGGGAGTGACCTTTTTGGTGAATTTTGTGCTTATAATCCCTCTACTTATCTTGAATTTATCCAAAATCAAAAACTTAGACCCTCGTGCTATAAGTTGTTCTCATTAAGAACAAATAATGTTGAGAATTGTGGGATAAATGCTCAAATTTTTCTTTTTGATTGCTTTTGAGGATCATTTTACATCCGGTGTTACCAAGTGAATGGTTGGACTTTTTATTGCTTAGGGGTTCCTTTTGTCTTCTCTCTTAGAGATTTCCAAGGAGTGTTTCATTGTGAAAATCTATAAGGAACTTGTGAGATGCCATTGGTAACCAACAATGAGAGTTGAGTGTTCTTAAATGCAAAGGCTACATGCCAATTTTTATCTCCTCATCTCTTATGCAAAAGTGAAACAAATGCATAAATCTATTTTTCCTTTTGCTTTCTTCTCAATGACCATTCTTGAGAGAAGTTGGCCATGGTAAAAGTTCTCCAAGTCACCTAATCTATAGAACTTTGAAGCACTCTGGATCATACCCCCAAACTCTATATTTTATTTTGCCCTAAGCACACCCATGCCACCACTAAGAGATGGTTCACTTTCCTTGAAAGTTGTAATCAATTTTGGCTTCTTCTCTTATCCAACACTTCATGATAGTATTTGTTAGTTTTGAGCATTCCTTATTTGCTTGGGTGCTTGGTTTTTCTTGAGGACAAGCAAAAAGGTAAGTGTGGGGGTGTGATGAGTGTCCAAATGAGCATGTTTTAGGGTTCATTTCCTATGTTAAATCAACACTTTTCATGCTCATTTCTCCACTCTAGCTAGTTTTCCTCTAGTTTTATGTTTTTTTAGTTTTTTACACATTTATTGCTTAATCAGGAGAAATAACATATCTAGAATTAAAGTAGACGAAGTGACGAATGTGTGAGCACAAACAGATCCAAAATCGATGCTAAAATGAAGAAACTGGAGCAGAAACAAGTTGAAGTTACTTTCTGGAAGTGTGGTCCAGGTTCGTGTACGGGATTACAAATCTGGACCACACCCTGAACACACTTTCTGCCTATTTTTCACCCTGGTCCGGGTTTGTGTTAGGGTTTACAAAGCCGGACCACATCCAGACGTAACAGAGATGCGTTTTAAAACGCTAAAGTAGAAAAAATAAAGAGAAGGGGGGAGCCTGGAGCAAAGCAGCATCGCGGAAGAAAGAAAAGAAGAAGGGGAGATAGGAAGAAAGAAAGAAGAAAGAAGAAAGAAGAAGAAGAAGAAGAGGAGGAGGAGGAGGAGAAGAAGCTCACCTCCATTGAAGCCCTTCTTCAACCTCCATGGCTATCTCTTCTCCCTTTTCTCTAATTTTCACTTTAATGCTTATGTAGACTCCTTGTAGCTAGGGATTTGGATTTTTCCCCAAATCCCCTAAACTCCATTGTCGAATCTTGGATTGATGTTTATGCTATATTTTAGTCCTTGTTCTTAATTGAAGATGATTATTGAGTGATTATGGTCTTTAAGCTTGTCTTTATTAATTTGGGATTTGCTTAAGGTTTGCTCTAATTAATTGTCATTTTGTTAAATTGGTTGGTTTGATATCACCGATTAGTTTAGCATTAGCGTGAATTTCTATGGACGGGTTTCCGGAAAAAGAAATCTATACCATTGGGACTAAATCAATGTTAGCCGATTTTCACTGATTTTGAGATGAGGTTCTCATTGCCACTTAGGGTAGATCTGTGCTTAATGCTTCTGATTGAATTGGAGACTCCAACTAACAGTTGGTTTCGTCTAAATTGGTTAGAATTAATAGATCAAGATTTGGCTATTAATTAAATTCCCGTTGTTTAGTTATTTTTTGAAGATTCGACAATTGGTAGTAAAGGGTTACGGGTGCAATTTCCTATCCCGAGCTACATCTATCCTCGATTAGTTAGTTTAGTTTTATTGCTTTTCTTTTATTTATCCTATCATAACCAAAAACCCTAAAAACCCCAATTTATATTTATGCACTTTTGTATACTGTTTCACACACACTAAGCTTATAATTGATTAGATAGTTACGATGTCCATGTGGATACAACCTTGTTGGACTACAATGACTGGGTTCACTACCCATTAGTTAGCAAGATGGTTTAATCACTATTTTACCCAGCAAAGTTCAACTTCCTTATGAGTTTGTGGTAAACTGATGGATCATTTTGCATTTCTTCAAAGTCCTTGTATATCTTTAATTGAGCTGTAAAGGAGACACCGAAGAGCGCCAATTATACATTTCATAATCAACATGTTTTTTTGTGCATATTTTCTTTGTGTCATCACAAGCCTAGAGTTTGTTTCAACAAATTCCATGCCCAAGAATAACTAAGCCTTCCTAAGTCCTTTATCTTGAATTCTTTGCCTAATATGTCTTTTAAAGTTTGTATATCTGCCTTGTCATTTCCTGCAACAAGAATATCATCAACATAGACTCATAAAAGGCAGTCTGGCCTTTCTTGCATTTGAAGAAGAGAGAATAATAATTTTTGTGATAGCCTAAAGCCGTATAAGGATTTGAGCAATTTACAAACTTTGTTAGTTCATGTGTAATGTAATCCCTGAGGTAATGTCACGTAAACATCTTCCTTCAACTCTCCATGTGGGAAAGAAGTAATTGACATCTAATTGATCTAGAATCCAACCTTTCTTCATGGCTATGATTATAACAGCTCTTACTGTGGTTAATTTAATGACAGATGTTGCGCAAAATATAAATGAATATATCTTGCAAACTAATGGGTAGTGAATCCAGTCGAAGTAGTACAACAAGTGTCATATCCACGGAGATTCGCAACTATCTAGCTTCTTAACAATTTAGTAATGTATAGAAAAATAAATACAAAAAGGATAAAGTGTAGAAAATATATATACAAAAAGTATTTTATTTTGGGGGGGGGGGGGGGGGGGCGTTGCTGTCTTTGGATGATAGATGGAAGTAAAGAAAACAACAAAACAAAACAAACTAATCTAAGATAGATGTACCACAGGATGGATATTTGTTTCCTTCACCCTTTACGATCAATTGTCGATTCATTAACTCATAGCTAAACAACGGGAACCATTAACTAATTAATAACCAAATCTTGGTATACTAATCCTAACCAATTGAGTCGGAAATCTATGAGTCGTTCGGTTACCTAGTCAATCAACATCGCTAAGCACAAGTTCCCCTAAGTTGCAATGTAGTCCCATCTTGAATTCCTGGACAAGCAAGTACATTGATTTAGTCCCACCGGTTTAAGTTTCTACTCCGTAAATCCATCCATATAACCCACAAAGATAACACATTAAGCAAACCCTAAGAAAATCCCCAAATCACAAGTAGACAATCTTAAGAGCATATATACCCAATAATTATCTTTCATTAAGCACAAGAACTAAAATAAAACATTAAAAGAGTTCAAGATTCAACAATAAAGTTTTAAGGATTTTGGGACAAAATCCCCTCATCCTTAGGTATAAGGAGACTATTCCTCCATTAGAGCACAAAGAGAAAAAGGAGAAAAAAATAGACATGGGAGGTTGAAGAAGGGTTTCAATGACGGTGAAGCTTCTTGATTTCTTATGCGGGTGCTCTAAATTCGCTACTCTCTATCTATCTCTCTCTCTCTCTCTCTATATATATATATAATATATATATATATAATAATATTATATATATATATATATATAATATATATATATATATATATATATATCGCACGATACCGCTGAATCTAGAGCCTTGTCTATGTCACCTTTCCGGGCTAGATGTCTGGATATGACTATTAGGGATAACAGAGTACTACCACTTCAAGGTATTTTTTGTTTCTTCTAAACCATATAACATTAATACATTATGGTAGTTGCATATATGACTACAATCTCTTTCTTAGCCAATCAAGTAAATTACTCCTAAAGAAGTCATCAGACGTGAGAGGGCTTATCAACTTACTCTATATTGCCTTGACAAAGGTACAATCATACAACACATGTAAAAAAAAATTCAAAGAGGCACAGGTGACCAATAGATTGCTAGCACATTGCTCTCTTTATGAAGTAACAACGCGTTTGAGATCAAATCATCACTTGAAGCTAGCCATTAGAAATAGGTAACTCATATAGGAACCACATATTTTCATATGAGGGTGAGCTAGAGATTATTCATTATCTAAAGCTTATCAGCAAGCAGTTCATATGTTGATGTAACCACACAATTTTCTTGTTTTAGAAGGACAATAATATACATTCACTCGGTGGATTTTCAAAGATTGTCTTACTTGCCAATCTTGTAGACATATCATTTGACAAATAAGGGGTGATCCTTTCTCATAACCATCTCTTAGTTTGTAGAAATTTATAGGTTTAGCATTGTTAACAAAAGGTGAGTCATGTGCGACATAATCACTCTAGAAGTCAATTGTTTTCTCATCCCTAATACCCTGACTCGAGCCTTATTCCAAAATCTTTGTGTCTTACAATACCTTTTCAATTTCTAAAGTAAATAATGCTTTAAAACTGTTATATACTTGTTGAGAAGTGCCCGAGCTCTCCCTTGAAATTTATGGACCATAACATTTCATCCCAGCTTAGATTTTGCTTTTCTCTCCTTTACTATTTATCATTGAACAAATGACACCTTAATATAGAAGAAAGACAACGACAATTGTCCATGCTTCACAATGAAAAGCATATACAAAAAAGAACCAACGCACTGTTTGTTTCAGAGGGAAAGTGAAGGGAAGGGAAGTAAAAATTGGGACTCGCTCCCTTCCCTTTGTTTGTCTAGACTCAAAATGTCATAGGGACAGGGATTTCAATTTGACAAATTCCCCTGCGTTGCTGATTTACTTTCCCGTACAATACTTACGGGAATGGCTGGGAATGATCAATTTTTTATAATAAATAGAATATATATATATATATATGTTGTGTTGAGAAATTATTTTTGGTGTGGTACTAATAAGTAAACTATAATGTTTTTTATTTTATTGGAAGCCAAGTTTATACTTAACTATTATTAGCAGTGATTAGTATGTTAAATTATTTTTAAAGTGCTACAATATTTTAAATATAATGAACTAGTACCAAATTACTTAATAATACTAAACTTTTAGTTTTGATGTACATCGGTATATATTAATAGGAGTGTAAAAATTTGAAGATTAGTTTGAAATATTTTTACATAATATAATTTGTTAAGATGATGAGTAATTATATATCTTATAACAAAAAATGAGATCCGCTAATTATAGCTCTATAATAAAACCAGATAAATAAATAATTGAAGAAACAAACATATTATTTTTGTTTCAAAACTACACAATCATTCCCGTACTTATTCCCGTACATAACCAAACAACCTACATATCCCTTCCCCATTCCCATTCTCTTTCTTATTTCCCTCTCGTATCCAAACATTGCCCAAGTGAAAAAAGAAAGAGGGGGAGACAAGACAAAGAGGCCCACTGAGATACGCCCAATAGTACAACGCTTTTATATACACTCTTTATACTTGTAAATTGTGTACACACATGTATATGCAATCAACATTTCGATGTACTCTCTTAGACAAAGAGGTTCTTTTTTTTAAAAAAAAAGAAAGAAAAGAAAAGCATAGTATAATTTAAGGAAACAACATGAAGGTTACAACCAAGGAAACCCAAGCCTAAAACAGCTAAAACAAAACTGGGTGTGAGACCGAATATCTGAATCGGAGTCAAACCAAAAGACTCGATAATGCTTGAAGCTGCCTCCCATCCACAAGAGCGTGTCTAGTTTGTTTCTAAAAAGATTACATAACGTGACCAAACAACTATTACCATACCAACGAAAAAACCACCTACCAAGCTTACAAGCGTAATAAAACAAAGCAAGGACCACATGCCACCTACTGATACTAGACAATTCAACACAAACCCCCAAACACTCCCTTAGAAGAGCACTTGTTAAAATCACAAAAACAACTGGTACAACCGTTAGCTTGAGAGGGAAAACATTTTTGTTAAAAACCGGCCCCCACGTACGTTATCTTCTCTCCGCTTCATCATCGCCTTGACTATCACCATAGCCCGCCGCAATTGAGCAAGTTAACCGCCAAATCAATTCGGCCGATCTAAAGATACAAAATGCCGGATTTAAGAAATTGCGCCTGGTCCCATTGATTTCAAATTTATACATAAAGCAGCGATCGAACTGAAGAGGTATGATGATGCTCTACATGAATCATCCAGCAACATGACCTACCATTGCGTCATGTTGACACAGCAGCACCACTTTTCATCCCTGTCCATCACTGAGTCACTGACCGAAGAAAAGCCCAACATAGTAGAGGATTCAAATGAATCCCTATAGGTGTCAGGCTATTCCTCATGCGAAAGAGAATCTCATCAACATCATCGGGGTGCTAGAGAGATACATGTACAGACGATTTAGATTTAGCAAAAGTCAAACGAAAGTCCAATAAGTCCAATACAATAGAAAATGATAAAGGCTAGCCCACTACGGATGGGCTTGAATACTTTAGGCCCAAGTTATAATGTTTATTCTGTCTACTCTTTGGTCTATTGTATATCCACAGAACCTTACTATAAACAGGTTCTGTTCTCACTTTTAATATAACCCTACAGTAAACCTTTATGGTATCAGAGCCTCTGCCGTCTTTTGTATGACGACGCCGCCCCTAACAAATGATGACTCCCACAATTCTATCTCGGGAGCTGGAGCCAACACCGGCGCTTCTGCATCTGCCCCTTCCTTTGCTACTGGTACTCAGTCCATTCTATCAGCAGCAGGTAATTTAATCAAACTCTCCCAAAATAACTTCAACCTCTGGAAAACAACTATTGTGCCTTTCCTCAAGGGGAACGATTTGTACAAGTTCCTTGAGGGTTCTCATCCATGTCCTGAAAAAATGAAAGAAGGTAGCATTAATGAAGAATATCTCAAGTGGATTAAGCAAGATCAGCTTATTATGTCAGTTATTCACATGTCCCTAACTGAGCCTATTATAATGTCTGTTATCGGCTGTGAATCTTCAAAGGAGTTATGGGATCTCCTTCATGGTTCTTATGCTGCGCAGTCTGTAGCAAATCGTGGACAGCTGCATTTGCAGCTTGCTAGCTTATCTAAGAAGGGAGATGAGTCTGTTACAGAATACTATAACCGTGCTAGGGCTTTGGTTCACTCTCTAGCTGGTGTTGAGCATGGTGTTACAGATACTGAGTTTCAGGTGTTTTTGTTGAAAGGTTTACCTCCTGAATATAACTCTCTGGTGACTGTCTTAATGGCATCTACCTCTCAACTTGCTCTGTTTCAGCTTCTTAGTAACTTGCTGCAGTTTGAAGTCACTCTTAATCAACAGAGTGCTCAATTGACTCAAACTATGACGGTGAATGCTACCACTACCCAAAATAACAGAGGGGGTTATAAGGGAAACAGAGGATCAGGCAGAAATAACAGAGGAAGAGGAAGAGCTAATACTAATTCCAGAGGAGGATCTTCTGGTCGAGGGGCTGGAAATGGAGTGCTATTCTCTGGCCAACCAGACAATAGACCTCAATGCCAAATTTGTTACAAAAGAGGACATGAGGCTAGGGACCGCTATCATAGATTTAACCACTCTTATCAGTTAGCACCTCCCTCTACTTTTACTGCCAACAGCACCAATTTCAACTCATCCTCCGAATGGCTGCCTGACACAGCAGCATCACACCACTTTACAGGAGATTTCTCTAGACTAAATATCAACTCTCAGGATTATAGTGGCAATGAAGCCATTTCTTTAGGAGATGGATCTGCTATCCGTATCTCTACTCAGGGTACTGGTTTGCTCTCAACTCCTACCCGTAATTTCCACTTGTCTAATCTGTTTTACAGCCCCTCACTTACTAAACACTTATTGTCTGTTCAAAAATTATGCAAGGACAACAAAACCTTCTTTGAGTTTCACTCCACTCATTTTTTGTTGAAGAATTCTCAAACTCATCAGACTCTATTTCAAGGGCCAGTTAGAGATGGAGTTTACATCTTTCCTACCACTGGTGCTGTTGCTACATCCACAACACCTCAAAGCTATCCTCAACTCAACACAGCTACCAAAGTTTCCTCTACTATATGGCATGGCCGGCTTGGTCACCCCTCTATCAGTATTACTAGGAAGACCATAAATAAGTTTAAACTTCCTGTTGAAGTTTCTCTTCCCCACCAGTTTTGTTCTGCTTGTTGTGTGGGAAAGACTCATGCCTTGCCTCACTATGCTTCTCCTAGTAGATATACCTTTCCTTTTGAGTTGTTATTTGTGGATTTGTGGGGACCAGCTTTTGTTACATCAGTTGATGGTTTTAAATATTTCATGTTAATAGTGGATGATTTCTCCCATTATATGTGGCTCTATCATCTTCGACTTAAGTCAGAGGCTACTCAAGTTTTCACTGTCTTTACTAATCTGGTTGAAAATTTTTATAACTACACTATTAAATCAGTTCAAACTGATGGTGGTGCTGAGTTCAAGCCTTTGGCTGATTTGTTTCATCAGAAGGGAATTAATCATCGTTTGACTTGTCCACACTCACATCAACAGAATGGAACTGTTGGAAGCAGAAACAGACACATTGTTGACCGAGGGATTACCCTAATGGCTCAGGCTTCTATGCCCATGTCTTATTGGTCTTATGCCTTTAAAACAGTTGTATACCTTCTAAACCGATTGCCTACTTCTACACTGGGTTATGACTCTCCCTATCAGCTATTATTCAACACCTGCCCTGATTATTCTTTCTTAAGGGTGTTTGGTTGCTCAGCCTACCCTAATTTGCGACCTTATCAGCCTCACAAGCTCTCACCTAGGACCACTACATGTGTGTTTCTAGGCTATTCCCCCAATCATGTTGGTTACTTGTGCCTTGACATCACTACCAAAAGGCTTTATGTTTCCAGAGATGTGTGCTTTAATGAACAAGAGTTTCCTTTTGCTTATCAGCCCACTCAATCTGATGCTACTCTCGGAACCTACAGCTTACTAATTCCCTCTGTTACCCCTCCTTCTTCAGGGCTTCCTGACCCACCTATTACACCCACCCCTTCCTCCCCCGACTCACAGCCTAGTCACACTCCAACCTCACCTACCACATCCCCTATGACATCATCTTCTCCCACAAACCTCTCCCATGAATCCTCTTCATCTATCTCACCACCACAAGATGTTCCCTCACAAAACCCTCCTCCTCCACCTCCACAAAATGCTCACCCTATGACCACTCGCTCCAAAACCAACTCTCTTAAACCACTGCAACGCATTGATGTCACCATCAACTATCAGTTCCACTCTACCTCTATTACTCCTGAAACTCCTACCCTAAAACAAGCCTTATCCTCTCCTGATTGGGTTCTGGCCATGCAGCTGGAAATGGATGCCTTGCACAAAAATAAGACATGGGTTCTGGTGCCACCTCAGAGTCATATTAAACCTCTAGGAGTGAAGTGGGTTTTTCGCACTAAAAGGAATGCTGATGGTACTTTTGCTAAAAGAAAAGCAAGGTTGGTGGCTCAGGGGTTTGCTCAAGTCTATGGCTTTGATTATACTGAAACGTTCAGTCCTGTGGTCAAGCAATCTACAATTCGTCTCATTCTCTCTATTGCTGTCTCTCACCACTGGCCTCTCAAACAAATTGATGTTAAAAACGCCTTTCTACATGGCGATTTAGAGGAGGAGGTTTACATGAGGCAACCCCCTGGATTTGTTGACCCTCTGCATCCTAATTATATTTGCAAGCTACAACGCTCTCTCTATGGTCTGAAACAATCGCCTAGAGCTTGGTATGCTAAGCTGAGTTCCTATTTGGTGGATCTAGGGTTTCAAATCTCAGAATCTGATCATTCTCTATTCATCTTTAAGCATGGGGTGGATATTGCCTACGTTTTAGTCTACGTGGATGATATTGTCTTAACCGGTTCCTCTACACAGCTTATTCAGAAACTAGTAAAGACTATTGCCCAAGCCTTTCCTATTTCTGAGATTGGTGATCTCAGTTTCTTTCTTGGAGTGTCTGTTACCAGAACTCAGCAGGGGTTAAAACTCTCTCAGGAACAATATATCAAAGATCTTCTCCAGAAAACAAACATGTCCAAAGCAAAATTTACATCTACTCCAATGGCACCTACGGGAGACCTAGACACTATTGACTCTCCCGAAGTCACAGATCCAACCTTTTTCAGAAGCATAGTCGGTAGTCTCCAATATCACTCATTTACGAGACCGGACATCACATATGCAGTCAATATAATATGTCGCTATATGCATAAGCCCAAGGAAATTCATTGGAAAGTTGTTAAGCGTATATTGCGTTACCTCAACCATACTCGCACACTGGGACTCTTCTTTGCGGCCTCCCCTTCTGGATCTCTCACCATCTTCACTGACGCCGATTGGGGTGGAAGCCTTACTGATCGCCGGTCAGTTTCAGGTGTCCTTGTGTATCTCGGCCCGCATCTTATCTCCTGGTGTTCCCGAAAGTAGTCGACGGTTTCTCGCTCCTCTACAGAGGCTGAGTACAAAGCCCTGGCGTCTGGAGCGACGGAGGCCATCTGGATTCAACAACTATTGCATGAGTTAGGTCTTCGTCTTCAGTCTCCGCCTATGCTCTTCTGCGACAACCTTGGAGCCACCTTTCTCTCCTCAAATCCCATCATGCATAGCGGAATGAAGCATCTTGCGCTTGATTACCATTTCGTTAGGGAAAGAATCAAAAATGGCACTCTCACAGTCACTCATCTCTCTTCGGCTGAGCAACCCGTTGATGTTCTCACAAAAACCCTATCTTTACCCTTGTTTCAAAAGTGCCGATCTAAGCTCCCACTGACAGGAAGCTTCGAGTCGAGGGGAAGTACAGACGATTTAGATTTAGCAAAAGTCAAACGAAAGTCCAATAAGTCCAATACAATAGAAAATGATAAAGGCTAGCCCACTACGGATGGGCTTGAATACTTTAGGCCCAAGTTACAATGTCTATTCTGTCTACTCTTTAGTCTATTGTATATCCACAGAACCTTACTATAAATAGGTTCTGTTCTTACAGTAAACCTTTAACATGCAAAAGAGATCATCATTTGAATAGAATCCGACAAAGACAACACTAGAAAAATCATCGTATAACGGCATACAAAGCAGCGCTGCTCTGTACTGGCAGTGGCATCTACCCTTCGCATTCTTCCAACCTCCTTGTCGATTGTTTGCATCCAAATGCTAAGGCGACTGATCAAACAATACAACCAACCACCACAACCTCCGAAGCTTCTTTACAAACTCACTTAATTTTGAGATTAAAACTATAAACCTACGTACTATGAGAAAAAGAAAAGAAAACATCTTGCAATGCTAAAAGCCAACACATTAACTAGATCGGTAGATTTCAAAAGCTGAAGGTAACTACCAACACAACATGCATAAAACGTAGAATATGTAAAAAGACATAAACAGGGAAAGAAACTTAAAAGATGAAAGAGACAAAAGGTAGAACAAGCCATCCGAGAAACGACCATATATAGAGGGGAAAGCAAGAGCTAGACAAAGATGTTATAAATACCAAATTCTTGAATTTACAGTTTACATATTCAGTCAACCGTGAATTGGAGGCAGAAATAAATAACAAAGAAAGCTCGTGTAGAAAAGGACAATAGCACAAATTCTAAAAAAAAAAATATAAGACAAGAAAAATGTGAAAGGAGAAACATATCTTTATCCTGGGATGCTTAAGAGCTGATGAATCACAAAGGTCAATTTTAGTAACTCTATACAATTGCGAATCAGAAGAATGCTACGCCATGCAGAAGGGGTGTCCAGGAATCAATGGAAAAACAATCATCCCCTTGCCGCCAAGGGAGTATAAACACAGCAGAGGGGTCAATATCTAACCACACTGTGACGTAGCCATAGCTCATACATAACCATATGGAACGCATCGTATTTGATCGGTGGAGTATGCCACTCGAAATGCTTCCGTGCCTGAAACAAATTAATAGAGATGTCATGGCGTCGTTCACGCAATCTAACAACTCAGAATAGATTATTGACACACTTATGAATTTAGTTGCGGATTGTATTAGTTATTTTACCTTGGCTAAATTATCGTGGAGTTTCACATACTCATCGTGTGGTATAGCTTTGAGAATCTGCTTGAGCTGATACACATCTCTGTACTTGAGTACAACAGCTATTTTCCGCCAATCAATAACGTCGTTGAATGACAAATCGTAGAAGTCAGCCAAAATCACTACAGGAACAAAATGTAAAGCCATGAGTTCATCACACGGAGTTATTATGATCAAACATTGAAGTTTCCACTATCAGTACTCTGGGGCTTTCACTCCACGCACAAGAAACATAATAAAATTAGGAAAGGGAATATAGAAGTAAGAAAATGGATTCCCCGAATCAAAAAATTTGTTTGGTTCTACCATAAAGAAATTCTCTTAGAATTAAAACACTACAGAGAAATATTAGGATTTTTATAACTGAAAATGGAGAAACAAAATCATTAGAAACACAAAAATTAAAAAACCACAAAGTGAAATCCGTTTTCCTTTTGCTAATTAGCCCTGCCTGCTTACTAGTAGTATTTTGCTAACAGCACAAGTCAGCAAGTGGTTGGAGGATAAGAGATATAAAATTCATACCAGGAACACATCCATAATGGATAGCGTCAGCGATACGGGGACTGTTGACCTGATTACCACCAGGGCATATACAGAATTTGGCCCTGAAAAATCTGTTCTCGTACTCATACGGGTCATCCGTGTTGTTTACGTGATCGGTTGCGATGTCAAGTTCAGTATCATTGTGCCACAAGTCAGATAACAGATTCCTGATGTCCGAGTTGCGGTGCCCTGCCCAAAACCCAAGAGTTGTTCTGCAAAATGCAGCATTTTTAATTTATGCGTCAACGGATATAAATAACATATAGAGAGAGAGAGAGAACATGGAAATTGTTAGGTAAAATGAAGCAGTCACGAAATCTGGGGTCAGAAGGGAGGGATTTACATGGTCCATTCAGTTAAACTCAAAATATGGTGTTCGCGTGATTCATTGAATCCAATTATTGATCCACAAAAAGATAAAATGTAATGCGTGTTAAGGTGTCACCATTGCTTCACTAAGTCTTAAGATATCTCTTTCAAAATAAAAAAATCAGAGCATATCAATAAGACAGAGCGTACGTTGTTTATTGTAGTCAATCCAATGCAGCATGATGCCGAAAATTAATTAATCCATCACCAGTCTATGAACAACACCTTGATGGAGCACACTTGAATGATAATTTTCAGTTAAGTTTATTAGCGCATCTGCAACAAAATGGGTTCTTGGTACCATCTCCTTTTTTTGTTTTTCTTCCATATCACTAAGAAGTAAGAACCCAACTCACTTTTCTATCCTTATCAAAGAACACTTGGTTGGACCTTCGCTTTCTATCTCCCTTTGCATAATTAACTATCAATTTAATTTGGATTCTCCACAACACAAATAAAATGGCTTAAAACATTAGCATAAACTATGATCTTCTGAAATTACCCCGCTAAAGTCTGTCTGTTAAATGCTTTATAACTTAACATTTCTAAATGCATACTAAAGTGGTGGTGAAGATTAATTACTACTTTTACACACTTGATACGGGACATGTAGATCAATATTATTTACTTCATCAATCTTTTAGAAAAAAAAAAAGTCTTAAACGTATTATATTTTGAAAGAGAGAGTGTATATGACATTGGGTTAAATATTAACTAATGAGTTTTGATACACGTGTTAAACCATAGAAATGTATGCAAATTTTTTTTTTTTTTTGAACAAAATGTATGCAAATTTTGTTTACGCTTTGTTCATAGGCTTGGGAAATATTGATTTGGAGAATAATTTATTAACAAAAGTGAATGGGAGGGGAGGGGTGGAGAATAAGAAAAGCAACGACTATAAAACTTTCCCGCCAGCATAAATTCTAAATACTAAAAACCCAAGGTGAGTGTAGAAAGCAAACAGTGTACCTGTTCTGCACATCATTGGCACGTGCGGGAAGGGAAAACGGCTGAGAAATGTGGGGAAGAGAAATGTCCTTGTGGGGAACATACCCTTGTACATAACTGGGAGAACAAACGATCCGGATTGAATTCTTCATGAGGAAAGGAAGACCTTCGGTCGCTCTCACCCCGACATCTTGACAAACAACAAAGAAATGATCTGCGCCCATGGTTCTGTTCCAGTAAGGGTATTTTTCCGATAGTAACTGCACGTAATCGCTGACGGTCTCACTCATCTTGCGGTATTTGTATCCCTGCGTATAAATTGAAACCAGCCGTTGATATTCCTTTTTTTTTACTTCCATTAATTTAGTCAGTTGATCCGAGTTAAAAAGTAGTCGTACATACCTTAAGTCGCATCCTGTAACAGGAGATTGGGATGAAGAACATATCAGCTGTTCGGGATCATCGGTATAAAACGGCTCTCTTGAATGTTCTGAAAGAAGTATCCTTCGCTGGCGTACTTCCCGGCAAGCTTATGAGGTGTATGATAGAACGTACTATTATCTCCGTCCGGATAGATATAAACCTTGAACTTCTTCTCCATATCCTCGTAGTTCATCTTGAATATCTCCCAATTAAAGTAGATCCTCGTCGACTGATCATCATTCTTCGATACTGAAGGAATTGGTGGTGGTGAGCACTACAATACATCATCAGGAAAGAAAATCAAGAGATAGATAAGCGAGCGCACTTAGACACGGACTTATAGATATAGAGAGGAGGTGAGAAATAAATTGCGGTAATTAATTACGTCAGTGCAGGGTGCTAGCGGGTTGAATGAGGAGGATAGGAGCTGGAGAGGAGACCGGAAGGATTTGACGGAGAGGATGGAAAAACAGAGCAGTGTCAGGACTCCTACTGTCAGAATAATTCCTCTCACTGTGACCATGGAAGAGATTGCGGAAGGAGACTGACTCAACGAATTTCCGGTCATCTTCATCATCGTTCAGATCTACGGCGCCGCTGCAGGTGACGGCCACGAACAGAGTATTGATCGTGGTGGAAGAAAAACACGTTGATTGCGAGGCCGTTGACTGTGGGAGGATCTGAGACATAGTTATCTGATATATAGGTAAAAAGAGACGAGCAAGGGAAGAGGCTGCCCAAGGGAGGGCGGATCTCCGAGAGAAAGAGACGGGAGAACGGTTGAGGTAGGGAGACTGACGACGACTGAGTGAGACATATTAGGAAGAGTCAAATTCTTTTTATTTTATACTTCCTCTGTCGTGAAGCTACTGTTTACTATTTGGACATGTCGTTTGACTTCAATTTTTAACATATAAGATAAATTAATTTTGAAAATTTAAGTTTTGCATATAAATCCTTACATAATAAACTATATGTTATAAAATTTAGTTTTATAAAATTATTTTATCTTATATGTTTAATATTGAAGTGAAAAAACGTGTCATAAAGCAAACAGTACGGTCAATTCAGGACGTAGAGAGTACTTTTTTCTTATAAGTCATTGATATGTGTAATTCGCAAATGTCATGATCGCCCTTAGGTTTTACCATTGCTTGTTGGAAGTAGCTTTGTGGGATGTTGTTGTAACGTCGACGCCTGTGAAGAACGGAAGAGTCAACGGTATTCCTTGTGGCAAGAGGACGACGATGGGGTCGGTCGGTCAGCAATAAGGATCAGACAAATTAAGTAAGAAGTGGACCAATGACTGACCTCTAGTGTGAATTGATAGATTAACTGCCTGCATACTATAGTTGCAATTATTAACATTGTTAAGTTTAGAATCGCTGAACAATGATATAAAATATTACTATAAGACAAAATATTAATTTGCAATAATACTTCAGTTAGATTTAATATCACTCAAGTTGCGTTGAGTTTACAATTAGACAAATTGAGAGTAGTAGTTAGTTGGCTAATTGTGTCGTGTGTGCTGCATATGTAGCTCAAGTATTCATACGAATCTGATGCTCTACTGGTATTAGAATACGTTTGTGTATTCATACAAATCTGATCAATGAGTTGAGCTACTATTCGGAAAAAAATTACCAAATTCGTTCTCTAATTTATTTGATGAGTTAATTTTTTTTTCTGTCATATCAATTCTACTTTTCCTTACTATTTTTCTAACAACTCCAGGTTTGCAAGAGAATCAGATCATATGTCATACTAACAGGCTTATCACTTTCTTTCTTTTTTTGTAATCTTTTTTACTTTTGATCTGTTTGTAAAAAAAATATTTTTCAACAATGATTTAATTAGGAAGACAAAGTTGTAGAGTTTTGGTCTTGTTTAACTGGTTGTTATCAAATTTGGAAAAAGGTATGAAGAGTAAATATGATACAAAAAAGTGCTAACCTAACTTGAAACTCATTTTAGGAATTTGTAAGAGAAGATAAATTTATATAGGTTTTTCTAACCAAATCAATGTTCTCAATGTTGCGATTCACACATGACAACTAAGTAGAGTGCACGGGATTGAACCTTCACCAACTTTCAAACAAAGATTACTAGAGTAGACATCCAACCAATATAAAAATTGCAAAAAGATAAAGTAATTGGTTATCTATATAAGGTGAGCAGTAAATAAAAAAAAGGGTATTATAGGGTGAGAAACATGAATATTAAGTTAGGATGCAATGGTTACTATCCTGTCATGAGTGATCCTGGTTGTCTGCTTCACTTTATCACGCTCTTGATACAAGGAAATTAAGGCAATTTGAAAGTTGTCTTTGTTTGTAATATTGTCAATCCCTTGCCCACTTTGGATTGTTCTAGTATAATAGATATTTTTGTCCAAAAAAACAACCATCATATAATAACTATTAAGCCAAAGTTACATTACACTACCAACATCCAAACCTCCTACGCCAAACCAAACCAAATCAAACGACAAAGACTAAAGCTAGATGACCAACTGGCATTTCCTTTATGGCTGTGAAATCCTTAGGCGATAAATGCCTACCTAACCCATAAGAAAGATTATCAACTAAATAAGAAATTACTAATATAGAAACCATCTCTGATGGATAACTCAAAAGTGATTAGTGCATGATCCAACATCTCACCACTTATGACAAGCACATTATCAGTTTGATAGACAATACCATTTGAACATCAATGTGGCAGTCTCTGTCGAATCCATGTGTCTACTTGCTTGAGATACACCGTCTTCCACCGGCGATTTTTTAGTGCCGGATTTTGTATCTCTGCTCTTCCCTCGCAAACCCACCCCACCACACCAAAATTGAGCAAAGACCAGGACAACCGTCGCACGTCCAGCATGTAAACTGATTGTTTGTTTGCCCGCTAGAACCCATCAAGAGTGAGCAGGACATTTGATGATCCCCATCCTACTGGTAGTTCTGGCAAGAGGTTTCAAATGATGAAGCATCTTCCATGGGAGATCAAAGCCCGAATGATTCCTCATCTCATCAACACCAGGGATGCCTCACTCAAACGCGGAAAAAAAATTAGGCGACAATCACCCATATCCCCCGTTGTATACCTCTGAACCCAGGTGTAAATCAGAGAGACATGGTAATTGGTCACGCTCTTCCGCAGGTCATCCCCGACGGTACGTCCCATCTCTGCACTCATCAATTTCAGGGCAACGCTCCACCACCTCCTCGCCTGTATCATTTCAATTTGATTCGTAAACATGTCCCTACTTTCTTCTCTCTGTCGACATGGACCGCAAATGCTTACCACATGCATCAGTATCATGTCATCGTGATCAGATTGGTGAACCAAACTCTGTCATCGATAGTGTGGCTATGCATGCCTAGGTCCATCGACAAAGCAATAACACCCCGAATTTCATACCAGTTTATACATAAGTATTTACACCAATTTAGCAGCAAAAAACAAATCAAATCCATTTGAGGCATACCACCACAATCACCTACGTAAGTGTTAAGGCTATTACCAACTTCAATAATACTTGATTCTTATATAAGATTACAAAAGGGATTATTCCGGTACAAACCTTCAGAAGAACTCAAAGTTACATTGCTACCCTTCTGGTAGTTCTACACTTAATGAAAATTATATGATATCTGTTACAACTTAAAACTCATTTAACTAAGTCATGGTGCCCCTCCTCAGCCCCAAAGCACTTCAGTCGTCATCTTGCAACCATAATTTATAAACAAACACAGAAAGGGGTTGCACAAATCAGTGAAACTGAGTAAATCATTGCTCCACCTTGTAAAATTCATTTTGTTTATAAATATTTTGACATAATATGGCACACAATAGTGTAACTGAATTAACACAATAACTCACAGCTTTAATGATTTCTACCGATACATAAACAAATACAAACCAATCCAATACAATTAAGATTCCCCACCAACAATACTTTCCATAACACAATTTCTTCCTATAACCTTGTACCCAAATAGACTTCTAGAAGAACTCACTTTTCATATGCAGATGTTCGTCGAGTATCCAACCAAACGATTCATACACCATTAATCATATTCCACATTCTGTTATAACAAATGTGATTTCACCAAACATCATTATCACATAAGTTGCTATGATAAAGGAAGAAACCATTCTAACAACACCCCGAAGGGAAAACCTTACGGACACCCAACAAGTAGGGTCGCGGTTCATCCACCAATATCAATATCAACATTCCACCTCACCCTATGTCCTTAAGAGTGCACACCCCAGAAGGTACTTTTGACCCAAAGGAGTAGATCTTAGAGCTTCACCGTAATTCATTGGTAGCGGTGCAAAATCAATGTAAGAATTTTTTCAATTCCAAGAAAGTTTCCCTTATCAAGCGTACAAAACAATCATGTTCGAGGACCAACAAATCCAGTTTATTCACGATGAAGATCACAAGCATCGTCTTCATAATCTTATCAACCTCAACACCCCAGAAGGTACTTAAGAGTGCACACCCCAGAAGGTACTTTTGACCCAAAGGAGTAGATCTTAGAGCTTCACCGTAATTCATTGGTAGCGGTGCAAAATCAATGTAAGAATTTTTTCAATTCCAAGAAAGTTTCCCTTATCAAGCGTACAAAACAATCATGTTCGAGGACCAACAAATCCAGTTTATTCACGATGAAGATCACAAGCATCGTCTTCATAATCTTACAACCTCAACACTTCCAACATTGGGTATATAAGTTACTCATACCACTAAAAAAAATTCAACAATCGTCACAGTACATGTCACTATTAAATATAACAATAATGCACAAGGCATCCAAGTGATGAATACAACAATTTACCAACACGGTACGTAACCAAGATGAACACATAAATTTTTACCTTAATAATTTACATTACCAGCTACAAAATAATGTCCTTTAGCAGTTTGTCTTGCTCGCTAAAACAAAGCACTCTTCACCTCAGCTCCACCTTCCTTTCTTGATTGCTAGTTAAATCTCGATTTGGGATCCCTTAGCTTATAAGTGAATTATGACAACTATCTTGTAGTAGGAGTGGGTAATAGTGGATTTTATATACAGGCTTAAGTTCCAGCTCACTGACGAAAATATATGTGGTGAGAAGATGGTTACTTCAACGATAGGTAATCAAAGGCGGTTCCTTAATTCTAAGGTAATATACACATAGTATTAAAAAGAATAATCAGTTAGACATGTGGCGCATGTTAGTAGGCTAATGTCGAGGTGAACAATTAGAAGAGGACACAAGGCAAGGGCAGTGGTAAACTACGGCTTGAGGGTCCCACACTTTACCGAAAGTTTCCCTAGCATTTCTTTCGGCAGGTTCTTCCGAAGGATTCTTCCGAAAGGCAGCAACAACCACAATGCTTAAATCTCCAAAATAAATACCAACCTCTTGGAATGATCATACATAACCACTAAGACATCTTCTGGGGTATAACTTCAAAAGCTGATTACCATGACAATTCTCAAAACCAGCCAACAACATGCAAAGTGAGAATGTTGGCACCGCCTTTAACACCATACCAAAAAAACCCCTCTGATTGCTCATACCGCTGATAACTACCGATAATAAAACCTTCTGAATCCTCTTCTCATCAAACTAGTCCAAACCAACAAAAACAATTGTTTTGGAGGTTTTCAAGAGGCCGTCACATAACAAAAGATGAACACGAACAAAAGTAGAATGAAAGGTTCCACCACCAATAGGGTAGATAAATAAAACACAGGCCCAAAGAAATAGAGCAAAGAAACAACAAGAAAGGGACCATCAGAAAATGCAGCCATGGTTATCTAGAGAAATTAGATAGCGTGGAATCAAGATAAAGAGAGGAAAACGATTCCCTCGCCAATGGATAGAAAGATTACTACCATGACATTAGATACTAGTAAATGGGTAGCATTCACTGATTATTTACTTCTTAATGTGTGGAATTTTTTATTATCATATGGGAAGAATCGATCCCTATGCCGAAGGTGATATATTGTAGTGTACTTACTCATAATCATTAGAAGGTGTGCCTTTGTTGGCTTCATTCCTTAGGTGAAAAATATTTTTTTAAACCACAAATCTTTTAGAAAATATTCTTAAATTTTTCATGACATTATACTATTTAACAACACTAATAAATAATTTTTTTACTATGAAACTCACGTTCAAGCTCAAAATCTTGGATAGGAGACCAATAAGATACTCCATAACGTTGAACGTCTAGTTGCATTCGATTGATGGCATCCCAATCAATGTGATGGTAAAACGCCAGGTTAGATACATGTGGAGAGGGTGTTGAGTCATAATCTTCTCCTTGAAGCAAATCTTCAGGTAGAGCCTCAATGTTTTCATGGTCGTTACGTCTTCATCATCGAGTTGGTATGTAGATTTATGGTCGTCAGCTTCTCATATTAGTTGCAAGATTAATATAATTATGTATCTGCATGCACTGAAAGGCATTCAAACAACTCTTAAAATTTGTACCATATCATTTGGATGTTATCATCAATTGACAAGTTGAAGTGGAATGATTCTGGGGGATCCTTACAATTCTACATTCTATAGACCTTCATCGTTACACTAGAACCATAGTTTTGTCAATAAATAGCCTTATTAAGAGAAAGTTCAAACTTTTAAAAAATACAATCCTTCATAATTGTTGTGTAAATATATAAATGTACTTTGAAGACAATGGGCAAGTGCACCAAATCGAAGTAGAACAACAAGTGTTATATCCACATGGATTTGACAACATCTAGGTTCGTAACAGTTTGATATTGTGCAAACAAAAAATATACAAAAATATAAGGGCAATAATTTTTTTTTGTTTGGGGGGGGGGGGGGGAGGGTTGTGGTTTGGATAGTGAATGAAAATGAAATAAAGCAATACAACTAAACTAACTAACTACGATAGATGTACTATGAGATGAATCTTTACTCCATTCACCCTTCACTAGTACAAAAAACACCTATTTCGGCGCCCCTATTTTGGCGGTTGTAGAGGCAACCGCTGAAATAGGGCTCCAAAGGCACCTATTTCGGTGGTTCCTAGCTAGGAACCGCCAAAATAGGTGTCTTTTTTCCAGACACTAGAAATCTCGGAGCCCTATTTCGGCGGTTGTCTTTATAACCGCCGAAATAGGGTCATTTTCCGGGATTTTTTTCTGAAAATTTTGAAATGCCGCTTAAATTTCAGTCTATTTCGGTGGTTGTTACTAACAACCGCTGAAATAGACTTTATTTAATTATATATTTGCTCGCCGGCCTCATCTCTTCATCCTCTCTTCTCTCACTGTAATTTCGCATCCCTAATTGGTGAATGCATGCGGTCTGCTCCTCTCTTCTTCTCTTATGGTGATTTCACAACCCAAACCGGAATAAACATGCACGACGCTCCTCTCTTCATCTCCTTTTCTCACTGTAAATTCGCAACCCTTACTGGCGAACAAACATGCTCTACGTACCTCTCTTCATCCTCTTATCTCACGGTAATTTTGTAGGCGAACATACATGCTCTACGCTTGTGTTCATACTCTCATGGTAGTTTCACAACCGAACCGGTAATATACTCAAACTAAAGTAGTTCATTGCGAACCAATAATATACTCAAACTTGCTGGCAAACATACATGCTTTGCGCTCGTGTTTGCGCCTCTGTCGAAAATCACTGGAACTGCTACTGAGGTTGAAGATGACATGAAAAACGATTTTTTTAAAAAAAAGACCTATTTCGGCGGTTGCTAGCTAACAACACCGAAATAGGTGTGTTTTTTTATTCTAACACGGGCCTATCTCGAAGGTTTTTAGCTAACAACCGCCAAAATATATCTGAGAACCTATTTCAGCGGTCTCCATTTCGGCGGTTGTACAACCGCCAAAATAGGTAAAACTACCGCCGAAATAGGCGTTTTTTGTACTAGTGCTTAACCACCAACTGTTGATTCATGAACTCATAGCTAAACAACCAAAACACTTAATTGACTAATGGACAAATCATGGTCTACTAAACCTATCCAATTTAGTCAAAACCCAAAAGATCATTCAAGTACCTTATTCAATTGATAGCATTAAGCACAAGTGGCCCATAGGATGTAATGAAATCTAATCTCAAAATCCTTGGGAATCGATTACATTGATTTGGTTCCCTTGGTATAGATTTCTATCAATCTCATGTGGATAGAAACCTACAACACATGTGCTAAATTAATCGACAATCTCAAATCTATCATAAAGCAAAATATTGATAAATTCAAAGCCAACCAACCATTCCAACACATTGATGACAAAGTGGGTAAACCCCTAAACAAATCCTTGAATCACAAGTAACTAGTTTGAGAGTCACAAATACTCAATAGTCATCAAACATTAAGAACAATAACTAAAATAAAGTCATAAATGAGTTCAATAATCAACAATAAAGTTTTTAGGATTTTAGGGTAAAATCTCCATCCCTCGGTACAAGAGGCTAATCCTTCATTAGAGCACAAATAGTGGAGATGAAGAAATAGCCATGGGAGAGGTTGAAGAAGAGCTTCAATGGCTTCATGGTGGGTAAGTTTCTCCCACTCTTCTCCTTCTTCTTCTAGCTCCAAAAGCTATATTTTCTCTCGTTTTTCTCTTCTATTAGCGGCCCTCCAAAGTTTAGAATAAGAAATGCCAAGAAGTGGATTTTAAAACATTAATTCTGGGCGAAATCAGTCTCATGGGTCGATTCAAAGTGAAATTAAGCCCGACCGACTCACTAAGTTGGTACATTGTCAAACTACAATTTCTAGTATAATTAAGCTTGACCAACCCACTGGGTTGGTATGTGGGTCAGTCCAAGTTTGACCTGATATTTTGGCTAGAACTTAAGCTCGGCAGACCTGGTTCTGGGGAGGTTGGTCTATGTATCATTGTTTTTACTCTATTTTCTTATTGTAGCTCCAATTTGGATTTCGTTTGTTCCTAGATGCTCCTCTCCGTCTACTTTGCTCCTAGTTAAGTTATCCTCGGTTTTAAACAAAAAAGTGCAATAACACCAATAAACATAAAATTTATGGAAAGCTAGCTAAACTGGAGAAATGAGCATGATAAACATTGATAAAACACATGAAATAAACCCCTATAACATGCTCATTACACTCCTATCAATATATAAAAAATAAGGTTTTAGTTCAATTAGTAAACTAAAAAAAGCCTCCCCCTATTAGTATCACAACATTCATACTAACGAATATAAGACAGGGAGACTCATGGTTGATCTTACATAAGTTTTTGGTGGAAAAACTCTAGAATAATAAATGTGTATTGTAAGTGAGAAAGATAGCAGTTGTGACCAGAGAACAATGAAGAAATGAAATTTAAGAGATGATGGCTTGTAAAAACTAATTATAAATACTGGCAATGTATGTAGAACAAACTAATGGAACCAAAATTAAGAGAATATTTTTGATTAGGAGAGAGTGGATGAAAAGAATGAGTCATTCCCACCTTTCTTTATATAGGAACAAGAAAACAAGAAGCTAGAACAACGCACGAGCTTAGGGTGCTTTCAGTGCAAGAATTCAACTCATAAAACAGAGCACAATAGTGCAAGATCACACCATGCAAACATGCAATAATGCTACCTTTTGCTGTGCAAAAACACAATTCTTTTTTTAATGTTGCAATGAAAACACTCTCATTCAAGGCGTTTTCTCGCTTCTTGCTTGAAGACGCCTAAGGTTGGTGTTTTGTGGTCACTTTGGCCTTACACTCCTTAGATTAAAGCAACTTTACTTCGGGAGTTTTTTGGTAGGTTTCTTTTGGTATTCCGCATAAATGAAAAGAAAAATGATGCCTCAATTTTTTTTTAAGAAAATGTTAAATCATGATGTTTTTAGCATTTATCAAAATCGGTGGTTTGAAGGTAAATGATGGTTAACAAGATAATATAAAAAGAAATGCTTCCAAGATTGATCCTTTGGATCTTTAAGAGATGGCCCTTGCTCCTAAGTTTGAGGTAACAATTTTTATAGTTGGAAATAAGTTGTTAGCACTTGGAGAAGAATAATATAATCTTCATAAATATATATACTCCCAAACTTGAGGTAACATGAGGCCATTTAGCATGAGAGAGGGCTACGTGACTATAAAGTTATGGCTAATTTATTCTATTTGAACCAAACGTTAGAGAGTCTCATTAGTTGTAATTCAGTTTATGTAATGTTGAAATAGTTTTGTACAAGACATGAGCAAATGAATGGCTTAGAACTCTTTAGTTTACAAGGAAGTAAATAAAAAAATAGATATTATATAGTCCTAAGAAATGATTTCTACATGTGTTATTTAAACGATGGTCAATTTATTATGCATGGGATTCCTCTAGTTAGAACATTGTCATCATATGAGTGCAGAAGAATCAGTTGTACACTGTTGTTTGTAATAGGTTGCAGAAGGTTAGATCGGTCAACCATAGTGTCAGACAATTTAAAAGATAAAAAAAAGTCAGACAATTAAGATGCACGGTGTTTTTAATCAAGGGACCACTGGTTCTGGTGATCGTGAACCTATCTCTATTCGAAATCCGCCTAGTAGAAGGGTTACGGTTCGGGATCCGGTTGTTGAAGACATTGTGAGTAATGAGAGGAAAGGGGCGGAAGACGACTCTGCACGGTTTGCTAAGATTGGTAATGTTGATCTTTTCGAGACTGGTGGTGACTCGAGTAGGCCGAGCGATGTGCCTGCGGATCCCCAGATGCGAGTGGTGGAGGAAGAGGATGACGATGATAGTGGTCTGAGGAACCTCTTCGAGGATCCTGAGTTCCCCCCAGGCTTTGAACCAGCTGAAGGATCCATTGGACCTGAAGCCGATCCGGACGAGGCTTATGTGTAGGAGGAAGCAAAGCAGACGCTTATACTTGCAAAGGAGCTTGGGTGCTTTGTCCCAGATGAGGAACGCACTCTTCGCAATCTGGCAGAGATCATTCGTGAGCAGAGAGTGGCGTATTGGCGAATGAAGCAGGATGCAAGTGAAGGGTCAAAGGACGATTCTGAGAGGTGTTCAAGAAATTTCTCTAAAGACGGGTCCAGAAGGATGGCCGGTTCTAGGGCTATTGGTTTTAGCAAGTTTTCCCGCATAAGTAAGATTACTAGGAGGGGTAATAGAAAGTTACCTAGAAAGTGAGTTGTTGTAAGGTAAGGCTAGGAAGGATGCTTAGGAAATGAGTCCTTATGTTTTGCTTCGCCCTTGTGGCACATTTGGGACTTGCCCCCAATTATAAAAAAAAGTGTGCTTACAAAGACTAATCATTCCTCTGGCTTGTGCTTAATTATTTCGATGATGGAAACTAACTAAGGTTATTGAATTTATAATCATTGAACTAAAGAGAAGGCTGATCACTCCTTACATCATTAGTTAGCATACTCCCTAAGATTTATTAAAAATATAGACAATCTGTCGAAATGCAGCTCAGTTTTAACTAGCATATGGCTTATTTGTTTAAAAAGTAATGACACTTGTATAGCAGGGAAAATTACACATGAGCTTCAAAAAATTATAATGTCCTAAGATATTAAGAAATTACAATTGCCCCATTTATAAGATTTTAAAAATTACCATGCTGACACATATATTGAACAAAATGAGGTGATAAAATCATATACCTAAGTAAATATTCCATTAATGGAGCAATTTGATAAAGTAAACTAATAAAAAACCCCAAGTTTACACCTTATTTTTCGGCATCTTTCATTTGTTTCACTCATAAGGGGTCATATAATGTAAATTTAGGGTTTCTTTCGTTTTACCATTGTCTAAGTTCTTATCTAAGGTCATTGCTCCACATATTTAATTCATCTCCTTAATATAAGTATATGCGTGGACAATGTCATTTATTAAAGTTTATAAATGCTAGGGCTTCCCATGGTAGGTTAACCGCCTTATTCGGTTAACCACTTTCGGTTAACCGGGTCTTCGGTTTTCTAAAATCCAATTCCATTACCATTCCATTTAGATCGGTTAACCGAATTCGGTTAACCGTTGAATTCGGTTTTCTAAAATTCGATTCCATTATCATTCCGTTTAGACCGGTTAACCTTTAGTTCGGTTCGGTTTTATCGGTTAACCTTGAGTCCGTGTATTTTTTTAAATTGATGAGACCCATACCATTATTCCCCTAAACCATGAGTGACAAATCAAACACATATGACAAAAAATATAATAATGTGCATATTTCCACATTAATTAATATATAAGGTGAACATTTTTATTTGAAGTTTTTGATTGTTTATATAATCGGTTAACCATGGTTAACCGTTATGGAAAATCCAATACCGTTACCAAAACCGAAACCGGTCAATTTACACGGTTCAGTTAACCATACCGCAAGAACCGGTACGGTTAACCTGAAAACAGGTACGGCTAACTTCGGTTTCGGTCCGATACCGCGGTTTCGGAATATTTTCTGGGCAGCCCTAATAAATGCATATTATAATTTCCTGATACTTCATGAGAAAATTATAATTTATTAAAACTCATAGTTAAGCATTATAATCACTATAAATTTCCCTAAGTTATATGATGAGCACCAACGTGACAGGTGGACCATGACTAGTTTACGATCAATTAACCAAATGGTTTACCAGTTCAGAATAAATATAATCATTATATATTGAAAAAGAAATCAGTTAATTTATACAATTCAATTAATCTAACCGATAATGTATGCATACTTTAGTAGTATTATGATTATCTAACTTAATTCCGTTTGTAATTGACTAGTTGAGTTCTGACTTCTGAGCACTAGTTCTTAAAATCTTTGGAAGAAAAGCTAACAGAACAAAAGTAGACAGTTGTTACTTAAAAGATAATGTCGGTGTATTATTCTCTTGCTTTTTATACAAGTCTTTCAAAAAGTGAAGGGATCCTACGATCTATATATAACAATTCAGACGGTAATTACCAAAGAGAACCGATAATTATATTTATAAATTAAGATAACGTGAATCAAACAACCAGAAAGACCGGGTCAAATAATTGACACCATATTTCTTATTGTATATAATTATGATAACTAAGAGAAATAAGAAGAACATCAACAATGATATATCTTCCTATATCAAAAATCTTCACACACCTTCAGCTAAAGAAACGGTGCAAGATTTGAATCCTCCAAACAACCTGTTCTCGGTTGAACATGTACATTAAAAAAAAAAAAAAAAACGGGTGCAAGTCTGCAAGATACAAGAAGTATTTGACATAGCGCCAATCAAATATATATGAAAGAGAGAGTGCAAAAGAATAGCTCTGCATGTGACAGTGAAAAAGAGTAACCCTGTGACGTATGTACACGAAGTGGCAGGAGGAGAATGGTAATTTAAGGAAGAAAATGATGATACATACTGCAAATGCTTATCTATATGGCGCATCATAGGATATTAATACCTAACTACACGGCGCCTCGTCCACAGCTCATACATGACCATATGGAACGCGTCGTATTTGATAGCCGGTGTATGCCACAGGAAATGTTTTTGAACCTAACAAGGAGCGAGCGAACAAGCAAAGAGTAAGAAACTCAGTGCGCTCCAAAAATGTTAAACCTGTTCTTTTTTCTATAATTTGTCGCCAAGGCCACAAAACCATGGCGGTGGATCCTATGTCAAATACGGAATTATTGTAGCAGGATTCCATACGATCCTATTTTTTATAGGTTTATTAGGGCATCCACAATGTGGATTCCACCCATAATGTTAAAAGAGAAAAAAGAAAATGATGAGGTGGAGGAGAGAGGATGTGAGAGGGGCTCTTAACTAAGACACCCTCTTTTTAGAGAACCTAGGTAAGTAAGAGAGAGATTGTGAGAGGAAATAATAAAAAAATATTTATTGGTGGGTGGAATCCACTTTTACCATTGTGGATGCCCTTAAGAAGAGTTTATTTAATGATTTTATTTTTTACATATCTGTGACATTAATATTTTATTTTAAATAGTTTTTTTCAATACTTTTTTTACTTAAACCGACGGACAAGTGTATTCAAAAGAATGATTATAATACCCTTAAGCCTTCTTAGTTCTTACTTGCTAATGTTCCTGCGTCCTACTACCACGTACTTCTTATGATTTTAAAAATGTTTAAGCTTTTTTTTACTAATTCGAGTGTTCATAGCTATGTTTTCCTATTTTCATGTCTATAAAGCTAACGTTTACATTCCCCACTTGCTACAGTTCCCTTTGATTGTGTAAATGGAGAAAGAAATGACCTCTTAACAGAGTGTTAGTCGAGCCGAGAATGGTGATCAATTAATTAAGAAAGGTATGTGTAGTACTAACCTTGGGTAAATTGTTATGTAGACTGACAAACTCATCGTGAGGTATAGCCTTGAGGATTTGCTTGAGCTGGTACACATCTTTCTCCTTCAGCATCACAGCTATCTTTCCCCAATTGATTACGGAATTGAACGGCAAATCGTAGTAATCAGACAGTACCACTGCACACAATGTTCATTACGTTAATTAATCAAGCAGCTGTACATTCGTTCCACCTCTCATCTTCATGATCCTTAATCACCAATCCACTTTCCATCTGTATTGTCCCTTTTCTCTGTTTTTTTCTCCAGCGTAGCGCACGGCATGACAATACAGTTACAGATGCATGAAGACGACGTACGGATGATAAATAGAAGAGCAAATAAGAATGGGTTGGATGAAAGTGGTACCTGGAACACATCCATAGTGGATGGATTTAGTCAAACGAGCACTGTTGACCTGACTACCAGCTGGGCATATGCAATACTTTGTCCGCAAGAATCTCTTCTCATACACTTTAGGCCCATCTTTCTTAGTCCCAATATGACTGTTTGAGATATCCAGTTCAGTATCATTCTGCCAGACTTGAGCTAAAGTAGCCCTGATTTTCGAGTTCAGCGAGCCTGCCCAGAACCCAAGAGTTTTTCTGTATTTGTTCAGAAAAGCCAGAATTTGATTTTAATTTCAATCCGTCTATATAGTAAAATTAAAAAACCAATGAAAAATACAACTAAATAGGAGGCTAGGCTACAGAGTATAAATTAATATCGCCCTGTGGCTGGTCTACCTACCTGTTTTTCAAATCATTCTCACCACCAGCAGCAGGAAGAACAAAGGGCATCGCAATTTGAGGGAGGGCGACGTCTTTATGCGGAATGTACTCGATTTTGTAGCTGGGAGAGCACACGACTCGTATCGAATTCTTCATTAGATTTGGAAGCGCGCGGCTCGCCCTAACTCCAACATCATGACAAGTGGTGTAGAAATGATCCGCACCCAGTGTTCTGTTCCAGTAGGGGTACTTTTGGATCAGTCCCTTTACGTAGTCTCTCAACTTGAAACCTATCTTGTCATACGCAAGTCCCTGCAAGTGAAAAAGATGTTAATGAACCGTGCAGGAATCCTGACCTAGCGCAAGATTTCTAAATTCTAAGAAGACAGAGTTGTTATGAATTATGATGCAGTCTGGCCAGTAAGATGCCACGACCTCGACGGCACTGATCATTAAAAAATACTCCCTCCGTCCTGAATTGACCGTCTTGTTCACTATTTGGACGTGTCGTTTGACTTCAATATTTAACATGTAAGATAAAATAATTTTTAAAATTTGAGTTTTGCAAATGATTCGTCACATGATAAACTATATGTTACACTGTTTCGTTTTATAAAATTATTTTATCTTATATGTTAAATATTGAAGTGGAAAAACGTGCCATAAAGCAAAGGAGACGGTCAATTCAGGACGGAGGGAGTAGACACTTATTAACAGCGCTGCTAGAGGAAGAGTAATGTCATCAAGATGCCACGACTTGGACCGAACAAGAATTTTTTATTTACAAGAAATTCTTAATTTAATTATCTCGGTATTCCTGATCGAGGATTATTACTATAATAATATTCAAGGCAGAATTAATGGACAGACTAGAACTAAGAATGGTCAAGAGGATTTAAGCATATTACCGTTCCTCGAAGCCTCAAACAGGATACCGGAATGAAGAATAGATCTGCCTGCTCAGGATCATCTGTCCGAAATTGACTCTCTCGGATGTTCTGGAAAAAGAATCCTTCGCTGGCGTATTTGCCGCTGCTCTTCTGAGGTGAGTGATAAGACATATGTTCAAATGCGTCGGGATATATATAAATTTTGAATTTCTTCTCCATATCGGCATAATTGAGCTTGAATATCTCCCAGTTTGCGTAGATGCCGGTCGAATCGACCTCGCTTGCGTCTGGACGAGTTGTTGGAGACTTATCCTACAAGAAACGAAACCGATCGATCAAAAAGTCAAATCAGTAGATAGTAATAGGTGAGATTAATAGATTAAAAAAATAGGGAGATGGTAAGTGCGGAAACTACCTGAATTGGAGGGGGAGGAGAAGCTGGAGGTGGAGGAGGAGGTGAAGGAGTGGGAAGGGGCGGGGAGGTGAAATTGTCAAGAGAGAGGTGGGAGGAGTCGGACGAAAAAGAAGAGGAGTTGGAAGAGGAGGCGGATGTGGAGAAAGATGAGATAAGTTGCAGAGGAGAGCGAACAGTCGAGATTGAGAGAATGGTCAAGCAGAACAAACCGACGAGACCGGCGGTGAGCAGAACACCTCGCTGCGCGATGACGGTAGAGGTTGCTGAACTCTGAGACGACTGAGATGAATTAAGAGGCATCATCGTCGTCCCAATGGTCGGCAACTACTCGCTAGCTAGTTGCAGGCCGCTATCTTGTAATACGCCGGAATCGCGGTGATCTCCTCGGAGAGGGGAGTGTTTTGATCCAGCTAGGAAAATATAGGAGATGAGGTCAGAGTCAACTATATAATGCCAGCAAGATGAGGATACTTGTCTAAATAGGTGTTGTATAGAAATTTTGGCGCCGAGGTGGGGGTGGAGTGTTGAGACTTGAGACCAGTGAAAATGACCGGCTGCAAACCTTTAGGGACGCAGAGAACAAAACAACGATAGGCCTGCTTCCCTAGAAATTACAAAGAATATAGACATTACAACAACTTTGGCTACACCGAAGATGGTTAAATTATATGTACAATTGTACACCATATGTTTTACATTACTTATATTATAAATATTATACATAAAAATAGTATTTTTAATTATTTAATGTACAAGTTTTTATTTATTGTACATGTTTTCATTGTTAGTTGTATAGTAAAGGTTGTCATCTTTGGCTACATGCAAGAATTTACAGCTAGAGAAACAGTGTTTTTCATGGAAATCCATTATTTGACTTAAGCGTTGTTGTGGACTCGACCATTGTGGTTAGTTGTCAAAAGCAGCTGTCTGAATAAAGAAAAGGAAACGACACTGAAATCGATGGCAGCTGTTAGATTAGCGTTTGGATGTAGCTTTTGAACTTTGAATAAAATAGATGAGAAATTGTGAGACCAATGCTAAAATAGATGCAAACGCTATTTTAAAAGCTGGAGTCCACAGAGGGTGATTCGTTCGAAATCCTTAAAGTGTGATACTTATATATGCAAGTCACCACTGCTGGAAAAAAAAAAAATAAAAAACGCTTATTTCGGCTTTAAAAGAATGTTTATAAAGCGTTCTTTATGCCAGCGACGCAAAAAAGTAAGAGTTATATTCGCGTTCTTTATACTTGCCTTATAAAAAAACGCTTATATTAGGAAGCGTTCTTTATAGCTCTTAGTAAGACACTATAAAGAACGCTTCTTAATAATAAGCGTTCTTTATAATCGACTATAAAGAACGCTTATTATTAAGAAGCGTTCTTTATAGTGTCTTGGCGCCATATTTTTGATAGAATAAAGAATACTTTTTTAAGAAAGCGTTCTTCATTATTATTATTTTATTTTTTTATATTTTCCCTTTCCCTGTGCATTTTCACATATTCGACATACAAAAACCTATAAAATTAGTGTGAATAGAGAATTAAAGAGGCGTAGAGCATGTTCCTTGTTTGTCAGGGGTTGCAAAATCGTGAGTAGGTAATGGAAGAGGCGCAGAGCATGCATGTTCCTTGTTGGCCAGTTAATTAGGGTTACAAATTACCATGAGAAGATAGAGGTAGAGTAGTATGTTACTTGTTCGCAAGCACAAGAGTACGTGAGTGAAGAGAATGGAAGCTCGAGGTGCAGAGCATTATATTACTTGTTCACCAGTTAGGGTTGCAAAATTACCATGAGTGAAAAGAATGGAAGAGGTGCAGAGCATGGTCATTGTTCGCCAGTTATGGCCGGTTGTAAAATTTTTATGATCGAAGAGTATGGAAGAGGGGCAATCCATATTCCTTGGTCGCCAGTTATGGTTGCAAAATTACCATGAGAAGAGAATTGAAGAGGATCAGCGCAGATTGTAAAATTAACGCGAGTGAAGAGAATATATGGAAGATTAAGAAGAGAGAAGAGCAGCATGTTCAAATTTGAGCCATAAAATTCACGTCCAAAAGAGAATATATGGAAGATTAAGAAGAGAGAAGAGCGGCATGTTCAAATTTGAGCCAAAAAATTCACGTCCAGAGAGAATATATGAAAGATTAAGAAGAGAGAAGAGCGGCATGTTCAAATTTGAGCCAAAAAATCCGCGTTCATTATACTTGACTTATAAAAAACGCTTATATTAGGAAGCGTTATTTATAGCTCTTAGTACACTATAAAGAACGCTTCTTAATAATAAGTCTTATTTATGGTCGACTATAAAGAACGCTTATTATTAAGAAGCGTTCTTTATAGTCGACTATAAAGAACGCTTATTACTAAGAAGCGTTCTTTATAGTGTCTTACTAAGAGCTATAAAGAACGTTTCCAAATATAAGCGTTTTTATGTGCTCCGGCCATACACTTTAAAGAACGCTTCCTACACAAAGCGTTTTTTATGTGTTCCGACCACTGTAAAAAAAAACGCTTCCTACACAAAGCGTTTTTTACAGCCCGTTTTTTATTCTTTTTTTCCAGCAGTGAACCTACGTTATTTCATTTATTGCATTTCAAACAATAATTTATAAACAATGTATTAGTTGATAAACACTATTGAAGAGTCTCTTTTTGCTCATTCTCTAGAGCAGCTCGGGATGAATTTAAGGTGATAATGGGTTGGATTTGATCCAACTGTACCCTGTTAACTATCACCTGCCCACTCGTCATCTACAAGACTACAAGTGATTCGTGTGGATATAAATGGTTGAAAATATTTCTAATATGTTTTTAATATATATATGTAGAATATTTGTAGATTTAATCATAAATTTGTTGTAAATTTTGAGAACTAAGTATAGTTGTACATTTGTTGTAATTGTAAAGTCAAACTATAAATGAGTGATAAATTGGTAATAAACATGTATTTGTCATTCCGAGTGATATCTCTTTGGACTAAAATTATTCTAGTTATTGTGTCAATTTCTCCTATTTTTCTACATCTCCAGCATCTTTAAAGGTCAGTGTTATTTATAGCATCCAATTTTATCTTCCTCGAAATGCACGGGCGCAAGATTCATTGCAAGATATGTAGGAGATAAAGAACAAATATGTTCTTTCACCTTCACCAAATATTTCTAAGGTTAATTTTGGGACAACCCCAGAAAAAAATATGTTTTCATTTCATTTGCATGGACCATAGTTGCTTCACTAATTTCTTTCATAAGTTGATATATGCATAATTCATAGTAGAAAGCTAATTAGAATCGCATGGGCTCCTTCTTCAACATCTGTGTTACCGGTTCACTGGGTTTGGACCGTAATTGACCTTTGATTCTTATAGGCTGCGTTCAGGTGCACACTTTATGTGCATTTTTTTACAGCATAAATGTATATCATATGCTGTTTTGAACTCCTTTATTTGTTTTTGTTGTTCGCCTAAAACAGCATAAATGTCAGCATAAATGACAACATAAATATCAGCATAAATGCCCGCAGCAAATGCTACTTTTTCGTTTTCGCTTTCAATTCCGTTTCTTTACTCACTTCATAATGCAATTACTGTGACTATTGATTTAAAAAAAATAAATTTTTTACAAGTTACTTTATTTATTACAAATTATATAATGTTTTAAATAATTTATAAAAAATAGTACTACATCTTTAGCCAAATTTATAAAAAATCACATTTATAATACAAATCTATAATATATTATTTATAATACCACATAGATTAATAAAATTAAAAAAACGAATAAATATACACACTTGTTCATATATAAATTAAAATATTAAAATAGTATATAGAAATATGAATGCATATAAATTTATTAACATACAAAGTTATAAAAATATTATATATTATTAAAAGTTATAATTTCACTAAATAAATTCACATAACATTATCAGAAAATTTGAAACACTTTTTCTCTTTTTTACGTTTTTATATTTGTAAGAATTATAAAATTTAGATAATAAAATATATTGTTTAGGAGTTACAACTTTTGCTTAAATAATAGAAATAAAAATTTTATTGTTTGTGATTTTTTTTACTAACAAAATAAAGTTACATAGTATAATATAATAAATTATAATTGTAATACGAATACGGTAAACACACTACATATAACTAACTGAACCAAACATGCTGCATTGCCAAACAACAGCTTTCAAAACAGCTGCATTTATGCCAGCACATTCCTGCCAGCAAATATGTTGCATTTATGCCAGCGCATTCCTGCTGTCAAATATGTTGCATTTATGCTGCCAAAACAGTCATGCCGAACAGAGCCATAATGTCCATGTCTAGTGAATGTGCCATATGATGTAAATTCTCATCTAACGTAATGTCTACTCTAATTATTCTGGTTGAAAATCTGGTTTACTCCGTAATAACCCACACATTCAGAAGCCTCAAGCCCATATAACCGATGGCCCAGTTCCTTAGTCTAGTCACTTATATTACAATGTCGTTTTACATATTGTAGCTTGCGTTTTGGTAGTGACTACCCTAATACACAATGTATATAAATATCTGTCTTCACATTCAAGACAGTGCGCTGAATAAAATAGAACAGTGGCGGCCATTCTTTATTCTCGTATGGTATCAGAGCCTGACGGCGATTTTCCTTGCCATTCTTCTCCATGACGTCCACACCCTCCAGCAGCTCATCGTCATCAGGAGTTCTGGGGAGTCTGACCTCTTCTTCAGCGTCCCAGTTTTCCTCGATCAGCATTCCCTCCCTGATATCTACATCAAACAACTTTATCAAGTTAACAGCTGAGAACTATCCAGTATGGTTAATACAAGTGGAGCCTTACTTAAAGGGACATGGCCTTTTTGGCTGGGTGGATGGCACCAAAACCCAACCTCCAATTCAGGTAAATCAAACATTAAACCCAGAATACACTACCTGGCAGCAATTTGATCAAGTTGTTATGTCCGTGTTGACCACTTCCCTTTCCCCTGAGATTGTTGGTCAGATAATTACATGTAAATCTGCTAAGGAAGTATGGGATTCTCTAAAATTGATGTATTCTACTCAGTCTGCCGCTAGAGCAATGGTTATAAGAATTCAAATGACAAACTGTAAGAAAGGAGCAGATACCATTACAGAATATTTTAATAAAATGCGGGGCTATGCCAATGCCCTCGCTGCTGCTGGTGAATCCTTGACAGACAACCAACTTTGCTCCTATATAATTGCTGGTTTGGGACCAGACTATGAGTCAGCCACTACAAATCTGACCATGAGATCAGATGCTATCACTTCTTTTCAAATGTATAGTGAGCTTCTACAGTTTGAGACACGTCTATCTCAGCAGACACATACCCTCCTCAATCAAAATCAGCTGCAGCTACACAACACCACCACTAAATCTTATCACCAACAGTCTAGATACAATGGTAATGGGGGGAGAGGCAGAAACAGCCAAGACAGAGGGGGTGGCAGGTCAAACAGAGGAAGACACAACACAACCTTTACAGGGAAATCAGACACAAGAATCCGGTGTCAAGTTTGCAACAAACCGGGTCATAAAGCAGATGTTTGCTACCATAGATACAATCATTCTTATCAGCCTTCCCCACCCAGCTCTTTTAATGCCCACTACACAAACACTGCTATCAACCCACCTGATATGAGCTGGTATCCAGACAGTGCAGCCAGTGATCATTTCACTCATGATTTCAGCAATCTTAATATCTCCCATCAACCCTATTCTGGCACAGAGGATGTTCTTCTTGGAAATGGCACCAGTCTGCCCATAGAACAGCAAGGATCTGGTCTACTCTCTTACCCTCATACCTCTTTTCAACTCTCTAAGATGTTTTATGTTCCTCAACTCCAAAAGAACTTGCTGTCTGTTAAACAATTTTGCTCTAATAATGGAGTTTATTTTGAATTTCACCCTGATTACTTTGTTATCAAGGATCAAACTCAGGGGCGAACTCTTCTAAGAGGGGGAGTTAAGAAGGGTCTTTACTACCTTCCAGCTGACAGCATACAACCTCAAGTCAACACTAGCTGCAAGGCAGATGCTGATCTTTGGCACAAGAGATTGGGGCATCCTTCTCTCCGTACTACTAGCTTTATCTTAAATAATTTTCAGCTTCCAGTCACTAAAACCAGAAACTCTATTGTGAACTGTTCTAGCTGTTTTCATGGGAAAATGCATTCCCTTCCTTACTCTAGGAGAACTACAATCTCAGCTAAACCCTTTGATCTTGTTTTCATGGATGTTTGGGGTCCGGCACCCGTTTTAAGCACCAAGGGTGCTCGTTATTATCTATCTATTGTCGATGATCATACTAAATATATTTGGCTCTTTCTTTTGCCCACTAAGTCTACTGTTTTGACAGTATTTACACAGTTCATTGCTCTGCTCGAAAACCAGTTTTCAGCTACCCTCAAGGCAGTGCAAACAGATGGCGGGGGAGAGTTTCAAGCTCTCTCTCCACTACTTCTTCAAAAGGGTATCACTCACAGAATTACTTGCCCCCATGCTCATGCTCAAAACGGTTCAGTGGAGTCCAGACACAGGTCCATTGTGGACAAGGGTCTAACCCTCCTATCTCAAGCTTCCCTACCTTATCATTTCTGGGCTGAAGCTTTTCTCACCTCTGTTTACCTCCTCAACCGTACACCCAGCCCAGTTACCCATCACAAATCCCCTTATGAACTTCTTTATCACCATCTACCTGATTACACACTTCTCAAGCCATTTGGATGTGCTTGTTATCCCAACCTCAGACCATACAACACCCACAAATTTTCTTTTCGCACCACCACTTGCATCTTCTTAGGCTACAACACCAATCATGCTGGGTATATCTGTTTTGATCCTATCACACACCGCACCTACATTTCCCGAGATGTCAAGTTCAATGAACATCTCTACCCCTATGCCACTGTCACACCTACTTCCTCTACCACAGTCTCGACCTCTATCCCTTATTTACCATGTTCTACTCCTGATCCATCCACTACACTTAGCCCTGCTCCTCAGCCGTATTCTACTCCTCTAGTTTCTCTCTCTCCACATACTCCCTCCACACCACACAACCTCAGTTCCTCCTCCTCTACCCCTCTGTCTACACCTAGCCCTCATTCCAGTCCACATCCTGTCCACCCCATGGTTACTAGAGCCAGGAATCACATTTATCGGCCGCTGATACGACAGGATGGAACAATAGCCTGGCCACAGGCCCACAACACCACCCTCACTGTCCCCGCTAAACCTACCTACAAACAAGCCATCAAACACACTGAATGGATTGAAGCCATGATTCGTGAATTCTCAGCTCTTCAGACCACCAATACTTGGGATCTGGTGCCACCCCCAGCAGGTGCGAATATTCTAGGCTCCAAATGGGTCCTAAAAACTAAGTACAAGTCTGATGGCAGCATAGAGAGGAGAAAGGCACGGCTCGTTGCTCTAGGATATTCCCAAACAGCAGGGGTTGATTATGGGGAAACCTTTAGCCCAGTAATAAAACCCACTACTCTCAGACTTGTTTTAACCCTTGCTGTCACTCATTCCTGGCCCATTAAGCAATTGGACATACACAACGCTTTTCTCCAAGGCGATATTGAAGAGACTGTCTACATGGCTCAGCCCCCTGGGTTCAAACACCCCATTTTCCCACATCATGTGTGCAAGCTAAACCGGTCTATTTATGGACTGAAACAGGCACCCCGTGCCTGGTTTTCCAAACTAAGTGAGTCACTCATCAATATGGGTTTCACTAGCTCCCGTGCTGATCCCTCTCTTTTTATATACAACTGGCCTGGCGAAATTGCTTTTGTTTTAGTCTATGTCGACGATATAGTCATCACAGGTAACAGCTCACGCATTCTACATCAGTTTATTCAGACACTCTCCTCCCTCTTTCCTGTAAAGGATCTCGGGGATCTGCACTTTTTCTTAGGGGTTGAGGTGCGACGAGACTCTACTGGTCTATATTTGTCTCAGCAAAACTACATAAATCTGCTGCTAACCGTGCTAAACTTCAAAAATCCAGGCCAGTAACTACCCCTATGGCTACTGTCTCACACACAACACCCAAAGACACCAATCCATATCATGAACCCACATTCTACAGACAGCTGCTAGGAGGACTTCAGTACCTCTCCCTAACCAGACCAGATGTCTGTTTTACTGTCAACAAGTTGTGTCAATCTATGCACCACCCTACCAATGATGATTGGAAATCAGTTAAACGACTTCTACGTTATCTTAATGCAACAAAACACCTTTGTTTTCACATCACTAAAAATTCACCCACACATTTAACCGCATATGCGGATGCCGATTGGGCTGGCAATCTTGAGGACAGAAGATCTACGAGTGGCTATTGCATTTATTTAGGAAAAATTTTGCTATCTTGGCAAGCGAAGAAACAGATTACCGTGGCTAGATCGACGACTGAGGCCGAATACCGAGCGCTTGCTACTGCCACTTGCGAAATTATCTGGGTCCAACAGCTGCTGGCCGAGCTAGGCGTCTTCCTCCATCAGGCACCCACTCTCTGGTGCGATAATCTCGGCGCGACGTACTTGGCTGCCAACCCGGTATTTCACTCCCGTGCGAAGCATGTAGCACTAGATTTCCATTTTGTCAGAGAAAGAGTGTCAACTGGAAACCTAGCCATCTCTTTCATCAGCAGTGGGGACCAAATTGCAGATGTTATGACCAAGCCCTTGCCGCCTGATAAGTTCGTTTCGCATCGCCACCATCTTCGCCTGCGGTCGCTGGAAACGTCGGGGGATAATAACCCACACATTCAGAAGCCTCAAGCCCATATAACCGATGGCCCAGTTCCTTAGTCTAGTCACTTATATTACAATGTCGTTTTACATATTGTAGCTTGCGTTTTGGTAGTGACTACCCTAATACACAATGTATATAAATATCTGTCTTCACATTCAAGACAGTGCGCTGAATAAAATAGAACAGTGGCGGCCATTCTTTATTCTCGTACTCCGATGTCAAGTTATTCATGATCGAGTAAGAAATATTGCATGGGGTATTATTCAAGCTGAAAGCTATCTTTCTATTGCTTGGCATCCTAAAGATAGGACAGATATTCTAAAACCTAATTTGGAAGCTTTACCGCAGCATTACGTTAGAATTTTCACTGATGGCAGTTATGATGATGATGAAGGTCGTTTCGGACTTGGTGTGGTTTGTAAAGATGCGTTTGGCTAAGTTCAGGCTGCTGCAATAAAGGGAGGCACTAATATTGTCCATCCTCAGATTGCTAAAGCACAAGGCCTTCTCTTGGGAGTTAAAAGTGCTGCAAAGTTTAATTATTGTCATATTAATTATCTTGCTTTCGAACAGCAAATCACTGGTCGAGTTTTTTCATAATATAGACTACTAGTTATGAAGTTAGATGTTTGCTAGAAGAAGTTTGTAATTTTGCTTGTTCTTCTTTGTCGATGTCATGTGGGAATATATCCCTCGAGCCTATAATATAGACGCTCATACATTAGCTAATTTAAGTAGAGGTAGTCAGGATGAGGGGTGTTGGGTTGGTAATGTACCTACAAATATTGTAGGTCTTTGTGATTAAATGAACAATTTTCCTTCAAAAAAAAAATTCTCATGTAACTTTATAATGCAAATTCTCTATGTGCTTATACTTATATAAGATGGTAATGCTTTGCCTATGATGAACATCCTATCATCATTATTAAAGAGGGTAACTGATAAACATTCTCTTTTCATAAAGAGCCTAATGCTCTACCTATAGAAAATTCTATCGTTAGTGATAGAGATTGATTGAACAAGCATGGGATTTATGAAGGAAATAAGTTATGATTAATTGTAATAATAATTTGTAAAAAGCTTTGTATGATGAACAATAACTCAATGAGTCTATTTTATGTTTATTTTTGAACTTTCTGAATATCAAGACTAAATCATATTCAACAAACTCGCCTCCACATTTCAGTTAAGCTTGAGATATTTTTTCGATAAATTTAAGGGAAAATTTACTTATACCCCTACAATTTTGTAATTCATAATATACCTCTTTTTTGAAACCTTGTCATAAGATATCCCTAAAATATTTCGAAATACATAAAATGTCTTTTCCGTAACATCCGTTAACTCCGCCGTTAACCGAACCTAGAAAATGACATTTTTGCCCCTCCCTTTTCTTTTAAAATTCACGAGATACCCCTAAAAACGTTAACAATTCATAATATACCCCTTTTAAAAATAAGTTCACAAGATACCCCTAAAATTTTTTGAAATTCACAAAATAGCCCTAATTCGTGAAATGACCTAGAATAATGACTATTGTACCCCAGGTCATGTTTCAAGTTCACAACATGTCTCTTTTATATTTAGCTTATTTTATGAAATTTTATAAAAAAATATATTTAATATACTACAAAAATATAACTAATTAGAAAAACTATTTTAATAAATTAATAATTCTTAAATATTAACCATACACAAAATTTTAAAATATCTTTTGTAATTATTTATATTTGTAGTATTTTAAATATTTTGTTGTAAAATTTCATAAAATTCCCTAAATAAAAAACATGTTATGAACTTGAAACATGATGTGCAATGTAAGGGGTACAATAGTCATTATTCAAGGTCATTTCACGACTTAGGGGTATCTTGTGAATTTTAAAACTTTTTAGGGGTACTTGTGAATGTATTTTTGAAAAGATGTATATTGTGAATTGTGAAAGTTTTTAGGGTACACCGTGAACTTTAAAAGAAATGGGAAGGGAAAAATGTCATTTTCCAGGTGGAGTTAACGGCGAAGTTGACGGACATTACAGAAAAGAGGCATTTTATGAATTTCGAAAGATTTTAGAGATATCTTGTGACAAGGTCTAAAAAAATTAAGGTATATTGTGAAATTACGAAAGACTTTAGGGGCATATTATGAATTTACCCTAAATTTAATTACGGAAGGGTAATGTTTTTAAACTAGCTACATAGAAATACTCTATCCTAATTATGTGTTTTTTTATATGGGACACAGTCGGTAGCAATAACATATAGAGAATGGAGAAACTACTGTTGTATTGAGAAAAGGCTCTTGGAGCCCCCTACCCCCTCTTGAGATCCGCTTCTGCTTGTTTGTGATGATTAGTATAATTATAAGACGATAAAGAAAATGAGTTGTGACCTTAACATGTTGGTTGACTTGTGTTAGTGTTGTATCAGTTTATTGTACAATGTCAGATTCTTATATTTGTTGATTAAAATAAGCAATCTAACATGAATTTTCAGTTTAAAAACATAGTATTGACTTGGTAGAGTAGTTGTACTCAATTTTGCTAATTTTGTACCATGCGACCCATGTGTAGTGTGGTTTTGTGTTGCAAGTATAAAAGTTGTTTTAAGCCTAGACGTAAGCGTTGGGAATTTTAGAGGCTTTCACTTAGCTTTGTTTGAAATTTTTAGACAGTTTAATGGATTTGTGTTTATGGTGTGATATTGGTTTTGACATGGATGATATTAGTCTTAGGAGCCTTTTCGAGGACCCGAAATTTCCCCCTCGGTTCGAACCAGGTAGAGATCCTTCCATATCGGGAGATGACCCCGAGGAGGCATTTGTTAAAAGAGGAAGCAAGACAGACTCTCATCTTTGCCAAGCAGCTCGGATGCACCGTCCCTAACGAGAAGCTTGCCCTAAACAATTTTGAAGAGATCATTCGAGAACAGAGAGCGAGCTATCGTCGGAGATGTCACGTCGAAAGTGAAGAGTCAAAAAAGGAGTCCGATAGGTGCTCTAGGAGTACATCTAAAGATAAGGGGAAGAGAGTTTGTGGGGCTGGACCCCTAGGTTTTAGTAAGTTTTCGTGCGTTAGTAAGGTAGCCATGCGAGACAAGAAGAAGGCTAAGTATATTTAAGGGTCCCTCTTAGCTAGTAAGATTAGTAGGGCTAGAAAGGTATGGTAAACTTATGCTGGTTTCTCTTGTCATTTTGTTTTGCCCTTGTGGCAATTGGGCCTAGTGCCCCTAACTATAAAAAAGAAATTACTCTTTATTGCTTATTTTTTCAGAGAAGGGAGTATTTAATTTGTTTAGTTAACCTTACACTCAAGTATGGTGGTAACATCCATTAGACTTTTCCTTCTGCTGCTAATTAAGTTGGTATTAGTTAATAATTGACTAATACTTATACTTTAATATTGAATAACACCGGTTTAAATGGGGATGTTACAATGTGGTATTATAGCTCTCTGTGGTCTACCTAATGGTAAGTATTTAAAACTCAAACTAGGATTTAAATGAATTAAGGGTTGATGTGAGTAGTGGTGATTGGTGAATTGCATGGTAAAATGAATGCTTTAGCTGGAGTGGATCTGTGTGTGGTCTGTCATTCAGGCGGTATGGTCTGACAACGGGTACTGAACTTGCAGTTCATGTAGGAAATCTTGGTTCGACTCAACTTAACATCTTATGTTATCACATTAATCAACACGATATCTTTCAGTTCAATAATAAACATATATGATAAATTAATTTTATAAAACTAAGTTTTATACTTGGTAAGCCTCAGACTTATCATGTTTTAGTATATTTAATTATAAGATTATTAGCCAAATTAAGGTTAGAATAATTAATATTTATGCTATATTATGTATTAAGTCTACTACTTGTTCAGATTAATGTTTTTATATGTTTTTTCATGCAAGGGAACATTTCTGACCAAACTGCCGGACATAGGGCCGGATCATACCTGCACGGCACAAGCGTGGAGCAGAAAAGGACTCTATGTCGGGTACGTTGTCGGGTATATCCAAGCCGGCATACATGTGAAAAGTCGTCTCGATTGACCAGACGATGGCAGTTAATGACCGTTGCCAAACCAACCTATGCCGGGTATGGTGCCGGACATATCCTGTCCGGCACTGGTACCTTTTCGCGCAGATTCGGCGGTTTCGACCGTTAGCAGTTGGGCACGTGGTTATTATATGCCGGACACAACTTGCACGGCATGCCATCCGGCACGAGAAGAATGTGATGCCTATAAATAGGACGAGGGGCTACACTTTTCAATACACTTCAACACCCCTATACACCCCATTCACATCACCATTGCCGCACTCCTCCAAGGTGTTGGTGTCCAAGGAAGTTCTATGCAACTTTCCACACGAAGAGAAGGAATCCATGGCGGGTTAAGACTGCATCCAATTTTCTTATCTCCTGTGTACTCTCTCTCTTGATCTGTGTGGATGGTGGAGTAGGAACTCCTTGTTAGTTCTTTGGTTAAGGAATGAAACTCTCTTTGTAAAATAATGTGTTCTTCTTAATATAATTTCAAGTTTATTAAGAGATGGTTCTTAATGTAAGAGAATTAGTTGATCACTCATTCTCTTTATTGATAAGTGTGAAATATAGAGCATTTGAAAGGTTTAATTTGCTTACTTTTCATAGTGATTTGGCAAATATTTCTCACTTATCATGTGTTTTTCCAATGATTTATGTTTAGATAATAATTGATGCATTTTATGTATCAAATGCAGGTAAAAGTCATAGAATTGCATTCTTCACTTCACAAGCTTCGCAACGCAACAAACGGGGAGCAAAACGGAGTCCAAACGAAGAATATACGCCCGAAACAAGTTTCACTCGTCAGGATACTGACATGTCCGAACTTATGTCCGAACTTTGATGTTTGGATAGAGGTCGAAACTTCCTGAAAATTTGTCCTAACATGCGTCCGAACTTCCAAGTTCGGACGCCGCGTACAGAATTCAAAAATATGCAGTTTTAAGAGTTAAAAATGCCTATTTTTGTTATAAAAAGTCACCGAGGGTTGGGAGAACAGGGGTATTCACACCAGATGCCTCAGAGAGGCTCTCACATCACGCCTCCCCTCGCTCCATCACCATTCATCAAGCTTGTCATCATCGTTCTGGAGGAGCATCGTCAGAAGGGAGCGAGGCCATCATCTTCAACCTTACACCTGCATCTATCGATCTGGATAGTCGTTCAACAGAAGGGTTTTCTTCCTTTAGATGATTTCTATGTTGATTGTATTTATCTGTTTCTTTGCAATGTCTGGCTAGTAGGGATTTAACTCTGGGGTAGGGTTTGTTCAAGATGGATTCAATGTAGTTAAAGATTCTGCAATTTGATTATGAGGCTGTAATGGATTGTTTTCAGGTTAATGATTATCAATTTTCTTCTCTATTAATTTCGCGAGTTATAGAGTTGTTCTGCGAAACCTATTAAGATCAGACAAGGTGATTAATAGGGAGTTCGAATTAACCTGGGAATTTGGGGAAGGATTAGTCGGATAGATAATCTTTCCTACAAACGCTAACAATTATTTGTGCTTATTCCACCTATATGTGTTTTGCCAATTGCTAGATTAGAGTTGACACGTTCTGATAGGTGAGCTCTTCAATGAACTAGGATTTAGCATTGAAGAGATAGAAAGAATTGGCCTTTCCGTTTCTCATAATTAAATTGTAGGAGTTACTAGATTCAACCAGAAAAGAACAACCCAAACCCGGAGTTCCACTCATATTATCAAACTCATCATTCATTTTCACCGATTGTTTATTTCAACTTTGATTTGCATTCATTCGATTCAGTCTCAAAAACAATTCACAACCCCCCTGAATTTCCAGTTCTCTTAGGACTTAGGCTTATTTATTCAAGTCCCGCGGTTCGATATCTGGTTGCTTAACTTTCTATACTATAGTGACCGGGATTTTTGCAACCCGACAGACTTATTGATTTATTATTTTCTAGATTAATTTGTTTAGTTTTTAGTAGATCAATTTACCTATTTGCAAAATGGCACCGTTACCGGGGACTTGACTTTGTCTAGTCCTTAGCCTTGGTTGTCGATTGTTTTTATTTATTTGGTTCATTTTAGTTTTACTTTTAGTTCATTTCTTTTTATTTCTTTTATTTTATTTTAGTTTCGTTTGTCTATTATATTTGTTTTTATTTTATTTTATTTATTTTGTTTAGTTAATTTTGTTTTACTTTGAGTTCATTTTATTTTAGTTATTTATTTTAGTTTCATCAGTTTATTATATTTTATTTCTTTTTTATTTAGTTATAATTTTAATTTGGTGATTCTTAGTTTGGTTTTTTTTTTATTTTATTTGTCTGTTTGTTTTATTTGTTTTCTTAATTTTATTTAGTTTTATTTTTTTTGGTTAGTTTATTGTGTTTCTAGTTATCTTGAATTCTTTTATTTGATAGTTTGTCAGTTTTTATTTGTTTTTTTTACTTAGTTTTTTTATCTTGTTTCATTTTTTGTTATTTTCTTTATTTACTATTACTCTGTTTTATTCTTAGTTTATTTGTTTTTCGTTATTTAAATATAATTTTTATTTTATGTTATTTTATTTGACTCTATTTATATTCTATTGTTAGTTTATTTTGTTTTAGCTATTTCGTCATTTTTTTAGTTTACTTCTTGTTTTATTTTAGTTCCAATTTGAATTGTGTGGATGTTCAATTGTTTTTATTTTATTTTATTTTCGCCTTTTAGTTTACTTTGTTTTTTATTTTCTAACTACTTTTGATAATGACACAATGGAGCCTCAATGGTGGTCATGTTTATTCTATTGGTGCTAGTTCTTCCCAGGCTTCGAATTCCATGTTGGAGCAGATGGCTACTAACCAGGCACGATTGAAAACCACATTGAGCAGTATGGTGAAGATGCTAGAGCAGCTAACTATAGGACATACATCTATTCAGACAATGGAGCAGGTGTCTTCTGGTTCTAATGACCTTTATCACTCGCAGTGTGAGGGTAATCACGAGTTCAAAGATTGCCCCAAAATTGAAGAGATGAGGCGGATAGAGGAGCAATTCGAACAGGAATCATTTTATTCACAGGATATTTATTGCTCGTATTGTGGGGGACCTCATGAGATCGATGACTGTCTCGAATTTCAAGAGCAATTGTGGTTAGAGGATCAACCAGACTACCTACAGAAAATCACTCTTCAGCAGCAGGCTTCAATCTTGAACAATGTAGTGGAGCAACATGTTGAATTCTCAAGTTGCCCTCCCTCTCCACCCTTGGTTCTAGACAAAGAAGATGTCCACATCCTAGATTTTGTAAGGGAGGAGCCACCACTGCCCTGCCATCATCAAAGTTTCTTTGAGCCTCACCCACAGAAGGAGGGTGTTTACATCCTTCAATTTGAGGAAGAACAACAATCAACACCTGGTCTTCTACTTGAGACCCATTACCGCCAATACTTCCTCAAACGTCAGGTTTCGTGGAGTACTTATTTTCCTATTTTATATGTTGAGGAAACATTTTGCTTTGATCCAGGTGGTTTATTACTAATTGTAGTCTACTTCTTATTCCCGTTGACACCATTGTCAACTTTTATTTTTGATCCGGGATAACGAAGCGAGAGTCTAGCCAAAGACTATAAAGACGGGCAGCTAACTGGGAGGCAACCCGGTGGTAAAGCTTATTTTTATTGGTTTTTTTCTAGTTTTATTTTGTATCTAGGTTTATTTTAGTTTAATTTTAGTTAGAAGTGATGGTGGTGCCCGTGCTACTAATGCAACGCTTCTAGCGTTATTTGGTGTTTTACAAAGTGTGTGTAGGTGCAATTTTTTTGGGTATTCCTAACTCTCCAAGGTTGGACACTTGCTTGGACGCAAGTGTGAGGAACGCTTCTAACCCGCTGTTCAAGCTTAAGTGTGAGGAAGAGAACCTTCCTCACTCTAAAGATATCAGGGGAGTTTCAGTTTCTCAATCTTTATTGCTTGTGTTCAAGCCTATCATGCTTTCAATGTTTATTGTATGTGGAGTCTTGAATGAAATCCTTCTCGAGTCTGACATATTTTGAAAGGTCTTTTTCTTGATTTTATTTTGTGAACAATGAGGACATTGCTCCTCTTAAGTGTGAGGAAGTGTAGACCTTTCCCTGAAAATATGCCAGTTGTTCTTAATGCCACACTTGTTATAACCCAAGATTTGGTTATATTTTATTTCATCACAAGTGGCCTTACACTATTGTATTTTGGATTTAGGACATGGACGTCCTTCTGAATAAAGACATGGGTAGAAGGGTCTTTCTTCCTTTCCATTTAAATTCTGGTGAGATTAACTTAATAACCTCTTATTATTTTATTTCTTTCCTTCTTAATTACCCTCACTTCTAAGCACGTTCTCACGATCTCTTTTACGCTCCTCTTCTCGCTCAGTGGAACCCTCTACCTTTCTCTCTTCTCTCTCTCAAAATCTCGTCTGTTCAATCCTTTCAAGTTTGACTGATTGTGGTTCTTCCTCGAATTCTGCTGTGGATTGCGCACCATTGCGAAGTCCGGTTCTAAGTAAGGTAATCAACATTGTTCATTCTTCGATTCTGAAATTGGAATGCTCTCCTTGTCTAAATCCTTCCTCTACAATCTGTTAAGGAATTCGATTGTGTTCCGTTTCCCCGTCGATCTCTGCTGTTGGTCTTCTCTGCGTTCGTGGTCGAATTCAGGTATGAATTGTGGGTTTATCTGCGTTGACAGTTTCTGATTTGAGAGTGAGTCCTGATTACGGTTTGTTCTTCGATATGTTCTTTGGTTGCTGTCGAATTCAGAGTTTGGGATCTGCGTTGCTTGACTGCGTTTGGATTGGTGCTGTGAGGTTTTCGTCTCTGCTGTTCGGTTGTGGTTCGTCTGCTGTTAATTCGAGGTAGGTGGCTTTCGGATTCGATCCGTGTGTTCAGCCTTGGGGAGTTCAGAGTCTACAAATTAACTCACTGATTTGATCTTGTGTTTGTGTGTGGTGTACGTCTGTTTAATGCCTTTTCAATGGATTAAACCCCCAAGGTTGTTTTGTAAATGTGTGTTGATTTGGATTGGTTTTGTACCTCTGATTGTGTAAAAATCGCCTCGTTCTCTGCATTTTTCGGCGTGTCCGAACTTCTGTCCGACCGTTGAAGTTCGGACATGCCCTTCTGCGCTTTTACTTTCTGAAGTTTTCGCTGTGTCCGAACTTCCGTCCGAGCTTTGAAGTTCGGACACAGCCTTCTGCATTCTCTGATTTTGCTTCGACTTGTGTCCGAACATCGGATGTCCGGACACAAGTTCGGACTCTCCACGTTCTGTTTTCCGAAGACCGTCCGAACATCCGTCCGAACTTGGATGTTCGGACACCTCTGTCTCTTCTTCTGTTTTAAGGTTCGACTTGTGTCCGAACTTCGATGTCCGGACACAAGTTCGGACATCTGTCTGATTTCGACTTCTGAGTCTCGACTTGTGTCCGAACATTGATGTCCGGACACAAGTTCGGACATGCCTCTGTTTTGACATAACTTGCTCGTTTGAGCTCCGTTTTGACTTCCGTTTGCGGGGTTGGATTCCCCTTCTGATTTCCAAGCATCTATGTGCTTTCTGGTGCCTTTGGTGCACATATGCTTATCTGTATTTAAGCTTCTGTTTTGGGACCTAGTTATCTCTGTGTCTGAGCCTTTGGATGGCTGGTTACGCTGTCTCGTAGCGCGCTATGTAGGATCCTTCTGTTCACGGGTGATGTTCCCCGTTCTGTTCACGGGTGTTTACACCTGTTCTGTTTACGAGTGAGGTTTCCTCGTTCTGTTCACGAGCTGGTTGCTCGTTCTGTCTGTATGCTGTGATCGCTAGTGTCCCACTCTGTTTTCTGTTCCGTCTGCTTCTGCTCTGTTTAGTCCCTTATGATGGACTTCTGTTTCTGGTTTCTGACACGTTTATGGATTCTTTGACTCCTTCTGATTTGTCAATATTCTGTAAATGTTTTGAGCATGCTGGTTGATGAAGTTGGTCATCTACTGGGCATAGTTGTGTGCTCATTCCCCTACTTCTAACGCTTTTGCAGATTGATTAGCGAGGATCGTCTCCCCTCAGCTTCTGGAGTTTAGCTCTTGTTATTTGATTCTTTTGAGACCTTTGTATTGAATTTGAGCCTTTGGGCTTTTGTTTTGCTTTGATATCGTTTTGGTGGGTTCTGTAATACTTTGGGGATGTTACACATCTTTCGTTATACTTTATTAAGTATTTCGTTTGGGCCTTATTTGATTATCTGTTTAAGTCTGTTTATTAGAGCCTTGCGTTATTATGTAATAATACGCGGCGTGTAATACCCCTAACTCCTAGGCCAGTGTTTGGGGGTGTTACATTTAGTGGTATCAGAGCTCTGGGTTCTAATCTGCTGGGATTTTAAGTTAGCCAGTCAGTCAGAAATGTCAGTGTTAGTGTCTGAGTTTAACTGCTTGCTGTTGGACTTTCAGAATGCCGCCAAGAAGAGCAAATAACCCTCCAGGGAATGTGGCTGATGCTGTTCAGCAGTTCATGACGCAGCTCATGCAGACCATGGCTGCAGGAGGTGGACCAGCTGGAGGAGGACCAGCTGGCGGAGCAGGCCCAGCTGGGGCAGATGCTGGAGGGAGGAACGTGAAGGCGCTTCAGGAGTTCATGAAGCTGAAGCCGCCGTCGTTCGATGGGGCAGGAGACCCCCAGGTGGCCAGTCATTGGCTGTCAGAGGTGGAGGACTTGCTACGTGTGATGGGCTCAGAGGAGGAGCAGAAGGTGGACTTCGCCACCTTTCTGTTCAAGGCCGAAGCCAAGGAGTGGTGGAGGTCAGTTATGGGGAAGTTCCCACAGCCTTGGACGTGGGAGCAGTTCACTGGGGAGTTCAACAAACAGTTCTACCCCGACGTCTACAAGGATCAGCGCATTCTGGAGTATAACCGACTACGCCAGGGTCGGGACATGAGTGTGAGGAGTACGTCCGCAAATTCATCAGTCTGTCTAAGTTTGCACCTGAGCCTGACGAGCATAGGAAGGCCAGGAAGTTTGAGAGTGGCTTGAGGCCAGACATCCGTTCTGCTGTGACGCCCCTGTGTCACAAGACCTTCAGGGACGTTGCTGATGTCGCCCTGTTGGTAGAGGCCGACTTGAGAGGTCGCCAGTCTGGAGGGAGGGACCAGAAGAGGAAGCAGAGGTCCGATGAGAGTGATAGGAGGGATCAGTCTGCTTCTCAGAAGAAGCAGTCTACTGGAGACCGAGCTGGAGACCGCTCTGGGGACCGTTCGCGAGACAGAGGTGGTTCGTCTTCATCAGCTCCCGCTCCGAAGTGCCGGGTCTGCGGCAAGTTTCACAGAGGCCAGGACTGCTACAGGAAGTCTGGAGCCTGCTTCAAGTGTGGGTCCTTGGAGCATAGGATTGCTGATTGCCCTCAGGCTGAGAGGAGCAGGGGTAGTTCTGGAGGTAGAGCCGTTGAGTCGGCTTCAGGGTCCAGAGATCGAGACCGGGCTGAGCAGAAGAAGCCCCAGGGCCAGGCCAGAGTGTACGCGATGGCTGGAGAGAGAGACCGATCGACTGACAGAGTTGTCACAGGTATTCTCCAGCTGTCTTCTCGTTCTGTTTTCTGTTTGTTTGACTCTGGAGCCACCCACTCTTTTATTTCTGTGAGTTGGTGGGTGAGCTCGGTTTGCCTGTTGTGCCTCTGGGTGTTGAGCTGTGGTGCATAGTCCATTGGTTAGGGACTTCTATGTTGTTGAATTCTGTCTGTAAAGCTAGTCCTGTGTTAGTCAGAGATAGGATTCTGTGTGCTGACCTCATCCCGATGGAGATGACTTCTTTTGATGTGATTCTGGGCATGGATTGGCTTGCTGCGCACCATGCCACATTGATTGTGCGCTTCGAGAGTCACTTTGAGGAGCCGGGCCAGCCCCGTTTGTAGCAGGGAATGGACTCCCGTGCTCGCCGCCAGTCATATCAGCGATGCAGGCGTTCCGCTTTCTGAGGAAAGGATGCCAGGGATATCTGTGCTACATCCCTGAGGTTCGCAAGGATGCGAAGTTGGAGGAGATTCCAGTAGTCAGAGACTTCCCAGATGTGTTCCAGGATGACGTACCTGGGCTTCCCCCTGTTAGAGAGGTGGAGTTCTCGATCGAGCTCGCACCTGAGACTCAGCCGATTTCGAAGGCCCCATACCGGATGGCGCCTGCTGAGCTTAAGGAGTTGAAGGTCCAGTTACAGGAGCTGCTGGATAAGGGCTTCATTCGCCCGAGTGTGTCGCCTTGGGGAGCGCCAGTGTTGTTTGTAAAGAAGAAGGACGGTAGCATGCGGTTGTGCATTGACTACAGGGAGCTCAACAAGGTTACCATTAAGAATAGGTATCCTCTCCCGCGCATAGATGACTTGTTCGACCAGTTAGCAGGAGCTAAGGTGTTTTCGAAGATCGATCTGAGGTCCGGTTATCATCAGCTGAGGATTAAGGCAGACGATGTGCCTAAGTCCGCTTTCAGGACTCGTTATGGACACTACGAGTTCCTAGTGATGCCATTCGGTCTGACGAATGCGCCTTCTGTATTTATGGACATGATGAACCGGGTGTTCAAGCCGTTTTTGGACCAGTTCGTGGTAGTATTTATTGATGACATCTTGGTGTATTCCAAGAGTGCTGAGGCTGAGAGGAGAGAGCATTTGAGGAGAGATTCTCCAGACTCTGAGGGAGAACGAGTTGTATGCGAAGCTGAAGAAGTGTGAGTTCTGGTTGGATCAGGTGGTGTTCTTGGGACATGTTGTCTCTAAGGATGGTATCTCCGTGGATCCGGAGAAGATTCGAGCTATTACTGAGTGGGCCAGGCCTACTAATGTTGGAGATATTCGTAGCTTCCTTGGATTGGCGGGCTATTACCGCAAGTTTGTGGAGGGCTTCTCCAAGTTGGTGATTCCGTTGACTCGTCTGCTTCAGAAGGATGTGAAGTTCGAGTGGAGTGATGCCTGTGAGCAGTGTTTTCTGGAGCTGAAGAAGAGGTTGACTACTGCGCCGATCTTGACTCTTCCAGAGGGGACCGAGGGCCTGGAGGTTTTCTGTGATGCGTCCCATAGGGGACTTGGGTGTGTCCTGATGCAGCAGGGGAAGGTGGTTGCTTATGGCTCTCGTCAGCTTAAGCCATATGAGAAGAACTATCCGACCCACGATCTGGAGCTAGCTGCTGTGGAGTTTGCTCTGAAGATCTGGAGGCACTATCTGTATGGAGCAGCGTGCAAGGTTTATACGGACCATAAGAGCCTCAAGTATCTGTTCACTCAGAAGGAGTTGAAGTTGAGGCAGAGGAGGTGGTTGGAGTTACTGCACGATTATGATCTGGAGATCCTCTACCATCCTGGTAGAGCGAACGTTGTGGCTGATGCGCTCAGTAGGAGGGGTCCATCCGGGACCGTCTGTGCTTTGTCTGGTGTGCAGAGGTCTGCTTTGGAGTTGCAGCGCATGGGTATCTGGGTCGTCCGACCAGAGAGATCTGGGATGTTAGCAGCATTACAGATTCAGCCTACCTTGATCGACAGGATCAAGGCCAGTCAGGAGCTTGATGTCAGTTTGGGTAAGATCAGAGATGAGTTAGCTGTGGGTCAGGGGTCTGAGTTCAGGGTTTCAGAGGATGGCTGTCTGAGGTTCCGGGACCGCGTCTGTGTGCCTGCTGACGATGCTTTGAGACGTGAGATCATGCAGGAGGCTCATGGAGCTCCTTACTCGGTGCACCCAGGAGGTGTGAAGATGTACCGGGACTTGCGTGAGACATTTTTGGTGGAGCAACATGAAGAGGGACATCTCCGACTTTGTATCCAGATGTAAGACCTGTCAGCAGGTCAAGGCAGAGCATCAGAGACCGGCTGGTTTACTTCAGCCTCTTCCCGTTCCGGAGTGGAAGTGGGAGAGCGTCGGTATGGACTTTGTTATGGGACTGCCTAAGACTCCGAGGGGTTTTGATGCAGTTTGGGTCATTGTGGACCGGCTCACGAAGAGCACTCACTTCCTACCTGTCAGGAAGACCTTCAGTTTGCACCGTTTGGCTCAGTTATATGTGGATGAGATTGTACGTCTACATGGGGTTCCTGCTTCGATTGTGTCTGACAGAGATCCGAGGTTTGTGTCCAGATTTTGGCAGAGTTTGCATCAGGCTTTGGGGACGAAGTTGTCTTTCAGTTCAGCTTATCATCCTCAGTCAGATGGTCAGACAGAGAGGACGAATCAGGTCCTGGAGGACATGCTCAGAGCGTGTGTGTTGGACTTTGGGGGCAGTTGGGATCAGCATGTGGCACTGATAGAGTTCGCGTACAATAACAGCTTTCAGACCAGTATTGGGATGGCACCGTTCGAGGCCTTGTATGGCAGGAGGTGCAGATCACCCATCTGTTGGGATGATCTGAAGGAGAGAGCTGTGATTGGTCCAGACTTGGTTCAGGATGCTGTGGGCAAGATTCAGTCTATCAGGGAGCGTCTGCTTGTGGCTCAGAGTCGTCAGAAGAGTTACGCCGATCAGAGGAGACGACCTCTAGAGTTCGAGGTGGGCGACCATGTGTATCTGAAGGTTTCTCCGGTTCGAGGAGTCGTCCGGTTTGGGAAGAGAGGCAAGCTTAGCCCTCGTTTTGTGGGTCCTTTTGAGATCCTAGAGAGGATCGGATCGGTTGCGTATCGAATGGCTTTGCCTCCATCTTTAGCAGCAGTGCACAGTGTTTTCCACGTTTCTATGCTGAGGAAGTATATTCCGGACCCGTCGCATGTGATTGACTTCAGTCCGCTTCAGTTGAGGGAGGACTTCACGTTTGAGGCAGTTCCTTCGAGGATTCTAGCCCGGGATGCCCGGAAGCTCGGGAGTAAGACCATGCCCTTGGTGAAGGTGCAGTGGTCGGGTCAGTCAGAGGAGGAGGCGACCTGGGAGGTCGAAAGTGAAGTGCGCTCTAAGTTTCCCGCCCTTTTCGAGCAGTAGGTATGTTTTAATTTCGAGGACGAAATTCTTTTAAGGGGGAGGTGATGTTATAACCCAAGATTTGGTTATATTTTATTTCATCACAAGTGGCCTTACACTATTGTATTTTGGATTTAGGACATGGACGTCCTTCTGAATAAAGACATGGGTAGAAGGGTCTTTCTTCCTTTCCATTTAAATTCTGGTGAGATTAACTTAATAACCTCTTATTATTTTATTTCTTTCCTTCTTAATTACCCTCACTTCTAAGCACGTTCTCACGATCTCTTTTACGCTCCTCTTCTCGCTCAGTGGAACCCTCTACCTTTCTCTCTTCTCTCTCTCAAAATCTCGTCTGTTCAATCCTTTCAAGTTTGACTGATTGTGGTTCTTCCTCGAATTCTGCTGTGGATTGCGCACCGTTGCGAAGTCCGGTTCTAAGTAAGGTAATCAACATTGTTCATTCTTCGATTCTGAAATTGGAATGCTCTCCTTGTCTGAATCCTTCCTCTACAATCTGTTAAGGAATTCGATTGTGTTCCGTTTCCCCCGTCGATCTCCTCTGCTGTTGGTCTTCTCTGCGTTCGTGGTCGAATTCAGGTATGAATTGTGGGTTTATCTGCGTTGACAGTTTCTGATTTGAGAGTGAGTCCTGATTACGGTTTGTTCTTCGATATGTTCTTTGGTTGCTGTCGAATTCAGAGTTTGGGATCTGCGTTGCTTGACTGCGTTTGTATTGGTGCTGTGAGGTTTTCGTCTCTGCTGTTCGGTTGTGGTTCGTCTGCTGTTAATTCGAGGTAGGTGGCTTTCGGATTCGATCCGTGTGTTCAGCCTTGGGGAGTTCAGAGTCTACAAATTAACTCACTGATTTGATCTTGTGTTTGTGTGTGGTGTACGTCTGTTTAATGCCTTTTCAATGGATTAAGCCCCCGAGGTTGTTTTGTAAATGTGTGTGTTGATTTGGATTGGTTTTGTACCTCTGATTGTGTAAAAATCGCCTCGGTTCTCTGCATTTTTCGGCGTGTCCGAACTTCGGTCCGACCGTTGAAGTTCGGACATGCCCTTCTGCGCTTTTACTTTCTGAAGTTTTCGCTGTGTCCGAACTTCCGTCCGAGCTTTGAAGTTCGGACACAACCTTCTGCATTCTTCTGATTTTGCTTCGACTTGTGTCCGAACATCGGATGTCCGGACACAAGTTCGGACTCTCCACGTTCTGTTTTCCGAAGGCCGTCCGAGCATCCGTCCGAACTTGGAAGTTCGGACACCTCTGTCTCTTCTTCTGTTTTAAGGCTCGACTTGTGTCCGAACTTCGATGTCCGGACACAAGTTCGGACATCTGTCTGATTTCGACTTCTGAGTCTCGACTTGTGTCCGAACATTGACGTCCAGACACAAGTTCGGACATGCCTCTGTTTTGACAATAACTTGCTCGTTTGAGCTCCGTTTTGACTTCCGTTTGTGGGGTTGGATTCCCCTTCTGATTCCCAAGCTTTCTATGTGCTTTCTGGTGCCTTTGGTGCACATATGCTTATCTGTATTTAAGCTTCTGTTTTGGGACCTAGTTATCTCTGTGTCTAAGCCTTTGGATGGCTGGTTACGCTGTCTCGTAGCGCGCTATGTAGGATCCTTCTGTTCACGGGTGATGTTCCCCGTTCTGTTCACGGGTGTTTACACCTGTTCTGTTTACGAGTGAGGTTTCCTCGTTCTGTTCACGAGCTGGTTGCTCGTTCTGTCTGTATGCTGTGATCGCTAGTGTCTCACTCTGTTTTCTGTTTCCGTCTGCTTCTGCTCTGTTTAGTCCCCTATTGATTGGACTTCTGTTTCTGGTTTCCGACACGTTTTTGGATTCTTTGACTCCTTCTGATTTGTCAATATTCTGTAAATGTTTTGAGCATGCTGGTTGATGAAGTTGGTCATCTACTGGGCATAGTTGTGTGCTCATTCCCCTACTTCTAACGCTTTTGCAGATTGATTAGCGAGAATCGTCTCCCCTCAGCTTCTGGAGTTTAGCTCATATGTTATTTGATTCGTTTGAGACTTTGTAATTGAATTTGAGCCTTTGGGCCTCTTCTGTTAGCTTTTGCTTTGATATTCGTTTTGGTGGGTTTTGTAATACTTTCGGGATGTTACGACATCATTTCAGTTATACTTTATCTAAGTATTTCGTTTGGGCCTTATTTGATTATCTGTTTAAGTCTGTTTATTAGAGTCTTGCGTTATTATGTAATAATACGCGGCGTGTAATACCCCTAACTCCTAGGCCAGTGTTTGGGGGTGTTACAACACTAGTTTTTGATTGTTCTCATGCTACGAAGGATAAACTTCTTTTAGTGCCAGTAAATGTTGAATTTTTGGGTGATAATTTTTGTGGAAGTTTTTGAAATCGAGCCTGATGACAACCTCAAGAATCTTTTTACTTAAAGTTGTTCGTATGTATTGTTTTTATCAAATTAATTCTATTTTCACTGAAATCTGGTGGATTAGATGATTGCTCAAATTAAATTAGTTTGGCTTGGTGACTATGGGAATGATATGAAAGTTTGGTATGAAGGATAAGGCAAGGTACTCCTCTGATCATGAATTTTCTGAACCAAAACAGGCCTCGTTTATCCGGTTATTAAGTCCTTGGGGTGCTTCATCACCCATCTACCTAAGGTCTCGGGATCTAGGATAGAAGGCCCAACACCGTTACATGGATAAAGAGAAAAGTCTGGGGAACGAAAACAATTGTGTGGAAAATAAGAAAAAATAATAATGCACAGATAGGAAAGCCCATAAAAGCTTAAAGTTAATTGCAATTTTCCTATTTTGATCATGAGTGCGTGGTGTTGAAAGGTATTGCGGAATACGGCATTACTTCACACCCCTAGTCATCCAAAGATTGAGGAATCAAATTGGTGGAAGATCCTAAGCTATTATATGTTTAGTTTTTGCAATCTAACTTCTCCATGCTTTTATCAAATTTTCTTTTTCACTGTTTGCAAAAACTTACAACTGAGAGCATGATTATTCTTTTGATTGCCATTTTGCTTGATTTCCTTCTGCACTTGTTTGATCCTGAGGTTTGATACTACGACCTTGGAGTGAGTTTTATTCTTTATTTGCTTGAGGACAAGCAAAAGCCAAGTGTGAGGAAGTTTGATAAGTGTGAAATATAGAGCATTTGAAAGGTTTAATTTGCTTACTTTTCATAGTGATTTGGCAAATATTTCTCACTTATCATGTGTTTTTCCAATGATTTATGTTTAGATAATAATTGATGCATTTTATGTATCAAATGCAGGTAAAAGTCATAGAATTGCATTCTTCACTTCACAAGCTTCGCAACGCAACAAACGGGGAGCAAAACGGAGTCCAAACGAAGAATATACTCCCGAAACAAGTTTCACTCGTCAGGATACTGACATGTCCGAACTTATGTCCGAACTTTGATGTTCGGACAGAGGTCGAAACTTCCTGAAAATTTGTCCTAACATGCGTCCGAACTTCCAAGTTCGGACGCCGCGTACAGAATTCGAAAATATGCAGTTTTAAGAGTTAAAAATGCCTATTTTTGTTATAAAAAGTCACCGAGGGTTGGGAGAACAGGGGTATTCACACCAGATGCCTCAGAGAGGCTCTCACATCACGCCTCCCCTCGCTCCATCACCATTCATCAAGCTTGTCATCATCGTTCTGGAGGAGCATCGTCAGAAGGGAGCGAGGCCATCATCTTCAACCTTACACCTGCATCTATCGATTCTGGATAGTCGTTCAACAGAAGGGTTTTTCTTCCTTTAGATGATTTCTATGTTGATTGTATTTATCTGTTTCTTTGCAATGTCTGGCTAGTAGGGATTTAACTCTGGGGTAGGGTTTGTTCAAGATGGATTCAATGTAGTTAAAGATTCTGCAATTTGATTATGAGGCTGTAATGGATTGTTTTCAGGTTAATGATTATCAATTTTCTTCTCTATTAATTTCGCGTGTTATAGAGTTGTTTTGCGAAACCTATTAAGATCAGACAAGGTGATTAATAGGGAGTTCGAATTAACCTGGGAATTTGGGGAAGGATTAGTCGGATAGATAATCTTTCCTACAAACGCTAACAATTATTTGTGCTTATTCCACCTATATGTGTTTTGCCAATTGCTAGATTAGAGTTGACACGTTCTGATAGGTGAGCTCTTCAATGAACTAGGATTTAGCATTGAAGAGATAGAAAGAATTGGCCTTTCCGTTTCTCATAATTAAATTGTAGGAGTTACTAGATTCAACCAGAAAAGAACAACCCAAACCCGGAGTTCCACTCATATTATCAAACTCATCATTCATTTTCACCGATTGTTTATTTCAACTTTGATTTGCATTCATTCGATTCAGTCTCAAAAACAATTCACAACCCCCCTGAATTTCCAGTTTTCTTAGGACTTAGGCTTATTTATTCAAGTCCCGCGGTTCGATATCTGGTTGCTTAACTTTCTATACTATAGTGACCGGGATTTTTACAACCCGACAGACTTATTGATTTATTATTTTCTAGATTAATTTGTTTAGTTTTTAGTAGATCAATTTACCTGTTTGCATTTATGCAAATTTTACTTGAGGAAGAAAAGCCCAAGAGTAGAGTAGGTTAGACACTCTTAATGATCTTCCTACTTTCTTCTTATGAATTAAGGGTTAGTAGTAAGAGTGAGAATTAATCCATCTTCCCCCATTTCCTTGTTCATTTCGTGGCATGATATATGCTCGATTTGTTAATAGGGATGAGTTTCTTGTTATCGGACTTGGAGCAAGATAGTGGCATTTACACTTTGAAGGTGCCGGGTGTAATGCCGGATCTCCTGTGTCCGGCACATTCAATGTCTTTGAATGTGCCGTGCATCTGGTGCCCGGCAGGATGTCCGACGCATTCAATTATTGGTTAATTCGAAGGCTTGTGTTTATGTTTCGAGTTCATATTGATACTTAGATGGTTTTACACCCTGGATCAAGGATAATTTCATTGTAATTACCACGTAGTTTAGTTAGTTTAAATTAGGTTTAGAATTACATTCAATTTCCCCCCTTGTTTTAGAATAGGTTATTACCGGATTAGGACAAGTTTTCTATATGTCCCTTGGGTTCGATACTCTCGGTCGTAATATATTCACACTATACTCCGACCGGGTTTTATTTGCTACCCGTAGTAGAGTTGTAGGTTTAGTTTATTATTTTATTCTTTTTACGTATATAGTTTTCCTACAATTTTTCTGTTAGCAAATTGGCGCCGTTGCCGGGGACTTGGAATTAGTCCAAGTCCTAAAATTGGTAATCGCCCTATTCTTTATTCTTTCTTTTTTTATTATTCTTTATTTCTTTAAATTAATACGTTCATTATTTTTTATCTAATTGTATATGCCGGATACACTGCCGGGTATGAACGGCCCGGCATTTGCAGAAAATGTTCAATGCCGGATATATATTAGCCGGCACAGTATCCGGCAAGTTGATCTAACTTTCTTTCTTTTTTTTGTTTATTTCTGTAAAATGTTAGATTCTCACTTAATGCATTCTTTTATTCTTTATTCTTCTAATTGTTTTATAGATATTTGCTTCATTAATTTTATTCAATTGATTAACGTAATCCGTCGTTTATTTGAGAATGCCGTGAACGATGCCGGTTCATGTAATCCGGCCTACTTAAAACTCATATGCCGGATCAAAATTATCTGGCATCCTATCCGGCAATGAGCAAATTCAGGAAGAAGCACCCCATGGAGACATGCTGTGTGCTTGGCCGGGTAATCTATACCCGGCATAGTAAAAAAAACCATGATGCCGGATACCCGAAACCCGGCATGTCACCCGGCATGTCGCGGTTTCTGAAAAAAATTAACATCGGGTAAAGGTTTTACAGTTTCACCTTTACCCTACCACAAGCGTCGCACAACAGCCTCCAAAGCCAAGCGACGACCGTGTACTCCAAGAAGGCTACCCCAGCGCATTTCAGTCAGAAATTGCACCACCAAGACCACCGTGAGTTGTCACTCTGCCATTGCTGCATTCACAAATCAAAAACCAGGTTTTCCTCATCGTATATTGCTGATTCGAATTCGATTTTCCATTGTTTTTTTAGTTCAATATATCGATTTTGTCAGATTCGTGTCTTTGTATAGAGATTTAGGGACTTTGGAAACACTCTGTATTGGATTTAGGAGTTCTGGTGTGATTCTGTGCGTTTCTGCATAATTATGGGCTCGCTGTTGAATGTGCCGGATAGAATCAGTCCGGCATTCCGTCCGGCATGCTTTTGTTTGAATATGTCGGGTGTATTCTATCCGGCAACCTGTCCGGCACGCTTTCTGATTGCTTCTTCCTTGCCTATTGTGAATCCAGTCTTTTTTGAATTAATGCCTATGGTAATATTTTGTTGAGAAGTAGTCAAATAGGTTTCTGATTTATAGGCATATGGGCGCACCGTGTCCCTCTACAGGACATTCGAATTTTAAAATCTGTAAAACTAACATTGATGAACTATTGTCTGGTATTCCTTTGCTCTTTTCTTATAGATGCCTCGCAGAAAATCCACCACTTCCCTTCCACGCGCTTCATGCTTTGACTCAGAGGAGGATGAGCTGTTAGACCAGGCTGAGGCAGCCTTCGCGGATGCCACCACAGAGGAGGAGGAGGCTCCTCCTGCACCTGCGCCACCTCGTCGATCTACCAGACGGGCAGGCAAGGAGGCAGCCTCCAGCAGTGCCGCGCCGCCTCCAGCCAAGAAGACAAGGGCTGGCAAGAGGAAGAAGAGGACTTCTCCAGAGACTCAGAGCGGCCCTGGTTCCACTTCTTCTGCTCCAGAGCACGATGATTTTGGTACACCTCTCCCTCTCCCTCCTCGCATTCCTGATGTACCTACTTTTGATGAGGAAAGATTCGTAAATCCTTTTGCTGCTCAGTACTTTCATCAGTCCAAGATGAAAGTTAAGTGGGTACGGGAGAGGCGAGTGCATCCCGAGGTCTGCATACTATCTGCGATTTTAGAGCTCTTCGAGCGACATGGTTGGTTGGGGATCTTAGACATTGGTCATGGACACTTTCGTGAGTTTTACGCCAACTCCGAGTACCGTGGGGCCCCCCAGATGTCAGGAGTTCTGATCCGCTCATTTGTATCTACATGTTGTATCATCATTACGCCAGAGAGCATCGCACAGATCTTGGGCATCGACACTGACCCTCGACAGCGATCCTTCTGCCGACAGACTCTTGCAGATGTTCATGCCGCTATCCGCTCTCGATTTGGATCACGCACCCGCTAAATGGACAGAGCTCATACTAAGGAGCGAGAGGTGATCCCCTTGACCTATATCACCGATCTCCAGTTGCGTGTGGCCATGGAGATTATCCGCCATAACATTCGGCCGTGCAAGCATGACGAGCTGAATGATATGGACTGCGCCTTGCTGCAGTATCTTCTCGGACCAGCTCAGGAAGCAGTTGACTCGCGTTTCCCGGTCCAGAGATTGATGTTCGTGCAGTTGGTCCGCGCCATCATGCATCGAGAGGGACAGCGCCCCATCTTCCCCATGCTCATTCACCAGCATATTATGCAGACGATAGGGGAGACTCAGATTCCTCGAGGCCTACATTTTCAGCCTGAGTCTGCCCCTATTGATCGTGCTCTCATTCGACGCTGGTGGTTTAGAGAGTCACCCTCAGGGGAGTTCCTTTATGTTCCCCCAGATCGGAGGTCCCGGACCCCTACTGCTCAGGACTACCCCAGTTATCAGGGGGAGGGTGCTCAGCTATTATTGCCTCCACCACCTCCGATCGCCACCGCACCACCTCCTACCTCTACTTCAGATGCGGACCCTAGAGTGGCTGCAGAGCTCGATCACTTCCATCAAGAGCTCCAGCAGCAGCGACACTCTATGAAGGCCTTCCAGTCCGCTCAGCAGGCCGCGTGAGGTGATTTTGATTCCTTCCGGCAGAGTTATGAGGGTATGCGCACATATTTGACTACCAGAGTAGACTCTGTTGTGCAGCAGCAGGCTGAGGTTGGGCAGCGACAGGAGGCGTTTGAGGAGCGTATATCTCAGCGCCAGGATGAGCAGGAGAGGCGGGTTGATGATCATCTCATGTTGGCTGTGGATCAGATGAACAAGTCAATGGCGGCCGACAGAAAGAAGGCAAGGAAGGAGATGAAGCAGAGGGTATCTTGTTCCATAGCTGCTTTGGTTAAGAGTCTTCTACGTCGAGACAAGGAGAAGAGGAAGGCGCGTCGAGAGGCAAAGAAGAAGGGGCTTCCTACCCCTAGCTCTTCTAGCCTTTCTGATGTTCCAGACGCTTCACCTGATTCTTCTTCAGACTCTCCACCACCATCCTCCATGCAGGCAGCAGTTCATTAGTTCTTTCTTCTCTCTCTCTCTATTTTTTTTTTTTATTTTCCTTCCATTTCCCTTTGTTGTCCTTTTGCTTTTCTTTTAGTTTTATTTGCTTTTGTTATTCTTGTATGACTAATGGATTCTCAGTTAACTCTCTCTTACATATTATGGAAACTTTATATTTTAGTGAGTTTTTTGTTACAGTTGCCTTTATTTTAGTTGGCTCATGCTGTGACAATTCTGACGCCGCGGCTCACCACAAGTGTAGGGCATTTTGTGCCCTCATTCTTTCAAAGGTGGAGTATTTTTATTATTCTTTTAATTCATCTTATTTAAAAAAAACATTCTTTAATTCTTTGAATTTTTTATTCTTTATTCTTTTTTAAACACTGGGGACAGTGTTCCTGCCAAGTGTAGGGCAGGGATCCCCCCTTAAAAATTATTATTATTATTATTATTATTATTATTATTGCTAAAACTACTTAGTATCTAAATAATATGTTATAAGCTGAGATTTTATCAATGTTCTACTAAGCTTTTGCATGTCGTTGGCAAAGTAAAAGTAGAAAAGGATGAAAGCTTGTTCTCTCAAGAGGTAACCTTTCTAATGACTTGTAGATTCTTGTTTTTAACATTTGATTCTCTTTATTAACATGAGTATATGACCTTACTCATATTTCTATCTCAGATTTACTTATGGGTAATATTTTCTTTTCTTTTTCAAAATGGTGAGAATTCTTTTGGGTGAATATCTCAAATAGGGATTGTGTAAAAAACAAAGAAGGAAAAAAAGAGAAGCTTCGAAAAGAAAAAAAAAGAAGAAGAAAAAAAGAAGAAACTTCTTTAAAAAAAAAAAGAAAAGAAGCATTATGAGGTTGCAAAAATTGCCTCAAAATAAAAGAAACAAACGAGAGTTTTTCCTTTTGTTTTTCTCCTAAATTCCCCGTTCTTCAAAGCAAAAAAAAATCATGGTTGATTCAGAAACCCTTGAAAAATAGGGCTGAACACATAAAAACCATTGATGAGTGTCTTGGCCACATTCAGAAACTCTTGGAAAATAAAGCTGAATGATGGAAACCGGAAAAAGGAGAGATTACAAAAATCCCTTATGCAAAATTGCCCGAAAGTTTTTGATCGGTTTCGAAATTGTTTATTTTATACCCATTAGTATGGTTCTGGTGGAATAAGGATGATTAAGTGATACTTATGAATTAGAGTCATATGGTTAGGAATATTTATCTAATTATCATTCTAAAGTTTATCTGTTTTGTGCATAAGTATTTATTCTTTTTTAATCTTGTTTTGCTCGAGGACTAGCAAAAGGTAAGTGTAGGGCCTTGATAAGCCTCAGACTTATCATGTTTTAGTATATTTAATTATAAGATTATTAGCCAAATTAAGGTTAGAATAATTAATATTTATGCTATATTATGTATTAAGTCTACTATTTGTTCAGATTAATGTTTTTATATGTTTTTTCATGCAAGGGAACATTTCTGACCAAACTGCTGGACATAGGGCCGGATCATACCTGCTTGGCACAAGCGTGAAGCAGAAAAGGACTCTATGCCGGGTACGTTGCCGGGTATATCCAAGCCGGCATACATGTGAAAAGTCGTCTCGATTGACCAGACGATGGCAGTTAATGACCGTTGCCAAACCAACCTATGCCGGGTATGGTGCCGGACATATCCTGTCCGGCACTGGTACCTTTTCGCGCAGATTCGGCGGTTTCGACCGTTAGCAGTTGGGCACGTGGTTATTATATGTCGGACACAACTTGCACGGCATGCCATCCGGCACGAGAAGAATGTGATGCCTATAAATAGGACGAGGGGCTACACTTTTCAATACACTTTTCAATACACTTCAACACCCCTATACACTCCATTCACATCACCATTGCTGCACTCCTCCAAGGTGTTGGTGTCCAAGGAAGTTCTATGCAACTTTCCACGCGAAGAGAAGGAATCCATGGCGGGTTAAGGCTGCATCCAATTTTCTTATCTCCTGTGTACTCTCTCTCTTGATCTGTGTGGATGGTGGAGTAGGAACTCCTTGTTAGTTCTTTGGTTTGGGAATGAAACTCTCTTTGTAAAATAATGTGTTCTTCTTAATATAATTTCAAGTTTATTAAGAGATGGTTCTTAATGTAAGAGAATTAGTTGATCACTCATTCTCTTTATGCAAATTTTACTTGAGGAAGAAAAGCCCAAGAGTAGAGTAGGTTAGACACTCTTAATGATCTTCCTACTTTCTTCTTATGAATTAAGGGTTAGTAGTAAGAGTGAGAATTAATCCATCTTCCCCCATTTCCTTCTTCATTTCGTGGCATGATATATGCTCGATTTGTTAATAGGGATGAGTTTCTTGTTATCGGACTTGGAGCAAGAGAGTGGCATTTACACTTTGAAGGTGCTGGGTGTAATGCCAGATCTCCTGTGTCCGGAACATTCAATGTCTTTGAATGTGCCGTGCATCTGGTGCCCGGCAGGATGTCTGACGCATTCAATTGTTGGTTAATTCGAAGGCTTGTGTTTATGTTTCGAGTTCATATTGATACTTAGATGGTTTTACACCCTGGATCAAGGATAATTTCATTGTAATTACCACGTAGTTTAGTTAGTTTTAATTAGGTTTAGAATTACATTCAATTTCCCCCCTTGTTTTAGAATAGGTTATTACCGGATTAGGACTAGTTTTCTATAAGTCCTTTGGGTTCGATACTCTCGGTCGTAATATATTCACACTATACTCCGACCGGGTTTTATTTGCTACCCGTAGTAGAGTTGTAGGTTTAGTTTATTATTTTATTCTTTTTACGTATATAGTTTTCCTACAATTTTTCTGTTAGCAATACTATATAGTTTATATGATGAGGAATCAATTGTAAAACTTATATTTGTAAAATTATTCTCCCTCATTTTTAAATAGATGATGTTTTAGCTCTAGGCACATAATTAAGGGGAAAAATTAGACTATTTTTCCCTTACTTTTTATGTTAGGACATCCACAATGGTGTAATTCATCCATAGTGGTAAAAAAAGTAAATGATGAGGTGGAGGGGAGAAGATGTGAGAGGGGTTCTTAGGGCATCCATAATGGTTATGGGTTTCTTAACATAATCCTATGTGTCATGTCATCAGAAAATATTATTTTAATTGTATAAACAACTTCACCTATTTATTCATCCTACAATAAGGGGGTTTCTTAACTTTCTCACCTATCCCATCTTTTTCTCTCCCATTTCTCTTCTAAAAGCAAAAGAAAAATTGTAAATATTTATTATTGTCGGTGGATGCAGCGATGCTACCAATCGTAATTAATTTTCGTATGTTTCTTAAATAAGCAGCGAGGAAAGAGAATATGGGTGGATTCCACACCACTGCAGATCATTTTTTCATTTCTTACTGACACTCTTAGGTGGAATCCACTTCACTGTGTCCACAATGGTTAGAAGGTTTTTAACGGATTCCTAGGTGTCATGTGACCAGAAAATATTTTTTTATAGCCTAAGCAACTCCATTCATGAGTTCATGTCTACAATTAGACCTGTCAATTTTGACCCAATCCTGAAACCCAACCCGAACCCAACCCATACTTTTACGGGTTAGGGTCTTGATTATTGACCCATCTATTTTTTGGGTTGGGTTAGGGTAATAAGTTAATTTTGTGGGTTGTGTTAGGGTAGAGATCTTAACCCATGACCCAACCAGAAAACCTGAAAATATATTTGTTAGTAATAAAAAATAAAAATATTAATTCACACATATATATATATGATTGGGAAACTGATTGGTTGTATATCTGTATCATCTCGCATCTTCAATAAAAAATATTTACTCATTTTCAAAATAGTTTCATTTTGAAAATAGTGAAAGGATACCAAAAAATCATCTGTTGAGAACAGAAGAGGAGTATCATCTTATATATTAAATATTGAAGTCAAATGACATGCACAAATAGTAAACATGATGGTCAAGATGAAATGGATGGAGTATATAATAAGAGGAAGAAAGGTATGCAAATTCAATTCTTGTTCGTTTGAATAACTAGAGCAAAAGCCGATACTTGTAACAAATCACAAAGCCAACAGCAGCGGTCACAATATGATACGGTCGATAAAAAAATATTCTTATATTATAATGCACATATCGACGAGTGTCTCTAAAGAAAATCACATAATTAATGGCGACAAGTTAGAATTATTGCTCTCAATAAGTCATGTGATTCCAAATTCATAGGTCCTGGTTACAACTCTGTCCCATTAACGTCATGTGGTCAATAATGAGCGTAGTTTCCCTATATATTAACTTAAGAAACTCTATAGCAACACAACTAAGCACTTCAAAAATTTATTCTGTATGGTACATGGTCACTGTCTCCGAATAACTAAGAGTCTCTTTACGACAATTCGTGATCTGGAAAGTTAAGTATGGAATACAGAACTGTAAGAGAATTTCTGTGAATGGTGATATATATATATATTACATATAAATTGACATAGACAGTGAGGTGTCAATTAACAATTTGGTGAAAGTGACACAACAACTAACACTATAAAATTGCTTTAATGGTTTTTACCATCGTTCATGAATAATGGTCTAGTATTGTATATCGGAGACCTTATCTTCTATCATTTCAGACTCTTGTAATTCTATTAAACAGTCTGTGTTTTAGTTGAAAAATGGGGAAATCGGTAGTTAAGAAATTCAGTGTTCTTATTCATCTCCTAATAGGCGATGAGTGCCGGAAACCAATCGAAGCAGTAACGCCTACTCAGGTACATAATTAAATTCAGTAAAAAATTAAATTCAGTAATTACTATGTGTAGACACCGAATATTTCACCACATTTTTGTCTATTTTTTTAAAAAACAAGAGATGTATATTAAGCACAATAGTTTAGTACAAAGTCCGGAAAGTCATGCGCTTTCCAACAGCAACGAAGATGTTGCGTTTTTCTAGCATGAGACGCTAGGTTGTGAGCTACCATGTTTTGTAAGCGTGGAATGTAAAACCATGTAATATCATGGAAGCTGGAAAGGTTCGCCAAAACGTCGTCCAGAATGGCGCGACATTCGGCATGCAACGATGCAGTGTCAGAACCTGTAAGATATCGTATCATTTGCTGACAATCAGCAAGAAAACGAACATGCGTATGTCCCTGCGACCTAGCATGGTTGATGGCATATTGTAATGCCAAACATTCGACGGTTGAAGGGAGGAGGTCTGCCGTAAAACCATGGACGCCCGCAGAAAGGTGTGAAGAGTTGCATGTGGCCACAAAACCTAACCCCAGATGCCTGTGGATGTCAATACTCCCGTCCACTGTTATTTCCACAAACCTGGGTAAGAGGTCTGATGTTGTGCAAGGAAGGAAGAGGCAGACAGAAGAGGCATAAACGTGTCAAGAAAACTGCCACCTTGACACCACGCCCAGTCGAAGGAAATGACAGTCGAGTGGGAGGCTTGACAGCGGGCAAACCATAAATGCCATAAGAAAACAAGTAGTCGAGAAAGCGGCTGCGGAGATAGGTGAGTGCACTAGCTAAGGAACCAATCAGAAAAAGCTGGAGCAGTGGTCAGATGAGAAGGAGCCTGATGCCCTGAAGAAGGCCAGTAGGACCGAACAACCTTGCAGTGGACAAAACAGTGAATCAATGTTTCTGGCTGGACACGGAAATAGTAGGACAGACTGGAGTAATCATGAAGGCGACGGTGAATGGCTGCTTTACATGGTATAAAACCATGCAGCAGTTTCCAACCAAAAACGTAGACACGAGGGGGGAGACCACATTTCTTCAACAGCGCAAGCACTCTGCCAAGGGATGAAGGGCCGCTAGAAGAAGGGAGAGCAGATATCACGAAATCCCGATCCGCATGATAAGCTGAACTAACTGTAAAACGCCCCGAAGTAGTCAGTCCCCAAAAACGGGAATCATACCCAGGATTGGCACCAAAAAGCGGTATCTGCCGAATGTCAGCAACATCCTCAGGTGGGAAAAATTGACGAAGGAGAGCCAGGTTCCAAGAACGGTCGGGGGAGATAAAATGTGCCACAGTAAACGACTATAACTGGTGAGGCGTGAAGCGGCAAAGAAAAGGCCTCCCACCTGGCTTGGCCGGGAGCCAACGGGCTGTAATTGGAATTGAGGAGCCGTCAAAAATGAGATGACGCTGCCCTAAATCAACCAGGTCACGGACACCCATCAGCGCTTTCCAAATAGGGCTCGAGGTACGAGGAGGCACATGCAACCATAGGTCAGATGGTTGAGTGTATCTGGCATGATAAAAGGAGCTAAGAAGGGACCCCGGACGTTGGAGAACCCGCCACAATTGCTTAGCCAACAGAGCACGGTTGAAGGAAATTAAGTCACGGAAACCAAGTCCGCCACTCTTTGTCGGTAGGCAAGCCTTGTCCCATGAGCACCAATGGATGGAGTCCTTCGACTCCGTACCCGACCACCAAAACCTTGCAAACAATTTATGCAACTGCTTTAAAAAAGAGCGAGGTAAAGCCATGACTGACATGACATAAGTCGGAATGGCCTGTAGAACGGACTTGATCAGCACTGCACGGCCGGCCTGGGAAACCCTCTTGCTCCAAGAGTGGAGGCGTTTGTACACCCTATCCTTGAGTTACTGAAAAACTGTTGAGCGATTACGGCTGATGTGGCTAGGGAAACCCAAATAAACTCCCAAGTCAGGAACCTGGCGCGCACCAAGAGTCATGGTAATATCATGCCGTAATGAAGATTGGAGGTGCTTAGGGAAAAAAAAGCACCTCCAATCTTTATTATTTATGCACACAAGCTTTCGTAGTTAGATGGTAGTTGTAATTAATTTTAGACTAGAGGTCACAGGTTCAAGACACAAAGAGTACACTTTTGCATTTAGTTATTTTTAATCATTACTTTCTTTATTCTCATTAGATTGCAGCGTTGGTTGTTTTAGTCTAGTTTATCATTTTATTTCCTTTTCATCTATTATTCCCCTTTTTTTATTACCATTTTCATGTTTGCAGGAAAAAAAAAAGAACACTTAATTGATTTATTTTTGTGTTATTTTATTTTACCTTTCATAGTTTTTTTTTACTTATTCTATTAGTACGATCTATTATTTAGGAGTACGTCCAATTTAATTGTTTTGGTGTCATTTTATTGTACTTTTCATAGTTTTTATCTATCCTTTTTTTTTTATTTTAGTTAGCTAGGAACAGGTAAAGTTTATTTTTGTTTGTTGTCATTTTATATTTTTAGTTTTTTTTTCATTCTATTTTATTCGTATTAGTTGGCTCTATTATTTAGGAACACGTTCAGTTTATTTTAGTTTGTTGTCACTTTATTTTTCATAGGTTTTATCTATTCTATTTTTTTATATATTTGTTGGCTCTATTATTTAGGAACACTTTATTGTCGTAGTAATTATTTATTCTATTAGTTGACATTGTAATATTAAGAAATGTGGTTGATGATTAATTTTTACCACGATCAATTTCTTTTTTCTTCTTTTCAATTCTTCTTTTTTTTTTACCCACTCACCCCACTCTCAACTAGGATTTGTTAAAATAAAAAAGTCTTCCATATTCTTAGGAGTAGAGATATCTCTAGCACATCCATCAGTTCACCCTCCACTACCCACAATTCACTAACTCTTTTGTTATACAAATGCAGAAAAAATCAACATGGTTTGATCAAGAGCAGTGGCGAAAAAAAGAGTTGAGTGAACAAAAACAAAGAGTAAGCACGACAGAAGAAAATCACTTCATCTTCTTTTTAAACCTTTGATCATTATTCCTGTCGGCTCCCCATCGTCGATCGAGCAGAAAACCAGTTCACTCCCATCAAAGCAAATCCCAATCCAGCACTATCTTCCGTTGTCATTCTGTGTTCCCTCGCTATTGATGTTGTGTTGCAGATGAATTTTAAATTGAAAATTGGTGTGGTCAAGTTCTTGACGTCTATAGCTAACGCCTTACTTGTCACAGGTAATGGAACGGTTTTAGGCTTCAAACTTTTTTTTATTATATTGTTTTATGATTGCATTATCACTAGATGAGGATCCCATCTTGCCTCTTAAAGGTTGGAGATGGCGAACTCATAATTATGAGAGTGTCCACTTTCATAATGTTTTTCCTCTAGCAGAAAAGTTGCATATTCCAATTCTTAGAGCTTGTATATATCTGAATACTGCATAATCTCATTATTCTATTGTTGTTATTTTAATTCCATATTTTTCTTTTAAAATCCGATGATAAAAGTAAAGACCGAGTTATCTCGGGGGAAAAGGGTACTGCTTCCAAGCACCTCCCCAATTCTTAACCTAGCCCCCGAACCTAGATTTCTTGTTAAAAGTTTGTAATATCATTTTGGGCAATCTCATGTAATTTATAGTTTTAGGTCTGTAATTACATATGTTCGGAAAGAGGAATTAATGAGAAGAATGAGATTGTTATTTACATTTCATGTCCATATGATACACCTTTCTAATTGGACGGTTAAATTAGATGGCGACTTGATAAAATTCAAATAATTGTTAAACCCGCGTGGGGCCTTTTTTTTAAGGAAAGACGGGTTATCCCCTCACACTATGTCCATTCGAGGAGAGAAATATTCCCCTAATTAATAAAGGTTTAATCTCGTAATGTGTATGATTCCTAGTTGTATTGTATGCTTTCCAGGTTGTTAATAACAAAAAATAACAATGTTTGAGGGTTTCTAGTTTCTCTAATCCAAAATCTCTAACATGGCAATGTATGTATGGAATATCACAAGCCAAACACGGCGTTAGACATTTCATTGAAGTTATGGCTTCCAAAAATCCGCACTTAATAAACAGAATCTGGGGATGATACACGTTTGACAAGGAAAATTCACAATAACTTACGTTTACTACTCATCAAAAGGCTCATCTAGCACTAATAAGTCAGGTGAGATTTTATCCTAAACCCGATTAGTATATTAGATGAAGTAATCCACTTAAAAGTTAGGTAATACTTTTTGTTTGGTGCAACACGATACCAACTTATATTTTGAATATTTGTACTAATTGATGCTAAATATGTTTTATATCACTTGTCTTTATATTAATTCACGGGTATTTAGCAGTTTGTTTCTTTAATTTAGTCGGGTGTTGGTAAGCAGATCGACATTCAGTTTATAATCAAAAGACTAGCTAGCCATGGGAAAGCACTTAATTGGCCATGTGTAGGAAATTTCCTCTCATTAAAATTTTGGACAATCAAATGATCAAATTAACACAATACATGGCAATTTTTGGTCGTGTGAAATCAGAAACCTGAAACAATTTTTGAACCCTATGTGATTATATAGTCATTGGCTCCGACAAGGTGGACAAAATTGGTTACTTGAGACTATTCGCTTTCTACGTCACACATGACGGGATTTTCAAACATTAACGCATTTCAAGCTTCAAACTGTGGAGTGGTGTGGCGCAAAGGATCTAAGAAGGGTAGACATCAGTTCTGTATTGTTAAGCTCCAATATCAAAGACCTATTCTAATCACTTTACTGTAATTCTGTATGTATCCTGTTTTCATTTGTACTGTACGGGCTAGAACACCGGCCCCTAGCTGTGACTGAAAACGATTTATGCTGCTACTTGATAGCATTCTGATAAAAAAAAAAAAAAAACATTAACGCATTTCGGTCGCCATGACACGAGATGGATGATTGGTTTAGCCGTTTAGGTACCTTAATCAACGTTTGAAGACCCATACAGATCTCTAGGCCTTGTCACCTTCTTGGTCTTGCCACCTACTCCCTCCGTCCTGAATTGACCGTCCTGTTTACTATTTGGACATGTCGTTTGACTTCAATTTTTAACATATAAGATAAATTAATTTTGAAATTTTAAATTTTGCATATGATTCCTTACATGATAAACTATATGTTACAAAATTTAGTTTTCTAAAATTATTTTATTTTATATGCTTAATATTGAAGTGGAAAAACGTGCCATAAAGCAAACAGGACGGTCAATTCAGGACGGAGGGAGTATCTAATTTGTGCTTGATTTCATAGATGTATGATATATTTGTATTTCACCTAGTTTTATATTCTACTTGATTTCAGTACACAAGTTTCTCAAACAAGTGAAGAGTAACCTGATTTTTTGTGAGGATGATTGCGTGCTACAGGACCAGAGATTCAATTAGAGATGGTTTGTATCTCTTCAACCTGAAACTCTAGAAGAATTCCATACTAAAAGAAAGAAGGCGGAAAGGAATATTGAAGCTGTCATATGCAATTTTTCTCTTAAGAACAAAATCTTGTATATCGTCTCGTACATGTTCCTTTGAATAAACAAGCACACTTGAAACTAGTTTGTAAAGAAGAAAATCCAAATACTTTTGCTTGTGATGATTGCTACAAGCAAGAGGAACAAGATTGACTTTTCCTCATTCAACTAGTGAAAGTGTAGAATTGTTCGATCCGGTTCATTTAAACATTTGGGGACCATCATTTGAGACAAATCATGACGGTGACATGTATTTTCTTAGTATTATTGAGGATAAGAGCAGGGCTTTATGGGATAAACTCATTAAAAGAAAATCTAATGCCACAGAGGAGATTAAAAATTTGTTGCTATGATTGAGACTCGTTTTAGGAAAAAGATAAAGATCATTCGATCAATTGGGCTTGTCCAAAGAAGCTTCATATTTTTTTAGATCTAAAGGTATTCTCCACCAAACTACCTATCCAAGCACACCACAACAAAATTGTGTGTTGGAAATGAAACATAGGTAGTTGCTCGAAACAGTAAGAGCAATGTTTTTTTTAGTCAGGAATACCTTCGTCCTAATGCGGGAGAGTATTTTATTCGCCACTTTAGCCATTAACAGATACATCCATGCTTAATTAAAATGTATATTATTATTTATATGTTCCAATAGTAGTTCAAAATGTATACATGATATATGATAAATATTTCCATCAATCGGTTAAAATATATCCATCATAGTTGATAAATATTTTCATCGCTGGCTCATGTATACCTCATGTTCCGGTCATGGAATATGAGATTGTCGAACCTTCCTTGACCTAGATGAATGTGCAGTTTGCAACTTTCTAGTAGGGATCCTTAAATTTTATACATTATAGTGATAAATTTTTCCATAACTAAGTTAAAATATACCCTTGATAAATGTTCCCATTAATGGGTTAAAATGTATACATGATACTTGATATATGTTTCATCACTAGGTTATAATATATTCATGATAGTTGATAAATATTTTCATATATGTATACATGATATCATTAGGTAAAATATATCCATGATAGTTGATAAATGTTTTAATTAGTGGGTTAAAAAATATACATGATACTAGATAAATGTTTCTATCACTTGCGTAAAATATGTCCATGATAATTAATAAATGTTTTTATTAGTGGGTCAAAATGTACACATGATGGTTGATAAATGTTTTCATCAGCAGATCAAAATATATCATGATGGTTGATAAATGTTTTCATCAGTAGATCAAAATATATCATGATGGTTGATAAATGTTTTCATCACTAGATTAAAATATCCATGATAGTTGATAAATATTTCCATCAATGTATTTGTCATTGGGTTAAAATATACTCCCTCCTACTCTTTATATTAGTCATCTTACTATGCTGCACACTATTTAAGAAAAAAATCATCCCAAATTGCCCTTTTACTTTCTCAATATGCATGAAAAGATAGTAAAGAGGCATAGCATGGTAGGTGTAATTATGAGTTTCTCACATAAACTATTGGTTCCATTCTTACGTGTGCAAAACTTTCTTTTCTTTTAAATAAGAAGATGAAGAGTCATAAAGAGAAAGAATGGTTAATTTGACGTGTCACTCATCTGATTTTTTTTGTCCTTTCAAAGGGTAACATAAGAAGTCATGACACTTAAACATCAAAACGACTAATAATATGAAAAAAGTATAAACAGTCAAAATGACTAATAAAAAGAATAGAAGGGAGTATACATGATAGTTGTTAAACGTTTCGAGGGGCGAAGCCAGAAAAAATGTATAAGGGGGCGAGAATTTTTTTAATAATATTAATTAATATTTTAAAATTAATTTTAATTTTTATATTAATATAAATTTCAATATAATATAATTATATTTTAAAAATTGATATTAGATATATATTTTGACATAAAAATTAAATTAAAACTGAAATACATAAATCAATAAATAAAGAGGCTTGTTTTACCTTTTTTATTTCTCGTCTAAAAAACGGGTATACAAAATTATAAGTTAATGTCAATAATATAGAGCAATAGTTCTAAACTAGTAGTTTTTTTCTGAAAACATAATCTAATATTATTTTGAGTAATTCTAATATTATTTTAATTTGCAAAACCTGTAATAAAAAACTAAAAACACTTGTATTATAGATAGTAGGGGTACATGATTACTAAGACTGACATAATAATTAGGTTTACTTTAGACTATGTTGCTAAAATAAAAATATTCAGAGTTTTCTTATCTACTATAGACCAAAAATGTTTTTTTACAATATAATTCTAGAACATATATTACATATTAATAGTATTTAGTGATATCATAGTGATATTTTACAAAATGTTGAGGGGGCGAACAAATATCTAATAACATAAATAAACTATATAACAAAAAACCTAAACTAATTTCAACATGTATCCGAGGGAGTTGGGGGGGCCGAACACCCACCCCCCCCCCCCCCCTTGTCTCCGCCTCTGAATGTTTCCATCACTGGGTTAAAACGTATACATAACAATTGATAAACGTTTCCATCACTAGGTTAAAATATATCCATGATAGTAAATAAATGTTTCCATCACCAGGTTAAACGTATACATAACAATTAAACGTTTTCATCACTAAGTTAAAATATATCCATGATAATAGGAAAAATGTTTCCATCACTAGGTCAAAATATATTCATGATAGTTGATAAATCACACACCCTAAAAGTCATCATAGGGCAGTTAAAACGGTGGAGACTTATTTTAAGGTTTGTAGTAAAGGATTTTAGAGAAAAGAAAAAACCCTACAAATCTTTCGAGTTAGTGGCAACATTATAAAGTATAGAATGAACTAAAAAATATTACCATATAAACCACAAACCCTAAAAACCACCCTAGAACCCAAAAACGTTAAAGACATTTTACAGTTTGTAGTGGAGGTTTTAGGGTCTAATGACTCTAAACCTTCAACAACAAACCCAAAACCCCTACCGAGTTAGTGGCTACATTATAAAGTAGAGAACAATTATATGAAAGATTCCTATATACCACACAATGTAAAAACCACCATAGGACAGTTAAAATGTGGAAGACTTATTTTAGGGTTTATAGTGAAGCTTTTAGGGCCACAATTTCTAAAAATCTATCGAATTAATGGCAACATTATAAAGTGTAGAATAAGTTAAAAAAAATATTACCCTATAAACCACACACCCAAAATACCACCCTAAGATAGTTCAAACTTTCAAATGCTTATTTTAAGTTTTGTAGTGAATGGCTTGAGTGTGATTGCAGGGGATCGTCAGGGTCAACCACAAACCCTAAAGATCTAACAAGTCAGTATAAAAATTATAAAGTATAGAATGAGTTAAAAAAAGAAAAAGATGATCCTATAAACCACCCTATGACAGTTAGCGCGTCGAAGGATGTAGAAGCCACAATCGCTAGACGGCTATCCCAACCTTAGCCATTGGTCGGGTATCCCTGTCCTAACCACTGGCAGTTGTCCCAGTCCCAGTCGTCGGGCGGCTCTCTCTTGTGTTGTCGTTGTCGGTTGCGTCTGGATGCTTTATAACTTACCTTGGATTTTACATTTTCGGCATTTTGATGATCATTAAACTATTGTTGCTCGTATCTTTCGCCCCGCCTCTTTTGATAGGTTGTTAAAAGAGTTTTTTGAATTTTTCATTAACCTATTAAATTTCATTTTATTTAATAGAGTTTTCTGTATTTTATTATTTTTAGAGTTTCTTTAATAAAAAATGACTGCATAATGACTACCTATAACTTTGGATATTCATTTGTTTAGAATTTTTTATAACTTATTTATAGAACTTCTATCTATCTATTTATTTTACTCATCCAACAACTTCAATTCTATTTATCTATTTATAATTAATTTTTGAGGTTTAAAAGTTCATTCTTTTAAGAGTGTATTAGTTATTATTTAAGGAAAGTCATGTGAAATTATCGATAATGATTAGCTTATAATTCTTACTAATTGAAATCATTAATTCAATAGACAAAACAAAACTTCCAAAAATAGTAAACAGTTACTCATTATAAAACGTAATTTCGAAGGTGCAATCACTTTTGTCGTTTTCTAATTTTGTCATTTTGTGAAATTTTAAAATGTTGTAGTTTATTATATACAAGTTCAAATAACATAAATTTTATACCGTTGTTCATTATAATTCGAGCTCTTCAAAATAAGACCCAACATGAATATGTTTTGATAAATTTAAATTTTATATTTTTTGTATGTACATATATTTTAAGATTCATTGTGAAAATAAATAAAATACGTAACTTTTAGATGTTTTGATAGCGCTAGCTTTTTCCATATTGTTAGTCATCAAAGAGTTTAGTGGAGTAGGAATCTCTTTTTGATGTGTGGTGGTTATGAGTTGAACATTAGACTTCATTGACGGTGTTAGCTCGATAAGTGAATTTTAATTAAGTTTAAGAAAAGAGAACCAAAGGTTGTTAAAAAGTGAATCAGGGGTTTTTTAAAAAGTAAACCAAAGGTTTAAGAAAGGAGAATTTCATAAATATAGATTGTTTAACTAAAGTGAATAAGAGGTTTAAGAAAAACGAATAAAAGTTGTTAAAAATTGAACATAAACCCTTCATTACTACCCCAAAAACTTCTTTCGACGTTTTTTAACTTTCCTATGGTGGGTTTTAAGGTGTGTGGTGTAGGGTAATATTTTCTGAAATTGATCTACATTTTATAATGTCGTCACTAACTCGACATTTTTTAAGGATTTGTGGTTTAGGATTTAGGGTCATTATACCCTATACTACAAACCCTAAAAATGTCTTCGACGATTTTTACTTTCCTAGGGTGATTTTTAGGTTGGGTGGCATAAGATAATCTTTTTTATATTGTTCTATACTTTATATAGTCATCACTGACTCAACAGTTTTTTAGGGTTTGTGTTAAGGGTTTATTGAAAAGGGAATATTTCGTTTCAAAATAGTGAATCACATATTTAAGAAAAGTAAATCTAATGTTTAGGAAAAATGAATCTTTTCATTTAAGAAAAATAAATCTTTTGTTTAAAAAGATTTTAGAAAGTGAATCTTACCACAAACTTATGCAAGAACAATATGAATCTTTGATTTATTTAAAAGTTAATATTTCGTTGAAGAAAAGTTAATCAGACTAAAAAAATTATATTTAAGAAACGTGAATCTTTCAATTTAAATAATATGAATCGTTTATTTTTCTAGAAGTGATTTTTAATTTTAAGAAAAATATATCTTAAAGAAGATTCATTTTATAATTAAAGAAGATTTATTTTTATTAATAAATAAAATTTACTTTAAAAATATGTAATATATACTAAAAAAACATTAAATTTTAAATTTACCAAAACATATTCTTGATACATATTTGTTTTAAGGGTACGAATTATAATAAATAATGTTATAACTTTTTTTTATTTTTACACTTATAAAAAGGTTAAAAACATTTTAAAAAATGTTTTTCTTATTTCTATGCCCTACATTCACACACACAGCACCAACCACGGTCTCCTAACTGTTAGATAAACCAATAAAATACTATCTTGAATAAAAGGTAAGTAGTTTTAAAATTGATTTAAAATTAGAATTACCTAAAACATAATTAAACAATTTTTTTAGAAAATACTAGTTAAATTATTATAGGTAGCTATACAAATATTTTTAAACTTGTAATATAAAGCTAAAACTACTTGTATATACATAGGAGGAAGTATATTAACACTTATAGCGTCATTGTAACATACCATAGTTAAATTTCATTTTAAAAAGAGTAAAATTATTAGTAAATCCAGATCACATCAAAAAGTTTAAAAAAAAATAGATGGCTATCGTTACAATTCCTCAACTATAAAATCGGTGAATGACCTTGGAACTAGATTGTTGGACAATGTACTCATATAGATGCAACAAATAATATCAGAACAATACCCATTGATTACAACAAAGGTCTGATTATTGTACGATTGCACTCCTTGCCGCCATAAGTTTACAAACCTTATTCCACACAACAAGAGTATACTTTCTAGTTATGTCTCTGGTAGTACACATGTCCTGCATGCATAAGCATAAGTGATAGATGGGACTCCCAAATACGAACTAAATAAAAACATGGCAACCCATAGCGTGATAAAAAATACATAATCACGTAGCCAAAGCAACTTTCAAGAATAGCCACAGAGAAGACGATGTTCTGCAAATGTTGGAGCTTCTAGGTCTAGGGTGTCAGGGTTTCAGTTATAGTTGTGGTTATCTTTAACGGAATAGTACTCATCTTTTAGTACACCAAAGGCTTTGATGGGTACCATAAAATTTAACATTAACATAAGACACCAAACCGGGTGATACAAGTCACCTACCGCATCACTCATTTGAGTCTTTTATTAATAAAGAAGACTGAAAACCTAGATCACCAGTTCAAAGGAGAAGGCAACACCAATCAAATCCTCAACGCACTTGCACACGGTTACCCAATATAGTAATTAGAATATCCAAACATAGCCGAAGTGTTCATCATCACAAGTAAAACATAGACCACCAGTATTACTTGATGACGCTTGAGGTCCAGGATGTATGCTTAGATTCAATAATGTTGTCCCCAGACTAGATAATAGAAAAATTTTAGGTATGAATTTCAAGCGCTCATGGAAGAGCCGGAGTTCCTTCTGCACTCGTTCAGCATATCAACATAGAACTGACACTTGCTGATGTCACTTCCATAGTTGTTCAAGCACTGCACCACAATATACCATGCATTAGAAGGTATAAAAACAGAATAGTACTGGAGTTCTCACAGCACTAATTTGGTGCAAGTTGATTTCAAGTTAGTAACTGGCTCTGGAAGTAAACAGTGAAAAAAGTGATAACAGTATATATCACTTACATCTTGGAAGGCCTTCATGTGGTTCCCACAAGAGTCAGCAGCATTAGCAACTGGCGCAGCAGCTGAACTAACAGCTTCGGAGACAACAGTCTCATGCTGGATAGTGCGAGGACCCATGACAGCATCGACAGCCCTGTGTGCGACAGCACTTCCACCTCCAAACGCCATACCTGGTGAGGAGAATAAACTCACAAGCATTGATCATTTATCAAGACATAGAAAGTTTTACCCTACTGACATCACCTAAGAAACCTAAATATATTGATTAGCAGCCAGCGGTACCTTGAGCAATGGTAGCTCCAAGACCACCTAGCATTCCACCTCCGCTGCTAGCTGGAGCATGGGCTGGAGGGGGAGCCTGATGAGCTGAAACATTAATTAGATCCAAACAATGTCAGTGCACAATGAGAAATAAGGAATTGGAAAGCCTCTTAATTCTGCAAGGAAGTTCAACCTACCATTGTTCTCATCAACTCGCTAACGGAAACTTTAAAACACCAGTGAGCAGTTAATAAAAATAGATCTGAGTCGTATATAAAGCTACCCACAAGTTGAGCATGGCACAGCCGGTACAACAACCAAAGAAAAGGGATGAGCAAGAGAGTCACCAAATTTTACAAAAAATCAACACGCTTAAAAAGTTCCACATCAGTACACCCTACGTCAATCAAGAAACTCATTCTGGTTGACACGTTAGTGGAACAACCAGGGTGAGCAAGATTCAGCGAGAGTGCAGCAGCACACAGATTTTGAGAAAAGGAAACTCAAAATCTTAAAGATCTTCAAAAATCAAGAACCTCATACAGGCACGGATACATGAAGAGAACTTTATTTTCCATTGCATGAGTACCTGGCTGGGGAGGGGGACTCCTGGCTCGAGGAGTGGGACGGGGAGCTGATCGAGAAGCAGACCTTCCTGTAAAAAATGAAGGGAAACAATTGGCAATGTCAACCAAAAACAGACAACAAGGATTTGAGGATTTGATAAGCCGTAAGCAAACACCCCCAGATAAACCTTTGGTAGGTTATTTGCCAGTGCAAAAAAAAAAAAAAAATTGCCACAATCAACACGCGCAAAAGCTTGAACTGCAGTCAGATCTAACGAGTTTTCCGGACACAGCCACGGAAGCGCCGAAAGAATCACAAGTTACACAACTAGTGTACTTAAGCGCACAAGAATACTAATGTAAGAACCAAGGACCTATCTTGAGAGTCTACCGCAGCCAAGCCCTGGGACAAATAGGTCCTAAGAGTCTAATCTTGCGCCATAATCAACTATTGCGCACACAATGATACTTTAGAATTCCAGAATACTTCCCCAGGATATTATTTCGCAGAACAATATCTGAAAGTCAACAGAAACCCACGCCTCCACCACTAAAAGTTTGGAAGTTCGATTGCACCACCAAGCGACTATTCGATCCGAAACGGCAAGAAAAACATAAATGAACAAATATTCAAACCTATCGGACAGATTTTAAACATAACTTAATTCATTCAAAAAAAAATTGAGAAGGAGGATTCAAACATTCAGGAAAGTAAAAGCGAAAAATGAATAAAAATCGTCTAAACATACCTCCTCCGCTACGGCGAGCCATGGCTATGAATCAGAACGTGAACGAGAGAGGAGAGCGAATTGAGAGGGCAGATACGAAACACGGAGGCGGCTGATTGATTCGCGGAGGAGATGTAAACTGCAAGGGGTCTGAAAAAAAATCAGCGGTTACTGTTTTATGAGGAGAGCTGTAGAATAGTCGCGAAGAGTAGGTCGGCCAGCCAACCATTTATAAAGCTGGACTATTTCTCTGTACCTAATTGGACTTTGAAAACCCGAGAGTTGGGCTACCAGCCCAACTGTTTCTCAGGACCTGTCAGCTAAAGAGTTCGCACGAGTCTGAAAGAATGGAAGCCGGGCTCGAAGTGTCATCACGGTGTGGACTGTGGATGGTGAGGGAGCTTCACGTCTCTGTATCAATGTGTAACAGAATTAGTTACTGGTATGGCACGGCGAGTGTTTGATCTAGAAGATTTACCTTGGATTGAATGAATGAAGAAGCTTTTGAATAGCAGATGAAACAATAGAAGACTTGTATTGATAATTCAGACGAATTACAACCAAGCATTCTATACACGGGGTACACTCAAATTTCTAAGTGTGGATCAAGACAATGTAAGAAGTGTTTAGGTACAATAAGCTAAATGGAAACTTTCTAAGCATAACAGGACTTATAAAGCATAATAGAACTAAGTCTCAAAGTGATCTAATCTATTCTCTCTTTAAATATCGTGAGTGAAAGCCTTAACATAAACAAATGACTTTTAATGATTTAAATACAAACTGGAATCAAAGTAACTGCTACTATAAAGATGCCATGACATCCAAATTGACGTTCACATGTCCTCAGCCAAGCATAAGGCGGGAACATCTCAACTATTATGACGGTTGACTCGTTTTGACTCTCTTTAATCTCATTCCTCCTTATAGATGCTGGTCAATTGTAAACGGAAACATTTATCTTCATCAATGTGTCCATGTTTCATCATCAATTGTGTGCCATCTATCTTCTTGAACCTTCAGAGGTACTCTTTAATACAACACGACTCCCTCGAGCAGTGCGACTTTGTCTCTGTACACTAAGTATGTCATTATCTGCAAAACTAGGATTCTGATTTTTCCCCTCTTTGTTGATGATGGAAAACTTAGTGTATCTCACGGTACCTAAAACACCAAAGAACACAAGCCAAAGGAAAACAGACTGGAGGGACCAACTCTGACGTGATTGCCCCTTAATTCACGCATAGTAATATTCTTAGCAAAAATTTCCCTTTATACTGAGCACACAAATACGAGCAAATGTAGAGCAAAACTTAACAGCAACCAAAAGTAGTTTGAAACAGTAGTGCAACTGTAAGAGCAATATCCAAGGAACCCAACAAAAATAACTAGAGCCTGTTAGGGACATCACAAAGATGAATGGTACTAGCGCGAGCATGAAAAAAATCCATGCTCATCCACATGTCAAACAAAGCAGGACCTTCAGAGGGGAGCAGGCACTGGCCTTCTGTGTGGGTGAAGAGACCACATCAGGAGCACACAAAGCAGCCTGTGTCGAAAGAGAGGTCAAAGTAGAACTCCTTCTCATCCAGGTTAATATTGAGAGATCAAAGGATAGGGACCTCTAAGTCAAGAGTAACTTGAAGTGCATGAATCTTTGACAATATATGTAACACTCGGATTTTCTAACATTTTATTATGTCAATTATTTAACAATTCAGGTTTTGTATTAGTAAGCAGCAGAATCAAAACCTAAACCCGGGACATTATTGCCACACTTGCTATAAAACGAGTGCTAAGGTCTAAACAATTAACTGAATTACCAAACTATTATTATTAATAAAAGGAGATCCGGCAATGATATAATAGTCTTTTAATTAGCAAGAAAGTCATAAAGTCTAAGATAAAACTATTTGTAAATACTTAATCTAGTGCACCCGTTGTCCCATCTCATATACTTCAGGAGTACATGTGGCAGAAATCCAAACAATCACAGAGAAATCCACAATAAAGTCAGGAAATTGAGTTAGTTACCACTTCATTCCGTAAAAACATTTTCTCTTTGAAAACAATTTTAACATTATAACCGCACATCAGCATACAAGACATTTCAACAATATTGTCACACAATAATAAAATAATCATTATATAATATTTCATTTTTGTTTCTTTGTCAGCCAGATTATTTTAATTATCTTCCTTGTCCTAACACGCAGCTAGGACAAAAGAACCTTTTTCACTTTTGGTTACAACACACAGCTGTAACCCGGACCCCAACACGCAGTCGGGAATCCAATCTCGCCACTAAATCCTTAAGTGTGCACACCCCCCAATAGTTCAAAAGAGTAAGGAGTAGATATATGGCTAACTGTGTCCTAATGCGGTCCATAGTATCTCAAACTCATGGGTCCTAATGCGGCCCGTATTTAACATCTCATTTATGAGTCCTAATACGACCCACATGCACCATGGTTTTCTCCTTTTAAAATTATTTGACAAATATTATTGTTCATCACTTAATCTCATCATGATCCACACTTTCAGCCATAAATAAATTGTGCAATAATTTCATTTTCACATAACATCTCACAACAACTTCCACAATAATTCGGACTAATCACTTTTATAATCAAATAACCATATAACCATCGATCCAACAATAATATGTTCAATACTTTAATTCAACAACCATTCAGTTTCAACCATGATCATACACACAAATTTCACATTCACTGTAAACTGTTATTACGAAGGTATTAAAATCTAGTGAATGTAGTAACTTACTTGCTATTTGGCTACGATTCATTTCAACCAAGCACTTAATCAACTTTATTGCTCCTCGTTTACAAATTCAGAGCCTAAAGATATCAATAGCGGGTATCTCTAAATTTAGTTATAAATAAATTACCATAAATCATAATATATATATATATAAAAAACATATAAAAGTAATATATTATAATGTTGTTACAAATTAAACATTGATTAAAACAAGTATTTAAATTAATAGTTTGTTAAATAAGGAAAGAAGGAAAATGAATGAAAAAAATGATAATAGAGCTGAATTTACTAATGGGAATACGTACTATGTTTGCTTTCCTTTTTGTCCGGTGGGGTTTTGTGTATTTTTTTCCAAGTAAAAGCTTAGCATTGTTGTAAATGAGAGAATGAAGAAAGAGTAGAAAAAGATAATCAGGTTTTCATTCACATTACAACTGAGTACAATGATCTCTATTTATAGAGAGTAAGGGATAACCCAAAAGGGTAATAAGGACATTCACTATATATATATATAACACTCCCCCTTGAATGTCCGATGTTGATTGCCTCGTTAAAAACCTTGCTTGGAAAAACCCAGTGGGATAAAAACCAAGACTAAGGAAAAAAGAGTGCAATCATAAGTTCTCCCCCTGAAATAAACGTCACTTCAAGTCTCTGAATCTATATAGCCAATCTTGTGGATTAACTTTTCGAAAGTTGAAGTTGGATGACTGGTGAATATATCTGCAAATTCTCGCTGAACGGATTTGTTGTATATTAATTTGCCATTTCTTCTGAAGCTCATGGTGTAGAAAAACTTGAGAGATATGTTGCTTCGTTATATCTCCTTTGATGTACCCATCTCTCATCTGGGCTATACAGGCAGCATTGTCTTCATATAATGGCGTGGGAATTTCTGATCAAAAGATAGGCCACACTTCTCTTGTACATGTTGGATCATGGACCTCAACCAAACACATTCTCGACTGGCTTCATGTATCGCTAGAATTTCTGCATGATTAGAGGAGGTGGCTGTGGAGGGTGATTTTTCGGTATGAGGGGGTCTATCTAAATACGAACTAGCTGAGAAGCCTAGATCCTAGAAATTGCCATTCTGTAGAGGGTGAAAACCCGTTATTCATGGCATCCCTCAAATACCTACTAAATCGTCCGTCTTTCCCAGAAAGCATAAAGGGGAGTGTTCGTGAACACTACACCCGCCTCTCGATGGGCTCCACGCGGACTTATGCCCAAGGGCGGATATGACTAGAGTCGCCACCTAGTTTGACCTAAGATACTAGGAAGGACGGGAAGGAGGGTTCTAAAAACCGTTGGTTGACTCTGATGATGCGTTGCCTATGGATGGGACTTATCTGATCTACTAGAGATTCTGTGTGGGTTCGCACTGGGTTACACCCCTTGGAAGCGGCAATGACCACAACCTTGGATTGGTGCCCGAGGAAACCTCGGTCTCCAATTGTCGGGATTACCTTCTTTCAAACCTTTTAGAGAGATTCATTTAAAAGCCAAAGATAGGATTAGGAGAGAGTGAGAAAAATGATTTTGAAGAGTTAAAGAATAGGCTGGTCTTGGAGTTGGTCTGGTTGGAGTGCTTTTGAGAGATTTTAATTGCTCGGGGAGATTTGAGGTCGTTTTGGGAAGTTGAATGTGTTGAGGTGCAATTCGGGTTTTAAGGATGTCGGGTGGAAGAGGATATTTGGTTTGCAAGTATTCGGGTTCTGGAGACGCTTCAGGTTTCTGGAAGTCTTCAAGAATTGACTTAGAGTTGGTTAAAAGGAGGATGAGATGTTAGATTGGGGTATTCAGAATTGTCTCTCTCAAAGTCTTTAAAACTGAAAAATCATTTTTGTTGTAAAAGGACGGATAATCCCGAGGGATTACCCTATGTACCCCCTCGAACACGACACTTAACTAATAATAAGTGCCGAGGCTCGAAAGATGGGGCAAGAATTATGTCGAAAAATAGGATTCAGAGAGAAACATCATGAATGAGATGTTCTCGGTCGAACCCTAATAACGTCTCTAACTCCCGGGTTTTAAAACATTAAAAACCGAAAATATTGAAATCGAGCGGAAGGGAGTTAGACGATTCTAAAATCCCGGCTGCAACTAGGAAGGTCGTTACTTCCCTAGCACCCCGCCTTGTAAAAATCTAGGCTGCAATTAGGGGAGGTTTGTCACCCTAATGCCCCGCCTAAAGAGATCCAGACTGCGACAAGGGAGATTACGACCCCAGTGCCCCGCCTCGGATTTTATTTTAGAAGAGAGACAAGTGATGTCTAACTAGGAAGAAAACGCTCTTTGAAGGTGTTAGACATCCCCTGTTCCCCAAAAACGGCTTAGTTTGAGTTTAAAAACTGAGTTTGAAAACTTTTGATGTTGTTCGGAATCTCGACGAAGAAACGCTAATTTTGAGAAAGGTTTTTAGGAGAAAACTTTCTGTATATGTGAGAAAAACTTTCTGCAAAAGAGAAGAGTTTTCTGTGATGTGAGAAGAGTTTTTCCTTTAAAATTCTACAAAATGGTTTCATTGAAAAACTTGAGGAAATTTGAATAAAGCGATGGTTTGAAATTTTTTTTGGTTTTTGGGATTTTGAAAGGGATTTGCAAGTTGAAAGTGAATTGAAAAGGGATCGGGCTTGAAAAATATGTTGGAATTGGTTTGATTTGGTATTAGAAGATGAGTCGGGTCAACATTCAGGTTGTTCAAAGATTGGGTCACGGTTTTTTGGCCAAGGTCAACACTTTTGGTCAAGGTCAATGCTTTTGATCGAAGTCAAAATTTTGGTCAAGATTTGACATTTGTGGACTTGGTTTGACTTGTGTGGGCTTGGACCGAATTTGGGCCAAGGCTTGGGCTGATTTTTGTGAGCTCAAGCTTGGGTTTGTGGATTTGAATTGATCTTTTGGTTTTGGGTTGGGTCGAGTATGGAATTTGGATCGGGCTGATGAATTGGGCCGGATGGGTACTTGGGCCGAGTGTGGGTTTTGGGCTGGATGGGTACTTGGGCCGAGTGTGGGTTTTGGGCCGAGATAGATTTGGGTCGAGCTTAGGTTGTTGGGCCGAGCTGGGTTAGGGCCGAGTTTAGGTTGTTGGGCCAAGCTGGTCCTGGGCCATGGGCTTGGACAATGGGCCGGGTGTGGTGGAATTGGGCCAAGAGTTTGGGCTCTGTTTGGTAGATTTGGGCCGAGGGTTTGGGCTTCGGGTTTTTTTTTGGACTTGGCTTCGGGTTTTTTGGGTTTGGGCTTCAATTTTGGGCCGATTGTGGGCATCAGGCTGGGTTTGGAAGTGGGCCAGCTCGGATCTGGGCCGGCTTGGATTTGGGTCACGGGTGTGGGCCGAGTGGAGTGTTGGGCTGGGTTTAGACTTTGGGCCTCGGTTTTGGGACATTGGGCCTTGTGTTTGGGCATTGGCTTCGGGTTTGGGCCTAGATTGTCCTGGGCAGTTTGTGTAGAATTGGGCCAGGTCAAATGGTGTGGTGTTGGGCTCTGAGTTGGATGATGTGGTATTGGGCTTTGGGCTTCGGTTTTTGGGCCTTGTTGGGCCTCGTTTTTGGATTGTAATGGCGGAATTTTTGGGTGAGACTTGTGAGTTGAGGGCTTGACCTTTGGGACCGCACTAAGAGGTAGAGATGGAGTTAATGGGCTCTTGAAAACATGGGCCGAATTGGCCCCTTGGGGTGGGCCAGCAACAAACGTTTTTTTTTTTAGTTAAAACAGAAGGAAGGTTTGAAATTTGAAGAGTGATGAGAAAACCGAGAGACAACCCTGATTTGGCCTTGTCTTTTTTTTATTGAGGTGATGATCAGAAAGGAGGGCTTTGGATCGAAATGGAATAATAAGGTTTATTAACCAATTAATCTTGATTAGGGGTTTCGAGGGTAAAGGAGGATTCCACCCACATAAAACGAATGAGAGACCCGTTAGGCATGGGGTGGTATCACATCCTAAACCCTCCTAAATAGCCTTAAGGGCTTGTTTTTAAAGTTTTTATTCTTATAAACAAAAGGGTTGGTTTGAATATTTTCTGAAGTTATAGGAGGTTGTTGCCCCACGAAACGAATGAGAGACCCGTTAGGTGTGGGGCGACAACGCTTCCTAAACTTATCTGTTAGCTCAAAAGGCCCTAAAGGAAATAACTAGGGGTTTAAGTACAGCCAACAGCAAGGAGCAAATTGGTATTCAGGGGATGAACAGTAAGCATGAATGTATACAGCAGGCAACGATCACAACATCACAAGATACAAGCGCATGAAAACAGGATTAGTTTAATTCCAGATAAGAAAGTAGGGCAGAAACCCAGCCAAGAGCTTAGAAGAGAGAATCATGCCAAAACTTAAGCACTCAATCTGATTTTTCACTTCGGTTCACCGCTCATGACACAGCTCATTGACGAAAAATCCGAGGAAGTTTTTTATTCTTGAACTAGTATTAGACAATTCCTAGGTGAGCACATTGAAGAGATAAACAAAATAAGAAACACTCAAGACCTTCATCGCACTCTTAACATAAAACCAGCCACTTCTTCTTCTTCTTTTTTTACTGCACAACAGAAAAGGAGGTTTTAAGTCGGATTGCTACCCTACTGTTGAATTGGTTCCCTGTATCCCTGTAACAGCATGCTTTATCCAAACACTAACCTTCTAATATAATATCCACCGAAAGCTAGGCAGCATGGGTTTATCACGAAGCAAAAAAAAACTAAACCCCTAATAGTTTTCTGCTTTGAAATTGGTGAATGAATTCATCTTCCGAAATACTACCTGAACTGAAAGGTGTGACAGATTAATAATTATTCAACCGATTATCAGCAAACAGGGGGGGTTTCGACCCTAGATTCTTCCATGAATTCTCTTCCACTCTCCTAGAACTGTTAAACAAAATCTCAGGACCTAACTCTGGTGCAAGTATTTCAATAACGATAAGTTAACAGAGAGTCGTGAATCAGGACCCAAAAACAATGAGTCAAGCAGATACTCATACACCGACGCAGTTGGCCTTTACAGAATCAGTATTCCCAGAAGCCCAACAGACATTCGAACTATTGGAACCAACATCATGGAGACAACAACAAATAGCAAGGGTTAGAACTCAATACGAAACAGAGTGTGCAAGGTTTCCTGCAAATTCCGAGACAAACCAGAGACTAAACCAAACATTAGTCCAACAGATAAATCAGAAATAACAATCAAACCGCCACAAACGCATTTACCGCGCTCTATATCGAACCAAGATACCATGAAAAAGACCACTGGAGATGGACCAGTCCACTCGACCTTTGAATCTGAGTATGGTGAGGCTGAAGAAAATGAATCGTGACTAGAAGGGGAACCATGACTGGAGGGTGACCAGTCTATACTGTCTGTATACATTACTACTACCAGTTTGCTCAACACTCGGAGAATACGGTAACAAATAGATTGACCGGAATGCAACTGGAGGAGGACCAGTTTTTCTCGCAACTTCCGAATCAAGGAAACAACTACGGGATCGAGACTGAAATGAACCAGTCTCGAGATGCTTCGGACACATTAAAAACAAACAACTCAAATACATATATATACAGGGGGGCCGATGTTAAGCGCACCCCTAACCCGTTCGTGGACTGCAATGTCCATACCAGGCTACGCATGCTACCGAAAAATAGAAACGAGAATAATATCGGGACATGCAGAGAGACGGCTTTGCTTAAACACAAAAATTCAAATCCCTTTCGAAGACCCTGAACCCATCATGGGGTTTGGAATCAACTATTCGGATTAAGGCTGAAAAAGAAAGAGATAAGAGGGGATACGAAGAGAAAAGACCAACGTACTCCTGGATACGAAAAACATAGCCGAGAAAATCAGAGAGGGATGGAAATGGAGGTGGGTTTCGTGTCGGAAAAAAGTTTTCTCGACTGAAACCTAACCCCTTGCCGTCATCGAGTTAAGCCCATGGGCAAAACTGAGTTTGAAATGTCGAGAACGCAAAACGAAGATCGTTGATACTCGAGGGATTTTGAGAGTAAGGGAGAAGAAGCCAACTTACGCTGTCAAGGTGGAATGACTGGCTATCCGAATTCCGGTGGAATAGCGCCTTGTCGGAAGAAGGTTTTAAGAAGGGAGATGAGATTTCCGGCTAGAGAAAACGAGGAAGGGACGGTCGAGTTTGAGAGGGAGAAGGCCGAAGCAAATGCAGGATATTTCGATTCTTTCAAAACGAGAATGTTTGGGGATCTGTCTGCTCTCGATCGTGTGTACAGTAGGGTTTTTTAAGAATGTCTTTATAACTGAGAGATGCCACCAGATGGGCTTCTTTTTGGAGTAAGAAAGACGGGTCCGAAATGAGGGGAGACTGGGCCTGTCCAAGCATGTGGCAAACAACAACAAAAATAAAAGGGGAGGGATGCTCACGCCCAGATTCGAACTCCTATCACTGGCTTCCTCCCCGAATACCCTGACAATCGAGCTACCGCGCTGCATTCGGTTATACAGATGCGAGGAAATAAGACAAATGTTATGTTGCCGGCCGGGGCAAAACAAGGGAACGTCCTCCTTTCTTGCTAAGTTTCAAAATCGTGAAATGTTTTAAAACAAAAGCAACAAAAAAAAAAACATACAAAATGAAGCAGGCTAAAACGGATTACGATAAAAGGCTCGTGCTTCCTTTCCCATAGGAAGTGAGATTTAAATGTCGGGAAAGAGAAATTCCTTTAGTTGAAAACGGGGACGACCGCCTGTTTCTGAAAGCACGTTCATTTTTGAATTTTTGTTTTAAAATAAAACGGGTGAGAATTTTTGGTGTCTACAGATGGCTCCCCTTGATTCAATTCTGCAATAGAAGGCTTGCAGAGTTGGATCAAGGTTGACGGGGCGCCAAAATTCTCACTGCGGTTTAGCGGTGCGCTGGGATGCGACCGTGAGTGTGTGAATACGATTGGAAGTATGAGGACTTAAGACGAATCTCAGTTAGACCTCTTGACATCTGACCCTAGGACTTATGACGAGCCTGGGATACTAACAATCCGACTTGGTTTATAGGTGCACGAGGGCTTAGGAGTGCCTCAACTGGACCTCTTGATATCCAGTCCTAGGGCTTATGACGGGCCTAGAATGCGATTGAAAGTACGAGGACTTAGAAGTGCCTCAACTAGACCTCTTGATATCTAGCTATAGGACTTATGACGAGCCTATAATACCAACAACCCGATTTGATTTAAGGTGCACGAGGCTTAGGAGTGCCTCAACTGGACCTCTTGATATCCAGTCCTAGGGCTTATGACGGGCCTAGAATGCGATTGAAAGTACGAGGACTTAGAAGTGCCTCAACTAGACCTCTTGATATCTAGCTATAGGACTTATGACGAGCCATAATACCAACAACCCGATTTGATTTAAGGTGCACGAGGGCTTAGGAGTGCCTCAACTGGACCTCTTGATATCCAGTCCTAGGGCTTATGACGGGCCTAGAATGCGATTGAAAGTACGAGGACTTAGAAGTGCCTCAACTAGACCTCTTGATATCTAGCTATAGGACTTATGACGAGCCTATAATACCAACAACCCGATTTGATTTAAGGTGCACGAGGGCTTAGGAGTGCCTCAACTGGACCTCTTGATATCCAGTCCTAGGGCTTATGACGGGCCTAGAATGCGATTGAAAGTACGAGGACTTAGAAGTGCCTCAACTAGACCTCTTGATATCTAGCTATAGGACTTATGACGAGCCTATAATACCAACAACCTGATTTGATTTAAGGTGCACGAGGGCTTAGGAGTGCCTCAACTGGACCTCTTGATATCCAGTCCTAGGGCTTATGACGGGCCTAGAATGCGATTGAAAGTACGAGGACTTAGAAGTGCCTCAACTAGACCTCTTGATATCTAGCTATAGGACTTATGACGAGCCTATAATACCAACAACCCGATTTGATTTAAGGTGCACGAGGGCTTAGGAGTGCCTCAACTGGACCTCTTGATATCCAGTCCTAGGCTTATGACGGGCCTAGAATGCGATTGAAAGTACGAGGACTTAGAAGTGCCTCAACTAGACCTCTTGATATCTAGCTATAGGACTTATGACGAGCCTATAATACCAACACCCGATTTGATTTAAGGTGCACGAGGGCTTAGGAGTGCCTCAACTGGACCTCTTGATATCCAGTCCTAGGGCTTATGACGGGCCTAGAATGCGATTGAAAGTACGAGGACTTAGAAGTGCCTCAACTAGACCTCTTGATATCTAGCTATAGGACTTATGACGAGCCTATAATACCAACAACCCGATTTGATTTAAGGTGCACGAGGGCTTAGGAGTGCCTCAACTGGACCTCTTGATATCCAGTCCTAGGGCTTATGACGGGCCTAGAATGCGATTGAAAGTACGAGGACTTAGAAGTGCCTCAACTAGACCTCTTGATATCTAGCTATAGGACTTATGACGAGCCTATAATACCAACAACCCGATTGATTTAAGGTGCACGAGGGCTTAGGAGTGCCTCAACTGGACCTCTTGATATCCAGTCCTAGGGCTTATGACGGGCCTAGAATGCGATTGAAAGTACGAGGACTTAGAAGTGCCTCAACTAGACCTCTTGATATCTAGCTATAGGACTTATGACGAGCCTATAATACTTTGATGGAGTTGTACGAAACTCGCTGCTTTGAGTGGTTGACTCGGGATTGACTTTGATTGTAGATTGATTTGGGATTGGATGCTTTTCAGCTGCTCCTGTGAGGGATGCGATAGACTTGCCCTGGGCTCTGCCAACGTGGGATTCATGTTTCGAATTTGCTTTGACAGTCTCGCCCGAAGTGCACTGTGGTTTCGGGATCCAGTAGAACTCTTGGCTCCAGAGTTCGAGATGGCTCCGATTTGATATGTGGTTCCCTTGTGAGCAACGACTCTGGGATGGTTGATGGGTTTGGTTCGATATGATCTGAGGGCTCCGGTATGATCGGATGGCTCCAGTTTGATCTGTGGCTCCCTTGTGAGCAACGACTCTGGGATGGTTGATGGGTTTGGCTTCATGATCTAGGGCTCCGGTATGATCGGATGGCTCCAGTTTGATCCGTGGCTCCCTTGTGAGCAACGACTCTGGGATGGTTGATGGGTTTGGCTTTATTTATGGCCCCTGAGATGGCTCCGGTGTAGCCCCAAGATGGTCCTCTCGGCTGAGGAGGGTTTCTTCATTGAGTGGTGGTAATGGCCCTGTGGTTCGAGGGGAGGAGGGGTTTTTATTTGGGACGGGGTCGCACCCTGAGAGGGTTGCCTACGTACTCAACTCCCTGTTGAGATCAGACCTTACGTAGTTCATGTTTTTGGCGAGTGAGGAGTTCGGTGGTGAGAGGATGTCTTGCGGGGCATTTCTTTGAGTGGCGCCCGAAGGCTTTTGATCCTTTGTTTTGATGGCGCTTTCCGAGAATGGTGTTGTGCCGGTTGGTGAAGGAGACAGGCTCTGCGTTGTGGCTTCCTTCTAAAGAGCATACTCATCTTCTCTTTCCGTGGTGTAGGATATTATGTCCGAACCGATGGATGCAAATCTATTCTACATGCATTTTTTGGATTGATATGATTGAATGCAACGAGGATGTCGTGTCAAGGTGAGCTCAGCCAAGAATTCTAGTTAAGTCAGATTAGTCATTTCTGAGCCACTTCTTTCTTGAAAAATCTACCCAAAGAGGTCTCTCGGGATCTCTTATACCTTTCCGTTTCCTTTCTAAGGTCAGTTAGGCTTTCTTTAATCGGGGTGATGAACACTCGTTTTTTCTCTACCTTCCTGATTTCTTTGACGCTCGTTTGTGCACGATTGTATTGACAAGATCGGACGCGTCGTAGCCGTTCATGTTTCGAATTTGGTACTTTTCGAATCAAGCAAATACCATCTCTAAGTCGGAGGTCTTTCGATGGGTTATAACGGGGCTGCAGGGTATGTCACATGGGACTGGAGGATTTGTTTGAGGATTGTGGAGCTTTGGTGCAACGGAGGATATGCTTCACCTTCGCCATGGATGGAGTGATTTTGGACTCTTTCGCATTTGTGCGGATTATTATGTGTTCATTTTTATTTGCTACTTTCTTTGAGTAGTCTATTTGCATTTCTTCGTGTTGACGTTTCTGGTCTCATCTATTTATCAAGTGTGGCATTGAGTGGTGTGAGACTTTCATTTCCTCTTTGCTATTTTGAGCGTTTTGTGCTCCGCTTCTCTCGTTTTTATCCTCTTTGGGTATCTCTTTCAAGCTTTCTCCATGCTTTAAATGGTGGGGAAGAACCATGGCTCCAGCTCTTTTATCCTCTTTTGCAGGGGTGAATGGTTGTGTGATGTGGGGTGGTATATCGTGGAGCTGTTTTCGAAAAGATTCTCAATGAAAGGCTCAGCGGGGTTCACTAAGGGATCGTTTTCAGGGTCAATAAGGCTTTTGGCCTTGTGGAGGTTTTCTTCGATCCTAGGTGCCTCGTCATCCCTATTGACAGATAATTGTTTCCTCTACTATTCCCAAATTTTGACATGAATGGTAACGCGCTTTTCCTCTCATCAATATTTGGTTTCGTAAAGGGAGATCCTCACATGGTGCTTTGAAATTTAAATGCTCAGCGCTCTGGGTTTTGCACGCTCTGTGTTTCTCTCGCGCTCAACTCTCACACGGGAGGTTAGAGATCCTTTCAAGACCTCTTCGGGGAAAATGATACAAGAGTTCGGCGGCCTTTGATGACTTATGACTTTCCTAAATTAAAGATCGAGATGCACCTCGACACTAGGGATATGCAAATGCAAATGCAATAAGCTAAACCTAATGCAGATGATAATGATAACTTTTGTGTGGATGCATTTTTTTTATGGATGCATTTTTGTGGATGCATTTTTGGATTTTTGAATGAATGCGTGTGTTTTTTTTTTTTGGATTTTTATGACGGTTCAGACATAATATCGTTTCAACCGGTCGAGATTGACAGGCTTTGAAATTCTTCCCCATCTAAATCTGTCAGTAATACAGCACCATGAGGGGTTATTTCTTTGACCAGATAAGGGCCCACCCAGTTCGGTCTGAACTTCCCTCGTGGGTCTGGTAAATCTTTTCTCTCAGCTCTTTCAGGACGAGATCACCCACTTGGATGTTTCGTTCTTGACCCTTTTGTTGAACGCTCTAGCCATTCTCTTTGTAACCCTGGATGTGATATAATGCCTGTAGGCGCTTTTCATCAAGAAGAGCAAGACTGTCATAGCGTTGTTGCAACCAGTCACTTTCAGCAATTTTCAGTTCGTTAGTGACCCGAAGAGTGGAATTTCAAGCTCGATTGGCAAAACACATTCTGACCCATACACCAAGGAATACGGGGTGGCTCCAGTTGCAGTTCTGACAGTAGTTCGGTAACCCCAGAGAGCATAGTGTAGCTTTTCCGGCCAATCTCTGTACGTTTCAACCATTTTTGCAGTGCACTTTTTACGGCTTTGTTGGCGGCTTCGACCGCTCCGTTAGTCTGAGGTCTGTATGGGATGATCTGTGGTAACGGATGTTGTATTTTTCCATGACCCGGATAGTGTCTCCGTCGAATTGGGGACCGTTGTCTGATACGAACTCTGATGGAACCCCGTATCGGCATATGATCTCGCTCGATGAACTGGGCAACTTGCTTTGATCCGATGTTTGCGAACGACCGTGCCTCTACCCATTTGCTGAAATAATCTATCGCTACAAGGATGTAGCGGTGTCCATTTGAAGCTTTGGGGTGGATTTCTCCAATGATGTCGATTCCCCATATAGAGAACGGCCAAGGAGCCGCCATGGCTGTTAGGGGTAGAGGAGGCAGGTGTTGCAAGTTAGCATGGGTCTGACACTTGGCGCACTTCTTCACGAATTCGTGACAATCGGCTTCCATTGTTGTCCAGTAGTACCCTAGTCTGAGGATTTTCCGGGATAGGGAATGTCCTCCAGCATGGGTCCCACATACTCCCTCGTGGACGTCCTCGACGATCTTATCAGCCTCTTTTCGGGTCACACACAAGTGTTGGACTCCATTCGGCATTCTCTTGTAGACCCTGGTTCCGCAGACCACATACTGATTTGACATTCTTCTTAGCGCGATGCGGTCCTGCTTAGTGGCTTCTGGCGGATACTCTCCTCTTCTAAGGAAATTCTCGATGTCCACAAACCACTCATCCTCGACTTCCCCCTCGTCTCATGGCTCCAATCTCAAACGAGGGTGTATTAGTCATGGTTATCCACAAGGGGAAGTATAGTGAACCGGTTGGCTTGGACCACTGAAGCCAAGGAGGCTAAAGAGTCAGCAAAGATGTTCTGGCTCCGGTTCACGTGCTTGAAAGTCACATTTCGAAAGCAGTGATCAAGTATGAAAGGTAGTCATGGTAGGGGATCAATCGTTCTTCTCATCTCCCAAGTCTGATTGACTTGCGAAATAACGAGATTAGAATCGCCAAAACCTCTAACTCCTCCACTTGCAATTCTAATGCCATTTCAAGTCCCAGGATGCAGGCTTCGTATTCCGCCATGTTGTTAGTGACCGGATAATTGATTTTTACTGCAGCTGGAAGTAGATCCCCTCAGGGGATCAACAAGATCCCTGCCCCTTTACCCTTATGGTTGACGGCACCATCAAAGTATAACCTCCAGCAGTTTTCCGTAATGTCATGATTTGTCGTCCGGGAAATCGTCATTGAAGAACTCGGACGCTACAAGGGCATTCTGCTATGTTCGGCTATGGCACTCCCTTTGATTGACTTTGAATTTTGAAAGTGATATCGAATTCAGACAACAATAGGGACCATCTGGATAAGCGACCGTCTAGAATTGGCTTTTCCAGAAGGTACTTTATAGGGTTCATGCGTGCAATCAGATGAACCTCTTGGCCTAACAAGTAGTGCCTTAGCTTCTTCGTAGCCCAGACCAAAGCAGCACAAAATTTGTGGATGTCAGAGTATCGTGTTTCTGCATCGACCCATTTCTTGCTGATATGGTAGATTGACTTTTCACGCGGTGGGGATCCTTGTTCCTGGGCCAGCATGGCGCCCATGACGTTTCCGGCAGTGAGGTAAAGATCATTGGCTTGCCCTCCTGGGGCGGTACCAAGACGGGCGGGTTCTGCAAATAGGTTTTGATCTTCTCAAAGGCTTCCTGACACTGTTCATTCCAGACTTAGATGCGTCTTTCTTCAACAGACGGAAGATAGGCTCACAGTCTCGTTAGCTGCATGATGAACTTCTGATGTACTGAATTCTGCCTAAAAACCTCTGATTTCTTTTTCGGTCTTTGGAGGAGGCATTTCTTGAATGGCCTTTATTTTATCCGGGTCTACCTCGATTCCTCGAGTAGTGATCATGAAGCCCAAAAGCTTTCCTCCGGTCACTCCGAATGTACATTTCTCGGGTTTAGCTTCATCTGGTACTTCCGCATCCGATCAAAGAACTTTCTCAGATTTATCAAGTGGTCCTCCCGTTGGGCAGCTTTGACAATCATGTCATCTACGTATACCTCCACTTCCTTGTGAATCATATCATGCAATAAGGTAGTGGCGGCCCTTTGATACGTGGCTCCAGCATTTTTCAAGCCAAAGGGCATGTTCACGTAACAAAAGGTTCCCCACTGTGTAATAAAAGACGTCTTTTCCTGATCTTCTACAGCCATTCGAATCTGATTGTAACCTGAAAACCCATCCATGAATGACAGTAGTGCATGTTGGGCAGTATTATCGACAAGGATATCAATGTGGGGTAAGGGAAAGCTGTCTTTGGGGCTGCCTCGTTCAAGTCCCGAAAGTCAATGCATACTCGCACCTTTCCATTTTTCTTTGGGACGGCTACGATATTGGCTAGCCAATCGGGGTAATTGACGACCCGAATGAAGCCAACACGTAACAACTTCTCCTTCCTCTTTCACTTTCAATTGGTGCTCGGGTTTCATTCTTCTCAAACGCTGTTTCTTAGGTTTGGCATTTGGGTACAACGGTATTCTGTGTTGGACAATGTCGGGGTCAATCCCTGGCATGTCTGCGTAGCTCCAAGCAAAAACATCGACATATTCAATTAGCAGGGAAGTCAAGTCACGTTTTTCCGTTTCACTCAGACCCAAACCAATTGTAAGTTTGGGGTTATCAGGTGTTCCGATGTTTATTGCTACAGTGTCCTCTACAATCTGAGTGTGGGTGGAATATTGTTCTGTGGGAGGCATATTCTCCTCGTCATATTCTTCTTCTTCTGCCTCATAGTTTTGCATTGAATCAAGTGACAAAAGAGATGAATTTTCTGAATAAACTGAACTTTCATTAATATTCGAAGAGCTGGGTAACTCAGTGATTGTTAGAAAATTGCCACCATTTTTACAGCGGAAAATAAATGGTGGCTCCCCCACTCTTTCTTCTTCGTCAAAGTTAAGACAGATACCACTCTCATCGTCAGCGTTACAAGAACTACCGCTATCACTACTGCTACTACTATCACTATCTACTAGACTGATTGAGTATGGCTCCTGGAAAATCAGCTCCTCTCTCTTATGATAGACGACAAGACACGCTCCATGGCCATCTACCGAGGGTGCGGGGTCCTTGATGACTGGTTTGGTCGTGACACTGCTCTCCGCTGCATCCTCGGGCATTCCTTGGTCGCATCCCTTGTCGTCATGGTCTTCAAGGCATGAGTAGAGGGGAAGTGAAGTGGTCCACCAGCTCTCCCACTCCATTGTCTCCTGACTTCCCTGAGCTTGAACTGCTTTCTGCTTATCACAACTCACAGATACACATGGTTCAAGGTTAACTGGTAAGAAAAAATCTATGGGGATTCTTACATGTGAATCTGTCAACATCGTACCTGGCATTTCTGTGAATCCTAACCGGCTCCTCGGCCTCCAGCATATGGTGCTAACGGCTCTACCATGCCCTGTAGCTCCTTTCCTAATCCATTCCCCTGTTTGTAGCCCATCCGAGACATCATGTGCTGTGATGCGGGGCTATAGACACTAGGGTCGAAGTAGAGAGGAGTGATGAAAGAAGTTTGACTTACCTGCTGCGCCGGTTTCGTCACTGTGAACCCTCCAAGGGTTAGCTCCTTGACCTGGCGCTTTGATCTCGAACAGTTGGGATTCATTCCTTGCCTCTCCTAGCACCTCCACGATCCGTCCTTCATGCTTAAACTTGAGCTTTTGGTGGACTACTGAGGGCACACCCTTGATTTGGTCAATGAAATTCCGGCCCAGCAATAAGTTGAAGGTGGAAGAAATATCAATGACCATCACTTCGATAGAGAAGGAGCGTCCTCGATTAGGATTGGCAGGGTGATCATCCCCAACTTTCCTGTGGCTGTTATCGTATGCGCTTAAAGTCATCTCCACAGGTTTGAGATCGTTATACCCCATGTGCCGAGCAACACGCAGCGGGCAGACATTTACTTCAGCACCGTCATCGATGAGTGTCTTGGGGACATTGAAACCCCCGGCTTTTACAGATATGTAAAGGGCTCGTCCAGACTGGCGGGAGATTTCCTCATCCGTGAAGGTGATTGCCATAGCAGGGGTCTGGGTCAAGTGGGCTACAATGGTGTCTACACTGACCGTTTGTTTCTTATCCATTTTAAGATGTCGGGCCACTGCATTCTTGTGTTCCTCTGACATGGTCAACAGGGACCAGATTGTGATTGGGATGCTCGTGCTCTTCAACTTCTTGAGCAATTCTTCTTCTCCAGCCAATTTACTTTCCGATTCACTCAAAGTGAGATCATGCACTTTCTGGGGTAATGACGCGGCCTCTTCAGCAAGCTCGACCGGCTTGTAGTGTTTTCCTGAACGGGTAAGATGGTGAGTTGACTTAGATCTTCATCTTTGATCAGAAGAGGTGCCCTGATCGGGGTTACCGCAGGCGGACCATCATCTTCTTTGGTGATCAGGATGACACTGCACTCCGAAATTCTCCTTCCGCCTCTCGGCAACCTTCTGTCGGCACCAAGCTTCTACCACCTCCAATGCTTTCATAGTATTGTAGAGCTCTCGTGCCTCAAAATTCAGTCCCACGAGTAACTCAAGGTTCTTTTCCATTTGCCATCCCACTATCAGCAGGGTGATGATGGACACCCTTCCTTGTCCTACTAGACGCTCGACTGTAGCACGTATCTCATGCGTCATTGCTAGATATTCATGCATTTGCGGTTGAATATCATGCTGGATTTCTGGACGATGAACTCGGAAGGCGTCTAGCTCCGGAGATAGCAAGATTGGAGGGGGTGTGCTCTGGTTGCCCGGCTCAGAGGAATTCCAATGGCATGGATCCTTATGATTCTGCTAACATCCGATTCTTCTTCTCCTTCTCCTATCAGGCTCATCATATTCACATGCCTGGGGATAGAGTTGCTTTGAGTGTTCGGATTAGTTTTCGGGAATTCCACCCCCCTGCATCGATCAGGTCCTGGATGGCATGCCGCAAGGCCCGGCAATTTTCAGTACCATGTCCCTTGATCATGTGGTATTCACAGAAACTGGCAAGGTTGGTTCCCATCTGGGTAACTCCTGGTTTGGGTTTCGGGTGTCCCAGCAAAAACCCACTTTTCTTCAGCTTTTCATAGGCTTTGTCCATTGGCATTCCTAAGCTGGTGTAATTCCTTCTGGGTTGAGTCTGGTAGCTGCTTGGCGGTGGAGTTGCAGAGTAGTTTGAAGTTGACCCACTAACTTGGGCTTGGAATACTGGTGGCTGGGATTGATTAGTTGATGGGGTAGGGACAGATTTTCCAATTGTGTCTGCCTTGGACTGCCTATTCTGATAATTCATCCCTCTAGGGTTTGACCCTTGAAAATTCAAACCCTTCAGACGTCCAGCTAGGAACAGTTCTTCTGCAGCGGTGGCAGCAGCTTTCAAGTGTCGGAAATCACAAATTCCGAGGGATTTAAGATGGTCTGAATAAGGGTTTTCCAAGCAATCGATAATGATTCTTATTTGCTCATCTTCGTTGGGCCGGTCTAGCATCTGCCCCGCCTTCTCTCTCCATCTGGTGATGAACTCCATCACCGTCTCGTGATTTCTTGGTCTCATTGTCTCTAGGTCTCTCCTGGTGACCCCTAGGTGAGTGTTATAACTGTACTGCTCCACGAAATCCCGGTAGACCTCTTCCAACTTTTTCCCTGAGAAATCCATTCTTGATACCCAAGTTTGGGCTGACCCCTCAAGATAACTGGGGAAACAGATTATCTTCATCTCATCATCTAGCCCGTACATAGTCATGACCCGATCAAACTGGGCGAGATGGTGTCGGGGTCCCCTTTCCCTGAGTACTTAGAGATTTCCGGCAGTTTTAGATTTTCGGGCAATTTGGAGTTTGGTCTTAGTTGAACTGACGAAAACCCAACATCTTCGCCCTTTCCCCGAGCTGCATCTCTGCCAATAGCTCTTCTTTCAGGGATTTCTTCATTTGGTTGAGGTCAAGTGGAAGATGCTCAGCAGGCGGGGCTTGGTAACCATGAATCAATGGTTAGATGGTTGGGGTAACAGTTGTGTCTGGGGAATGCTTCCTCAAAACGGACAGCATGTCCGGGAGTGGTGTACTGGTATTGGTTGAGTTGGATGGGGTCAGGGTGTGGTGAGTTGGGATGAATGAACTCAGGCTGTTTGGTCTGGTATAGATGGGCTGTTTGGACTGTGGCTCCGGTAGGTGGGAACGGTGGTAGTCTAGGAAAAGTGGTTGGTACTGTAGGGACCGTGGTCATGATTGGAGGTGGCAGGGCTCCTGAGAGTAGGTCAGCCGTTTGAAAAGTTGTGGTGACTGGGTGGATGATGGTGCGTTCTTTCCCTGTGGTCGGTTGTGGTATGTTGGTGTTGAACATAGGGTTTTGATTGCTCCAGACTCGGTTGGGGTGTGGGGAGGAGTCCTCAATATAATCCTCATCGGGGTCAGTAAGGTATGGATCCTTTCCCTTAGCTGACCTCTCCTGGCGCAATTGCTCCTCCAGCCTTTCAAAGTTTGCTTCAGCATGTTCTCATTTCTTGTTGACTGTTCTAGCATACGGTAGAGAATGCTTGGATCAGGAAGACGTGAGTTACCGCCACTGGCTCCTACAACTGCACTTGCTTCAACAGCCGGGATGGCTGGGACACCTTCCGAGGCAGTTGGATTAATCAGATTTGGATCCATAGTTCCGATGAAGTTTCGGTTGCGGTGTCACTAGCCAGCCTACCTCGGGAATCTCTTTTCCACAATCGAGTAATGTTGGAAGACTTGTTTAGGATCGGACTGCAAAATCTTCACAATCTGCTGTCGACGGTACTGTATTGTGAAATGGTATGGAGATCATTAGTAAGAATGCACATTTCAAAAAAAGGTTGGAACAAGGAAAAAAAGGGGGAGGAGGTCGTCCCCATGATTTATATAAAATGTTTCGCAAAAGTATATCATTTGACGTGAAGAAAAGGCGCACGAGCCTAGTTCTCATTTCCAAAATAAAAGCCATATTTCATTACTTGACCACGATTGCATGTGTCGGGGAAAAAAGGGGTTACATTTAGAACCATAGGGGGAAAATGTCATGTCAGTTAATAGTCATTACATAGCCAAAATCCATATAATAGGGGAGTGGGGAGTTACATCCGAGTTCAAAAGAAAGGGGGAATTACACCCAGATAGCTTAATCAGTAATTACATAGCCGAGACATCCGAATTCAAAAGGGATTACATCTAGATAGTAAACGGGGATGGGGAGTTACATTCGGATTCCATAAAAGGGGTAACATCTACTAATACTAAATAGCGATTAAGGGGCAGATCAGCCGATGATCTTCTTTCTCTTCAACTCTTCACGCTCCTTCTTCCTTAACTGATTCTTCGTCAGTGCCGGCTGCAAGTTTATAGCAATTGAGAGGGTGGGGTCTTGATTAGTCACCAGTCGATCAAGGGAGTACGGGTACTTCTCTGTACGATCCACTCGTTTCTCCAACCAATCCTTATAAGAGTCACTCAAACTGAAGTCTGTGCTCCTCTCGTTAAAGATGGCCCATTTGACTCCTGTGTCATAGGCTCGGGTTATATGATTAATCGTTGCGTCTGTAAAACGGAGATCCTTGAACTTTGACATTCTGCTCCCGGGATATCCTGCTCCCGCCCAACTGTCGCATCACCCTGAGTGGGTAAATAGTGATGAAGCGGTCTAGACCGATCAAGACCAAGCCGTTATGTTCTGCTGATCTGACAGTGCCTCCTTGAACATCCCAATCATTAAGCACCCAAAGAATGTGAGAATGGTAGCGAATATCCCTAAAGAAAGCCCTCCATCCTCTTTCGGTTCTCAACTTCTTCTAGTGTCAGAAAGGTTCCCATGTTCACCGTCTCGAAGTTTGATACGACGGGCATCTTAAATGGTCGAAAAGCCAAATCTGTAGTAGCAATGCACTTCCTTTAAGAATGTCTCACGGACACTGTTTCCTTCCAGCAATCTAATCCCCTGACTATCTCAGCTACCCATAGGTCCCGATGCTGAGTCCATCTTCGTAGGCTTTCAAAAATAAATCTTGGGGTTCATTCTCAGACCGCTCTGCCTGAAGAGATGTAACCCCATGATACAAAGATCTAACACACGTCTTTGGGTCCTTAGTGACGGTATGCTTTGCAGAAGCGATCAAGGAGGTCTTTTAAGTTCAGGCTCATGCCTCCAAAACTTTGTACTTCAGCAATGTCTACCCCAGAAACTTTGCTGCAAAAGCTGGCGTTTCTGTCCGGTCAACTGGTACACGGGGCATTTTTTGGTGAGGTTTGATTTTCAAAAAGGCATCTGCTTCAGAGCGGTAACATAGTCAACTCCTCATGGCGAACCGGTAGAGGTGGTCTTCTGAATCCCAATGGGTGACCGATTCGTATAGTGCCTCGTAATCGATGCTTTGCCTGATGCCTAAGTGAGCCAGGCTTAGGAAGAGGGGTTTCTCCAATGTCCTTCATTCCTGCACATCGGCTCTTCAGATCGATGGCAACTCTACTTCCTGAGCACGCTCTTGCTGATAAAGGGTGATGCGGGCTTGCTCTCTAGCCGGCTTCCTTCCTTTGTTGCTCTAGGGCGTCTCTTTGTCTCTTCTTCTCCCCTGGAACTGGTACTAGGCGGTTCATCATGATTAATCCCTGCAAAACCGAGGTAGAGGAAAAGAAAAACAAGGGGAAAGAAAGTGGAGTAAGATTGGGGAAGCGCAATTAAGTAATGTGAACATGGCTGATATTTTGGAAATGAAACGAAGAGAGGAATTTTTTGGGAAAACAGTAAGGGTTTTAAAACATTTTTCTTTGAGAAAACCTTTAAAAAAAAAAAAAAAAAAAAAGCATTTTTGAAAGAATGGTTCTGAAGAATGATGACAAGGTATTTTGCAAGCGTCGTTGAAAAGGAGATTCCGAACGGTTTTAAAAGCAAGGTTTTTGATTAAAAAGGGGGTGAGCACATGTGCAGATCGTAACATAAATCGCGGCTATGTTTGATGTGGAGCTGTAAGTATTAGTGTTGGGATAATCACTTTCCAGGTCAATTATGATTCTGTTCCACCGGGGGAACCATCGTTCCTTCACTGTCATCTCTCGGGGTTTTTCTCTGTTATACCCCTTGCGAGGCACGTCATAAAGAAAGTCCGGAGTGCTTAAGTTCGAAAGGTCAGGATACCCGAGTGGTAAAGAAACATACGCCACGGCCAGTGATGATCCGACAACACCCCACTTTTCGGGAAACTCGGGGAAGTACTGCATGGGAACGGGTCTCTCGTCATCTGCACGGTCAGGTGTGTCTAAAGCCCAAATTATTCACTGACTACGTTATGCCATGTATGGGTATCCGGTAAATACGGGATCCTCTATGGACGTGTAGCGTGACATTGGGCTTTAGAGACACCCGTGGTGCAAAGGAACAATGGAGAACTGAGCCCATGCAATCTTCAAGGTAAGGCAAAAGGGTGGTCAGACAGGCGGCATACAAGGGGGTGACTACCCATAAACCCGTCTTAGACACCGGATAAGGCAGCTGGACACTGAAGGCTCATGGCTCACTATATGCTGGTTTCGACACGGGTAATGGAGGATATTTTTTTGGATCATGAGCAACAAAGCGTTAGTCGGAGACCATACCGCCTCGTTGGTTTGTTCACTGAGAGAGTGACCCAGCTCATGGGGAATCAACCGTGGACCGGTTGGGGATCCCGTGACATCGTGGATAAAGCGGGTGACACAGAGGAATGCATGTCCTAAGCTACCCACCCAATGCACCCCACAATCATATAATGTAAATAAAGCAGAAGTTAGCACCAACCTAATTACTAAGGGTTTTGTCTTGAGATTAGTGATTCCAAATTGGTTATTTATTAACCTAAAGGGAAGTTAGCTTCATTCATACCTAAGTGTCTCTTTCTAATCGTGAGCTAATTGTTAACCCAATTGTTGCAATGTTTGTTGAGGATCTAATATGTCCTATCTGTCCTCATCAGATACACACTCTAAGTGTGGAATAGAATAATCCTAGAGGCTTTAAAAAGAATCTCTTGAAGGTTTTGAAAGAAGTGGGGAAATCCCGACAATTTTGAATGGAGTTCAGTCTTCCTTGAGTTTGAGAAAAACTTACTCAAGTTTTCCCCAGCAGAGTCGCCATTCTGTGGAGGGTGATTTTTCGGTATGAGGGGGTCTATCTAAATACGAACTAGCTGAGAAGCCTAGATCCTAGAAATTGCCATTCTGTAGAGGGTGAAAACCCGTTATTCATGGCATCCCTCAAATACCTACTAAATCGTCCGTCTTTCCCAGAAAGCATAAAGGGGAGTGTTCGTGAACACTACACCCGCTCTCGATGGGCTCCACGCGGACTTATGCCCAAAGGGCGGATATGACTAGAGTCGCCACCTAGTTTGACCTAAGATACTAGGAAGGAAGGGAAGGAGGGTTCTAAAAACCGTTGGTTGACTCTGATGATGCGTTGCCTATGGATGGGACTTATCTGATCCTACTAGAGATTCTGTGTGGGTTCGCACTGGGTTACACCCCTTGGAAGCGGCAATGACCACAACCTTGGATTGGTGCCCGAGGAAACCTCGGTCTCCAATTGCCGGGATTACCTTCTTTCAAAACCTTTTTAGAGAGATTCATTTAAAAGCCAAAGATAGGATTAGGAGAGGAGTGAGAAAAGGATGATTTTGAAGAGTTAAAGAATAGGCTGGTCTTGGAGTTGGTCTGGTTGGAGTGCTTTTGAGAGGTTTTAATTGCTCGGGGAGATTTGAGGTCGTTTTGGGAAGTTGAATGTGTTGAGGTGCAATTCGGGTTTTAAGGATGGTCGGGGTGGAAGAGGATATTTGGTTTGCAAGTATTCGGGTTCTGGAGACGCTTCAGGTTTCTGGAAGTCTTCAAGAATTGACTTAGAGTTGGTTAAAAGGAGGATTGAGATGTTAGATTGGGGTATTCAGAATTGTCTCTCTCAAAGTCTTTAAAACTGAAAAATCATTTTTTGTTGTAAAAGGACGGATAATCCCGAGGGATTACCCTATGTACCCCCTCGAACACGACACTTAACTAATAATAAGTGTCGAGGCTCGAAAGATGGGGCAATGAATTTATGTCGAAAAATAGGATTCAGAGAGAAACATCATGAATGAGATGTTCTCGGTCGAACCCTAATAACGTCTCTAACTCCCGGGTTTTAAAACATTAAAAACCGAAAATATTGAAATCGAGCGGAAGGGAGTTAGACGATTCTAAAATCCCGGCTGCAACTAGGAAGGTCGTTACTTCCCTAGCACCCCGCCTTGTAAAAATCTAGGCTGCAATTAGGGGAGGTTTGTCACCCTAATGCCCCGCCTAAAGAGATCCAGACTGCGACAAGGGAGATTACGACCCCAGTGCCCCGCCTCGGATTTTATTTTAGAAGAGAGACAAGTGATGTCTAACTAGGAAGAAAACGCTCTTTGAAGGTGTTAGACATCCCCTGTTCCCCAAAAACGGCGCTTAGTTTGAGTTTAAAAACTGAGTTTGAAACTTTTGATGTTGTTCGGAATCTCGACGAAGAAACGCTAATTTTGAGAAAGGTTTTTAGGAGAAAACTTTCTGTATATGTGAGAAAAACTTTCTGCAAAAGAGAAGAGTTTTCTGTGATGTGAGAAGAGTTTTTCCTTTAAAATTCTACAAAATGGTTTCATTGAAAAACTTGAGGAAATTTGAATAAAGCGATGGTTTGAAATTTTTTTTTGGTTTTTGGGATTTTGAAAGGGATTTGCAAGTTGAAAGTGAATTGAAAGAGGGATCGGGCTTGAAAAATATGTTGGAATTGGTTTGATTTGGTATTAGAAGATGAGTCGGGTCAACATTCAGGTTTGTTCAAAGATTGGGTCACGGTTTTTGGCCAAGGTCAACACTTTTGGTCAAGGTCAATGCTTTTGATCGAAGTCAAAATTTTGGTCAAGATTTGACATTTGTGGACTTGGTTTGACTTGTGTGGGCTTGGACCGAATTTGGGCCAAGGCTTGGGCTGATTTTTGTGAGCTCAAGCTTGGGTTGTGGATTTGAATTGATCTTTTGGTTTTGGGTTGGGTCGAGTATGGAATTTGGATCGGGCTGATGAATTGGGCCGGATGGGTACTTGGGCCGAGTGTGGGTTTTGGGCTGGATGGGTACTTGGGCCGAGTGTGGGTTTTGGGCCGAGATAGATTTGGGTCGAGCTTAGGTTGTTGGGCCGAGCTGGGTTAGGGCCGAGTTTAGGTTGTTGGGCCAAGCTGGTCCTGGGCCATGGGCTTGGACAATGGGCCGGGTGTGGTGGAATTGGGCCAAGAGTTTGGGCTCTGTTTGGTAGATTTGGGCCGAGGGTTTGGGCTTCGGGTTTTTTTTTGGACTTGGGCTTCGGGTTTTTTGGGTTTGGGCTTCAATTTTGGGCCGATTGTGGGCATCAGGCTGGGTTTGGAAGTGGGCCGAGCTCGGATCTGGGCCGGCTTGGATTTGGGTCACGGGTGTTGGGCCGAGTGGAGTGTTGGGCTGGGTTTAGACTTTGGGCCTCGGTTTTGGGACATTGGGCCTTGTGTTTGGGCATTGGCTTCGGGTTTGGGCCTAGATTGTCCTGGGCAGTTGTGTAGAATTGGGCCAGGTCAAATGGTGTGGTGTTGGGCTCTGAGTTGGATGATGTGGTATTGGGCTTTGGGCTTCGGTTTTTGGGCCTTGTTGGGCCTCGTTTTTGGATTGTAATGGCGGAATTTTTGGGTGAGACTTGTGAGTTGAGGGCTTGACCTTTGGGACCGCACTAAGAGGTGGAGATGGAGTTAATGGGCTCTTGAAAACATGGGCCGAATTGGCCCCTTGGGGTGGGCCAGCAACAAACGTTTTTTTTTTAGTTAAAACAGAAGGAAGGTTTGAAATTTGAAGAGTGATGAGAAAAACCGAGAGACAACCCTGATTTGGGCCTTGTCTTTTTTTTATTGAGGTGATGATCAGAAAGGAGGGCTTTGGATCAAAATGGAATAATAAGGTTTATTAACCAATTAATCTTGATTAGGGGTTTGTCGAGGGTAAAGGAGGATTCCACCCACATAAAACGAATGAGAGACCCGTTAGGCATGGGGTGGTATCACATCCTAAACCCTCCTAAATAGCCTTAAGGGCTTGTTTTTAAAGTTTTTATTCTTATAAACAAAAGGGTTGGTTTGAATATTTTCTGAAGTTATAGGAGGTTGTTGCCCCACGAAACGAATGAGAGACCCGTTAGGTGTGGGGCGACAACGCTTCCTAAACTTATTTGTTAGCTCAAAAGGCCCTAAAGGAAATAACTAGGGTTTAAGTACAGCCAACAGCAAGGAGCAAATTGGTATTTCAGGGGATGAACAGTAAGCATGAATGTATACAGCAGGCAACGATCACAACATCACAAGATACAAGCGCATGAGAAACAGGATTAGTTTAATTCCAGATAAGAAAGTAGGGCAAAACCCAGCCAAGAGCTTAGAAGAGAATCATGCCAAAACTTAAGCACTCAATCTGATTTTTCACTTCGGTTCACCGCTCATTGACACAGCTCATTGACGAAAAATCGAGGAAGTTTTTTATTCTTGAACTAGTATTAGACAATTCCTAGGTGAGCACATTGAAGAGATAAACAAAATAAGAAACACTCAAGACCTTCATCGCACTCTTAACATAAAACCAGCCACTTCTTTCTTCTTCTTTTTTACTGCACAACAGAAAAGGAGGGGTTTTAAGTCGGATTGCTACCCTACTGTTGAATTGGTTCCCTGTATCCCTGTAACAGCATGCTTTATCCAAACACTAACCTTCTAATATAATATCCACCGAAAGCTAGGCAGCATGGGTTTATCACGAGCAAAAAAAAAACTAAACCCCTAATAGTTTTCTGCTTTGAAATTGGTGAATGAATTCATCTTCCGAAATACTACTGAACTGAAGGTGTGACAGATTAATAATTATTCAACCGATTATCAGGCAAACAACAGGGGGGTGTTTCGACCCTAGATTCTTCCATGAATTCTCTTCCACTCTCCTAGAACTGTAAACCAAAATCTCAGGACCTAACTCTGGTGGCAAGTATTTCAAATAACAGATAAGTTACAGCAGAAGTCGTGAATCAGGACCCAAAAAAAGGAGTCAAGCAGATACTCATACACAGACAGCAGTTGGCCTTTACAGAATCAGTATTCCCAGAAGCCCAAACACATTCGAACTATTGGAACAACATCAGGAGACAGACAACAAATAGCAAGGGTTAGAACTCAATACCGAAACAGATGTGCAAGGTTTCCTGCAAATATTCCGAGACAAACCAGAGACTAAACCAAACATTAGTCCAACAGATAATCAGACTCAATAAACACCAAACCGCCACAACGCATTTACCGCGCTCTATATCGAACCAAGATACCATGAAAACAGACCACTGGAGATGGACCAGTCCACTCGACCTTTGAATCTGAGTATGGAGGCTGAAGAAAATGAATCGTGACTAGAAGGGGAACCATGACTGGATGACCAGTCTATACTGTCTGTATATACATTATACCAGTTTGCTCAACACTCGGAGAAACGGTAACAAATAGATTGACCGGAATGCAACTGGAGGAGGACCAGTTTTCTCGCAACTTCCGAATCAAGGAAACAACTACGGGATCGAGACTGAATGAACCAGTCTCGAGATGCTTCGGACACATTAAAAACAAACAACTCAAATACATATATATACAGGGGGCCGATGTTAAGCGCACCCCTAACCCGTTCGTGGACTGCAATGTCCATACCAGGCTACGCATGCTACCGAAAAATAGAAACGAGAATATATCGGGACATGCAGAGGACGGCTTTGCTTAAACAAACAAAATTCAAATCCCTTTCGAAGACCCTGAACCCATCATGGGTTTGGAATCAACTATATCGGATTAAGGCTTGAAAAAGAAAGAGATAAGAGGGGATACGAAGAGGAAAAGACCAACGTACTCCTGGATACGAAAAACATAGCCGAGAAAATCAGAGAGGGATGGAAATGGAGGTGGTTTCGTGTCGGAAAAAAGTTTTCTCGACTGAAACCTAACCCCTTGCCGTCATCGAGTTAAGCCCATGGGCAAAACTGAGTTTGAAATGTCGAGAACGCAAACGAAGATCGTTGATACTCGAGGGTTTTGAGAGTAAGGGAGAAGAAGCCAACTTACGCTGTCAAGGTGGAATGACTGGCTATCCGAATTCCGGTGGAATAGCGCCTTGTCGGAAGAAGGTTTTAAGAAGGGAGATGAGATTTCCGGCTAGAGAAAACGAGGAAGGGACGGTCGAGTTTGAGAGGGAGAAGGCCGAAGCAAATGCAGGATATTTCGATTCTTTCAAAACGAGAATGTTTGGGGATCTGTCTGCTCTCGATCGTGTGTACAGTAGGGTTTTTTAAGAATGTCTTTATAACTGAGAGATGCCACCAGATGGGCTTCTTTTTGGAGTAAGAAAGACGGGTCCGAAATGAGGGGAGACTGGGCCTGGTCCAAGCATGTGGCAAACAACAACAAAATAAAAGGGGAGGGATGCTCACGCCCCAGATTCGAACTCAGTATCACTGGCTTCCTCCCCGAATACCCTGACCAATCGAGCTACCGCTGCATTCGGTATACAGATGCGAGGAAATAAGACAAATGTTATGTTGCCGGCCGGGGCAAAACAAGGGAAACGTCCTCCTTTCTTGCTAAGTTTCAAAATCGTGAAATGTTTTTAAAACAAAAGCAACAAAAAAAAAAAACATACAAATGAAGCAGGCTAAAACGGATTACGATAAAAGGCTCGTGCTTCCTTTCCCATAGGAATGTGAGATTTAAATGTCGGGAAAGAAAATTCCTTTAGTTGAAAACGGGGACGACCGCCTTGTTTCTGAAAGCACGTTCATTTTTGAATTTTTGTTTTAAAATAAAACGGGTGAGAATTTTTGGTGTCTACAGTGGCGACACTCGTTTGCTTTATAGACTTCCATGATATGGCCGTACCTCCATGAGTAAATACATAACCTGTTTGTGACCTTGCATTGTGAGGATCAGATAGGTAGCCAGCATCGGCATAACCTACTAGACCAGACTTAGGTGTCTTTGGGAAGAACAACCCCTATCCATTGTACCTCGAAGATAACGGAGTAATGCTTAACACCATTCCAATGTCTTTTTGTAGGAGCAGAGCTATATCTTGCTAATAGATTTACAGAGAATGCTATATCAGGTCGAGTATAACTCGCCAAGTATGTCAATGCTCCAATAGCACTTAGATATGGGACATCAGGACCAAGTAACTCTTCGTCACTTTCACGAGGTCTAAATGGGTCCTTGTTTACATCTAGGGACCTAACAACCATTGGGGAGCTCAACGGATGAGCATGATCCATATAAAATCTTTTCAAACCTTTGTAATATATTGAGTCTGGTGTAGGAATACCCCACTTGGTGAATGCTCGAGTTGCAGTCCTAGGCAGAATTTTGTCTTACCAAGATCTTTCATTTCAAATTCTGACTTTAAACATTCAACAACTTGTTGAAGTTCTGCAGATGTTCCAATTATGTTGAGGTCATCAACATAGACTGCAATTATGACAATCCCAGATCCACTTTTCCTTATGAATATACAGGGACAAATCGAGTCATTCTTATAGCCTTTCTTAAGTAAGAAGTCGCTAAGGCGATTATACCACATACGGCCCGACTGCTTTAGTCCATAGAGGGATTTATTCAATTTGATAGACTTTTCTCTAGAGCTTGATTTAAATGCTTCGGGCAATTTAAATCCCTCTGGTAGCCTCATATAAATGTTGCTATCAAGCGATCCATATAGATAGGCTGTAACCACATCCATTAAACGAAACTCAAGATTTTCTTGGACTGCCAAACTAATCAAGTATCTAAAACTTGTGGCATCCATAACTGGGGAATGTTTCTTCATAGTCAATACCAGGTCTTTGACTAAAACTGTGCAACTAGACGAGCTTTGTATTTCACAATTTCATTTTGCTCGTTTCTTTTTCGCACAAACACCCATTTATAACCAACTGGTTTTATCTTACTGGGTGTATGGACCACTGGTCCAAAAACCTCACGTTTTTTAAGTGAGTTTAATTATGCTTCAATAGCATCTTTCCATTTTGGCCAATCATTTATTTGTCTGCATTCTTCAACAGACTTTGGTTCATGATCCTCTTCATTATTCATAACTTGTAGCGCTACATTATATGCAAAAATTTCATCGACGTCAATTTCATGTTGGTTCCATCGAATTCCAGTCATGACATAGTTGATCGAGATCTCTTCATTATCAATATTTGTTTCAGGTACCTGATTTCTCTGCATTTCTGCAACTGTCATGTCTACAGACTCTTCAAGAGTCTCACCCTTTTCACTTAGACCATCTTTAATGCATCCCTTTCGTTTTCGAGGGTTTTTATCTTTGGAACCGACTGGTCTACCACGTTTTATACGTATGTTAGACTCATTTGCAACCTGACCTCCATGGACATCAATTTTAGCGGGAGCATTTTTAGCTGGCACATACGACTGTGTCACCTGATTTAGGTCAGTAAATGCATCAGACAATTGGTTTGCCAGCTTTTGGAGATTATATATGTTGAACATCTTGTTCACATTGCTTAGTGCAAGGATCGTAATGTAGTAATGATGGTTCGTTCCATGTAATCTCCTTTACCAATTGCTTATTTTCTCCCCCTAATGATGGGAAATGTGACTCATCAAAATGACAATCAGCAAATCGAGCTGTAAACAAGTCCCCAGTTGTTGGCTCGAGATATCTAATAATTGAGGCAGATTCAAGCCCAACATATATTCCCATTCTTCTTTGAGGCCCCATTTTGGTTCTTTGCGGTGGAGGTATAGGACATATACCGCACAACCGAAAATCCTCAGGTGAGAGATATTGGGTTCTTGACCCGTAACCATTTGTAATGGTGACAACTTATTAAAGCTTGTTGGCCTGATGCGAATCAAGGTAGCTGCATGTAATATAGCATGTCCCCACGCAGATACTGGGAGTTTTGATCTCATTAGTAACGGTCTTGCAATTAACTGCAGACGTTTGATCAAAGATTCTGCCAAACCATTTTGGGTATGCACATGAGCTACTGGATGTTCAATGGTTATTCCAATGGACATGCAATAGTCATTGAAGGCCTTGGAGGTAAATTCACCAGCATTATCCATGCGTATGGATTTGATTTGATTATCAAGAAAATTTGCTCGCAAGCGAATCAATTGAGCCAATAATCTTGCAAATGCCATATTACGGGTTGATAATAAGCTAACATGTGACCGTCTGGTTGATGCATCTATCAAAACCAGAAATATCTAAATGGTCCACATGGTGGATGGATAGGTCCACATATATCACCCTGAATCCTTTCGAGAAAGCAATCGGCTTTATCTCGAGTTTAACTGGTGATGGCCTTATAATTAGTTTTCCTTGAGAACAAGCAATACACGGAAAACTATTTAGTTGAAGAAACTTTTTGTTTTTCAACATATGACCACATGAATTTTCCATAATTCTTCGCATCATGATGGAACCGGGATGGCCTAACCGGTCATGCCAAGTTTTGAAATCATCAAAATATTTCAGTTTTTCAACAACATGTATTTCTGTTGTATTATATACGCAGGGTACAACCCAGAGGAAATAGCAACTAGCTTTTCCAACATTTGTCTCTTTCCAGCTATCACTTTTGTGATGCCAATATATTCAATATTTCCATCATTCCCCGTCTCAATGTGATACCCATTCCGGCGTATATCAATGAAACTCAACAGGTTTCTTTGAGACGTGCTGGAAAATAATGCATTTTCAATGCATATTTTTGTTCCCTTAGGTAGAGTAATGGTTGCTTTTCCAGACCCTTCAACAATACTCGTACTACCTGATATGGTAGTAACCTTTGGCGCATAATTTAGTAAATAAGAAAAGTATTTCTTGCTCTTAAGAATTGTGTGCGTTGCAGCACTATCAATAAGACATACGTCTTCACCATCCATCAATGAAATTCTTCAATGGTAATTATTCTTAAAATCTGTTGCGAATGACAGTGACGGAAGAGAATTGGATTAGTTCAGAAAATTAGAGCGTGCTGATAACGTGTTGTAAATGAGAGAATGGAGAAAGAGTAGAAAAAGATAATCAGGTTTTCATTCACATTACAACTGAGTACAATGATCTCTATTTATAGAGAGTAAGGGATAACCCAAAAGGGTAATAAGGACATTCACTATATATATATATATATATATAATAACAAGCATGAAGTTTTTTCCTTCTTTTTTGTTTCCTTTTTGTGGGGGGCGTGAGGGACAGGCACAAGGTAAGTTTTATTATTTTTGACTGATAGAGTATGTAGAAGTATTATTATTTTTGACTGATTCTGTTATGCGCAAGTGAGAGTGAGGGGGAGGATAAGTTTTTTTTCTTTTTCTGTTCCATGTTACATAAGTGTGGGTGTAGGGAGAGGTTTTACTTTTTTTTTGTTTCAAATCAGAATAGGAAAGAAAATGTTTCAATACTTTTTTTTTGTGTGAGTGAAGATGAGGAGAGAGATGACAAGCTATGTTGTGTCCCTATTTCTCTGCGTGAATGGAGTGGCATGAGAAACAAAGTGCAGAGTTCACAAATTGTTTTTTTACCTGAATATGCAAGATATAGGGAGAGGAAAGGGGCGATTAATACCTTTTTGTTGTGTACGATTCAGAAAGGATTCCAAAGAAAGAAAATCATATGTGTTTCTATCTAGGTGTGTGAGAGAGAGATTTATGAGAGAGATAAAGAAGATTGATGGGCAAATTATAAGGAATAGAAGAAGAGCATATATAAAGAAAGCTGGAAGAAAATTGAAGAGTTAGAATGTAAATTGATCAATCAGTAAAGAAAATTAAACTCTTTAATTAAATGGGAAACTAGGGGTTAGGAAATGCAAGAAGTTAAAATTGATTCTCTGATTAAAGTTAGGAAATATTGAAGGATAATGGAGGTTTATTAATTAAAGTATAAAATATGAATAATTAGAACTACATTAATAAAATTGGGAAAAAGGATGAAACTAAAACTGTCTTGTGTAGTATAGTTAAATCATAGTAGTATTTAAATCATAAGGATCATTGTTATGACATTAAAAATCGCAACCGACCACTTTTTAAAACATGTTATTTTATTAAAACAATTTATTAAATACTATATAATATGCTCGTATATAATATAATGTAGTCATAAATTATATATTCCCTCCTATATATTCAAAATATCTTTTATTTTATAGATGAATCTGAACTTAAATTTGTCCAAATTCATCTATAAAATGACATATATTTTGAATATGAGGTGTTAATATACTTGAAATCTGTATAATATATTTGTAAACTTTATAATATATGTATTCTAAAATTTTAGCGGTATTTCAATATGGCTTGGGATCCTCCGTAAAGACCGTAACCCCGGTGAAGTGCCCCAGATTTAAAGCAAGAACGGCGGTGAAATGAATGTTCATGTGGACGTGTGTATGTAACCTTGTAGATCCTCACCCAAAATGGCACCCGCTTAAAGACATGTTGGTCGAAAGGAACTTCAGGCTCTACATCTTTAAGGGCGGGTAAGAAGTTGTTGATACAACAAAGACGTTGGACAAGCACAGCGCTCATCACTTCTATTGACTCGAACTCCACCAGGAACAAGTTGGGTCCGATCTTGCAAAATCTAAAACCACCCAGGCCATTCCAATGGTTGTGAAGGGTGATCACCAATGAGCTAGATGAAACATCATTGGGAGAGAAAAGCCAGGCAAGGGTCATTTGTTCGAGTCCAACTAAGGAGTCATTGACCATCCGGAGGGACATATTGGAGTTATAGAAATTGCAAGGTGTGATAAGTGGAAAACCCGCAGGGCTCTGAGGTGGTGAGAAGTTATGGAGATGATAGAGGGAGGGTGCGGAGAAGGCAAAACCGAAAAAAATAAAAAGACCAGGGTTGAGAGTGTAAGTGACAGAGAAGGGTAGTATGGCGGGCTTTGATGGACTTCATGCACCGAGCATGAACGATGGTGGAATTTTTTAGAGAGAGAATGATTACATACATGATTTGAGGTTTAATAGAGAATGTTCATGTTATGCGGCAAGGAGAGGAGGCATGTGGAGCTGGCCACAGGAATTTCTTATTTCCCGAGTCGCAAATGATGGGGAGGTAGGCTTGCCAAGCGGTGACAAGCATGGGGAGGAGCAAACTGATGATGAAGACGAGGTGGCAGTGGCGCGGACGACTGAGGACAGAAGCACTACAAACCAGGGCGGACGTGAGAAGTTTAGGGGGCACCCGCGAGAAGGGAGAAATTTGTGCTTTCATATATGTTGTATGCAACAGAATAATAAATTAAATAGGAATAAATTACAATCTTTATTGAATCTGATAAAAACATGATAGGAAGACGAATTCACAAACTAGGGTTACATGGTAAACTAGGATTCAAGATAACTACTTAGATATTGATGAAAAAGAAACAAAAATAGAGGAAATGGAGAACACCATCAAATTTAACTAGAACCAATGACAAAATCCAATCATGCTTCGCTGCTCTCTATCTGTGTTGTTGTTCTCTATGCGGCTCCTCTCTGTTCTCCACAACCAGATATATTTCTCGGTCAAAAAGATGTGTAGGTTAAAAGGATATTACGGATACCTTCTTTTTGTGTCATGTGAATGTTGAAATATCTAACAATGATGTCAATGATGCTACCAATCTTCAACATGTGCTACTCCTCTGCATGTGTTGCTTTCCATTTTCCTAAAAGTCTCATGTGCATGCGGTTGTAAATTTTTATATATCTTTACTCCGCCCTTCGTATTCAAAATATGGGACACATACAAGCTTGTGGTCTAAGTGTAAACTTTTGGACCACCCTTGAATTATAGGGTAGCTTCAGTTCGAGCTTAGTTTGCACATGTATGTCCGGATATGTCTCAAAATACATTAACTGACTTGTTTCGACTCCCCTTTGGTCTCGTTTTAGTCCTTAAGCTCTCATCACACACTTTTAGACGTTTTCTTGACCATTTTCACCTACTTAAAGCACACAACCAACATAAGGTAAGTTCTTCCTTCATATTTAACATAAACATAGCACTTAAGTGAGGAAACTTATAACATTATATCATGAATTAATATACAATTAAAGCTCATAATATAAATTCCCCACTTATCAAGTACACTCTTTAAAGTTATGAGCACTCCCTAGACCAGGTAAAAATATGTTAATTTATGTACTTAGTAAATTACATTTTACATGGGTAACTAGTGCTAACTATTGGTCTTCTTGCAGGTGTTGGCATACGGGGCAAGGTGATGACCCGGGGGTCAGGATGTAACGCCTCATATGGAATATTGTCCAACAATCGAACTCACAAGCCATTTAGACTTGAAAACTAGCCTCTTAAAGCCTTTGTTCTCACTTTGGCTTAAAAGTAGAAGGTCTTGTTGTTGTAGTCAACACACTTATATTTTTATAAACCACTCAAATTATTACCTATATCCCGATAAGGGATGGGGTATCACATACTCTCTCACTCAAAGAACATGACTTCCTCGTCTCAAGCCAAACATTCAAGTCACAAAGACCTCCTTGGTAGGTGTCAGACAGTTCATCACGACACAGACCCGAGTCACTCTGATACCATTTGTAACACCCCATATGGAAAATTGTCCAACAACCTAGCTGCCAAGTCATTCAAGCTTGAAAACTAGTCACTCTTAACCCTTTTTTTCTCACTTGATCCTAAAAGTGAAAGGCCTTCTTCTTAGAGTAAAGCCATATGTATCCTTATGAATCACTTCTCTTAGTACTCTTATCCTGGTGTGAGGAAAAAATACTTAAAGGTCTAGTTTTAAAGTTCATATGACTTGGGAGCTAGATTGTTGAACGGTTACCCATATGAGGTGTTATTAATGGTATCATAGCTGGCTTAGGACCGTGTCGAGATGGACTATCGACACCTACTGAGGAGGTTCATGGGATTTGGATGTCAGGCTTGCGACGAGGATGCCACATTCTTTAAGTGGGGGAGTATGTTATACCCCATCCCAGATCGGGATATAAGTACTAATTTGAGTGCTTTATAAGGATAGATATGGGTTTACTAGGATAATAGAGCTTCCACATTGAGGCCCAATGAAGAAAAGGGGCTTAGAGTAGCTAGTTGTCAAGCCTGAATGGCTTGACTGTAACACCCCAACTACAATAATACACTGGACAACCATTTGCAGCGGAAAACATAACTCATCACATTACTTAACTCATTGGTGTTACACACCGTTAACCACCCACGTGGCTAACAAGGCTAATACATATACATTGTATCGGTCTGATGGACCAAATTCCCGAGCAACTACACATTACAATCTCTTTCCATTTCCAACAATCATTACACATTTACATTCCAACTGTACCAAGTATTTACAAACTAATGCCGACAACAATTTTGGTCTTACTACACCTACAATCCATAAGTAATTAAATGAACTACGCATGCGCAAACAACTACCCTGTCCTACTCTCAAACGGCTTCCAGCTCCTTGTACCTGAAAATGAAAGAAAGGGTGGCCCCCCGAGGGGCTCAGCACCTTTGCCGGTATGGTAATCGTGCAGCCCGCATACTACTGGGCCACGCACAACTAATTATCGTCTAAGCATGCAGTTGATTATATTTAAATCATGCATGAAAACTATAAACACATAACACATTACATAGCCACAACAATGGGGTTCAACAAATCAGTCAACACATCAATACTCGTTAGATCACTCATTGTGTTCTTTAACCCTTGAGGGTTTCTCCTTTAATGGAGTTATTTCCTTGTTAGACGACACTTACCCATTAGTCGGGTTATACTTAAATTCCTCTTATCATGACATGGGATCGATACCCATGATCCACCTAACAACTCATATCACCTTTTAACATACATACAACATAACTTGGAGAGGGTCACGTGAGGACACATACCCTGAGATGTGAGTTAGTGATCTCATTGGAGCCTAGAGAATCTTTTTATTCCCATGCTAAGCTCGTTATACAATAACTTATTGTTCTACATAGAGAACATATATTTACTTAAGATGCATCGAATATAATACAGTTCCGAACACATCGTACATATTAACTTTACTGAGATGTGTCGGTCTCAATATAGTACCAAACACACCGTACATATCCCCCGAATCCGACGTGAGTCAGTAAATAGCCTTGGTTAAGCTTGAGGGTGATTGAAGACCAAAAAGGTAAACAACCAACAAAGAGAGAGTTAAAGAAACTGTATACATCAACTCCCAAACAACACGCGACCGGAACGACCGGATTCCTCACCCCCCATAATATATATATATATATAGTTAAGAGCCCCATTATGGAACCTATCACATCTACACACATATGGTGCTACAACAGGGTTAAACACACAAGGGAGGTAAACATACTTACACACACAAACAACTCACAACTAACTCACGCATAGCCGTGGTTAGAACATTCCCATGGTTTGGGTCGTTAAATCCGAATACCGTTCTCCTATGTGATCCTAGAGTCGGTTAGCTAAGGTTTAACACATATTTGAGGTTAAACGGTATCGGAACCAAGTACGCCACATAAATGAATTACTGTAAACTCATTTCATGCTTATTCTTGCAAGGTGGCAAACACACAGAAAAACAGGTTGGCACACAAGCCGGTGTAATCCGGTAGAACACAGGTTGCAAGAAAACCATACCTGTCACCTTGAGGATGGCTAGCCTTATATGGCGACCTCTTAGTCCCGGCTACCATCTCGACTAGTTTTCGTTCCTATAATTAATTCAGTTGGAACGGTCAATTTCTTTATTAACTTTGACTACTTGACATAACGTACTTCATCCTCTTGTCGTTTCTTACATTCCATTTACCTATCACTTATTGCTCACCTTATCTTAAGGTTTCTCATTAATTAACACTTGTGATCTAAAGTTTCTAATGTTGTCATTAACATTAACTTTTAGTCCTTAACTTCACATTATGATTTTCGATTAATAACCACTAAGTCCTTATAGTTTAATCTTAATCATGTAAATCACTTACTCCTCATTATCTCCTAATGGTGCACTACTAATGGCAAATTTTTTTTATTTTTTTTTTTACAAAGGCCGACCGACCCACCCCCTGGGTAGGTCGGCTGCAGAGAGCATTCGAGTTCACAGTTTTAGCCCGACCGACCCAGACTGGGGTCGGTCCCCTGGGTAGGTCGGTTGTAGAACCACTTCCCAAAGTGCCTATTTTACTCCAATCTTTTCCTAATCACTCCACATGTTTTCCCACATGTTTTAACACCCTTTTTGGCACACTAATACCCTCTCAAATCATCCCACAACTCCTTAAACATTTACTCAAACTTTTACTAAATCCTTAACACTTAGAACATTTTTCCTTACACTTATAACTTGTAATTTTGCCCAAGACTTCCACTAACCAAAGTGTTCTTCCACAACAAGATAACCACTCCTAAAGCATTATTTTACATCCCTATCATTCCTTTTTCATAAACTTCTCAAGTCTTCCTCATAAGTTCATTCTTTTCCTTTACAATACATTATTTTCCCTTGTTTTCCAAAACTTGAACAAGTCTCAAATACTTCACATAACACAACTTTGGTGTGTATAAAACACCCATTTGATCTCTAAATCCTCCAAGACTATGCCCAAGGCATCTTAACACTTAAGAACACCCTAATTCACTTTCTTTCACCATCTTAACACTTAACAATTCCTAGTACCTTCTAGGTCATAAAATCTCATTAGAACACATAAACTCCTTTGTTTATCAACTAAATTTTACCATAGCTTCCCTAGTACATCCTTACACCCAAACACTTAGTTTTTCACCTTTAGACAATCAAGAACACTCAATCTCTTAATACACATTCTTACACACACAACACATGGCTTTTCATCCTTTAACCATCAAAGACATTTATCTTCACAAGCAATGTTCTTTACACACAACTAAACCTTTAAACTACACTACTTCACAATATAGTGCATAAACTTAAATTGCTTGGCACTTAGGCCCTTAAATAACATGGCTCTTAGGCCCTTAAATTGCATTAATCTTAAACACTGAATTTCCATATTTAAATGCCTTCAACCTACAAATACACACAACATCACATATGCCCTTAATAGCCTCCTTGAGGATAGTTTTCTATCTCATTTCCCATTGGCTCTTTAGGTTATTTATGAAGCAATTATAGCTTAATTTCCTAAGGCACAAAACTACATTAAGAGAGGTCATTTACCTCTTTGTTTTCCAAGCTTTCTCACTTGTTTTCTCTTGTTCTTTCTTGATTGAAAATCGGCAAGGAGCTTTTATCACTTGTCAATCTTCTAACCAATACACATATAAGGGTAATGAGCATTAAGTTTCACACTTAAACTCATAATTAAACCCTAGATTTACATAAGTGTTTTAAACACTAAAATGGAAGTTTACCTTGGAATTTGGAAGGGAGCTTGACAAGGAAGTAAGGTAGGACTCCTTATAATCCTTTGGAAATTGAATCAAGCTACTAAAATGAATAAAACATGGCATCACTAAGGGTGATTTTCGGCCATGTTCAAAAATGAAAGGAAATGTGAATTTTCTTTGACTTTTTTTACCTTAGAACAAGGAAGAACAACAAGGTGCAAGAATCGGAGCTTTTCCTCCTTCAATGGAGATTCTTCATAGCACCAAAATGGAGTTCTTGAATATTTGAAAAGAGAGAAATGAAGGGCTTGGTCTAACTAGCACAAATATGCTCTTAGAATTTGATTTGGAGCATGGAGTTGGATTTGGCAAGGAAATGAAGATGGAGAAGAGAGGTTGTTGTAGCAAGAATGGTTTGGATCTGGGAGGAGTATGAAGAACACGGTGGGAACAAAGGAGAATGAAGAAAAGTGAGGTGAGAGGTAAGTTAAAGAGATATTTTATGTTATAAAGCAAATAGTGCTTTTACTTTAGTTTCCCCCTCTTTATTTACTTGGCTGTCAATGGTGATGACTCACCATGTCTAAAAACCGTCCCCCTCCTTTAGATAACATATATAGGGCATTGTTTGACCATTTAGCTAATTAAAGTTGACTAAAGCCTTAATTGAGCACTATTTGGGCACTATTCACAATTAGTGCACATATTTGTTAAATTTTTGGTTTCCCACTGATTTAGACTTCCTAATGTGATACTAAGTTGTACACATATTGATTAAAGAGTAATGATGGGCATTTAGCCACTCAAAACCCATTTCTAAGACAATTTTTCAAAAATGTGCTTTAAGACTCCTTAAAGCACATTTTGTGTTTTAACTTGTTTTCAAGCTTTGTTTTCTTTAGTAATTGATTTAACATGTTCATTAACATGTTAATAAGGTCTAGTAATGACCTTTAGGTCTTATACAAAGTTACACCAAGTCTAGAGCAAGTATTTGCTTAAATTGACTTTATGGTGTTTTCTTGTGTTTCTTTGATTTAAATTGTCTACCAATGTTTCTTAAGGACTTAATTTGCCTTATAAAATCATAATTAAATGTTAATAAAGTCTTGGTAGGTTCTTTGGGTCCTAACCAAGTTCATTCCAAGCTTAGAGCATGTTTTTGCTCAAACTGTCTTTATGGTACTTTATTGTTTTTACTATGGTTTAAATTGTTCACTAATGTTTCTAAGGAACTTTTTAGCCTTAATATACCATCATTTAATATTTAAACAACATATCAAGGTTTGGGGTATTTCATTGACGACTAGGTTCTTGGACAGCTACCCCTATGTGGCATTACAAAGGAATGCAATGCATTTATGTGAGAAGTTACATGACGCCCGATGGAAGCTAGAGTCCATTGCGACCGGATCATCAGGGCGGATAAGTAAAAGAGAGTTACACTCCAAGAGGCTAGGGGTCAGCGAGCAAAGGCCATGACCCGGACCGAAAAGGTGAAGAATGACGCTCATGAGAATAGGGAGCAGGGCCTGGGTTGAGGCTTTGATTGTGGACGTTGCTCGAGCCCAAGAGGATGGAAAGGGAGGCCCGATAGGCAAAGGATGGGGCCAAGGAAGCCAAGGCTAAGGGGAAAAGGGAGGTGGAGAAGCTTTGGGACAAGAATAACCAGCTAGTTAGGGAGCTCGAAAAGGTAGAGAAGGAGTTGGAGGACTCGTTCGTGAATAAGGACCAACTGGTCTAGCAAGAGTTGGAAAAGGCCTAGTGGGAGGCAAAGATGTTGCACGGTTAACTCAAGGAAGAGGTTAGCAGGAATCATAATGAGGAAAGGTGACGCTTAGGCTTGGAGTCCCAAATGAACAAATTCCGCGTCCGAGGGAGCCGATACAAGTTGGCCACCGCGAATCAAGAGCAGGAGGCTACGGTTTTGAAGGAGAAGCTGGGCTCGTTGTAATTTGTGATGAGTTATCAAATTCTTCTAGTCGTCGGTTACGTTCGAGATCGGTTGGAGTAGCTTTGTGGGGAAGTCGGCATGTGTCTTGACTTGTCGTCATTGAAACCGAGGTTAGTGGCCGAAGAGTTTAATGCAAGAGCTGTGCTAGCAGCTTTTTATTCGGCCGCGAAGCTTTGCTTACAATGTCAGTGGCCTTTGGGGGAGCGGTGTAGCAGGGGTTGGACTAGGCAGACGAGGAGGGGTCTGTGGATCACAACCTAGGGGGCAAGTAGTATAGGACTTTCCTTTGCCCCCTTTTTTGTAAAGTTTCTATTCTTTTTATTTTTGTAAGTTCTTTGTAAATATACCGGCCACTGCATAATCAATCGGGCCGTACATTGTAAACACTTAATGTGGCCCTAATTTTGATCCTTATCCTATGTGATCTAAAGTTTGGGATCTATTCAGGATTTAGGACCCATGTCCAACTTTTAACATAAGTTTGAGAACTATGCTATTAAAAAACAATTAGTAAAACTAAGGTTAGCTAACTGGGACCTATTATTGAGTCGTCACCAAGTTTTAACCTAATAAACTAGGAAATGTTAGATTTTTCTAGGTTCAGGGGCTTGGTATATAGCTTTTTTCAGAGTTTAATTCATTTCATTACCCTTCAATGCTATTTTTCATCTACTTATGTTATATAAGGATTTAATATAAAGTGAGGCAGTTTTTTTTTTGTATTTCCTGACAATTTTTTAATGAAAACTAAAGGGAAAGTTACCTAAGCTAAACTAGGGTTCGTAAGTCAAATTAAGTCCAATTTTATCTTTTTTCTATGACACTGGACCTACTGTTCGGGACCATGGACACGAACCTAAAACATAATAACTGAGAAACACAAAATTAGGAAAAAGAGAAATTTCTACCGTTCGGGACCCCGGATCTAGCATCTGTTACCCGCACAAACCTTAACAAGCAAAGAAACAAGTTGAAAATTAACATCTGCCCATGGGTAGCGAATTTATGGAGATTCTGATGAATTTTTTTACTCAAATTTTGAGGGTGAGTTTCTTATGGGTTCTAAGTTGATTAGTGGAAGAAAGTTTTCAATTTGAGGTCGGATTTGTGAGAAAACTTAGCAAACAAGTTATAGACCATAAAGCAAATAAACTTTTAAAAAACTTTAAGACCGTGTTTTGTGAGTGAATGCGTGTGAGGAGTGTGTGGAGGTTGTAGGATTAAAGGTCTGGGGTTACCAACCTGTTTGAGCTCTCCCTGCACATCGAGATTCTTTAATCGATTTGTTGGTTAGCTCTTGGTTGAGCAACGACCTCTAGCTTCTGATTGTGCTTCCTAGGAATCGATCTTCACATTTTGGTGTGGTTTGATTATTGACTTGGTGGTTAGAACTTTGATGGAAGACAAAAGTGTTCTTTTTGTGTGATTTTGGTTGAATTTTGATGGAATTTTGTGACAAGGTGTGAGAGTTTGTGAAAGACGGATGGGGTAGAGCTTCTTTTGACTTTTGAAGGATTATTTGGTCATTGGGTAATGTTGTTTATATAGGAAAAGATTTAGGGAAATAGATAAAAGTAAAGTTCAGTAAAAGATATAAGTTTACTATGATTGATAAACTTACATCTGGGTAGAATCTGGTTATGAAATTTTACTAGCATGTAAAGAAGAATATTTCTGAATTTTCCAATACAAAGTTACCTTATTTTTATTAGGGAATAATTTTAGATATAGTTTTCAACTCGATCCAATCATAAATTAGGAGATAGTTATTGGAATATCAAAAGTTCATAATCCAGTTGGGTTATCTCCAAAATATGATTTCCTTTCATATGTTAAAATTCCAATTGATTTCAAAATAATTTAGGTATTTTCAGAGGAGAGAGAAAAATTCAAAGGAGTTGAAATTTTCCCTTCGAAAATTTGGAATATGGCTCCAAAAGAACTTTAAAAGGTTTATGTCTATAAATAGACATGTTTCCTATGTGGCAATTCTATTTTTGGTAAGTGGAAGCCTTTCTTTCTATTTTTGAAAGTTTCAGGGCATTTTTTATGGAACTTAGCTTATAATAAATATTAAAAGTTGTATTTCCAGAATAAAAATATCCTAAAATTAAGAGAATTACCATTTGTGATAAATAAGATACCCACAATCATTTTGGTGTGTTGAATAATCGTATAAAAATAGGAAGTTCCAAAAAGTATCCTTTTAATATTTGAAAATTTCTCAGCCTCATGCCTTTTGACCATTTTACCCTTGACCTTGTCCATGTGAGTTAGGACCTTTCTTTGAGGTCAATGTTTTGGGTATAACACTTAATATAGATGATAAAAGTCAGTTACCTTTTTTTATATGCCTTGTGTTTTATCGGTGAGACAATCTTTGCAATAAGTCGGCTTCGTGCGAAGGGGGGAATACCAGGGCCTTTTTTTTATGCATCTTCGTATTTACTTGCAGTTTTTGATGATGAGACGTTAAGTCGTTTTCTCATGCGGGGAAGAAAATTGGTTCCTTTGGACCTGACTTCAATTACTTGCTTTCTTTTTTTGAGGCAATTGAGCCGATTTCATGTACGTGAAAGAAAGTTGGTTTCTTTTTGTCCCGGATTAGTGTCGTTCGAGCCGATTGTGGTGAAGAAGAGAAAGTGGTTTCTTAAAATTTTGGGAAATACTCCTCGAGTCGGATTGTGGCCTTCCGTTAGAGGTATTTTTCCCTCAGAAAACATGGTTCCCTGGCTAGCCGAACGTCGTATTAGGTATGATCCGGGACTTCAAATGCTTGGCGCGCTTTGAACACTAGTCATGTTTTGTACTTCAAATGCTAGTTGTGTTTTGAACACTAGTTGTGTTTTGGTGTTTGAACACTAGTCGTGTTTTGGGCTTCAAACGCTAGTCGCACTGGTCTGTATGTAGACTCTCAAGGGAGAGAAATCTGACTGATTTTAGAAAGGACATTTGAGCCAGGTAACATTGGTTACATAAGAAATCCAATGATAGTGAAAATTACCTAGAGAAGCTTAAAGACCACGAAAATTACCTAAAGTGCTTAAAATCAATTGAGAATTTAACACTTCCCGAGCTGCCCAAGTTTAACCCAAATCATGCGTCATTGTTCTGTTTGTCAAACCTTTTGACCCACATGTCGGCGACCATGACTTCGGCCGGGACGTTTTCAAAAAAGCGACGACTTTTCAGTTTTTCAGGCGGTGATCCTCGGAGTTGGAGTTGCTGTTTGGCAGAGGCTTCTTTCTTTTTTCGTCCCTTCTAGTTATGGTGTTCAGGTGGTATATGTACTGGCTCAAATCACCCCGGTGAGATGCTTATTCAAGCTTTTGGTGGAGCTAGTTGCAATCCTCCGTGTTATGACCGGTGCAGCTGTGGAACTTGCATGACATTTTTTCTCTTTTATGGTTATGACAGGGAGTGAGTTGGGTATCTTCTACAAGCCCTTCCCATTAGCTTGTTGAACCATCAAAGTCCCAACATGTGTGGGACCTCTTTTCTCGTTGAGGTTGTTGCTGCTTGACCAAGCTGTTGAGGCAATGTCTGTCTTTGAGGTTCGGTGTTGTGGCCCTTGTTGTAGTTGTCATCGCTTGCAAGGTACCGGGTGTCCCGGCTTCTACTGAGGCCCTTATTCTTTCCAGCTTTCTTGGTGGGCTTGTTCTTGTCGAAGTACCCATGGGCCGATTTGGTCATTTCCGCGCTATACACACGATCTTTTCACCCTTTATGTATTTTTCCGCAGGAGTGATGAGCTCGTCATAGGATTTTGGGGTTTCTATGGTAAACTCCTTTATGAATTTGATCTCTGCCAAGACGTAGCGGTAGGCAGAGATGATGACCGAGTCTTCATGCCCATCGATCTTTTTGACGGCTCTACGGAACCGCTTGATATACTCCATGACTAGGGATGGCAATGGGTCCGCGGGTACCCGCTTCACCCAGTCACCCGACCCGCTAAACCGGGTGAAAAACCCACCAAAAACGGGTGATAAACGGGTGATGAGTGACGGGTGAAACGGGTGCGGGTGCGGGTCGGGTGACGGGTGAACATTTTTCACCCATCACCCGACCCGTTCACCCGATCCGCTCACCCACATAAATATAATAAATATATATATATATATATATATATATATATATTATATTGAGTTGTTAACTATTCTTCATTCTCCTTTACTATGGTAATTTTGCAACCCTAACTAGTGAACAAGGAACATTCATGCTCTGCAAGACTGCGTCATTCTTCATTCTCATCACTCGGTAATTTCGCAACCCTAACATACATGCCATGCGCTGTTTTTAATTCTCTTCACTGAAGGTAATTTTGCCCTAACTGGCGAACGTGAAACATAGATGCTATGTGCATCAATTTTCTCTTTTCACTGAAGGTAATTTTGAAATCCTAACCGTGAACATGGAACATACATGCTTTGTGCCTCTAATTTCTCTCTTCCTTTCTGTAATTTTGCAACCTTAACTGGAGAACAAGGAACTTACATGCTCTGCGCAGTTTTTCATTCTCTTCACCGATGGTAATTTCGCAACCCTAACCGACGAACATGAACCATACATGCTCTGCACCTCTATTTTCTCTCTTCACTAATGGTAATTTTGCAACTCTAACTGGAGAACATGGAACGTACATGCTCTGCACAATTTTCCATTATCTTCTCTGAAGGTAATTTTGCAACCCTAACCACCGAATATGGAACTTACATGCTCTGCGCCTCTATTTTCTCTCGTCACTCACAGTAATTTTGCATTTCTAATTGGCGCCGAACAAGGAACAGGGAAAAATAAACGGGTAAACGGGTTCACCCGTTTCACCCGCGGGTGATGGGTGACGGGTGATATATAACGGGTGACGGGTCGGGTACGAGTGGAGCGGGTGAAGTTGGGTGATGGGTGCGGGTGATGGTCCACCCGACCCAAACCCGACCCATTGCCATCTCTATCCATGACATCCTTGCTTAGGCGTTGTCACATACCTTTGAGGTCAGAGGATGTCTCTTGGTTCGCTATTCGGTTGTGAAGTGTGACAGTAACACCTGTCTGAGCTCCTCGAAACTCTAGATGGACTTATTGGGCCGACGTGTGGACCATGTGAACACGTGGCCCGATAGAGATGATGGGAAGAGACGACATCGAGTGTGACCGTCCATGTGGGTCGTTACCATGGCATATTTGAAGTGTGCCAAGTGTTCCATGGGATCCCCTGAGCCATCGCACACATGGATATTCTTAGCAGAGTTAGCAAGAAGAGGGGCTTGGTTCACCTCTTTGGAGAAGGGACCACGGTCTTCCACTTTCCCTCTGTTCGCAACCATCATTGCCTGTTGACGGGAGAAGTGTTCAGCCAGGTCAGCCATTTGTCATTGTAGGGCCAGAAATTTCTCCATGGAAATCGTTTGTTGGTCATGAGAGGTGTTCTTGGAGAGTATTTTTTGCTCATAGGATGGTTTTACCATTTAGAGATTCTTCTTGGCGGGAGGTGGAGAGACTTTGTAGTGATGGGGAGAAAGTTCCTCCAAACACAACAAATATTAGAGTATAATATGGGATGTAGATTAGATTAACTCCTTTAGATGTTTGTTGATTATGGTTTTGAGTTGGTGATTATGAATGAACAAGATGACACATAGATTTACATAGTTCAATCTTAAATGATCTAGTCCACGGGGTGGGGCGATGAGATTTTTAGTAAGATTATGAGTATACAAATGAGGATAGAGAGTGTATTAATATATGCGGGGGACATATGGGCCATTGATTGATATTTATAAAGAAAGGGACAGATGAGCCGGCTCGCTGCTCATGTTGGCTGAGCTGGCGACGTGAGCTATATCCACGTGGAGTAAGGCTGACGTCACCCAGGATGGCCTTGTCAGAAATGAAGCTTCCTTCCCTTACTTGGTTTCCCGTTAATAATGAAAAGGATACATCAATCTTGGGGTATTTAATGATGCTTTGGGAAGATGTGTAAGTGGTAATGACAGGTTGTCCGATGAGACTGATGAGACGGGATGTCGGCCCCATGCGTGCTAAGTCATGAGTGCTCTATGTGGCAGAGCCGGGGTTGTTGCAATAGGGATCTAGTTAGGGAGACTGGTCGGGGTTTCTACTGGGGAAACCCAGCACATTTTGACTGGCTAGTCTCAAGTTTAGTGATTGCTCTAGGATCAGGGTTTTCATTCATGGAAACTTGGCTTTCTCTGCTTGTTGGTTGATCATCTTATTCTCTGGTTGTTGGCTCCTCATTTAGTGTACATGTTTAGAAGTGCAAAAATATGATTAACTCCTTTTGATGACATGATTAAGGTCAGGTTAATTATACTGTAACAACAATATCTTATTTAACTTTAAAATATTTCTTTTTATTGCAAAACCACATTTTTTAATTGCTAAATTAGTATGGATATTTTCAATGCTAAAAAATAGGCATCAAGCGTTGTAGGTATTTTACTCAACTTTGAAGTGTATTTATTCGAAGAGTCGGGTTAGTCAATTTTAAAGATTGACCAATTTAAATTAATAAGTTAATCAATTTAAATAAACAAGTTAACCAATTTAAAGAAACGATAACCAATTTAAGAAGTCTGGTTAAACAATGTGAAGAAAACATGTTAACCACTTTGAAGAGACGAGTTAAGCAATTTAAATAAACAAATTAACTGGAATATGTTAACCAATCTAAGGACATAGGTTAACCAATTTAAGAAAACAAGTCAACCAATTTACATTCAAGAACATAGATGTTTATAAGGAAAAAATATGAAATTTCTTTAAACAAACCATAGAATCAAAAGACAGTTATTATTTGTTAAGATCCCTACAATCTCAACAATATCTCTACTAAAATAAGTATAGTCTAGTACAAGAACTAACACTATATTATCTATAATACATTAATTAATATCTTCTTAAAATAATGAATACAATATAACTTAACATACAATATAGATTTTACCAAACCTACCGAGTGTAATCCTACTCAAGTACGCACAAAAAACAGTCTGAGCTACATCTGCATGTAGGCATCGTAACTACATCCGCTATTTTTTTTTACAAAAAAAGTAAAAAGTTACTCCGGCTAATTTCACACACGCTCTGCTATGGTTTTTTTTTCATTTTTTTTAATTTTTTTAATTTTTTTTCTTTTTTTATCATAAAAACTTCAAATTGTTATAATTTTTAATATATAAGTCTAAAATGAAAAAAATTATATCATTGTTCATCTAATTTCAAGCTCTTCAAAACAAGATCAGTCATAGATATGTTTTGATAATTTTAAAAAAATTATTTTTACATGTATATAGTGTATAGAACATAAAAAAATCTTGTACAGATGATCATACAAACTTGTACAAATGTTCATTAAAACATGTACATCCACACGTAAAAACATGTACATCATCGCATTAAAAAACATACATATGGTCACATAAACCTGTACGAATCATTAAATATGTACATCCTTAGATTAAAATTTGTACCTATAAGGGAGAATACTTGTACAGATGGCCATACAAAGATGTTCAGATGATCATTAAAGAACATGTACATTCTCACATTTGAACATGTACATCGTCACATTAAAACATGTACATTCTCACATTAAAATATGTACATACATCATCACATTAAAATATCATCGTATATATGTAAAATACATTTTTTTAAAAGTTGTCAAAACATATTCATGACTGGTCTTGTTTTGAAGAGCTTGAATTTAGGTGAAAAATGATATATTTTTTTTCATTTTAGATTTATATTTTAAAAGTTATAACCATTTAAATTATTATCGGTGTGATATAGATAAAGAAAAATGAAAAATGAAAAAAAGCCGACACACCCTCTCCAGAATTTCTCTGTTTTTTAATTACAAAACCACTTCTTCCCTTATTTTCTATTACAAAAACACCCCTTTTCCTACTTTCTATACAAAACCATCCATTTCCCTATTTTCTAAATTACAAAATCACCCTGGATGTAGCCATCCTAGCTACAACCACTTGTAGCCAAGAAATTGGGCACAACAAAGATATTATTTTCTAGATAGTCGTCTGATCATCAAAATTGATTAATATCATAATAAGTGGGCATTGGTCTCATACAACTTGACACATTTACCACCTGTACAACTCTAACAGTCTAACTGGCTTCACATGGAGCGCCTCAATCTCACTACACTAGTAAAGTTCATAATCGTTGTTTTATCTATCATCATTAAAATGAGAGAGTAAAACTCGAGCACTTACCACCAATTTAATAGAAAAATTGGTCAAACTTATTGACCTCCACGACAAAAAAATGTTTTCAGAAATTTCAATTTATCAATTCTCATGTCAAGAATTATGTGGGAAATTATTAAGTTTAAAAAGTAGTGACAAGCGCCTCTAAACATTTGCATTATAAGCTCAAAGATTTGTACTGATTCAATGCAGCTAGTAGAATATTTCAATTGTTGTCCAGAGCATCATGTCCTAAAACCTGTTTTGGCGGAATGTAATAGGCTCATTGCTGGCAGAGTGGGTATTTGTGTTGTTTATACACCTAGATCGTGTAATCTTGCAGCAGATGTGCTGGCCAAGGCTGGTCTGAGTCTTAAGGTGGGGGCTTACATGTTTGAGGACATGTATTACTTGAACTGATATATATAATAGTAGGCATTGCGTCCGTTGTTCCGACCAAAAAAAACAATTTATTGAAAAGAAACTACATCAAACTCTTAGGAGTGTTTGGCATGGAATAAATGGACAGCATAAATGTACATCATATGCTATTTTGCACTCTTTTATTTGTTTTTGTTGTTCGGTTAAAAGAGCATAAATGTCAACATAAATGACAGCATAAATGCCCGCAACAAATGCTATTTTTTCGTTTTCGTGCTTTCACTTCCGTTTCTTTACTCACTTCATAATGCAATTACTGTGACTATTGATTTAAAAAAAATTACAAGTTACTTTATTTGTTACAAATTACATAGTAATAATTTATAAAAAATAGTACTACTTCTTTAGCCAAATTTAAAAAAAAAACTACATTGACAATACAAATCTACAATATATTATTTGTAATACCATATAGATTAATAAAAATAAAAAAAAACCAATAAATATACGCACTTGTTGATATATAAATTAAAATATTTAAATAGTATATAGAAATATGAATGCATATAAATTTATTAACATACAAAGTTACAAAAATATTAGATATTATTAAAAGTTACAATTTCATTAAATAAATTCACATAACATTATCAGAAAATTTGAAACGCTTGTTCTCTTTTTTACGCTTTTATATTTGTAAGAATTATAAAATTTAGATAATAAAAATATATTGTTTAGAAGTTACAAGTTTTGTTTAAATAATAAAAATAAAAAATTTATTGGTTATATAAATATTTTTATTTTATTTGGTTTCTCAAGTTTTTTACTGTAAATTAAATACTCATTGTAATATATTGTTTGTGAATTTTTCTATTTATTTTTACTAACAAAATAAAGTTACGTAGTGTAATATAATAAATTGTAATACGAAAACGGTAAACACACTACATATAACTAACTTAACCAAACATGTTACATATATGCTGCACTGCAAACAACAGTTTTCAAAACAGCTGTATTTATGCCAGCACATTCCTGCCAGCAAATATGTTGTATTTATGCCAACGCATTCAATTTCCTGCTGCATTTATGCTGCCAAAAAAGTCATGCCGAACAGAGCCTTAAACTACAAGTGGAAGAATACAATCTTTGAAACAAAATTGACTATTATTCCCCAACATTGGAGAGTAGAATCGTACTTAGTTTCACTTGAATTAATAACAACTCATAGATTGATACACCAAAGAGCCAATAGGTCCAACACCAAGTTATGAACTGTGCTAATTTGCAATTCTCGCCTGTGTTTTGGAGTCAGTTTTTTAGTTTCTATAGTCATTTAAAAAAAATACAGTCAAATTTTTAAATTTCACAGTCATCAGCATACAGTTAGTATTCCAGAGTTCGCAGTCGCAAAAAAAAGTATATATCTTTCATTGTTCATGTTATTGTATGATTAAGATTAGTTTTAGTACTGATTTACATTAATCGGAAGTCAAATCGAGCTTAATTTTTTTTTAAAAAAAAAGAACGTGCATGATTCATCCGTAAAACGGACCAACAGCACTGTCGTCCGTAAAACGGAACAACAGCACTGTCGTCCGTAAAACGGACCAGCAGCACTGCCGTCCGTTTCATACCGTCCGTAACGGATGATACGAAATGGACGGCAGTGCTTCTTGTCCGCTTTACGTTATTGTATGATTAAGATTAGTTTTAGTACTGATTTACATTAATCGGAAGTCAAATCGAGCTTAAAAATAAAAAAAATGTCCATGATCCGTCCATAAAACGGACTAGTAGCACTGACGTCCGTAAAACGGACAAGTAGCACTGTCGTCCGTAAACTGGACCAGTAGCACTGCCGTCCGTAAAACGGACCAGCAGCACTGCCGTCCGTAAAACGGACCAGCAGCACTGCCGTCCGTTTCATACCGTTCATAACAGACGATACGAAACGGACAACAATATAGGTCCATTTTGCGGACGACAGTACTGCTGGTCCGTTTTACGGACTGATCATGCACGTTCTTTTTTTAATTATTATTTTGGGAAAATTCACAAGATACCACTGGTTAAGTTTCTAATTCACAAAATACCACTGTTTTTTTCGTAATTCAGCTTTAAACATGCTTAAATGTTGTCCAAAATTGATGAAACTTTACATGGACGATGCTAAAGTGTTATATTTTGGTCCAATATCAAATTTGAAGTTTTTTAAGCTCATATGTGACATGATTGGGTCCCACATGTCACATATGAGCTTTAAAAACTTCAAATTTGATATTAGACCAAAATATAACACTTTAGCATCATCCATGTAAAGTTTCATCAATTTTGGACAACGTTTAAGCATGTTTAAAGTTGAATTACGGAAAAACAGTGGTATTTTGTGAATTAGAAACTTAAACAGTGGTATCTTGTGGATTTTCCCTATTAGTTTTAAGCTCGATTGACTTCCGATTAATGTAAATCAGTACTAACACTAATCTTAATCATACAATAACATAAACAATGAATATATACTTTTTTTACGACTGTAAACTCTAGAATACTGACTGTATGCTGATGACTGTGAAATTTAAAATTTTGACTGTATTTTTTAAAAAATGACTATGGAAGCAAAAAAACTGACTGCAAAAACGAACACTGGTTTATGTAATTTGTGAGGATTTTTGTTTCAAATCTATGAATTTGTCTGTTTATAATTAAAAAAAAAAGAAAATCATGAAAAATATATTATCCAAATGAAATATTACTATGTCTTCATAATTTTTTTTATTTTTAATGAAACTTAATAGTTTATTTTTATTTACTTTTGTTTTTATTATTTTTAAATAATTTAAACTATTTATATTGTTTAGTTGTATTTTGCTTTTTTTTTAATGATTTTTCAATATGTAGTGAATTTAAAACTTTAAACTAGTATATTGACTGACAGGAGTATTTGCGCATTTTTCTTTTAATCAGTGAAAATAATGATATTTTATGAATTAATGCACAAATGTAGTGATACTAGCAATATAAATAAATAGCATTTTATGAAATAGACAAAAATTTAGAGGCATTTCATGAAATTTTCTTTTAATATACATTAAAAAAAATTGAATTATAATATGTACACTAGAGCAATTGCCATATAATATGTAATTAATATATTTATTTTGTTTTGAGAAAATTACTAACTATTTTAAGTATAATATCAATGCACTTAAAAAGGATGTGAAACTAAGTAAAATAAGAGGAAAGTATAATGTCTTTTTTTAAAAAAAACAAACCACTCCATTTCATATTAATTACTCCAAAATACGTAGGACGTCTTTCGGGATATTCCAGATACACCAAAAGTTTGACTTAAATTTACTCCCGAATTTTGCTAACAAATGGGCTTTCATATTGTGGTCCCTACTAACAAAACCCCATTTAACTTTACTCAATTCAGCCTGGAGCCAGTCGACATCTTTCAGAATAACCTTTGCATCTGCTACTGTATCACTCTCCCCATTAAGAAAATTAATGAGGTTCCAACAGTCCGACCAGATTGACACCTTCTCGATCTTCATTTTTCGGGCAAGCGCCAGCCCTAGAACCAGAGCCTTTGCCTCGGCCAAAATTGGGGAGAACGATTCCCTCCCTCTTTCGAAAGCCACCGCCACCATAGTCTTCTTCATGTCCATTGCCACAGCTCCCGCTCCATACCCCCATCCCCCGGAGTACTTCCATCTACCCAGATTGAGATCTCATTTTCTACCATTTCCGGTTCCTCGCCCTTTTTCTTTGAGCTCGGGTTCGATGTATGATCGGGCTTCGCCGCCGCCAGGAAGGCCCATGCCTGATCCAGACCCCACTCCAGTGATTGCACATGTCCGTGGATTAGCATGCTCCGGGCCACCCAGACACACCAGATGTGAGTAAAAAAGGCACTTAGCTTTTGTATTGGTTCCTGCATACACAGATCAAAGATCCAGTCATAAATTTCCGTCATTTTTTAAATTTATAGGGAAAGGAAAATCACGATCTTTCCACAGCGACTTCATCCTCGGGTAGTGGAAAATTGCATGCGAAATAGTCTCCCAACCCCCACAAAAGGTACACCTGTCATCCGAATTACCACATCTTTTTGCTATGATAGCTTTGCATGGAAGGATTCTATGGAGAAATCTCCAACAAAATATATGGATTCTGGGGTGAATTTGTGCTTTGTGAAGCCTGTTTAATGCCATAATGATAGGGCTTTGTTTTGACTGCTCTGGGATGTGCATGTTCTTTGCTCTGACAATCTAATGGTATACTGATTTTACCGTGAATTTTCCATTATTTTCCAACCCTCATACCCAAGAATCACTGCACGTTAGTCTGCTCAACGGAATATTACATATTTCTTGTGCATTTTGCTCACAAAACCAGTTCTGTATAACCTCATCTTTCCATTTGCGTTGGGCAGAGTTAGTCAAATCGCAAACCCTTCCTTCCCTTTTAGCGTACTCCGGGAGATTCCAAGTCCACGACACCCCACCCGGCTTGTTTGGCAGCCATTTGTCTGTGATTAGGGTTGTTTTCCCATCTCCAATTTGCTTTCTTGCCCCCATCTTGATGTATTTAGAAACCATACAGAGAGACCTCCAGACATAGCTAGCTCTCGGTCCCGCTGTAGAATTGAGCATAGTGCCTTCTCTAAAATATTTTTCATTTAGGATTCGCGACACTAGAAGGGTGGGATTGTTAAGGATTCTCCATACTTGCCTTGATAGCATTGCTTCATTAAAATATTCAAGGGATCGAAAACCCAAGCCCCCATCCTTTTTTTAGGCAGACTTTGTCCCAATTAAGCCAGTTCAGCGCATTCCCATCATCCATCCCTTTCCACCAAAATGTTCGAATCTTTGCTTGGATCCCCTTAATCAAACCAGCTGGGAGCCTGACAATGCTCATAGTGTAACTAGGTATTGCATGTAGAATGCTCTTAATTAGAATAATTCTTCCCGCCTGAGAGATCTTCCCTCTCCACCCCATGATTTTCCTTTGAATTCTTTCCTTTATAAACCTGAAACATTCAGTTCTATTCCTCCCAATGATAGTGGAAAAGCCTAGGTATTTCCCCAGATTTGTTGTCTCCTTCATATTTAATTTTCTGCATATATTCCTTATCTTCTCCTCTAGCACCCCTCTGGAAAATGATATACTTGATTTCTCCACACTTATGCATTGCCCAGAAGCATCTGTGAAGTCCCACAGAATATTTTGTAAGCTCTCAGTGTTATCCAGGGATGCTTCACCAAACAGTATACGGTCATCCGCGAAGCATAAACATGTCATCTCAGGAGCCTGGGGAGTGATTTTAAACATCTTTGCCATCATAACCACTTTTTGACTAGAAATGAGGGCTTCCATCACGAAAAAGAACAGATAAGGGGATAAGAGATCCTCTTGTCTCAGGCCTCGGGTGGGGTAGAAGCATCTCCCTGGGTAACCATTAATGAGGACTGCCATGGTCGTGGATGTGACACACTTCTTAACAACTTCCAGCCATCTCCCTTTGATTCCCATGCTTTCCATGATCCCAAATAAGAAAGACCACTCCACCTTATCGTAGGCCTTTGCCATATCAATCTTGATAGCAAAGGATCCTCTTTTCTTTGCCATTGATTTGCCCATAGAGTGTAGAATTTGGGCAATTATGATGTTGTCAGATATCAATCTGTCCGGGACAAAAGCTGCCTGCTCTAGGGAAATCAGGTTGCCCATATAAGGTTTTATTCTATTGGCCAAAACCTTTGCTGCTTTCCTATAGATTGTATTACAGAGGGCAATGGGTATGTAGTCTTTCATTGTTTTCGCGCCCATCTTCTTTGGTATCAGGACCAGGTGAATGTGATTGATCCCTTCCGGCATCGTCCCCTCATTTTATATTTGCAAAATAGTATTAACACAGTCATGCTCAATAATATCCAAAAGGAGTTTAGAAATTTACCATTTAATCCATCGGGGCCTGGAGCTTTATCTGGGTTCAGCTCCTTCACTGCCTTGATGATTTCTTCTTTGTTGAAGCTTCTATTAATCTTCGCATTCCACTCCTCCAGCATCCTGTTTTCAACACATGCATTCAGATGGGGATTTTCCTCTGGTTGGCTAGACATGAAAAAGTTTTCAAAAAAACTTCTAGCAATTCTTTCGATATCCTCCCACGACTCAACCTAGTTACCCCTCTCATCCCAAAGCTCATGAATGTAATTTCTTCTCTGTCTAGCATTGGTCCTGTTAAAAAAGAACTTTGTATTCTTGTCTCCTTCCCTTAGATAATTGTGTCTTGCTCTTTGGGCCCACCTTATTTCTTCCTTGAGGAGGAGTTGATCAATTTCCTATATGAGTTTCCTCTGCTTTTCTGTATCTGCATCACCTGATTTATTCTTTGAAATCTGGTTGAGTTGGTTTTTCATGGATTCGAGCCTTCCCTCTCCATATGAATCATTTCCTGCCCACCTCTCAACTTTTGACCACCCTCATTGCTTTATTCATGAACCATCCTCTGCATGATCTGAACCTTTCCCCTTCTTTGGACCATCTCTCTGCATTCATCCATATTTTCCCAGCAGTTCTCAAACTTGAAGGGCTTATGTCCTCTCCATGACCTCGGAGAAAGAGTAATTTTGATTGGCTTGTGGTCTATTCTCCCCCATCTTAAGTGCTTAACCTTTGCTCTTGGGAACATAGCCATCCAATCAGAATTTGTCATCCCTCTGTCTATTCAACTTTGGGAATTCTCCTCTCCTTCTCTTAAGTATGAGAATGTAAATCTCCCTCCTATGTACCCAAGATCTTCAAGGTCGCATTCTTCTAGACAACTTCTGAACATCTCCATGGATTTCCTGCTCCTTTTGCCTCTTCCCCTGTGCTCCGATTCGAACAACACCTCATTAAAGTCACCAAAGATCATCCACGACCCCGGTTTCATCTGTTTTAACTCCTTTATTAGTTTCCATCACAAGTGTCTATCTGCTAGCTTTGGCCGACCATAGAAACCGGTGCATCTCCATCCCTTCCCTAATTCACCTTTCTCCACCCATCCATCAATGTGATGCAGCGAGTAAGAGATAATTTTCAGACAAACATTTTCCTTCCAATACATTGCTACTCCCCCACTTCTTCCCGCACTGTCAACCGCCAGCCCTTGGTACCCTCTCAACTTTCTTTCCACTTTCTGCATCTCCTTGCTTGAGAGTCTAGTATTGGAGAGAAAAACTAGACTAGGTGATTCCTTACGGATCAGATCCGTGATCCATCTAACTGCATGAGGGTCACCCAGCCCTCTGCAGTTAATGGCTAAGCAACTCATTTTTCTAGGCAGCCTCGGCTGTTGGCCGAGGGTGCCTTTTGAGGGAGGGGATTTGTGTTGCTACTCTGCTGTATCTCCTTTGTGTCTTTTATGTTTCTCTTCATCCAAGTGGGATTCCCATATTGCTTCAAGAGAGCTTCCATCCTGCATAACTCCTAGTTTTCTCTTCTTTGAATTTGGATCTGAAACATATGGGGTCCAAGGAATCAGAATGGGAATCACTTGGTTATCTTCCTCCTTGCTATCCTTCTCCTCCGTTCCCACCTCCTTATAGTTGTTCTCACTAACTTGCTTCCCTTTATTCCCTTTCTCCATTCCATTAGCTTCTTCACCCGCCATCTCATTGATATTAAGGGATTTGATAAAATCCCAAGGGAAATCCTCCTCAAATCCACTTTTATAGTTCCTTGCACCTTTGGCTCTCAACTGTGCCCCATACCGGAGAGGAGGCCCCTCATTAATAATTCTTTCTTCACATTCTCTGGTCCCGTGGGACAGTAGACCACATTTGAAACATACTGAGGGGAGTTTTTCATAAGTGAGTCTCAAAATGGTTTATTTTCCTTCCATCACAACGGTGATACATCTTTTAATAGGTAAAGACACATCCACCCAGACCCTGACTCGAAGGAAATCCCCCTTAGTTTGACCTTCTTCCCCGGCATACTCCATGAATTTGCCAATATTATCACCCAGTCTTCTAGCAAAATCAATATGAAAATAATAAAGGGGTACCTCGTGGATTCGGACCCAGAAAGGGACCCATCTGAAGCAATGATCTTTAGGAGCTTTTCTTTTTTCTACCTTCTGAACAGCCAGCAAAGAACCATCAAAGGACCATGGCCCTTTGGTCATAATACCTTCCATCTCTTGCTTCTCAGCAAACTGCAACATAAAGAGGTTTTTTCCCGCCAGCTTGATTGTTAAGTCATTCTTGATATTCCATACCCTTCTCAAAGTACTCTCCAAGACCTTCATGTCTGCTTGTTTTGTGGCAAATAGTTTTGCCAGTAAGCATAACTCGAACGAGAAGTCGTTTGCATCCATATTGATATCATCCATTCTGATGATTTTGATTTCTTCTTTGGTGATGGAGAGGTTGGCACATTTCTGTGCCAGCTCTTCAATATGTGCAGGATACGAGGACATTCTCTCAGAATCTGGTTTTTTGCTCATGAGGTAGACTTTCTTTGTTGTATTTTTGAATTTTGGTAATCGACCGCTCTTAATACTTTTGTGGGTGAGAAGTTTAATGGGTTGATCTATGCAGGCGCCGGTATATAATGTCATCGGATTACTTTTGGTGTAGATAGCAATGATCGCCTTGATGTTCAAATGTGGAATTCTAAGAGTTTTTCGCCTGAAAAACATTTTTTGAGATACACTCCAGGGGGGCTCGCCGCCGTGGAAGGCGAAGGGACTGAGCACGCCTGTGTGCACCGCTGGTGGAAGCTACTGGAAGCCACCGCCTGGTTGGCTGTCGCATGCCTAGAGGGAGGGTAGAGTATGCTAGAAAGGAGTTAATTGGCTGGGGCTCGCTCTCCGAAGGAGCGAAAAGAGACCCCCGCTAGAAGAGGGAATAAACCTACTGATGTTCATAAATTGTGAAAAAATGTCATTTTTGCGGCGCGAGGAAAGTATAATGTCGAACATCTTAATTCGCTTAAAAAATGTACTGTCCTTAAGTCATGAAGTTATTTGTATAGTAGGTCTTCGATTGGACCCTATTTACCCCCATAAGTATACAATTAAAGGAAATAAGGGTATAGAAGCTTACTGCTAAGGACCACTTTAAACTAGACCTGAAATTGTCATTAAGTCGGTTGGACCTAATCCATTTAAAATATGTATCATTAATTTACTCAATCCAAAAATATTTTGGATGGGTCAAAAATACATGATCATAATTTAATCTGTTTAAAATCCTTTGAGACTTTAACTCTAACACAATTCATTCAAACTACAATAACCTTATATTATTTAACAAATCAATTGTTGAAACATCATGCATATATATCCATAAATGTTATGCATAATGACAAAGATAATTTTATTTTTTGAACAATGACAACAAAGAGAGTTAAAACAAATTAAGTATGCAGGTAGAGATAATACCAATATTGTATATAATGAGAAACAAATCATAGATTCACACGTAGAACACATGTAATTGAAATACCGTTAGTTTTGTTTCGGAATGACACAAACGAATAGAGGGGTGAAAGAGACGTGACAAAGAAGAAAATAACATATATATTCAACTGTTTAATGAAGTTATGGTACTTTTTCAAACTGAAAAAGACTGAATATTAAGATATGAATTGAAAAGTATAGACATTGGACTTAATTTCTTGAGGAAAGAGAAGAAAATTAATTATTTGTTTAGAGGAAAGAGAGGAAAAATAATTTTGCAATAATGATTCACACTTTTTTGGGAAAAATAATTATTTACCTAAAGGAAATAGAGAAAGCCGGAGGAAATTGAAAAGTTGTCCACAGGGTTATGCGGGGAAACAAAATTGTTAAAAAGTCTAAACAAACAATCACTAGTAGAAAAAGAGTCATTTTCGGCGGTTTTATAACCGCCGAAAATAACAACCTTTTTCGACGGTTCCTAACGACAAAACCGCCGAAAATAACAGCTTTCGCAACTCAAAATGAGGTAAAAATCGGGTAATTTTCGGCGGTTCTTATTTTTACTTATTTTCGGCGATTCTTACAAGGAACCGCCGAAAATGTCTATTTTTTTTGTTTTTTTCGTTTTAGTTTACAATCCCACATATGTCAACAAAACTGTAAAATATATAGATACAACATCCAGATATATCCAAACATCTCTCTACATCATATTGTAGAGGATGTCAATCACTCTTTGTAAGAGAATCGTCAAAAAATCAAAATAATGATGAATGGTCACAAATGACCAACAACATTTCAAATGGTCACAAATGACCATATACAAACCATTTCAAATGGTCACAAATGACCATATACATATACAACTACCAAGATATTCATTGTACTCAAACCAGTCATCTTTCACAATCTAACTAGCCATAAAATTCTAAACAATATGTTCTAAATAACAATTCGATCGAAAAAACAAAGTGAAAATCAAACTAAATTCATACAGACAAACTCCGCCCAATCCTCCAACATAGCGTTGATCGTTTGTCTGTCGTATTCGCCAACACTAGGGAAAACCTTTTGAAAAACAAAACAATACAAAATGAGTTAATCATTAAACAAATACATTAAAAATAAAAATATATATATGACTTCAACATACTTTTCTAATTGATCCTTGCATATCACCAAAAAGGGTGATTATGTCATGCATATATCTCATGACATAATACCCACACTCCGAACCCCGGGTTGACGTGGACACTTAAACACAGAAAAAAAAGGATTAATTACATAAGACATTTGTTCTATCAATGAAAACAAGTGATGCATGTACCTTCACTGCAGTCCAGGGGACAGCACCTCTTATCCTTATACCAAGCTTGAAATCATAACACTTTGATATATACTGCACATTAAATGTCATAAATGTAATTAATAAAATTAGGATATCCATGCACAACAAAATTAAATTAAAAGAATTGAAATGCATAAAGAAGTGGTTTATAATGTACTTACGGTTAAGGTGTGGCTTTATCTTGATATTATTCGGTAATGATGCCGAAGCGGATCAAGATATAGTATACGTGCACGATCCAAACACAACACCAGTAGGACCCAATGACCACTATGTAATACCAAAACACTAACATGTCAGTATAATGTCAAAATCAACAAGTACAACATTTAATGGAATTAAAATGATAAACACAAGTTATTACTTTGATGGTAGGGCAGCAGGAGATATTTCTTTTCGCTGATGCTGTTAGCAATCGCACGCTGTAAGTAGAGCTTACTACCTTGTACATCAGACGTCACAGCAGTGTATGACGTTCTCTCAGGACATAGAAATCCATACTTGGTAAGTGAAAAAGTTTGCATTTTCTCATGCAAAAACCTATTCATTAATTAAAATAGTAATTAACATTGTTTCAGGGCATCACTTTATAACTTAATTACCAAAAAAGACTAATACTTACAGAATGAATGAGTGGACAACAGTGATAGGCACCCATCAGATTTCAGGATGTCCTGCACGTCGTTGTCCACAAGTCGACTTCTAAAACTTCTTCATAGTGAAGAAGTCAGGTTCAAAGCTAAGAAGGATAGAATCTTAGCAGCTGGGAAGTCACGGATCACATCATGCAACACTTTCATGTTTGGCCCCAAGCGTGCATATATTGAATCATCCACCAAGTTTTCTTTGGGAACGACATTGGTGGATGCTCTGTATTCAGAAGATATAATCTTTGACTTCTTTTTTTCAGGAGACTTTGATTTCTCCTTTAATGCCTATTTGCAATCGACATACATTACTAATCATGAACTGAACATCCACACACTTATAATTTACTACAATAACTATATTAAAGGTTTGTATTGGGCGTACCTTCATACACTTCTGAATCAGGCGAACAGGCCATTGAAGAAATGCACCCTTTGCAGACCGAACCGTGCTGTACTCCTCCGTAGGTACAGGGAGTTCTAAATCAGGACACGTAAATCGGTTCGTCCACAGACACTCTCCCGTGATACGGCTGTAATGGCATGCCATGGACCACGTCATTCGAGCGTGATGTGTACACTCTTCCTTCTGCAACATGTATATTTTGATTGTTGTACGGGAGCAAGAGGTTGCAGTTTATTGGATCCTACAATTTAATCAGATTAGTAGATGATTGAACTGATAAATATGTAATAAACGATATGACAAGTAATAAAACAGTTAAAGATATAAAAATTTACCTGTACATATGCGTAAGGATACGGATCATTAGACTCGGTGCTTGTGTGCAGTCCAGCAGGATCAGAAGCAGGAGCATATGCATAAGAAGGATCAGAAGCAGGAGCATATGGCTGGGGTGCACCAGTCCCCTGACGCATTCAGCAAGGATCTCATTCTTCCACTGATCTTTGATGTTATGAGACACGTAAATGCTCATCATAAGAGATCATCTCTGACTACTACTTCCTTTCCTCGACCCGGGGTTTCCAAATACTTTTCTTATCCCTATGTTAACCCCCCTAACCCCACTGCTCGGCCTGGATGATCTTTCTTTCCTAGCGCCCGAGACAGCTGGTCATCATGTCGATCAGGAGCCCAAGTCCCTTGGGTTACTTGCTCGTTCATTTCACCTTTAGAAGTAAATGCATATAGGATTTATAATAAATTATAGGATTGAATACTGAATTTGAAAAAAAATAAGGATTAAACAAAAGTACTTACCATCTTATCAACAATTTCCTTCGTTTTCTCGAAGGGATACAGACGCTCTCCAGTTTTTGGGTCTTTCTTAGTGCGTGAAAGCTTCCAAAATGTACCCCGTTTCTGGTGGTCATCTAGAGTGCTCATATCCGATGGCAACTCCCCTTCTGCCACCCACTCAGGAACTCTTCTGTTAACCCCTTTAGCACCCAGCAAGTGACGATATTCATTCTTCTTCGCATTCGCTGACTGGGCCTCACGATACTCCTATTATCAAAAACATACAAACACGATGATGATTAAAAACATATACATATGTAAACTTATTTGTATGTATATACAATACTTAATTATTTAAGAGTTAGTATGTACCTTCGTCTCCATCTTCTTATCATAAAACTGCTGCCACTTCTCTTGGGTTATTGCTGTGTAGATCTCCCAAGGCTGGCGTGTGTCGCCGTCAGGCCGCTTAAGCTTCTTGGTGATGAACCATTTGACCAGATCATGCTTATGATCTGAAAATTTTTGCGCATCATCGATTTGACCATGGTGTAGTACTCGCTTTCTGCAGGTATTCGATATCGTTTCTGCATATCATCATAAATGAAAAGGATGTTAGTTATGCATACTTATAAATCGTATCAATAAATACTGCAACTATTGTTTATTTACCTGTACGATCTCAAACATCTGCTTCTTCAATCCTTCGTCAACCTGAGGCCAGGAGAGATGATATCACAATACTCTCGCACTATGATGCCCAGCTCAGTAGTGAAGTCTCCAGCCCATTCCCCAGTCGGTGTAGATACTCATTAAACTGCAGCGGCTTCGACTCAATCTTTTTTACTTCAGAGCTTTTGTAGGACCTCGAGGTTTTACGGTCCTGCTCTCTGGGATCTGTGACCCAGAAGGTCCAGCCTGTGTGTCTGCAGCTGGCACATCAGACACTATAATCTCGGCGGTGCCACTACCCCCCTCATCAGTTCGGGCCCGTGACGTGCGCCCTTCCCTCCACGTGTTTGCCTCTTCCTCGGTCGGGCTGCGTCACTCAGAATCTCGCCGACGGGTCGTCCATATCATCCATTTAACTGTCTGCACAGATAAACAATATGATATTAATAACAACAAAACAAATAATATAAAAAATACGTAATCAGATATCATAAAAAATTAATATTTAATTACCTAACAAACAAACACATCATTTATGGTTTTTCGACCCATAGACCCTCATCATGATCAGACCTAGTATACACTACATCGTCTGGAATATCAACAATGTTGGTGGCAGGAACACTGTTAGAAAAGGGTGGTGTCTCATCAAATAATAATTCATCGTCATCAACATCTTGATCAACATTTGTGATCACAAATCTTTTTCCTGGTAAACTACTACCTCTTAATCGTGGATCTTCTATGTAAATACTTGTTCACATCCTTGGGAAATATGAACGGATCTTGTGTAGGACCAAGACGTGATAAATCAACCATATTAACCCATCATGAAGCCGATAACCGAGTCTGTTATCCACCCACTTGCATTGAAAATAACAAACTTTGAAACTGATAATCAAGTTCCCAATATCTTCATACATCCATAATACAACCTCGAGTTGAAACTCGTTGAAGCTGGGATCACCTCGGGTGTACTCAGTTGTGCTGCTTCTACTTTCACCCCCGCTATTCTGGTTTAAACATCTATCTCTCTTGTCGTTTGTCCAATAGTGAAACCCAGATGTCATACCCGTCGTAAAGATCAGCAGTGGACCAGGTCCCAAAGCTAACCAACGGAGCTCTTCACCTACATTATCAGCGCTAGTGACAAGTTTCATAACATGGTCTCTAAACCATGAACAAAGGTCTTGTTTTGCTCTTGCAACCAAACAATATTCCTCACAGATATTGACCTCTTAGTGTAGTCATGTGTTTCTCAAAAAATGGCTCAATAATCTCAAGTTGATATAAAACGAACAAATGTGCTAACTCCATTGAGGATGAATCAATTGCCCGACCTTCTGTCCCTCCCGTGTGTCTAGGTTGTGGTACTCCAATAGCAACTGCACCCTTTAAGTATTCAGTACATTCTGTCACTTCTTCGGGTCCCTTCTATAATACTTCCTTCAGGTCGATATCTATTCTTCATCCTACCCTTCAAAATTCCCATGTATCTCTCAAACGGATACATGTACCTCAAATATATGGGACCACATAATTTGATTTCCCTAACAATGTGAACAACTAACTGAACCATGATGTCAAAAAAGAGGGTGGAAAATACATTTCAAGTTGACAGATCGTAACAACAACATCACGTTGCAGACTGTCAAGTGTATCAGCATCCACGACTTTATTGCACACTGCATTAAAAAAGAAACATAGTCTTGTAATTTCATTTCGCACATCCTTCGGCAATATACCTCGAATGACAATAGGAAGGAGATGCAACATCAGAACGTGATAATCATGAGATTTCAACCCGACCAATTTCAAGTCCTTCATTGACACAAGACTTTTCCAGTTAGATGAATAACCCGTAGGAACCTTAAGGGAATGAAGACATTTGCAGAAGCTGATCTTCTCATTCTTAGACAAAGTGTAACATGCTGGAGGTAAATATGTTCGTTTGCCTCTTTCTTGAGGATGCAACTCCTCACGTATGCCCATAGCTTGCATGTCTCTTCGAACCTTTATTCCGTCTTTTGTTTTCCCAGGTATGTTAAGCAAAGTCCCAACAATAGCCTCACCAACATTTTTGACAATATGCATAAAATCAAGACAATGCCTAACAGATAAATGTCTCCAATATGGAAGTTCCCAAAATATTGAACATTTTTTCCAGATGTTTTTTTGGGCAGATTTGGACGGAACACCGAAAACATTCTCAATGTCTTTCACCTTTTCATAGATCTCTTGAGAACTCAAAGGTATACGAGCAACACGTGTTTCAGTCTTTCCGTTGAATAACTTCTTTTTTTACGGTACGGGTGTGCTGATGGCAACAATCTACGATGACACATGTACACGTTTTTGCCAGAAAACTTTAGACGATCAGAACAAGTGTCGTCCTCACATATTGGGCAAGCAAATGTGCCTTTCACCGTGTATCCAGATAAATTCCGTACGCAGGAAAGTCATTCACTGTGCAAAACAACATGGCACGAAGTGTGAAGTTTTGTCTGCCGTAACCGTCATAAACCACTGTCCCCTGATTCCATAACAATTTCAAATCGTCAATCAGCGGTGCAAGGTATACATCGATATTATGTCCGGGTTGTTTAGGACCAAAAATCAACAATGATAACATTATGTATTTTCGCTTCATACACAACCACGAAGGAAGATTGTAAATCACCAATAGAACAGGCCAAGTGTTGTGTTGACTACTTAGAGTGCCGTAGGGATTCATCCCATCTGTACATAGCCCGAGTCTCAAATTTCGATTATCACTGGCAAAATCTTCAAATCTTCTATCGATAGTCCTCCACTGTGGTGAATCAGCTGGATGTCTCAGCTTATCATAATTTTTTCTTCCTTATGTGTGCCATCTTAAATTTTGGGCATCTCTGACATTTGCAAACAGACGTTTGAACCTTGGTATTATGGGTAAATACCAAATGACTTTTGCTGGAGGACTTTTTTTCTTAGAATTGGATGATTGGCCGTCCTTATGTTTATAGCGTGACAAATGACATTTTGGACACTGATTCAAATGTTTATTCTCTCCTCTGTATAATACACAACTGTTTGGACATGCGTGTATCTTTTCGTACTCCACACCCATAGGACACATCAACTTTTTTGCATCATAAGTGGATGTAGGAAGATTGTTATCATCTGGAAGCATGTCGTGGAATAGTTCTAGTATTGCCGTAAAACTTTTCACTCCAGCCGAATCTTGCTTTCAGATTGAACAAGTGTAGCACGGATGTCAATTTTGAAAATTTGGTGCATCCGGGGAACAAAGGGGACCGTGATGCGTCAACTAGTCTTTGATATTCATCGGGCTTATCTGTGAAATTATCCTCAACATCTTGCAGCATAGAGTTCAGTTGTTCAATCTTTTCACTATCATCGTTGATTTCAGTGTCACTCTGATCACACTCATTATCAGGAAATGTGGTATAATCGGTAACCTTTCTTGGTTCACTGTTCTGCTGGGTGGAAGTATGCACCCTGCTACTAGCTTCTAAAGACTCGCCATGCAAAAACCATATCTTATAGTTTGGCATAAATCCACGCCGTGATAGATAAAATCTGATTGCATGTAGGTTAGGGAATTTGTTGCGAAGTTCGCACTGCGCACATGGACAAAGGAATGTGAGTGTCGTTCATCCTTTTCTGATGATAGAGAGCTGCTTTGCAAAATTCATTTTCCACTTTTGATTTAAAATAATTCCCTCGCAGACCGTACATCCATTCACGGTCCATTCTACAAACAACCATTCAAAATTTAAAAAATATTTACAAAAAGTGTTATAATGTATAATAACTTAACTAACATTTAAAATATTAAATATAAAAAATAACAATAACTAACCTATCTTCGGAAAAGGAAATATATCGATATGGTTCTCGCACGGCGAGTCTGTATAATATATATATATAATATGCTATCTTATATATACTACTTGGTTGTGTTATATGTATTATATATAATGTATATACACATCTATAATATATTATATATACTACTTGGTTGTGTTATATGTATATACACATCTATAATTATATACTACTTGGTGATATATATATAAATATATATAGTTGGTTATTTTATTTTGTTATATTTATATGTATATCTATCAACTAACTAGCTACTAAATATAAATAAACTAACTACACAAACATTTTATAGAACACCTTGCTGGCATATACATTATTTTGTGGTTATTCTATCGTGTTTATATATATATAAAATCCTGCAACTAACTATTATATAAATCAACAAATTATACAAACAATTATGCATGATAAATTGAAATTGATTTAGGTTGAAAAAAAAAATAACCGGTATTTGGAAGGACGAGGATCAAGCGGAAACGGGTGGCGAGTGAAGACGAGGAGGAGCTAGCTAACGCGACTACTACTACTACAATCTGGTAGTATCTAAATGAAGAAAACACAGTACAATTGATACGTCAATTCACCAAGGTCGTTTACTTCTCAAAAATTCACATAAACAATGGTAAGATAGCAAAAAAAATCACTGAAATTGGTTAAATCATTTCATCGAACACCTTGCGAGCATATATTTTATTTTCTAAAATTGTCCACATATTGTATTTCCAATCAAACCAATCAATCAATTACACTCCAGAATACATATATCAATCAACAATTACATATAAACAACAAATTAGGACCCAATTCAACAAAATTTCAAAAGTTTCGAATCGGAGAAAAACTAACCTAATGTCTCTATTCGCGTTGGATTTTGGCAGCAGCAGACGACGGGTAGCGGCGCGACTGGGGCGACAAGAGGCGGCGGCGGTGACGGCGGCGTTAGAGGCTGGTGGTGCGGCGGGGATCGAGGAAGAAGAGAGCGGCGATTTGGTGGGCGAGCTGGAGTAGAGAGGTAGCAGAGATTCGTATACTGATTAATGTCGAGTCGGGGCCGCAAGGGTTTAAGAAATAAGCGTTATTTTCGGCGGTTCCTATATACAACCGCCGAAAATAGCCAACTCAAAAGACAATTTTCGGCGGTTGTATATAGGAACCGCCGAAAATGATGTTTCGATTTGGCTATTTTCGGCGGTTCCTATATACAATCGCCGAAAATAGCATGACCCGACATACTTTTGCGACCAAAATTTAAAAACCGCCGAAAATGGGGGGCTGAAAATGGCCATTTTTCTACTAGTGAATATCAAACGTAATGACACCGTTTCCCTTTCCTTGTTAGCCCAAAGTGAACAGCCCCTGCATATTTTTTTAAACGGACTCATATTCAATTTATAGTTGGAAAAATTCACGATATACCCCTGTTTTCTTTCGTAATTCACAATATACCCCTGTGATTTTCGTAATTAAACTTTAAACATGCTTAAATGTTGTCCAAAATTGATGAAACTTTACATGAACGATGCTAAAGTGTTATATTTTGGTCCAATATCAAATTTGAAGTTTTTTAAGCTCACATGTGACCTATGGGACCCAATGAATATGTGACTGTTCATTGGGTCCCACATGTCACATATGAGCTTAAAAAACTTCAAATTTGATATTGGACTAAAATATAACACTTTTACATCGCCCATGTAAAATTTCATCAATTTTGGACAGCATTTAAACATGTTTAAAGTTGAATTACTAAAACTACAGGGGTATATTACGATTGCGAAAGAAAACAGGGTATATCGTGAATTTTCCCTTTATAGTTTGTTTTTTTACTTTTATATCAATTGATAAGTTTACTTTAAACCCATATTAAAGGACGGGACAGTAATTTCCTCTCTTTTTCTATAATCGTTACTACTATTTTTGTAACTCGCGGCTCGCCCGCTCAACTAAAAATCACAACGGCTATTTATCGCTAAAGCAACGGCCCAACGAGATCTCTTGCATTGAAATTCAAATAATCAATATCCATTCCGTAGTTCCTACTTCCTACAACCTTGCAGCGCTCAAAATTTGTTCCAATTTATTCCAGCTTTGTCTCGGTCAAACTCTCCCTCATCAGTCATACTTCTTGTACACATGGAAGAACTCCAATGTGGCCTTCACCTGGTACCTGAAGCCCTTACATCAGGTTTTCCCGTGTCTAGGGTTTTGGATCCACAGAAATCAGAAATGGAGACCGACCCACTTGTTCACGCTGACCTACAGCCACTTCAAGAGAAAGACTTCCGCATGGAAGAAAGTGGGGAATCTCCCGGAGATTATATGGTCTGTGACTCTACCGCCAGACTAGTTTACGGTGGCATTTCGAAATCGAGCTGTACAGGTTAGGGTTCCTCCAATTCCATATTTTTCTTGGTTGGGTCTTGATCTACTGACCTTACTTTCTTTAGTGAGTAACAATTTATTCTTTCTCGAAAAGTGCAATGACCTAGGCCGTGTATGGCTATAAATGCTGACAATACTGTTGGGAAACTTTGCAGCCTATTGTGCAAACCAGAAAGAAAATTTGAACACTGCTAGATTAAATTTCGATTTCTCCACGAATAAGGGTGCCCTGTAGCTTAGACGATGAAGAAACACCTCCTTCCACTAATAATTGATAGAATTTAGCTAACAATTCCCTGTTCTAAATCAGATGATGTTGTCGTCTTCATCAATGCTGGATCTGAGGCTGAGATAGGAGATTCCAACATGAGATTTCTCGCTGATGCACATTTTAAAGGTGGAAGTATATTACGAATAAAAGAGAGCATTCGTGAAGGCGGTGATTACCCCTTTATATACCAATCAGCTCGACTGGGAGACTTCAATTATCAGCTCAACGGGCTTCCTGCCGGGGATTACTTTATTGATCTCCATTTTGCAGAGATTATCAACGTTAATGGCCCAAAAGGCATGAGGGTTTTTAATGTTTTGATTCAGGATGAGAAGGCAATGGTTCAAACACCGTACTTGTTTTGTTTCTACTTAAAGTGTGATGTTCTACCAGGAAGATGATATTATTTCCTTTGCAATAGCAGGTTCTATCCGAGCTTGATATATATGCCCTTGTTGGAGCAAACAAGCCGTTGCAGTTAGTTGATTTCAGAGCCTCTGTTAAGGAGGATGACTCGATTGACATTAGGTTTGAGGGGGTTGTGGGTAGCCCAGTAGCTTGTGGAGTTTGTATTAGAAGAGCACCAAAGCTACCAGGTATATTCATACTAGAAAGTAGGGAAGCTCTAAATTTTGTTTTCATCCATGATATTTTGCATCATAGAATCATCCGTCCTTGATTACAGATTCCCTCTTGAAGCATGAACGCATAAGATGCAGCAGCTGCACTGCCGATATTGAACTTCCTATGACCCTGGTAATTCAAAATTGTCAAATTTGGGCAAGTTTTTATATGGTTGTGTTTATTTTAACCTAAAACATCTAAAAAATACTTTCTGCTGCGTAGATGAGAGATATGCGGCAGAGAAACACAGCTATGTTTGAAAAGAAAATAGAAGATCTCAATATTAAGTTGGATCGCAAGAAAGAAGAGTGCTCCCTAGCTTGGATGTCACTAACTGCCGCAAATGATCAACTGACGAAGATAAGAACAGAGCTGGACAATAAACTGTTCCAGACTTACACTCTAGGTAAGAAGGTTTTACCTCTAACCTCAAACTGGTTGGAGATATGTACTTTGCTGTCCACTTCTCTCACTTATTATGTTCAATACTCACCTTCGTTGGACACAGGCTCTTGGTTTTTATTAATATTGATAGACTAATGTTCTGAGTCTTGCCTGCGGTCCTTTCACATATTTGATATAATACTGGATTCACTGGGTGGTAATTATAGATTTGAGTTGCTTTCATCGGTGTAGGCGGATTGTATCCTTTTTTCATATATTCTCTAGGATAGATTTGAAATTTAGTGTATCCTCCTATCCCAATTTGAATCTCTTCTATTCATTTCCTGTTGTTCCACACAGACCAGAGAGTGGAGAAGCAGACTGCAGAGATTAAGGCATTATGTAGCAGATATGAAGAAGGCAAGAAAACTTGGATTAATGCAATTAGCAATTTAGAGAACAAAATAAAGGTATTTTTTAGATTTTTGTTATGCAATACGATATTATTTTCATAAGAGTCGTGGTTTCTATACAGATAATGCATAATCTAATTAGATCATGCAATATGTGTATTTTCTCACTTATAGGCAATGAAACAAGAGCACGTTGAGTTATCTCATGAAGCACATCAATGTGCTGATTCAATTCCTGAGTTGAATCAAATGATATGTGCAGTCCAAGCCTTGGGTAATTTGAATAACTGCTCATTTTTTCATTTAACTTGAAATGAGCAATTCAGCTCTAAGTGAGATTCTGTCGTGTAGTTGCTGAATGTGTGGATCTCAAGACAAAGTATCTTGATGAGCAAAGAATGAGAAAGAAGCTCTATAACGAAGTTCAAGAGGCAAAAGGTACAATTATGATGAGTCTGATAATTGGTAGTATTTTTTTTTCAAATCACGACAATTGATAGTTTAACATGCATTATTTTATTTCTGTCTCTGATGCAGGTAATATTAGAGTCTTTTGTCGATGCCGGCCTCTGACCCGGACGGAACAAGCAGCAGGACACTCAGCTATAGTAGATTTTGAAGGAGCGAAAGATGGAGATATTGTGATTCAAAATGGTGGATCTAACAAGAAAAGTTTCAAGTTTGACAGGGTTTATTGCCCAACTAATGATCAAGGTACGAATTATTTTGAAAAGGCTCTTAAAAATCAGACTTGTTTAGAGAGCATCGTTTGAAACCAGGGACTGAGAATTTTTGCTTTTTGACAGTGGATGTGTTTGCTGATGCATCTCCAGTGGTCACATCCGTGTTGGATGGGTATAATGTGTGCATATTTGCTTATGGGCAGACTGGGACAGGGAAAACCTTCACAATGGAGGGCACAGAGCAAAACCGAGGAGTCAATTATAGAACTCTTGAACAATTATTTAAAATTGCTCAAGAAAGGAAAGACACTTTTGCTATGAAATATCTGTTAGCGTGCTTGAGATCTACAATGATCAAATCAGGGACTTACTTGCCACTTCATCCTCTAAGAAGTATGTATTCAACTTTGTTTCCATTCTAGACTTATATTGCTTACCTGTGAACTTAAGTTCATCCGAATACGGCCTTTTTTGATGGTTGATATTACTAGATTGGAGATCAAACAAGACTATTCTGGATCTCACCATGTTCCAGGGCTTGTTGAAGCCAAAGTAGACAACACACGGAAGTTTGGAGGGTGCTACAAGTTGGAAGTAATGCTAGCTGTAGGGTCTAATAATGTGAATGAGCACAGTAGTCGATCTCATTGGTAGGATCCAGGTTCCTTTTTGGCTTAACAAGTTGCATTTTGATCTCATTTCATTTATAGCGACCTTTTTCCTTCTGGCTACAGCATGCTTTGCGTTATGGTAAGAGCTAAGAACCTGATGAGTGGGGAGTCTACAAAAAGCAAGCTGTGGCTGGTTGATCTAGCTGGAAGTGAAAGACTGGCCAAGACTGATGCGCAGGGAGAGAGGTTGAAAGAAGCTCAGAACATTAACAAGTCCCTTTCAGCTTTGGGAGATGTGATATCGGCTTTGGCAAATAAAAGTAGTCATATTCCTTATAGGTATCGTGCGTGCCAACTGGTCAGACTCTATATGTCGTTAAGATAGTTGGTTTCTTATCTTTGGTCATTTTCTTTTACAGGAACTCTAAGTTGACTCATCTATTGCAAGATTCACTAGGTAAAGCCCTAACCTTTTGTGAATTGAAACTGAAACTTACTTTTTTTCTTTTATCAAGAAGCATCGATGGTCAAGTATTCAACTCTAATATTTCATTGGTTACAGGAGGCGACTCCAAAACTTTAATGTTTGTGCAAATTAGCCCATCAGAACGAGACATGGGAGAAACTCTCAGCTCACTGAACTTTGCTAGCCGAGTTCGTGGGGTGGAGTTGGGACCTGTTAAAAAGCAAGTCGATTCAAGTGAGCTTCAGAAGACCAAAATGCAGGTATACTAAATGTGACCTCTGCCTGTATTATAGATTTGCCTTGTGCGGGTAATTATGGAATAGCTAAGTGCTTATGTGGTGGTTTTACATCTGGAAGCTTGATAAAGCGAGGATGGAAATCAAGAAGCTAGAAGAGAGCTTACTGAACGTGGAGAACAAGGCTAGAGGACTGGAAGATAAACTTGGCTCGAAGATCAGTTTGAGCACCCAACTGGAGAAGGAAAATTCTCAACTTCAAGAGAGATTGAAGGGGAAAGAAGAAACTTGTTGTAGTCTACAACACAAGGTTCCTTGCTAATATATTAATATACATGTATATAATGCATAAATCCTATCTAACTGAGGTTTATGCTGTCATTTTCCATTCCATGAAGGTGAATGAACTAGAGAACAAGCGTAGGCAGCTAGAACATATGGATTCTGCAACCCTTGAACAGGTAATTTTGATATAAATATATTTATTCAACTTCCACAAGTGTGGTTTACATGGAACATATAGATTCTGCAACCCTTGAACAGGTAATTTTGATATAAATATATTTATTCAACTTCCACAAGTGTGGTTTACATGGAGATTTGTGTATTTGGACAAAGAAGATCACTATATATGTGAAGAGTATAGTTGGACACAGTCAGCCATGAAACGTTTTTGTTCTGTCGATTGATTAGGTGAAGGAGCTGGAGAGGAAACTAAAGGAATCTGATTCATTATCCCTGATTCTCCAGAGCAAGGTTTTGACCTCTTTTTTCTTTTCTTCTTTTCTTTGGAAGTTGTAGGATAATGGTTAAATTCGAATATTGACAAAACTGTAAATCAGTTCTGAATGAGTCACCCTTGCTGTTTTTTCCCTTACAGATTAAGGAGCAAAATCTGAAAGAGCAAGACCACAATCACGAAGTTTCAGTGCTTCACGAAAAGGTATCTATTTTGTCTTAATTAGTTTCAGAAGATCATTGCCAATAATACTTGCTATGTTAAAGAATCCTGATCATATATGCAAGCATCTTTTCTTCTTCTGCCTTGGTGTCTGACAGGTCAAAGAGCTTGAGAAGAAGGTTAAAGAACTGGAGCAGAATAGTAATCAACCTATGAATGATGCTCATGATATGGCAACAACAGGAGGAGCCACTCCAGCTGGTTCAAGACCTGCATTGAAGGAGGAAGAGGTCCTTGCTGAGATTGACCCTCTTGACGACCTAAGGAGCTCAAACTCCGTCTTATCAAAGGGATCAAATGACAGTGCCTTTATCAAAGGGAACGGTGAGCCTGTGAGAAGAAAGAGGGAGTTCAGGAATAGCGATATAGAGAATAATGTGCCCATGTCAGGTCCATCCCAGCATGACAAGCGGATCAGGAAATCAGATCCTCCTAGAGCGTTTATGCGACCAACAAGGAATGCTGCAGTGAAACCGGTGGCAGGACAAAGGCCGTATAGCTTTAGTAGAAGCACCAAAGATCAAGGTAACAAGGATAGAGATACCAAGAAAAAGATGTGGTGTTAAATGGTGAGTTGTTGTATGGGAAAAAGGAAGCCAACTTCTCTAAGTTGTCTTTTAAATATCCCGTCCAGCACTTGATTGATACACTCTTCCTGGGTTGTTAGTTTAGTTTACAGTCTGAATTCATCCTATGTATTGGCTGTTGTTTGTACCATGCTTGAAAAGGTTGAATGTGTAGTAAACAAAATGATGTGTTGCGTTGTATTCATGGTTGTGCACTTGGCTGGAAGAATCTCTAATCATCTCCACTTGTACTGCAATTGCTGGTCGCGTTTCTCTATAGGCGCACAGATCGTTCGGATATGGAATTATTAAGAGCATATATTCTACTACCTTGCCTGAAATATAATTTCTTTGTAAAACTCTCTTCTATTGTCATTAAGAAACTCTCTCTTTCTCACAAGCAACTCTTACCGAAAATGCCCAAGAGATCTCTGAAACTGGCCTGGATAAGTGAGTCTGTCCATGGCTGAGCAAATTTGAAAGATGTAGGGAAATGCGAATGAAAATAGGAATGAATGAGTTAACTAAACCTTGGTTGAGGTTAAAAAAGTTTCATGTTGTCTCGTAATGAGACTTCTCATACCGCAGCCCAATTCACTACTGCTTTCTAAAGCTGTTCACGAGCTAAGCTAAGCTTGGGCTGAGAATTCTTAGGGGATTTACAATTGGGGTGAGTGTTTTAACATATTTTTAAGTGACATGTTATCAGAATATTTTTTTATTGTATAAATAACTCCTATACTCACTCATCCCTACAATAAGTTTCTTAGCATTCTGTCTACTCTCACAATTTTTTTTATCTCTCCTTCCACTATCTTCTTTTTATTTTACCATTCTATAAAATATTTATTGATAACCACTCTTCTTTTACTTAACCATTCTGTAAAATATTTATTAATAAATTAATGGTGTTAGTAAATACACTAATGCAACTAATGAAATTGAATTTGCCCATGTTTCTTAAATAAAAAGATAAAAGAGAAAGTTAATGAATTCCGTAGAGTCTTTTTTAATTTTTTATTGATATTTTAGTTGAAACCCAAACAAACTTTTTTTTTTTTATATAAAACCTAGGTAAACAAAAATACTACGCGAGAATGTATAAAAAAATATTTGTTAATAGGTAACTCACTTATTTTTATCGTGTTGCCCTTATAAAAATGCAGACAATGAAATTTTCCGTCCAACATAAAATTTCATGGTCGGTCAACGACCTGTAAATTAATAATTTCACCTAAACAAATCATTTACTTAGAATTTTGTTTTACATAGTATTAAATTATTCATCAGACAACAAAATTACGTTGGCTATGTAGGACTAAAATGTTAAAGAATGCCCTACTTCTCTCATTTTGACCCGTTATTGTACTGGTAAAATTAGGTGTACACGTCTCTTATTTGCTATATTATGAGTGGCCTTTGCTAACTTTGCCTATGCGGCTGTCCTATGTGAGGGTGGACATTGAGTTTTAATTTTATGGGGTCCATTATTTTATAGTATATATATTGATATTCAAATTAATATTCAAATTTTCTTACTAGGGAAAATTACATCCCCACCCATGACGTTTGGTGAAATTACACACCCCATCCACGAGGTTTCAAAAATTACTTTGCCCACCCATGTGGTTTCCTCTACTTTACATCCGACAACTTTTTCAATATTTAATCAACTTAAAAAATGCTTAAATGTTGTCCAAAATTGTTGAAATTTTACATGAACGATGCTAAGGTGTTATATTTTTGTCCAATGTCAAATCCAAAAATTTTAAAGCTCATATATGACCTGTGGAACCTAATGAAAACACGTTGACATGTCTCATATTACATTTGGTCCCACGGATCACATATGAGCTTAAAAAACTTTGGATTTCACGCCAGACCAAAATATAACACCTTAGCATCGTTCATGTAAAGTTTTATCAATTTTGGACAACATTTAAGCATCTTTTAAGTAGATCAAATATTAGAAAAGTTGCCGGATGTGAAACAGAGGAAACCACATGGGTGGGTAATGTAATTTTTAAAACCTCGTGGGTGGGTGGGTAATTTCACCAAACGTCATGGGTGAGGAATATAATTTTCCCTTATCACTAATAACCTCTACGAGTGTTCATTGCTGGAAAATGGTACATGATAGTCTCATTACTAATTATCTTGAAAACTTCTTTTTCCTCATAAGTAATTAGATAATAATTAAATACATCATCCTCCATCTTGTTACGTAGATTAGTCTTGATAATCTTCATCATAAAAAACACTCTTTCAACTGTTGTTATAGCAACATATATAATTACTGCAAGTTTCAATAACAAGAACACTAGAAAAATTCGAGTGTTGTTTTGTATCAACCAACTTTCTTGCAAGAGCACTAATTCTTTTAGATCGGAAAACTTTGAATCATGATGCATATTAGCAATAAAACTATCAAGCTGACGACTAAGCTCAAGAACCTTACTTTCACAATCAAAATCATATGGATATAAACATGCCATGGCCAATAATTTAGTCTTGTCGAAGTGATTAATCAGTTAAATTCAAGTAAACCAAGCCTAGTAGCAATTATGTACTCACCTCATTGAAACGATAGTTGAGCTCTTGAATCTGCATACCAGCAATTGCATATAAGATACTCAAACGCTAGTAATGCTCACTTGTCACATCATCAACTGTATGCCACAAGTTTGATCCTCCACGATAGTGCATGACATCCATATCGAGTGTAAGAATATTTTGCTTCACGCAAAAAAGAAGTAACCTCCAAATTAAGATCTTTTCAACCATTGTCTCTCATTGCTTGCAACTGACTCTTAGCTGTAGCAAGTAGAAACATAGAATTATCAATATCTTGCTCTCTTTTCAACAAAGCCATATTCAACTGATCAGTGATTGCTAGTGAAGTCCCTGTTAAATGCAGCATAAAACAAATCAAATGATTGCAATAAATTCAGGAGTCATTGTGCCTTTTACCGATAATTTCCTTATGAACTTTTCATTGCAATATAATCAATTACTTCAATCAAAGACAGAAATGTAGTAATCAATTGTTTGTAGAGATTTGAAATGAACTCCAATGAGTATCTCCAAGCCTATTAAGCCCGAGTTCTTGATATAAACCCCAGCTAATTTTAAGCTCACCCAAACGAATGTTTTTTTTAATCTTATTATTGCTTTTTCAGCTCGAAACACGTCTCTATTCTTGAAGGAAGTGCCAACCACATTTAAGACAATATTAACCACATAAAAAAATCATGTCGCATCCTCGTGATTCTTTGCAACTACTACAAGTGAAATACCCTGGACTTAAATATGATGATTAAATTATTCTGATATGAATTTTAGGGGCCTAATAGTTCCAGAATATTGGTGAAGAAAGTAAAACCAAAAGAAGAGAAAACACTTAAAAAGCACAAAACGTAAAAACGAGCGTTACGCAACTATAGGAGGTATGTGACCTCGACTAGGGTCCCAGATGGATTCCTAGGGCTTAATTGTGCCTAAATAATATGTGGGAACAAATCCTGAAGAAAACTGATCCATATAGTGGGTTACAAAACGCAAACAATGCCTTAAAGCTCGTTTTTCGAGAAAACCCGGAAACACGACTTTAAGTGGTAAAATGGACTCGTATAAATTATAGTTGACCATATAACTATAATTAAACATTAATGGAAGCATAAGAACCATTAAAACTAAAGAAACGAGAAAAATCCGGGAAACGGGCCCGGTTAGTGATGAATAGTGCCAAAACCGGGAACTAACGAGCGTTTCTTGCGAAAAGACGAACATGCCCCTGATTAAGTAGCAGTGGGGGCCATTTTTATTAGGGTAAATCAGCACTCTCTAACAAGTATTAACTAGCTTATTTGTTAGTAGAAGACAAAAGCAAAAAACATAAGGCAAAAAGGTGAAAAGTAAAATAAAAAACTTTACTCTCTCTCTCTCTGCCCCTCACTTCCTTCCCCCCCAGCCGGCTCCACTATTCCCTTTCTCCTCCCTCTAGTTATGAAGAAGCTCCAATGGCGATTTGCAGCCCCTCTTACAGCTATCCCTTTCTCTCCCTTGTACAAGCCACTACAAGGCTCCAAATGGGAAAATAAACACATATTCTTACTCCCCTCATCAAGAGCTATCTTTCTCTCTTCTCAAATTTAAAATGGATGAAGTTGACCTCCATGGGTATAGCCCCATTTGAAGAGAAAATTAGATTTTAAGGAGCTAGGTTGCCTCCTCTTTCATTTAAGGTAAGAAAAACTCTAAAAATCCATGGTTTCCTCCATTTCTTCTTTCAGCCGATTTTGGCTCCCCATGGTGACTTGTCCTTTGTTTTGTGTGAGCAATTATCCAAGCTACAAAAGGATGGCCAGAACTCTCTTTTGGTTCATGGCAAAAATCGATTCTAGGGCTTCAAAGGTAATGCCCTAAATTTTGTGCTTTAAGCCCTCTTCTTGAATTCTAGGGCTATTTCATGAGTCTAAGTGTTTTTACTTAGTCTCATTCCCTCCTTGAATATTGGTTTAGAAATTGGCAAATGATTTGCCCTTGGCCAATATTGGAGTCAAGAGAAATGGAGGAGAGAAAGAAGAGAAGTGAGAAAGAGAACTTGAGAATTAAATGTAAACAATCTACCTTGATATCCATCTTAAATGTTCTAGAAGTTTTGGGATGGGAATTTAAATGAATGAAACCAAAAATATGAGTTTGAATGTGGTTGGTTGATATAAGAGGAAATTGTGGTTGTGTTTAATGCATTGGTTGGTGGTTGTGTGATTTAAGGACCTTGGAGGCATGCACTTTATGATTGTTGCATTATATTGTGTTTAATGAATTTTGGAACTTGAGTGCTGGTAGAATCCACTATAGATGTGGTTAGTTGAATTGGTTAGGAAATGAAAAATTGAGCGATTGGGGCATGCTAGAAAAGTAGCGGAGTTATGGCAAAATTTCGGTAGAAACCTAAGGAGTTTAAGTGGGTTTATGAGCGGAGAATGACCTAGGGTTAGATAGGTGTGGTTAGGGACTGATTTAGTTGATTACACACCTATTGAGGTGAACTAAAATCTGTAGCAAAAATGATGTATGAGTGTTTGAATTTGCTAGAAGTAAATTAAGGTATGGAACTTCGGAAGTGTTGCGTGAACTTGGGTAATGGAGATGCTATTGTCTTGGAAGAGTTTGGGATGGTCAAAAGGAATTGGTATGAGTGAAACCATTGAGTTAGAAATGTGGTGAGTAAATATGCATTTTAGAACCTAGAGTTAAGTTTTAAAGTGCAGAAGAATTTTTGAGTAGAAATTGTATGATTGATCAAGAATTATGTAATAGGTTTGATCAAGGATTTAAGGAGGTTTAGAGCATGTTTAAGGTGTTATAACATGTTTGGAAACATGTGGAAAGATTAGGAAAATATTGGGTAAGAATTGAGGTTGGATTAGAGACTGAAAACTATCAAATTTGACAATTACTGCTAGGATCCGGGATTAAAAATGCCCCCGAGAGTGATTCCTGCAACTGGTCCAAGACTTAAGACTAGGACCATGTTCCGGACCAGAGTTAAAATTCCACCGAGAGTATTGTCTTGCATTGGTCCGGGACTTAGGGGCCAGACCAAGTCCCGGACCACCCCTGAAATTGCACCGTGAGTGTTTTAATGAGTTCTAATGATGGGGAATTGAATGGTAATGATATTAGATGATGATTAAGACTTGTTTGATGACATGTAAAGGTCATTAGGAGTATAAACAAGTGTTGGATTGAATGTGAAAGTTGAGAACTTAAGAACACTTGAACAAGGTTAAGAGTAATGGGGAAACGGGGTTGAATACGGGCGCACTAGTCGTTAATTACCGTAATGCCTTAACGTTAATAAAAACACACTGCTGGGAAAAAAGAATAAACAACGTTTTTATTTGTCTTTTGGAATGTTTTATAAATGTTTTTTATGCCAGCGACGTAAATGGTCGAACCTCTTAAAGAACGCGTTGTAAGTTTTTTATACATTAATTTAAACGAACGCTTATTGCTAAAGCATTTTTTAAGGTGTGTAAGGTGGCGGGAATCTACGAGGCATAAAGAACGCTTTCATCTTGAAGCGTTCTTTATGTCAAACTATAAAAATGCTTTTTTAATATAAGCGTTCTTTATGAAGTATTATAAAAAACTCTTAAAATTGATAAGCGTTCTTTATGACATTTGGCGCGAGAGTATAAGAAACGCTTATACATATAAGAGTTTCTTATATGGTCCTTTTTTATATTTTTATTTTTATACAATTTATTACCCTGCGCATAACACCAAATCAGATCACAAATTGCCATTCACAACCTGTTTGCATTATATATACCAGATCAACCAAACTGGTGAATTTTAATAGATCAACAACAGTAGTACTTTGTTTGCATTAATATTATACCAGCGCACATAGGCTTAGGTGTAGTACCGATCAACTACAATATTTGTAACTAGCTAGTTAACCAAACTACTAAAAATGGTTCAAGTTTGATCATAACATGTACAATACAACCATTTGAAAAAAGAAAAGATAGATACATGACTCATGACTTCTTCTGATCAATTTAGTGCTTTCAACACATGTGTGCTCCTTGACAAACTTGAGATCAGCTTGTGAATAAGTATTAAGAAGAAATCAACAAGCTGCACGCGAGAATTACAAAAGCAATTAAGTACACTATTTAAACTTATCCAAACATGCGCAAATAGTTAAATCACCAATTCAAACACAAAAGTAATACGTACCTGAGAAGAAATTTCCAATTCGCTAAGACAGTTGTTACCTCTGTTAAAGATGAAAGTACCGACGATCATTATGATTCTTCTACTGATACAAAAGAGACAAAAGAAGAAAAGCATGATACAAAAGAGACAGAGGCAGATACAGATGAAAGGATGAATGAGAACTTAGAAACAGAGAGGTTGAAGAAATTGGCTAAAAAGTTAAGTGAGGCTGCCACAAAGTAGAGTCCAGTGGAGATTAACGAATTACTGGCCCACTTCATCACCTTGAATGAAGAAAACGGTTTTCTATAATAGTTGTATGAGGAGGAGAAGAGGAAACTTAGTCGATTATATGGTGGCATGGGGGACTATATGAAGATAAAGTGGTACCAGATCGCCTGGTTGATGAGTTTCATGACTTATGGATGGAGATGGAGATGGAGAAGCTAGACACTTCTCCATCTCCAGTTTCGATTGGATTCACATCTTCTTTCAGTTTTGAACATCAATAGGTCTGAGAATCTTCAAACACTTGGACATGAATGTCTGTAGATTGCATGCAGTCAATTGGAATACTAGCCACACACTATTGATGTGGGGTGCATCGTACCTTTTAAAAAAACTAGATGAAGATCTCTTGGTAATTAAAAAGATTGAGAGATCCCCCCTAAGTAGGATTCCCCCTGAGTTTGCATGTTAAGCGTCTTTAACAAATGATAGCAATAAGTGACAACTTTTATGCATAATAAGTGACGGTTTTTATGTTATACTGTAACCGTAGTAGAAAACTTTCTACCCATAGGGTTGGTCATAGTTAGATTTTCATTTCTATAAACGACCTCCCCATAGGGTCGGTCTAAGTCGACTTCCACACTTTATAATTTTCTACCCCAAACGACTGCCCCACTAGGTCAGTCCAAGATAGACGATGGACCTAGTGGGTCGGTTGGGTTAAGTTCACACACATGTTTTTGTCTTCTCGAGGAGACCACCCCATTGGGTCAGTCAGCGTGAATTTTTGTCCATATCTGTGTTTTGTAAAGCAAAATTTGGGCACATTTCTTCCTCATTCGTCACCATCCCAACTTCAACCCTAAACCAGGAAAGGGAGTGCAAATATAGTGGAGAAGAGAAGAAAAGAAAAGAGGAGAAGAAGAGGAGGAGGAAGAAAATATTGAAGATTTCACCTCCATTGAAGCTTCAAAGCTCCTCCCATGGCTAAATATTTCTCTTCTCTTGTTTTACTTCTTCTAATGGTGAAGTAGTCTTCATTTGTATCATAGGATGGGGTTTGACCCTAAGTTTGCTCATTGAATGCGTGTAACCTAGCTCATTTATGATATTTGTTTTATCTCCCTCATTGCTCAATTAATGTTGTAGTTTGATCAACTTTTGTATTTTTGGTGACTCCTTTCAATATAATACTTTAAGATTGGGGACGGGATAAACCCTAGCTTTTGCACTTTTGATTAGGGGGTAAAATCGTAGCTATTAGGGGGCAAAACTGTGTTGGATTAGGATCTTCGACATTTCAAAAGCCTATTGTACCATGGACTTCGCTATTAGGGGGCAAAACTGCGGCCAATGTCGGTTGCTTCACATGGGTTGTGAAGGATACCACACACCTTGGGTATAGTTGCATGCAGATGAAAGTTAACCTTAACATCCAAAGAACGGTAGGCGCTCACGCCCATTGTCCCTTGGTGGCATGGACTTGATATTTACTATTAGTTATGATGACATGCCCCTTTTCTTTGCAAAGGGTGGTTTATTTCTCCATTCCATGAAGGTTTGTTCCCTGATGTACACACCGTACGAAGCTCATGCCCCATTCAGAATGTAGCTTAGCACAAAAGTTTTTCTTCCTTACACTCAACCAAGGGAGCTCTTCACTCCTGCCTCACGGCCAGCTTTGACCAAAATTGTATTGATTAACTTTGCAAGTCCTATCTCCGCTTCCGTTAACAACATTGCCCCTTTGATCCTTTGCGGCGAGCCAATGTCTATGGACATGCCTAGTGTGGTTATCACTCTCCTGCGCTCAAGGAAGTGTGACTTCAACAATCTTCTACAGCAAGCAACTCGCGAGGAGGTGTGGGATCTGAACTTAGGGGAGGCGGCACAAAAAGATAAGAAGATAAAGACCTACAACAATTTTACTTCTTTGAATGATTTGGCTAAGGGAGTGGGTGAATGCGAATGCTCAAAGGTTCATGAATAGGTCCAACAAGCGGCACCAGGGTCACCCTCGGGGGCATAATGAGGAATGACCTTTTTCTTCCTTTGTTGCATGGGTGTGGGCACTCCTTAATCCTTATGCGATTGGGGGTGTTCTTTCGTTCAAGCCTTGTGTAGTGTCCCCTTTTCTCCCTTTTTGGTAGTTATCTTTCAATACTTGGATATTGCTACTATCCTTAATTAAGTACTCCCTCCGTTCAATAATATCAGTCATTTTGGAAACTTGCACATTTATTAAGAAAAGTAGAAAAATGACGCATGTACCCATACTTTTTACTTTTCCATCTAGATAATCATTACTTTTGTGTTAAATAGTAGCATTAAAAGTGGAAAAAAGTGTGTCAAAAAGCCAGAACGACATATATTTTTGAACAAAAATCACTTCCTAAAATGATTGATATTAATTAACGGAGGGAGTATTGTTTTTCGTTGGTCAAAGACATGTCCTTAGTTATCGTTTAGGAGTGTTTTTTCAAAACGTTGTCAATGACGCTTGGTGGGTCATTTCGGGAGATCTTTTTCTTTTGTCTGAATGCTTAGTAGAGCATGATAACTTGGCTGGTTTTATCCAATTTGAAGCTGCTATGACAATGTTCGTTGTGAACATGTTGCAAAAAGCAGTTGGACTTTTCTAGAAGTTGATGTCTCTAGGTTGTACTAGGTTATATTTGATCTCCCTTCATTATGTATGTCCAGCTTAATCAATTAATAGTTAAAGGTTTCATAAAAAACTTCAAAGTACATTATGTGTGTCATGAGTAGAGCTGATCATAATCAGGATAGCCCAACTGCCCAGCTCGGCCCGACCCGTAAATTAGACCAATGGGCATGGGTAGAAAAAATAATTGGGCGGGTTTGGACAAAAAAAGCAGCCCGAATATTTTTTCGGGCCGGGTTATGGCAAAATATTTTGCCTAGTTGATGGCCCGGCCCGGCCCGGCCCGAATGTCATAGTACATCTTACGTTAGTATATACTATTGTAAATATGTACACAAAAGTAATAAAATACTTACAATAATATAGTAGTAGTTATTCAACTGAATGGACCGCATACACTTCGTCTTATAATATTTATTTTGTGCCGTGCACACTCTTCAAAATCTATACTACGTAACTATACTTAAGATCTATGTTACTAAATAGATAAATTTGAGTTAAAAGCGGGCTAGGCGGGCCGGGCAATGACATGAGCATTTTTTAGGTGGGCCGGTTGGGTTTAGGTTATTGGCCAGATTGGGCGGGTTTGGGCTAAACCCTTGGCCCGATTGGGCTGAAAATTTATGTCTAGCCCGGTCCGAACCCGGCCCATCCGCCCAGTTGATCAGCTCTAGTCATGAGTGACTTTCTATAATAAATTTTTTTGCTTGGAATCCAACTTCAACAGCATGCAAGGCACACATATGACAAAGAAAACACACGCAACAAGCATCAAAGAACAACATATAGGAAACCAAACAAGCGACACTCATGATTGGCGTCAGGCCAAGGCATGACCTGTCTAACCGAACAAACCCTTGTTCCACAAGCATGACTAAGGATGATCTTGAACCGCCCCACAGTGAATTCCCATATCCTTATACCCCTTAGCGCGAAGGTTTGGATGTGCGGGGCACTCCCCCCCAATGAACTCCTTCCCTAGTGAGGTAACCCTGGTGCCAAGACACTGTTAGTAAGGACGCACTAACGTGAGCCATGCAGTACACTCACCACCACCGGGACCATCTCTGTCAAAGACACTAGAGGATGGGGCCAGGCCCATAGCCGTTGGAGCCCACTACCCCATCTAGAGATAGTGGGACATGTCTAAGACATGTTCTAGGCTCTCTCGTGTCTATCCGGGTGCTCCTCAGGCAGCCCTGAGTGACTCATGAATAGTTTACCTAGTCGTCGATGTGGGCTGCATAGGAACCTTTAAAAATTCACTAAAATCAAATGCAAGCTTCGATTGACATGAAACTTTGTCAACATCCCTTGTTAATAAACGGTAACATCCGACCTTCTTTTGTGTTTAGCAAAGTTATCAAAGTGCTTTATGTTTTAGACCAAGTCCCTACTGGTCGTAGTAGGGTGCTTGCGAATAGTGCCCAATTGAGCATTAGGCACCCATGATAGTGCCCATGCGCCAGCAGTGCTACAGACGTAGCCTGCGTGTCATTTCGGGTTCGGGTCATTCGGGTTCGGGTCATTTCGGGTTCGAGTTGTAATAGTATCAGATAGAATCGGGTTTCGGTTATTTTGGGTCATGGTTAATATTTTTTGAAAAAATTATAATATAAATATATACCTAATTTCTATAAGAATATACAACATATAGATTGCAGAACTTTTAATACAATGCCTACTATGAATTTCATTCGGATATACTAAGTTTAAATCAAATTTTTTATCATATTTATTTGGGTCATTCAGGTTTGAGACAATTTATGGTCACTATTATTTCATGTTATTCGAGTTTGGCTAATTTTTAATTACTATTATTTTGGGTCATTTTGGGTTCGGGTCGGTTTCGGGTTATAAATTTTTTGGGTCATTTCGGGTTCGGGTCATTTCGGGTTTTACCCAATCGGGTTTCGGGTTTATTATATTTAAATATTTTCGGGTTCAGTCGGGTTTCGGGTTCGGATAAAACGAACGGGTTTTCGGGTTGGGTCAAATTTTGACAGCTCTAGGCGCCCCACTACTAGAAATCAACATTTTAGCGCTCGGGAGTTTAGCCCCTTTAGAAACAGACATAAATCAGTTACGAATTCACACCACGCAACATAAAATCAACACCCAAAACGGTAACTAAATCAGTAATCCCAAGGGTGAATGAACAACCCGATTCCATCACCCACTTACTTGAATTCGAAGAGCGAATCACACCAATCTGCAGCAGAAGGAATCACAAAGACACAACAGTCCTAAACAGCAACACACACGCTGAATTCAGCAACAATCGGACATCAAAAATCAGAAAATGTTTTCCAAATAACTAAGAGCAATTGCCACCGAATTCACAAACAGACCAACCTGATTTGTAGAGGAGAACAATCTAAACAACAGCAGAGAAGGAAACGAGCAAAACGCCACAACAATTGCACCCGAATTCAAAATCAATCAGTAAGGGGAAGAGGGGAGGAAAGCGCATAAACTATCGAGGGAGAACGACGACTGAAAAACTAAACGGGGAAATAAAACGATTGAAAGGTTATGAGAATAAGGAGAACTCTCCTTATTAATTATCAACCAAAATAAAAGAGGAAAAAGGACCATCTTACCCTCATCTTTTCCTGAAATGACTTGGAGGTCCTAAAGAGCATACAACCACATAACATAAGCTGTAAACGAAATCCGACGTGAGGAAATTCAAGAACAAAAACCGGGTTATTACATCTGTTGTATGACTAACCTTCTGTATTTAAGTTTGTTCACAGAGGCGTATCCACTACCAGATACAGTGGCTGATTCATGCTATCTTCCCTGGGTCTCCTTGTTAATACCGTTTGTGTTTAGTCAATGCTGATTATATCGTCTTCATTGTTCCTATTTGATTAACTATGTTCTTTCTGTATTCTGATGAGGTTATAGTTTCTTGTAGTGGTTTATTTTTTCTTCTATTTTTTTACAGATTATGTCTATGGTCTTCATCCTGGTATTTAATCCATACCCAATTAATCTCAGTTTGCTTGATCAACATATTGAAAATGCTCCATTGAAATCTGCCTGACATCAATGAAAGCATGCTTATGTTTTAATTTCTAAAGTAGAAACTTCCTTATGAGGTTACTAGTTGTTGCTTATTAATATAGTGGAACTCACAATTTATCCCAATTTTTTCTTGTATACTTGCATATATTCTGCTTCTTTATTAAATAATAAAAGGAAACCCTTTCTAGTAAATACTTACCACAGTGATTGGGCTAATGTATTGTAGAGGGTGATACCGATTCTTTTATCTACCATCGATAATGCTCCTTCTGCCTAACAAAACATGCTTAATTCATATCTTAATCAAACCATTTCTATAACATCAGAAGTGAGGGTCTCCCCATTTGTTGTTATCTTTCAAGTTTACGCGCATAAAGCATGCAGATGGGGACGGCTTGTGCTGAATAGTGTTATGTTAAGATATTAGTTAGTCATAACATTTACTTCTTTAGTTGCAGTGAATTTAGTGGTAAATATATATAGTTTATATTAGTATACTAAAGTGTCAATAGTGACTTATCCATTAGTTGTGTCGGATTTTCCCAAGAAGTCTCACTATTGGACCCAAAGATAATCTTTCTAGAGTTGGTATTATGGTAGCTAGTGCTGGTAAATAAACCATATGAGTGATCAACACATAAATATTTATCTTCTCATGTCTCAGTTTTATATGAATAGCATATAGGTAGGCCCTTACGGTTAAATGTGAAAGAGAAAAGATCTCTTTAGAACTAGAAAAACTAAAGATGCTTGTCTTTACTTTACATCTCTAACATCAATTTGTTGGCTTACTACCCCTAATTTTTATGTGAATGTATGTATAGTCCCTTGCAAGGAGAAGCCATCATCAGGTTTCAACTTTAGCATGTGTTAGATGCTAATAAATATCTGGTGGTAATTCTCGATCTGGTTTATAACTTAATACACATGTGCTTCTTATTGTTACATGTTATGTAGGTTTATGCAAGGAATAATGTTATTCAACTTCTGTTAAGGCTTCAAAGTCTCAAAGTTGGATCGACACATATGTTTCTATAAGTCTGTTGTTGATATTCTGCCATACTGTTTTTAAACTTGTTTGAAGTTTTAATAACTTTTTTTATTGACTAAGTTCATTTGTGACAGGTTATCTAATATAGCAAGAGACTTCACCAGGTATGTTTTTTACATTCGACACATATCAACTGATGTGTTGATTCCATCAGTGATATGTCTCAAGTGTTCTAGTTTACTGATGTGGTATCATAAGTTATATATGCTTCAAGTATTGTCAATTGATGTAGCCAGTGCTATTGATTCATTTAGTAAAATGTCTTAGGCTAATGGTGAATCATAATCAAATAGACTCCAGATCACAGCACAAGCTTGTCCATCTGGTGTAGTGGAATTTCCAGCTTATAGCAAAATGAATATAGTTTGTACTCTGATTTAGAGGTTTCACCTTCTCAGGTATGTACATGTAAAACTAGATCTAGTATTATGTCTGCAGATTGAAGTTGATGGATGTTTGTTTGTTTGTTATAGGTTAGTATAGAAAAAATGTGTTGTAGTAGTATGGAAACTGCTCAACTATCAAGACATTTGTTTTCTTGCAAGATTGAAGAGCAAAAACGGGTTGTGCTGCATATTCATCTACTTAGGGCATCCACAATGGTGTGGATTCCACCCATAATGTTAAAAGAGAAAAAAGAAAATGATGAGGTGGAGGAGAGAGGATGTGAGAGGGGTTCTTAACTAAGACACTCTCTTTTTAGAGAACCTAGGTAAATAAGAGAGAGATTGTGAGAGAAGATAATAAAATAATATTTGTTAGTGGGTGGAATCCACTTTTACCATTATGGATGTTAGGATATACGTGTGTAGTGCTGAGTCAGCAGCTGAGTTGGAGCTTGTTAGCCTAGTCAGCTTTATTACTTAGCCAGCTCCGTCAGTCTATATATTTGAGTTTGTATGTTGTAAAACTTATTCGATGGATTACATTCAGTTTTCCAGTAAACCAAACATGGTATCAGAGCAGGTATTCCTGCATTTCGATTCTTGAATCTCCTCTCGGAGTTCTTTTCTTTTCTTTCTTTCTTGCTTCATTTTTCTCCTTCCATCGTTCAATTCGGTTTGACCATGTCGGAGGAAGAAGCCGATTCACCGGTTCTGCAAGAGACGCCCAAGAAGAGGGCGAGAGTGACCAGAAAGGCTGGTGCTGTTTCCAAGCGCCAGGTCTCGAGTCTGTCCATGGAGTACTCTGACCCGTTTTTCCTTCATTCGTAAGATGGGCCTAGCATGAGTCTCACTACGACACAACTGACTGGTCCTAATTTCGGGCTCTGGAAGCGTTCGGTGACGCTGTCGCTCTGCGCCAAGAATAAACTTGGCTTCGTCAATGGTACGCTACAAAGACCGTTGGGTGCTTCCGCCGAGAGAGATGCTTGGGACCGGTGTAATACAATGGTGATGGTGTGGCTGCTCAATACCATCAACAAGCAAATTTCCAACACGGTCATCTACTCGCGTACGGCTAAACAACTTTGGGATCAGTTGGTTGAGCGTTTCGGAAAACCTAATGGCGTCCGATTGCTTGAATTGAAGAGGGATATAGTTTGGTCGTGTCAAGGTACGGATTCGGTCAACAATTATTACTCCAGGCTCAAAGTTCTCTGGGACGAATTAGACGACGTAGATGATTTGCCGGACTGCCCTTGCGTCTCGGACTCGAGCTTGTCTGCCTATCGCGCCCGAGAGAGGTTGATGCAATTCGTTATGGGTTTGAACGAGTCTTACTGGCCGGTGAGGGGTTCGATCTTGGTTATGAATCCTCTGCCGTCTGTTGATCAAGCTTACTCCATCTTGATCCAAGAGGAAAAGCAGCGCCAATCCAAGACCCAACCGTCTTCAGGTTCTTTTTCGTTGAGTTCCCATTCGAATGTTGCGAAGAAAACTGAAACGGCTGCTGGTAAAAGAACGGTGTGTGATTTCTGTGGAAAGTTTGGTCACGTTTCTAGCAGCTGTTACAAGAAGATTGGGTTTCCCCCTGGGTATAAAAATAGAGGTCGGAAGCCGGTGGCTCAGATTTCAGAAGTTGCCAGTTTGGATACTGTGAAACCGTCGCCCATTCCTGGTATCCCGCTTGATCAATATCAGGTTATGATGAACTTTTTTACCAAGAACTCCGATGTCTCGACTGATTCTGCCATGGCTGGTAACATACTCAATGTTTCTACTGTTTTTAAGCTAAACTTACCTATTTGTTGCTCAATCGAGAATTTAGGTGATTCTTGGATACTAGACAGTGGCGCAGCCCATCATGTTTGCTATAAGACAGACTGGTTTGTGAACTTCTATTCTATGAATAAGGGTGTTAATATTGAGTTGCCTGATGGGACCTTGCGGTTTGTCAACACTATGGGTGATGTGAGATTAGGGGATAATTTTGTTCTGAAATCTGTTCTATACATTCCTCAGTTTAAATACAACTTGCTTTCTGTTAGTTGGTTTGCGAAGCAACTTGGAGGAGTTCTTTCTTTTAATCATACTTCTTGTTGTTATCAGGACCCTTCACTGAAGAGGCCAAAGGAAGTTGGTAGGCAGTTGAATGGGATCTATGTGTTGAAGGTTTCAGCTCTTGATGATCTTCATACTGAACAAGTTTCTTGTAGTGATACTGGTTTTGTCGATAAAACTGCCAGTCTGTTGCCTCTTTCTGTTTCTGTTAAGGGTTTTAGTAGCTTGAACAGAGCAGCTTTTTTTCCTGCTTCTGATTTTAGTGATTTACAGCTTTGGCATTTGCGCCTTGGCCACTTGTCTTTGAGGAAAACTCGTTTGCTAGGTTCTGATAATTGTTCAAAGGATAGGGGTTTTGATTGTGATGTTTGTATGAAAGCCAAGCATGTAAAACTCCCTTTTAATAAATCAGTTACTTCTTCTGTTGCTGCGTTTGAGTTGGTTCATGGAGATGTTTGGGGGCCTTATAATGTCGATACTCATGATGGTTATCGCTATTTCTTGACCTTGGTTGATGATTTTTCTAGGGCTACGTGGGTCTACATGTTAGTTACCAAGGCTGATGCTTTTGTTTGTATTAAAAGGTTTGTTAGGAGTGTAGAGCAGCAGTTTGGTGCTCATGTTAAGGTCTTTCGAACAGATAATGCCCTTGAATTGGGTTCTTCTGCTGAAGGTATCAGGTTTTTTGGTGAGAATGGTATAACTCATCAAACTTCGTGTCCTTATACTCCTCAACAAAACGGCATAGTAGAGAGAAAGCATAGGCATTTGTTAGAAACAGCTAGGTCTCTTTTATTTCAATCTAATTTGCCGAAGGTTTATTGGGGGGAGTGTCTTCTTGCTGCTGTTCACCTTATTAACCGTTTTCCTTGTAAGATTCTTAAGGGGAAATCTCCTTATTTCATGCTCTATGGCAAAGAACCTGATCTGTCACATTTAAAGGTTTTTGGATGTTTGTGTTATTGTCATAATAATACAATTCGTGACAAATTTCAGTATAGGAGTTTTCCTTCTTGCTTTATCGGATATCCTGTTGGTACCAAGGGTTTTAAGGTGTTAGATCTTCAGTCAGGACAGGTTAAGATCAGTAGACATGTGAGCTTTGTTGAACATATTTTTCCTTTCGCTTATGAAGGTCTCTTAACAGATTCTGCTAGTGTTTGTAGCCAGGAACCTGCAGAAGGGAATGAACAGATGCATGTCGGTGGGCAGGAGCATATGCTTAGCAATTCAGACACGGGTTTACAGCAACCTGTGGTGTCAACAAAGTCTGGAAGGCTTGTTAAGGTTCCTTCTCATTTACATGATTATGTTTGCACGTCTGTGGCTGATGATGATACTTGTATGCAAACAGTTTCTTCTATTACTGATAACAGCTTGTGTATGAAAACAGTATGTTCTCTGGTCAACTCAAAGAATGCTGAAATTATATGTTTACCTGTTTTTGCTCACATGTTGAATGCTGATGATTATTATGAACCTGTGACTTATGAGGATGCTTGTCAGTTTGATCACTGGAAAAAGGCTATGTCCGAGGAGTTTAGTGCTCTTGAGCATAATAATACTTGGGAGGTGGTAGATTTACCACCTAAGAAAAAACCGATAGGCTGTAAGTGGGTTTTCAAAGTTAAAACCAAAGCTGATGGTAGTATAGAGCGGTACAAGGCTCGGTTAGTCGTTAAAGGGTACACTCAGAAAGAGGGTATAGACTATTTGGAAACCTTTTCTTCTGTTGTAAAGCTTACCACTGTTAAGGTTTTGTTTTCTGTTGCTGTTAAGAGAAATTGGCCCATTTTTCAGTTAGACATCAATAATGCGTTCCTTCATGGTGATTTGGATGAGGAGATATATATGCAGCTGCCAAAAGGGTTGTGTACTAACAAATCTAAGCAAGTTTGCAGGTTGAGAAAGTCCTTATACGGACTGAAACAAGCATCTCGACAGTGGAGTGCAAAACTCAACAGCACGTTGAAGAAGAGAGGTTTCCTTCAGTCTAAAAATGATTATTCGCTTTTTTATAAAGTGCAAGGTGATAAGTGTGTTTATTTGGTGGTTTACGTTGATGATATTGCTATAACTGGGAATGACAGTGAAGAAATTGACTCTCTTAAAGAGCATTTGGATAACGTGTTCAGGATCAAAGACCTTGGTGCTGTTAATTTGTTTCTGGGTATTCAGTTTATCAGGACTGCAGATGGTCTTATTCTGAATCAACAGCGTTTTATTGATAATTTGTTAAGGGAGTTTGGCTCTTATAACATTAAAGAGCATTCTTGCCCACTCCCGTCTTTGAAATCTGTCAGAACAGATAGTAAAGTCTTGAGTGATCCTACTCTGTACAGAAAGATTGTGGGGAAATTGAATTTTTTGTGCCACACAAGACCTGATATTGCTTTTTCTGTGCAGCACCTTAGCCAGTTTCAACATTCTCCTACAGAAGCTGATCTTTCTCTTGCTCTTTACACTCTCGGTTATCTGCGGTCCACTATCAATCTGGGAATCATCCTCAAACAGAACAGCGATTACAGATTGGAGGCTTTTTGCGACGCAGATTGGGCTGGTTGCTTGCATACCAGGAGATCAGTGAGCGGGTTCATTATTCGCTTTGGTGGCAGCTTGGTTTCCTGGAAGTCGAAGAAGCAGTCCACCGTTTCCTTGTCCTCCGCTGAAGCAGAATACAGGTCTATGCGATCTGTATGCACGGAGATTGCATGGCTGACTCGACTTCTTGCAGAGCTTGGTGTTCAAGACATTGCTCCGGTTCCCATCAGATCAGACAGCCAGGCAGCAGTCCATATCGCCAAGAACCCGGTTTTCCATCAGAGGACTAAACACATTGACATCGATGTTCATTACATCCGAGAGCTGCTACAGGATGGCACCGTCACTGTTCACTATATTCCTGCGCATGTTCAACCAGTTGACATACTTACTAAGTCTCTTAGTGGTCCTCAGCACAAAGATGGTTTAAACAAGTTGAGTGTGATATATAATCCCTCTCAACTTGAGGGGGGGTGTTAGGATATACGTGTGTAGTGCTGAGTCAGCAGCTGAGTTGGAGCTTGTTAGCCTAGTCAGCTTTATTACTTAGCCAGCTCCGTCAGTCTATATATTTGAGTTTGTATGTTGTAAAACTTATTCGATGGATTACATTCAGTTTTCCAGTAAACCAAACAATGGATGCCCTTAAAAAGTCTTATCGGTAATTGGAACCAGCTCTTTTCACCTTACTTTTATTTGACTTCTTCAGTATTTCTACAAATGACTTCCATCTGAACCGCTTCTCGCAAGCTTTCGGGTTGCTCACAGATTTATGCAGAGTTTTGCACTCCAAGGCAGAAAAGAAGTGAGAAAGGTGCAATTAACACTTTGGCTCGGTTTTTTACACCATGTTGGTTGAGACACTCGTCAAACCTGTAGCAGTAGTAGAATCCTTCCGTTGATGATACTTCTTAGTGTTGTCTCACATTGGGTTTCGGCCCTGTAATTTGTATGGCCGCTCCATTTTAAGTACTAAAAGGCCGTATTTTTTTCATTTGGTGTCTGTTTCTATAGTGTGTTTAGATAAAAATGTGTAATGTTTGGTTAAAAATATACCCTTGATACATTGATTTTATAAATATAACTATCAATTTGAATTTGGTTAGTACAAAAAATATTTTATTCTCAAATATTGTGAGTAGATCTTAGTTTAGAGTATTACTGCTGGATAAAAATCCATATTACAGGTGATTATTGTTAGGTGGAATTCAATATAGGTGAAAACAAATAAAAATAATTAAAAAAACATGTTTAGCGACAGATTAGTGACAAAAATTCCGCCACTAAACCGTAGTATGCAGAGTACAAAATCCGTCGCTAATTAGCGATGGACTTATTTCGTCTCAATTCTGTCGCTAAAATAGAATTTACGATGGGTCATTCCGTTACTAATCCGTCGCTAATTAGCGATGGATGACGTCGTCTGACGCCACTTTGGATTAGCGACGGCTCATTTAGCGACGGACAAGTCCGTCTCTAATCCGTCGCTAAATCACTTTAGTGACGGATTAGAGACGGATTTGTCCGTCGCTAATACCGTGTTTTCTAGTAGAGGTGTTAAAAAAAAACCGTAACCGTATAACCGATACCAAAACCGGGAAAACCGCACCGAAAATCCGGTTGACCGCACCGATTTTCTGGTTTCGGCTAACCGACCAGCTAAATTAGCCGGTTCGGTTACGGTTTCGGTTATCATATTTTGTCTATCCGGTTAACCGGACTAACCGGTTAATTATAAATATTAATTATATTTTTTAAAAATACTCTTCCCAAAACTTTTTCAGGACACGGTATTTTGCAACCCTAACAATGCGGACAACTTCTCACCCATCATTCACGCCGTTTCTTCATTCTCTTTCTCTTCCTCTTCAATCTTCCTCACTCAACATCTCGCTCACCAGTCAGGCAGTCACCATTCACCACCAATATCTCCAGATTGAAGACTAGACTGAACCCTAAACCCATCTCGTTCATCCTGCAACAGGTAATATACTCGAAGTCTCGAACTCACTTCTAGCGGTTGTCGAACAAGGAACGTATATGATCTGCGCCTCTTCAAATTTTCTTCTTGTGTTTGTGTCTGGTGCGTACTGCATCTGATGTACCAACATGTTATACTTCTGGTGATTTGAACAAAGAACATGTGTGCTCTGCGCCTGCAAATTCCCTTCTTGTATTTCATGAAATTTCCTTCTTTTCAAACCGTAGTCTGTGATATTCATATCCTTTTTTCCCAACCCTAACTTGCCTTAGAGAGAGGATCAGAGGCGGTTTTTGTTGAGAATTACATACTCATCGACTCGACAATCAGCCACGACGTGATAGATTGTGTACCAGAGAAGGCCAGAATATCAGCCATAAAACAATAAGTCATTGTGGCCAGAATAAAAAATTTTGATTTCTTCTGTAGCACCCTGCGAAGCAAACCTTTTTTCCTTTCTTTATTTGCAGTTAGCGCATTTTGTTAATTTTCTATATACCCTCGATCCTCCACAATTGTTTCACTAGTACAAAAAACGTCTATTTCGGCGCCCTTATTTCGGCGGTTGTAGATAAAACCGCCGAAATAGGGGCCCGAGATGTATGTAGTCTGAAAAGAAGGCACCTATTTCGGCGGTTCCTAGATATGAACCGCCGAAATAGGCCCTATGTAATAATAAAAAAATAAAAGAGACCTATTTCGGCGGTTCTTTGTGAGGAACCGCCGAAATAGGTGTTTCTATTTTTTTTTAATTTAATCATCTATTTCGGCGTTTCTTTGTTAGGAACCGCCGAAATAGGTTTTTTATTTTTTATTATTACAGAGGGTCTATTTCGGCGGTTCCTAACAAAGAACCGCCGAAATAGGTCGTTTAAAATAGCCCCCAGCCCGCCCCGACGCAGTTACGATTTCATTAACCATAACCCCTCTTCTCTTGTTCTCCGGCGATTTGCTACCCCGACGCTACCACCACCACAGGCCGTCGCCGCCCTCCTCCTCCTCCCGCCTTCGCCGGACGTCGCCGCCGTCGGTGGTTGTCGTCGGTGGTCGTCGCCGCCCTCCTCCCGCCCAGCAACAGACGCGCCAAAGGTATATAAAAACCCCAACTTTTTAGTTTCGGTTTTGCTTACAAAATTGTTAATGTGTTGTTAAAATTGATAGATTGTTGTCACATTGTGATTGTGGATGCTGATATTTATTGTGTGTGTGAAATCTTTGCAAGATTTGGTTGTTAAACTAATAAATTTATGTATGCACACAAGGTGTTTGACGAAATGTCCGAGTGAATTTTTTTGCTGTTTTTGGCCCTTCTTTTAAGTATAGTTAGGTTAGCTTATTTGGGCTAGATTTATTATGCTTATATATGGGGTGGAACAATGTTTGAGCATTATTTGTGCTTATAATTATAAGCTAATTATAAACATTGTAAGCAATATAGTTTTGCGCCCTCAATTCATATTTATTTTGCGTCTGCGTTGCCTCTGTAGAGATTGGTACTGCTACACGCGTCTCGCACGCCCGATTGAGAAGAGGGGCTGAAAACAATTCATTTAGGAACCGGTAAATTTTTTTAACTTAACTCTTCATTCTCTTCACTCACTGTAAATTTGCAACCTAACTGCATATAAGGAACAAACACAACTACTGAGTTTCTCTTGTGTCTATATATTTGTGTCTCTACAGATAAATACTTAAGAAGCTTCTTAACCATTTCATGGTAGATTGAAAGCGGAGCGGAGAACAATTCATTTACGAACCGGTAATATAATCTAACTTATCATTTTTCTCTTTTGTACTTTGTATTTGATTTCCACAAATTATTGGAATTTGGTTTGATGAATAAATTTGGTATATATTAGTTTGGTTTATGATAGAAATTTGTGTTGTTGAATGATTGGTGAATGCTTAATAATAAGCATGGTTGTGTCCTTGTAGAGGGAAATCACTAAATGGGTTCACCATATTGAAGTCGTACGGGGCTGAATACATTTCATTTGTGAACCCGTAATATACTCAACCTACATTTTCATCTTTTAAGCTCATTATGTGTAATTTTGCAATCCTAATTACAACAATATTACAGAGAAGTGGTTAAGAAACTCTCCTCAGTCATTGCACGGTAGATTGAAAGCGGAGTTGGAAGAACCGGTAATACAATCTAACTTATCTTTTTCTTTTTTTACTTTGTTATTTGATTTCCACAAATTATTAAAATTTGGTTTGATGGATAAAGTTGGTATTAGTTTGATTTGTGATGGAAATTTGTGTTGATGAATGGTTGGAATGCTTAATAAGCATGGGATAGGTAAAATTATGCAAAAGTCATGCCGATTTTTTTTAAAATCTCTTCGTAATTAATATTGTTTGATGTATGTGTATATGTCTAACAATATCTTTTTTTTTATCAGTCTCACTCATTCAAGTCCGTGAATCACCTCTCTTGTTTCCCCCTTCTTCCATTACTGTTGCACTTTCCTCCTCTGTGCACAAGTAAGTAACTAAACCTTATTTTTTGTTTAATAAATGCAATTATGTATTTAAATATAAGTGCTACATAATTTAGCTTCATTCCCTATTTTTGATGCATTTCTTTTGTAATTTATTTTTTGTTGCTCCCTTGCAGAGACATATCAGAAGTGGTATTGCTGCATCTCGCACAGAAGCACCTCACGCCTACCTCTCAGGCACCAGTCTCCCCTGTCCATAAATCCTTAAAAACAAGTACGTATTTAACTCTCGATTCTGTTAATCTCTAAACCGGTTTGAACTTATACAGTGGAGAATTGAAAGTTGATTTGATGATCTGAATTTGCAATTGGTTTTCAGTTAGCTAGTAAAGAATTGATTTATTTTAATTGTTGGTTGCTGCCATTGTTGGAATGTTTGTGGTTGTGATGACTTTGGTGAGTGCTGAATAATAAGCACGGGATGTGTACAATTATGCAAAGGTCATGCCGAATTTTTTGTAGAAAAAGTATTCGTAATATTGTTTTAAACACCGGTTTCTGTTTTAGAAGTGCAACAATTTCTTAAATTTAAAATGCTAGTTTATTTTTGTTTGCAACCTTAGAGTTAGGCTAGACTAATTGACAATCATCCCAGTCATGCTCCATTAAGAAATAAACATGTGCAACTTAATACAGACCATATTCTACAAAGGCTAACTCACACCTGTGATCTGTTGCACATTAGTATGGAGCGTGACTGGATGTATGGTGATAGAGGCGAACATTTTGACAAAATGCTGAAAGAGTTTTGCAAAGCTGCAGTGCAACACAAGGACAGGACAAAGGCGGAGAAAATTCCATGTCCTTGTGTTGATTGTGGTGTGGTTAGACATTATTCAAGCATCAACCTCGTACAATCCATGTGAAGACCCGTGGTTTCATGCCACATTATACAAAATGGATTTTTCATGGAGAACCTGTTGAAGATAATGCTTCATCTTCCTACAGTCACGATCGGTGTAACTCAAGAACCGAGCAGACATTCGATACTACTAACGAGTCAGAACTCCCAAGCGCTTCCGGAGTCAATGTTGACAGTGAGTCGACTTATCATGATGAACAAATTGACGAGATGCTTGATAACGTTGAGGATAATTTGTCGACCGGCCGGATGAGTATCAAAGGTTGTTGGACGCATCCAAAACGGCGTTGTATCCTACTTGCACTAAGTACACGAAATTGACAGCTATATTGAATTTGTTCAACCTGAAGGGAAGATATGGATTGAGTGACAAAGGTTTCACGGCATTCCTCGAGCTGATTCATGATATGCTACCGGATGAGAACGGTCTCCCTACGACCACGTATGAGGCAAAGAAATGGGTGTGTCCAATGGGAGTAGAGTACAAAAAATTCACGCGTGTCCAAACAACTGTGTGTTGTACAGGGGTGAATACGAACATCTGGACAATTGCCCGAAATGTTCGTTGTCCCGGTATAAGCATAAAGATGGTGAGTACTCCTCCGTTCAGAAAAAAAGCCCTCCAGCAAAACTTTTTGGTATTTGCCGATTATACCCAGATTCAAACGGTTGTTTGCGAATCCGAAAGATGCAAAGAACTTACGATGGCATGCGGAGGGTAGAAAGAGTGATGAGAAACTAAGACATCCAGCAGATGGGCCTCAGTGGAGAAACATCAATAGACGGTACAAAGAACATTTCGGACATGAAGATAGGAATCTGAGGCTTGGGTTATGTACTGATGGGTGATTTGTATGATCAACAGAATGACCGTACGGCACATTGAGTAGTCAACACAGTACATGGCCTGTTCTGCTAGTGATCTACAATTTGCCCTCATGGTTGTGTATGAAACGAAAGTACATCATGTTATCTCTCCTGATATCTGGTCCCAAGCAGCCAGGTAATAGCATTGATGTGTACCTTGCCCCTCTGATCGACGATCTGAAGCTATTGTGGAATGAGGGGACCGTGGTATATGATGCTTATGCAAGAGAGAATTTCACGCTCAAGGCTTTGTTGTTCTGTACCGTCAATGACTTCCCTGCGTATGGGAACTTGTCCGGTTACACGGTTAAAGGAACATTTGCATGTCCCATATGCGAGGAAGACACTTGTTCGGACCGTTTAAAACATTGTGGGAAGAATGTTTATATGTGTCATCGACGTCTTCTCCCCGAAGATCACCCTTATCGAGTAACGAAGAGAAAGTTGTTCAATGGTCAAGCCGAAACTCGTGTGGCCCGTCTACCTCTGAGCTCTGAGGAAGTGTACGAAAAGGTTAAGGACATTGCAAATGTATTTGGAAACACATCAAAACCGGCGAAAAACATTTGGAAAAAGTGTTCTATCTTTTGGGAACTACCTTATTGGCGTCATCTTCTGTGAGACACTGCTTAGACATCATGCACATTGTGAAGAACGTTGGTGAGGCAGTGAGTGGGACTTTACTCAATATACCCGGCAAAACAAAAGACGGATTGAAAATCAGAAAGGACATGCAAACCATGGGTATACGAAAGGAGTTACACCCACAAGAGAATGGGAAACGAATCTACCTACCTCCTGCATGCTACACGCTCTCAAAGGCTGAAAAGATTAGTTTCTGCAAATGTCTGCACTCGGTAAAAGTACCGTCTGGGTACTCTTCAAACTGGAAGAACATTGTATCGATGAAGGATTTAAAACTTTTAGGCATGAAATCTCACGATTATCATGTACTGATGTTACATCTTCTTCCGGTCGCAATTCGAGGGATATTGCCATCTGATGTCAGAAATGCTTTAACTCGGTTATGTTTCTTTTTCAACGCTGTTTGCTCCAAGGCAATTGACGTAACCTCTCTAGATGATCTACAACGTGAAATTGTTGTCACATTATGTCAACTTGAGATGTATTTCCCACCATCTTTCTTTGATATAATGGTGCATCTAATTGTGCACATCGTTCGAGAGATACAGTTCTGTGGTCCGGTATACTTACGGTACATGTACCCTTTTGAACGGTACATGGGTATTCTGAAAAGTAGAATGAAGAATAGGTATCGACCAGAGGGGAGCATTGTTGAAGCAACAGTGACTGAGGAAGTCACGGAATTTGTGACCGATTATTTGAGTGAGGCAGAGTCTATTGGTATCCCAAAACCACGACACTATGGCAGGTTTAAGGGTAAAGGTGTTATTGGTAGAAAGATCGTGCAAGTTTCGCGTCACTTATTCATCAAGCACATTTGTTTGTCTTACAACATCTTGAGGTTGTTGAACCTTATTAAACCCATATGGTTGAGTTAAGGCATCAAAATCCTTTGAAAGACCACATTTGGCTGACAAAGGAACAAAACCGAGTTTTTATCCAATGGTTCAAAGATCATGTGTTGACATTAGCATCATCAGATCCAGAAGCTGTAAGCGAAGAGATCAGATGTTTGGCAATCGGACCTGAAACTAATATTACATCATTTGAGGGGTATGATATTAGTGGGTATACTACACTGCACGCCAAGATGCCAAATCGATAAACCAGAATAGTGGGGTAAAAATTGAAGCTGCTGCCACTGAGTACCACAGCGGTAACCGATCTCAACCAGTTAGTAACTCTAGTTGGTATTATGGTGTCATCGAGGACATCTGGGAACTAGACTATGACATTGATTCCTTTCTGTTGTTCCGGTGCAAGTGGGTGGACAACCGACGCGGGTACCAAAATGATGGAGGGCTTACCTTGGTTGATCTTTCACGTGCACGGTTATACGATGATCAATTTGTTCTGGGAAAGGATTGCGAACAAGTGTGGTATGTTGAGGATCCGAAAGACTGCAGATGGTCTGTTGTTCTTCCAGGAAGAAGGCCGGTTGTAATCGAAAATGAAAATGAGGATAACGATGAAATGACGTAGAGGAAACATCCTTGTTTCCTACTGGATTACCGGATTCGATTGATGTACCGAAAACGATTTGCTCTACGCACGATCAGACCATGATGAGGGTGTTTGGGTAGAAATATGAAATGATTTATGTTTTCGTGTCAGGTAATGTTGTTAGTAGAATGTAGACTGTAATGTCATCTTAACTGTTATTGTTATGCATCATAGTATTTATGTTAATTTATACTGATGAAAATGCTTTATTTTTTTTTGCAGTGGATGATCACCCTATGGATGACCCCATTGGACGCTTCTCTTGACTGGAGAACCTGAGCCACAGCAGGTAGACCAAGTAAGCGGGTCACAAGAGGAGGAAAGAAAAAAGACCAGTAGCTGCACGCGAGACTGAGGCTGGCCCTTCACAGCAGACCGAAGAGGTCAGTTGTCCCACCAGAGGCGAAGAAGCAAAGAAGAGAGGTGCCACGTGGGCTGAAGGCTAAAAGGGCCCTCCTACAAAACCGGTGGACTTCAATCAGTTCAACCAACCCCATGGAAATTGGAAGAATGACTTCACCGCTTACGGTAGCCATTTGGTGAAGTCATTTGCAACATAAACCACACTGGAAGCAAGTGCCTCAATCATTGAAGGATACTATGTTTCGTCTTCAGGTAAATCTCTACATTATTACTATGATCTTTGTGAAATAATAGAACATTTATGTTTACTTTACTAACTGAATGATCATGTATAGTCTCGTTTCTCCGTGGATCCCGCACTTAAAAAGGATGTGCTATCATCGATGTCGAAACAGTTCCGGGACCACAAGAATAAGTTGGCTGACAAGTTCATCTACAAGATGCCTGATCCAGAAGATCCAGATGATCCAGATCATGGTGGCGGTGAGAGACCACCATGGGAGGTTTACGAGGGCATCAACGAAGAGCAATGGGTACAATTTGTTGAGTCACGTCAACACCGGAGTTCCAGGTGCACTTTATTGTCATACATACATAAATTAATCTTAATTTCTTATGTTTTTTGTGTTCAATTTCACTAACATGATCCCATTAATTTATGCAGGCTCTCCGTGCACAACAACAAGCAAATGCTAAGAAGAATCTGTACCCTCACCACTTAGGTGGAAAAAGTATTGCTCAAAGGGTACCAGAATGGGAGCAAAAGGGATATCTGCCCACGGATGGCTCATTGGATGCCAGTGGCAGAAGAATGAAAGTGTGGGAGTTAAGCCACATTCCGAAGAACTCTACTCCCGAAAATCCTCAATACGATGAAGCCACGAGAGCAGTTATTGCTCAAATGGTAAGTGATATCATTTCATTTTTAGTCAACTGTTCATTTCATTTGTATATGAACTTATGTTAAACTAATAACTGTATTTGTGTGTTGTATTAGGGTGAATTAAGCTCTCAGCTCACCCAGGGCACCTGGACCTCACAGAGGAATGATGATCCTCTTACACGCGCTCTTGGTAAGAAGGATCATCCAGGTCGTGCCATTGGGTTTGGTGGGCACGTTGGTATCCGCCAGGCATTTGGCGTACCCGGGTCCAGAAGTGCACAGGGAAGGATGATTAGCTACGAGGAGCACCTGAGAGAGATGGCTGAGATGGAGCAGAGGATTCTCAGAGCGTCGACGAGAGGATCGCTCAGGCTATGTCAAGGATTCAGACACAAAGCATGCAGCCAAGAGGTTTCTCGACCACCAGTTGAGTCACCCATTCATCATCAGAGTTCACCGGTAGTGGAAGTAGTGTCCACTCGGCTGAGCCGTTTCCCTATGCATCTCTAAAGGTTAGACTAACATTTCAATTGAGTACATGACGATTAAGATTTTTCATTGATCACTAATATCATCATAGAAATTCACAATTTTTATCTAAACAAGTTCCACATAACACTCAGGCACCCACTGAGTGCCATCTGTTTTTACAAATTGGAGTAGAAGAGGTCATGGTGGCATGGGGAAAACTTTTCCCCTCTCTCCAAGTGATATTGTGCACGGTGAACCACTCCGACATTACCATGCACGAGTGCTTCTGGACGAATTTGTTGCAGAGCATGGTGACGTCGTTTACCGGTGCCGATCCCACAAAGACCTACCTTGCGTTCCGCACAAACTGCGACAGTGCAGTGGCCAGCACGATTGGTCAACTCCCTGGGCAGGTATTTACTCTTAACCGTTGCTATAAAACTATTGGTGTACCACCTTGCATCCATATACTTAATTAGTTAATATCATAGGATATGAGCCGACCAAACTGATAAGGGAAAGGAAAAAATTGCTGCACCTGTGCAATCAAAGGCATCCACAAATTTCGTGCTTAGACCTTTTGGTGGAGAAAAGAATATTGGCCGGCTTGTCGACTAATATGCAGATTCTGCATTCATCGTTGTTGCTGCTACCACCTAATTGTGATTCCCTCGCTGTGGAAGATCCCGAGCGGATATTTCACTATATAGTTCAAGGAGAAGATATACATCGATTTGGGATGTATATGTCCGACTTCGAGGAGTGCTTCAGGAGGGATTGGTTGAATGTGTCGATTATCAAGTCAGCCGCCATGTGAGTGACTTCTACCTTTTATATTTTGAATTCATTGATTGGTGATGAATTAGATGTTTGAATAAAAAGTTAATGACTAATGATATTGCCTCATAGGTGGGTGCATAATAAGGCGATCAATGTCTATGAAGATCACAGATTCGGATTCCTGTGTCCTGCTATGTGCAGTGAAGTCCAGATGACAAGTGATATGGAAGGCCTTATGCAATATATGACGAATGCCCTCTTTGAATGTTCTAACAAGTCATTTATTATGCTGCCATATCATTCAGGGTATGATATTTGACTATTTCTCTTAGTATTATCTAAAACATATAGTTTGTGTTAGTTGTTAATGATTTCAACACATTGTGTAATTTGTGGACAGTCGACATTGGTCATTGCTTGTGCTGGTGATGTTGAAGCACCCACGAATCTTGCAATTTGACTCACTTGGTAAGGGTGCCAAGAGACCGAAGATCTCCACCGCAATACTGGGTAATTAGTTTGTTATCGTAAACAACAATTATTATTACTTAACATTAACTGTTTCATAACTTGCTACTGATGCTTAAAACTATATATTGCTGATGTATATAGTTCCATGAGAGCTGCATTATCTCTCCAGAATAAAACATGAAGAGTAACATCCCTTGGAACACTGTCAAGGTACTCTATTAATTGATAAATTTGTGTGATAATGTTTAAACTTGTTTATAACTGTCAATATGTGGTTTGTATAGTGTCCGGTGCAGCCTGGGGGTTCAGAATGTGGATACTATGTCATGAGATTCATGAGTGACATAGTAGGAGCGTCGAACCTTTTACCAGAGCACTCGTTAGACAAGGTAACATTCTTTGAAAGTTTCAGTTATGCTCTTTACATGTTGTTAGACTTGTACGTTTTAGATTAATGTTCATTTTTTTCAAGGCTTACGAAGAAGTGTTCAAAGGTGGTCAGTATGATGATGCTCAAATTGTTGAGATGCTTGAGGAATGGTCGGAGTTCGTCTGCACAAGTTTAATGAATTGATGATCATGAAGATGTTTTGTGAACTTTTTCGAGTATGTAATTGTAACTCTGTACACTTGTGGATGGTGTAATGGTAGATTTGAATTGTAATGTGTTTTTATTTGTAATGAAAGTGTGTAATTAAGTGTAATTGCATTGGTTTTGTTAACTCTCAAATTGTGGTGCGTCGTTGGTATTAATTGGGAGCTTTTATAACTTTTTAAATGTGTGCTGGAGCTCCCTGTGTGGATGAAGCTTTTACAGGTCTCATTGAACCAAATGCGGTGAATATATATATATATAGCTGGGATGGAAAAAAAAAAAAAAAGGGGCTATTTCGGCGGTTCTAAGTAGAACCGCCGAAATAGATACAAAAATAGCTATCTCGGCGGTTCTTAGAGAACAACGCCGAGATAGACTCATGGATTGACCGATGCTGAGATTGACCATGAGTCTATCTCGGCGGTTGTTCTCTAAGAACCGCCGAGATAGGTACACCTATTTCGGCGGTGCTCATTTCGGCGGTTCACAACCGCCGAAATAGGCCCATTGGAACCGCCGAAATAGGCCTTTTTTCTACTAGTGTTTGTTCCATTATACTATATTGTTGATCCTATTAATTTCTTGTGGGACTTTAGTGCAGCAATGTCCAAGCTGCTGACTAAGTCAATGTGCTGGAAACTTGTAAAGATTAGGGAGGACAAATTGAATCAAGTTGCAGTTGCAATATATAAAAAACCCACATCTAATGACGGCTATGAGACTAGTAATGACTAATGATCCTCCTATCTGTGAAGAATCTGATGATCCATTAATCTTAATTCAACTAGTAAATAAAAAGTAGTTTATATATACACTCAATTTATTACATCTATTGTTATAGATTATTACCTAGGATATAAAAATAGAAAGTTTTGTTTTATATTTTTGTGGGACATAATTTGATGAATTAATATTTGATTTAATCTGCTCAATTGTGTTTCTTCTTGGAAAATGTTTGATAACTTAATTTTGTATGTTGTTAAATACAATCAGATATGGAGTTAAACTACAACATGAAATATGGATTTCAAGGAATAATTAATGGCATGCTTTATTATGGTTTTTTATTTTTTGCAGCTGCTTGAATGACATGGGAGTTAGCAGATTCCGGTACAAATTGCATTATCTTTGTCATTAACGAAGCCAGTCTAGTCCCTACATTCTCGGTTGCTTTTGTGGATGATTTATGAGCAGAGGTGTTTGTTTAGTTTATACCGGTCAAATTATTTGATTTTGCCCATCATCTTTGTTAACATAATCATTGATGTCTTTTGTTCATGTACTTTTGCGGCAGTTTTTAGGTGACAGTCTCTGTTTGGTTGAATGACTCGAGAGATCAAACAAAATCTGCAACCGACCCTCTGATTATGTAAGTGTACTGCAAGGCTTCGACTTCTTGCTTGTGACATTTATTTCACTGGTGTTATTGATTTAGTAAAGGAACTCATGATCGTCTTGTTTGTGGCATTTATTTTAACTTTTTAATATGTACTGATGTGTTTTGTTTTTTTTTTTCAATTGTAGAACTATGTCTAGCAACAAAATAACTAATATGGTTGAGGTGGAGGATACGAAAAATAAAACAGTTCAAACTGCTGAAAGTCTACATGAAATTGATGCTCTTGATAAGACTGTAAGTAGCAATCCTCCTACTAGATTGAGGAAGAGGACATCTATGGTTTGGGATCATTTTAAAGATAAGAATGATCCTGCTGATCCTGATTGCTACATATGCATCCAAAGTGAGGATGAAGCTCTTAAGGACATGGCGACACAAATGAAGATGAAATATGAAAAATACTAGGGAGATGTGGACAATATGAACATGCTGTTGTTTGTTGCTTTGGTTCTTGATCCTAGACACTAATTGAGTAGTGTTGAAGGGATGATTGAAGATGCCTATGAGGAATCAAATGCGAGTTTGCTTATTGGTAAGTTTAAAAGCACTTTAAGTGTTTTATTTGATTTTTATGGTTCATCAATGCCTCAAGCAAGTGGTAAAAAACAATAGACACCAACTTCTTCACAGTCCAAAGATAGTTCCTCAGGTTCCAACAATTTGACTGTGAAACCCCACTTTAATTTGAAGTATAGTATGCAAAGGGGTACTGTTGAAACAAGTACAAGGAAAAGTGAGATAGATCGGTACTTGGCTAAGGATTGTGAACCTAATGATGAGGATGAAGATGGTGCTGACCATAAAGAGAAATTTCAGATTTTAGGATGGTGGAAAGATCAAAGAAAAAGATTTCCTATTCTTACTGCAATGACCCGTGATATATTTGCAATACCTGTTTCTCGGTTGCATCAGAGTCAGCTTTCAGCACTGGAGGTCGCGTGCTTGATCCATTCAGAACTGCTTTAACTCCAAGAATGGCTGAAGCTCTTGTATGCACACAAGATTGGTTACGTCCTACTACAAGTCCTATCATGTTAGATGAAATAATTTTTGAATTAGAAGATATGGAAATGGATGAAGGTCAGATTGGTTTTCATATAGTTTCCTTAGAATTAAATATTTTGTAACATTGTTCTAATATTTTCTATAAGATTTGTAGGAATGAAGGAGCTCACGGCACAAACCATAATAACAATTGACGAGTCTCTTGACTTTTCAAGCGATTAGTTAAACTCAATGGTTTGTATTTATTTATCTTCTTTTATAATTGCACTCACCAAAACAGTACTTGCATACTGGTTGCACACTATCAAAATTATCTTGTACTGCTGAAAGTTTACACAACATAAATTATCATGTACATGTGTACTTGTTACTTGGGTTGATATTTGTTGCTCACTATTACTTTCTAATACTACGTACACTAATGTCTTTACTTTTTGAGTTATGGACAACAACATTTGGAGAAGATCAGCTCTATCCTTTTGGTACTGATGGACAACAATAGAGAGAAAAGACCATACCCATCTTTTGGTATTGCACATTAGTTAAATTATTGTCTTGGTTGTGTTTTGTTACATTTTCTGTACATACAATAGCAGGAAATGTCACTGTTATAGATTTTCACCCGTTGTGGGTTTAATGTTCTGTGATCAATATTATTTTCTAACTCATGTTTGATGTTTTTCAGGAGCATCTATTGATTTTTGAATTGTTTTTTGTGATGTTTTTTGTGATGTTTCTATGTGATGATGTTGCTGATGCGCTATCTTGGAGCTGGTGCTGCTGCATGGTGATATTGGTGGTGTTGCTGCTGCTGTAGTTTGGAGTTGTTGTTGCAGTATTTTTGGAGCTGTTGCTGTAGTATTTTTGGAGCTGTTGCTGCTGTATTATGGTGGTGTTGCTGCTGTATTTATGGTGGTGCTACTATAATTTTGTGCTGCTGCTGTATTTTTAATGCTGCTGTGCTATTATGTTATTACACTTAAGCTGTGTAAATTTTTGTATATTATGCTAGTAGCAGTTATTAGTGATGGGTGTGGAATTAGTACTTTGCTTATTTTGCTTATAACTAACTTAGTTGTTATAGTGTGTAACTGGATAGAACTCAGTTATAATCGTATATTACTGTAATTTAATATAAGTTTAGTAAATTCTGAAATTGTTTTATTTTCATTATCCGGTTTACGGTTAACCGATAAAACCGCACCGAAACCGACGGTTAACCGTTCCCGGTTAACTGTTGCTAAATGAAGCAGTTAAGGTTATTAATATTGACTAACCGTCAATGCGGTTAACCGATTTCCGGTTAACCGATTAGCCGGTTAACCGATTTCCGGTTAACCGATTAGCCGGTTAACCGGTTATGAACACCCCTATTTTCTAGTAGTAGGCAACGCCTGGGCACCCGCGACACTACGTAGTTGTGCCCGCGGTTGCATGCAGCTAGACTTGTGTGACCTCGGCTGACACAAAAAGGGCCATGTGCCCTCAGCATCACATCTAGTGCCTACAACGGACTGCAATACCCCATCTATGTCACCACTCGGTTAAGGGGCGAATAAGCTATTCTTAATTGTTTGGACACACATCACCATGCCAGCCCCTCAGGCCATACTCAAAGGCTTGTGCTATGTCCCTGACATTTGCACAAGCAAGGCGGAGCCAGAAATTTTTATAAGGGGGAGAATTTTTTTAATAATATTAATTAATATAATTTTTTAGTATCAATAATTATATTTTAAAAAATTGATATTCGACATATATTTGACATAACAAATACATTACAATTGAAATTTATAAATTGATAAATAAAGAAGTTTGTTTACCTTTTTTATTTCTCATTTAAAAAAATGGGTATACAAAATTATAAGTTAATGCCAATAATAAAGAACAACAATTCTAAACTAGTAGTTTTTTTCTAAAAATTATTTTCAGTAATTCTATAATATTTTAACTTACAAAATGTGTAATAAAAAACTAAAAACACTGGTAAGGATACATGATTACTAAGACCGACATAATAATCACTATTATTTTAGACTATGTTGCTAAAATAAAAATATTGAGAGTTTTATTATTTGTTATAGACTAAATTTGATTTTTTATGATATAACTCTAGAACAAAAATTACATATTAATAGAAATAAAATTGGTAATAGATAGAATTCAGTGATATCATGGCGAGTTTATACAAACGTATTGGGCAAACAAATATCTAATAACATAAATAAACTATATAACAAAAAAACCTAATACTGATTTTAGCATGTAATCGAGGCAGTTGGGGGGGGGGGGGCTACATATATCTAATAACATAAATAAACTATGTAACAAAAAAAAAACGAGAACCGATTTAATCATGTATCCGAGGGAGGGGGGGAGGGGGGACATCCAACCAGCCCCCTTTGTCTCTGCCTCTATGCATAATAGTGCTGGCCACAGTTCCGATTCCGGCGGTTCCGGTTCCGACGGTTCCGGTTCCGGTTCCGGAGGTTCCAGTTCCGGGATATGTGTATTCGTATTTGGAACCGGTTAAGGGCGGTTCCGGTTCCGGACTCTGTATTCGCTTCGGATTCACTCAAATTACCGGTTCCAACCAGTTCTGGAGCGGTTCCGGTTCCGAAACCGGTTCCAGATCAGTTCCACACAGTTCCAAATTCGGGTATCGAGAAATTGGAGCCGACTGACCCACCTTGGGTCGGTCGGCTTTAGAATCTTCGTTTTAGGTCGGATTTGAGATCCGTTTGCACGCACACGTTGCTCATTTTGTTCACTTTACTCCTAGATAGGTTATTCCTTAAGTTTATAATCTTAAATGTGTAAGAAATGAAGACTTTGATTTTTTGACTGAATTTGCATTAAGGAGCAAAACAAATTTTATTATATGATTCACTGCCTCATCAAAACCTTATTAGGTAAAAACCGATTGGGATACCCTAATAAGGAAAAAGAGTACAACTACGAATAGGTTACTTGATTTCAATTACAAGTCTTAAAAAAGATTACATGGAAAGAAAGTAATACTAATACATTGATAAAGATTACAATATTAAATAGAAGTCAAGGTGTTTTCCCCATTCATCTCATACAATCATCATGTTGGCCCCATCGTATTGCAATGGGTGTGCTTGGCATCTCAGCTTGGCTAAGTCCCCCCAATCTGCCTTCTCAAACCACAAACCCGTTGAGAGTCTGATGCAAGGCTTGATCTCTTTTCATTCCAACACTCTTTTACCGCACTAAAACACGACTCTGAAGCAATGATGATGCTGGAATTGCTTAGAACATCATCAAACTATGTTTTGCAAGGATGGGGAACTTGCTTCATGTGCTTGCCACCATTAAGAACATCTATAATCACCATCATCAAACTAAAAGTGAAGTTTAATATAATCATCAACCGATTGAAACTGATTTTGGTCTTTTCAAAATACTAGAAAATCAAACTAATTCTTTTGCTTACCGGGGCAATGGTGGTTTTAAGAGGAAACCCACTACCACTAGCAGAAGAAAGTTCATCCGGCGGTACTTTGAAGGGTACTCATCATGTAGCTTTTTTCAAGGCGGCATTAACTTTTTCTACCATGTTGTTGAACATAACCATCATTGGGTGGACCTCTTGGAACAATACTATATAATAATCAATTAATTTGTTAGACCATCCAAATTTTTATTTGAGGATCAAGAACAATTGCCATACAAAAATCAAAGGAAATTCATTGAAATAGTTAAACCATTTAGACATCATATCATAAATAACACCACTAACCTCATCAACATTCTTGTTCTCATGCAAGACATGGAAAATACTAATGCATTCACTTATGACAAGATGCACATTAGGTTCATAAAATAATGAAAACTCCTTAGTTGCACTATCAAAACATTTTAAAACATTCTGCATAGCATTAGCCTCTACCCAAAAGTTCACTCCCATTAATTGTTGATCACATTGAACAACCATAGTGTTATACAAACTAGTCAAAATGGATTGGTGTTTCTTAGTCTTAACTAACAATTCATATGTAGAGTTCCATCTAGTGGGGGTGTTGGGAGCAAAATGACGAGGACGTAAACCGGATTCCTCACACTTTTTTTGTACTAATTTTTAACAACATGCGATTTTCTAAATTTTCTCATTACATGCCTAAGTGGTTCTAGTGAGGAAGTCAAGTTAGATAAACCATCTTATACACACACATTCACAACATGAGCACAACATCGAACATGCAAGTAATCACCATCATGCAAGAGTGTGAGACTCTGATTAGCTTTTAGATAATCTACACACTTAACATTGTTTGAAGCATTATTTAAAGAAATTGAGAATACTTTGTCTAACAAATTCCACTCAGATAATACTCCAATAATTTTGTCAGAAATATTAATGAAATACCCCGAATAATTAACAGTTTAAATTCGTGAAGGTTAAATTAAATTATGAGTAACCATTGTGATCATACAAAAAAAATACATATATACATAGAAAATAATAATAACATCGTATGTGCGTATCGGTACGGGTTACGCAAAAATAAGCTCATATGAATGCACACTTCTAAACCGAAAACGCGAATATAGTCGCACATGTATATATATACATATATATATACAAATATGCACGTGTATATATATACGACCAATGTTATATATAAGTAACAACATGACGTATTAATACCGTCACATACACATATACATATGTAACGTTACGAAAATTACAATGTGACATAATAATATAGTTATATGCATATTATATATTAAACTACGACCGACATATTATATAGTCGCACAGATATATATAAATAGGCATGTATATGCACTTTACAAAAAAAAAAAAGAGAAGAGAAAAGAAAAAGAGCAAACCTGCTCTAGCCGGGATTCAAACCCCGTACCTCTCGTATGCCTAATGAACGTCTTAACCGGTTGAGCTATGCTCGAATTCAATAACATATGCCAACGAATTAAAACTACTATTCTGTCAACTAGGCTAACTACAAAAAAAAAAAAAGAGAATCAAACTCACCATCGCTGTAGCACCACTCCTTCCTTCTCGATGCAGTGACGGATCGAACAAAAAAAAAACAGGAATCAAGAAGTTCTAAACTCCCAGGCGACCATTTCCATTTCTATTCTAATGCCCATAACTTTTCGTAACTTGAGACCATCACATCCTCCATGTTCTGTCCGAAAATTTCTGCTGAGACAACAAGCATCAAGATCACTTCTGTCCAGGTTTTTGGAGCTGATCGATGACCACACATCCTTGCCAGGTGGAGCAAATAAATCCCTATATACTCACACATCAAGGGTCATGTAATGGAGCATTTAAAAATCTGTTGTGGCTCCACCTGAATCAAGTAGAACAGAAAGAAATACAGACCTCCCTCCTTGTTCTGTCCGATGACCTGCAAGTAAACACCGACCTGGACCATCTCTGTATGGGTTAGTAACTTAAATAAACCATCCTCTCATACACACCCAACCTGTGCATGCTCGATTTCCTGTGCTCAAGCTTCTGGAAACAAAAAACTGGAACAACTCAAGGCCAACTAACGAGATAAATAAGCTTCTGCACTCCCTTTTGATCTTTCCTCCTTTTTGTGTTCGAAAGAAAATAAAAATCCCAATGACCAGCACTATAATCTTCCACAAACTCAGCCTCTTTAGCATCTCCTTGCCTGTTAGACTTTGGTTCAAGTTTTTGAAAATCTGGAACAAATGAGCGTGAAACGCAAGGTAATCAGTGACCAACTTCCCTTTCTTCTTCATGTACTTTTCTGTCGACAAAACTATGGTGGTTCTTGACTCCTTATTTCCCTTCCTTCACACATGAAAGCTGCTAGGAATGCCTTCGTAAGGTGTGCTGAGACGTGCTAAGAAAACCCAGCAACACTTCTGGGAAACTCACTTCACGGTAAGAAACCCAAGCCAACCTCCCTTTCATCCTCTTCCCTGTTTTCTGATTTTGTTCTTGTATGTCTGTCCTCCTGCTGCTTCTGATCTCCTTCTTGTAAGATCGTGGGATATTGAGAGCACGAGAGATATAAGAGGAATGTGTATTCATTATGAAAGATACTGTAGTATTTGATATATGTAAACTGGACATTACATCAGGTATATATACTAGTATAGAGGAATATACTAGAACAATACTAGAGGCCTGACTTATTACAAACTATAATCAGATATTAGGCCCATAATAGAGTAGCCCATTACGCCTGGGCTTTCATCCCCCCGCGGTCAATACGACTTCGCAGAGGAAGTTTTGACCGAATCAGAGAGAAGGCGGAGGGCGACAGAGTTTTGGTGAGGACGTCCGCAAGCTGGGCTGAGGCAGGAACGTGCTCAACAACAAGGGCTCCAATGGCGACACGCTCCCGAACAAAATGGTAATCCACCTCCACATGTTTCATACGACTATGGAAGACTGGATTTTTAGTCAGATAAGTCGCACTTATATTGTCACAGAACAAAGTTGGGGGTTTTGATAATCGAAACCCTAATTCTTTGAGCAATCGTAAAATCCAAATAGCCTCAGCAGTGGCAGTGGATAACGCCTTGTACTCTGCTTCTGTCGTAGATTTCGCAACTGATTTTTGCTTTCGTGAACTCCAGGAGATCATGTGCGAGCCAAGAAAGACGCAAAATCCAGAGGTTGACCGACGGTCCAAGACAGAGCCAGCCCAATCAGCGTCTGAAAATACAGTCATGGAGTCGATAGGAGCAGCAGGGTAGAAAACGCCAAGCCCCTTTGTCTGATTCAGGTATCTTAAGATCCTTTTAACAGCTGTCCAATGAACTGTCTGTGGCTTGTGCATAAATTGACAGACCCTATTAACTGCAAACTGAATGTCGGGTCGAGTCATGGCTAGGTATTGTAGAGACCCAACTGTGCTTCGGTACAGAGTAACATCCTCAAACAGAGGAGAATCAGAGGTATCTAGGCAAACTGTGGAGCAACTTGGGGTTGAAATAGGTTTTGATAGGTGCATGTTTGTTTTGTGTAAGATTTCTGAAACATATTTCTCCTGGGTGAGAAGCAGGCCTTGAGGGGAACGGTGAGCAGAAACACCGAGAAAATAGGATAAGTCACCAAGGTCTTTAACAGGGAATTTTGTTTGGAGTTGTGTTTTGAGTGAGGTCAAGAGAGGAAGTGAGGAACCAGTGAGTAGGATATCATCCACATAGATGAGCATGTAGACAACGTCTTTTCCCTGTCTAAATATGAACAAAGAGCTGTCAGTTGAAGACAGATGAAAGCCAAGTTGGACCAAGAAAGAACTTAGTGTAGAGTACCATGCTCTAGGAGACTGTTTAAGTCCATAGAGAGCCTTCCTTAACTTGCAAACATGGTTAGGCTTAGAAGCATCCACAAAACCAGGAGGTTGTTTGACAAAAACAGCCTCCTCAAGTTCACCATTTAAGAAGGCATTCTGAATATCTAGGTGCTGTAAAGGCCAGTTCATAGAGACTGCAAGAGCTAGAACTGTTCTGATTGTAGGACTTTGACCACAGGACTGTAGGTATCAAAGTAATCAACACCAAAGGTCTGATTGTAGCCCTGGGCCACCAGCCTAGCCTTCCTTCTTTCTATTGTTCCATCTCCCTTTTTCTTTGTCTTCAGAAGCCATTTGACTCCCAAAATACTCATGCCTGACTGAAAAGGAACCAGATCCCATGTCCTTGTTTTAATGAGAGCATTATACTCACTGAGAATAGCTTCCCTCCATTCTGGGTAGTCCTGTGCTTGCTTAAATGATGGCTCATCAGGGACAGAGAGTGTGGGTGTAGTGAGGGCAGAGGTATTGCACCAAGGTATGGTGCCATCAGTGCGATGGAGAGGCTTGTGAATGTTTGCCCGAGCTCTAGTAATCCATAGGGTGAGGGACAGGGGTAATGGGAGGAGAAGCAGGTTCTGATGGTGAAGTAGTGATGGAGGGAGAAGCAGGTAAGGTGTCCTGATTAGTAGTAGAAGTTGAGTGAGGGGAAGTAGGGTGGTCAGTGATAGGTGTGGTTGTAGGGGCTGAGGTGGTAGGCAGGGTGTGTGTGGTGGATTGAGGGGAAGGAATTAAGACTGGTAGGATTTGAGGGTTTGAGGGAGGAGAGTGGGATGGTTTTTGTGCAAAGGGGAAGTGTTCCTCATTGAACACAACATCACGGTTTATGTAAGTCTTCTTGGATGTGGGGCAATAGTCAAGCTTGTTGCAGATTGCTGCGTTTGCATTCAAAAAAAAGAAAGAACTGATTAACTCAGCTGCAGCCTTCTAGGCCTTATCAAACTTATACTGGATTGTAGTAGAAACCCCTCACCTGAAGCATAACCAGAAGTTGTGGTCGAGAATTCAAGGGGGCTGAGAGTCTCATAGTGTGTCATCAACAAGCGGAACTGCTGAGCTATTAAAGAGGTGAGCTAACTGTAACTCAATAGAGAAGAAAACAAACAAGCTATTAAGTTTAGACTGGTAACCACTTAAAAAAAACTGTAACATTGGTATTCTGTATATTAACCTCCATAGAGAATATAGGAGTGGTATTGCTTTGACGATAAACTAAGGACCACGCTAACACACATAACTAGGGTGGCAAGCAAGTTAGGAGTACTGAAAAGCAGTCAAATGGTGAACAGAAAGAAAACAATATGAGAGAGCATATCAGTTCAGATTTCAGTCCCTGAAATCTCGATCTTTCTGTATGTTAACACTTCAGAACCTTAAACAATGTTGGTATGAATCTATTTTGAAGTTAAAACCATGGTGAAGCACTTAATTAATTGGGTAAGCATTTTGGAAAAAAAAAATTTGAGAGCCAAACTAAGAACAATGAAAAGAAGTGCATCAGTTTAGTGTTTCAGTTCTTGGTCAATTTTAGTTTCAGTAATATGAAGTTCAGTGCCTGTAGCCAAGCTGTTTTGGGCTGTTTGGGGGTTTAAAAACCTAATAAGACACTTAAGAAAGCAGCTAGATAATCTGGGGGTGGCTAGAGATCAAATTCGTGAGCAAACAGGGAAAGGAATAGAGGATATCAGATGTTGGTTGTTTCAGTTTTACAATTTTCCTTAAACCATAAGTCTCTGATTAACTATGTTACATGGGGTGTGTTGGGTTAATAAATCCACCAAAATCAGGGCTAATACATGTATCTAGGTTGGTATAATCATGGGGGAGGTTAGGATCCAGTTTAGAAAACAGACAAAGAGCAAAGTAAGATAATACATCAGTTGATGATTTCAGATTCTGTTCGATTCAGTTTAGGACATCTCAGTAGCTTTGTCTAGTGCCCCGGGTCTGTGTTGAGATTGAAACCGTAATAATACACTGAGCTCAGTAACTAAATAATGGGGAGGAAACTGGAAACCAAATCAATTAGCAAAAAAAAAAAAGAAAGACAGCAGAAATGATATCAACCTTGTGTTCCAGTTTTACAGTCTCATGCGCAGTTCGGTATAAGAGATTTCAGAGGTGTTTGTCTATACCATGTTGGGTCTATTTTTGAGTTCAAAAACAGGATAAACTGCTTACTAGATGGGTAAGCAAGTTGGGGCAAAAGAAAACAGATTGGAGAACAGAAGAAAAAAAACAATAACAGAAAATATACATCAGTTCAGGTTTTGTTTTTGATTACCTTGTGTTGTGTTTCTGTGTAATTAGTACAGGAACTAAATGAGTGTTGTATGGGGGTTGGAGATGGGATTAAAACCTTGCTAACTCATGTAACTAAGTGGGGGGAATACGGTGGGAGGTAATTGAAACAACGAAAAGAAAGTAGACAGAAGTATAGCAATATCAGATTAGCGATTTCAGTTTTTCAGTCTTCCTGAACGTTTACATCTGTATAACTTAGTACAGATAGACCTGAAGGGGGGTATATTGAGAGCTATATAAACTTAGAACCTTCCTAATTCATCTAACTCAGATATAAACACCTCGGGAGAAATTAGAGATCAGATTAATGGGCAACAGGGAGGGGATATGAGAGGGTAAATCAGTCCATGTTTCAGATTAGGCAGTTTATGTTCAGTTCTGTATAGTTTTGTGTAAAAGGATTAGGATGGGTTGTATTGAGTTGCAAATGAATCTAGAACACCCCTAACATACCTTAGTAAGTTATAAGTACCTAGGGGAAGAATAGAGGCCAGAACAATTAACTTCAAGCAAGAATCACACCGAAAATGCACCGTTTCTGTTCAACTTCCTTTCTGTGATGGTTACCTCTGTATAATTAAGATACAAGCAGTATAAGTGTGAGTGTTGGTTTAATGATAAACTTAAAGCAGGTCTAACACCCCTACTTGAGGGGGGTTGTACTCTTTTGGAGGATTAGAAGTCAACTTAATATACTGACAAAAGAAAATTATGGGATGCACCGATGTTGTTTTGTCCAGGTTTTTATTGTTGGGCTGTTTCTGAGTACTTAAGAGTAAAAGGTATGGGAGTGTTTAGTTTTGAGTCTAAAACAGTGCTAACTCTCATAGCTGGATGGGTAAATTCTGTGGGAAAGGATCAAACATTAATTGGACTAGCTAGACACAAGAAGCAAGGGGAAAGCTATAGATTTTGTTTCAGATTTCATTAGAGATGTAGCTTCTGTGTAACTGAGTTACATGGGCGTTATAAGTGTGATGTTAGAGTGATAACGAACCCAAAACCCTTCTAATGCATCTAGCTAAACTTACAAAATAACTTGGGAAGTTTAGACACCGTTAGATACACTCAAAGTGTGATGAGAGGAGATTATACACTAGGACTTTATTTCAGTTTTTTTTAACATCTAAGCCTCAGTACAAGGGAGTTCTAGGAGTGATTGAAAGAGTGTATTGTGTAAATAATAAGCTTAAAACATAGCTATTTAGCTAAGGAAAGAATACGTCGAGGGCAAATGCACATCCATCTTATATAAACTTGTTACATGGTTAGCGCTTAAAAGTGCTCGAAAACATTAGTTAGAGAAAGGACTTATTTAACGTGTAAGACGTGGATGTGAATGCCCTAGGAGTAAGATAAAGTTTAATACGTTGGAAAGTCCTAAGGGCTAGTATAAGTTGAACATTCTAAAACTCACCTAGGGAACAACACCCGATAAAATGAGATAAACTAGGAAAAATGTCGTCACATGAAATCATGAGCTGACACATTATTTTTAATCAACGTTAGGGCCGTAACGAACGCCAACTGGGACCCCGTGTGTGAGACGACAATTGCTTCTGAATAAGGTATGGACATGTGTGGTTCGTATGTTGCCGTGTTACACGGCTTGTGTGCTGTGTGTCTTGTTTGATTATGACTACAAGACTAATGCATGAAAACAGATGTTTGTTTTCCCGTGCTTATCTGTCTGTTGCGAGCTTGTGTAAGACATGTGAATGGATTGAGTATTTTCCTTGCTTACCTGCTTGCTATTATTGTGCATATTGTTTGCGCGCACACAATAGTGTAGTCCCTTCTCGTTGATGAATCCTTGAGATGAAACACAACGAACTTCGTAAACAAACCAAAGGAACTACAAAAAAGGGAAAACTCCTCTTAACTATAGAGGACCTCTAACGACACCCACTATGGTGTCGAATTATCAAAGATAAGGTTAAGCCAATACCTTGAGAAGGAATAGGGAGACGGACCCTTTGTATCCGGGGTAGAGACCAATAATAAAATAAAAGAGTAGGGAGACAGACCCTTTGTATCCGGGGTAGTGACCAATCAGATTAAAAGGAATAGGGAGACGGACCCTTTGTATCCGGGGTAGAGACCAGCACATTGAGAAGGAATAGGGAGACGGACCCTTTGTATCCGGAGCAGAGGCTAGTAACATTGAGAAGGAATAGGGAGACGGACCCTTTGTATCCGGGGTAGAGACCAGAGTATTGGATGGCATAGGGAGACGGACCCTTTGTATCCGGAGTAGAGGCTTGTAACATTGAAAAGGAATAGGGAGACCGACCCTTGGTATCCGGGGCAGTGGCTAGTAACATTTAAAAACAACAGAGAGAGAGAAAGAGCTATCCGGGAATGGAGGATTAGCTATGAAGAAGACGTTCTCCAAATGGTGGTGATAAGAGAGTTCACAAATAACCCTTAAAGAAACAAGGAAAGACTAGCACCTACATGAGATGATCACGGGATCTAAACTATATCCCCAGACCTGGTGCAAGGAAAGAGAAAGAAAATACACTACAAGGGAACAAGAGAAAAGAAATGAAAACACGCAACGCTCGAATGATCCCATAGTGAGGATCATGAGTATAATATACCCATGCACACATTTTATTACTTGCATGATTGTTTTTGCTATACTAGCAGCTCGTTGTGCTTGGTTGCATGTTTGATGTGCTATGATGCCAGCATGTTATGCTTGGATGTTTGTTGATATTGCTATGCTACCTTAGAGTGGGTATGTCATCATGATATATTGTGGTGTACCTTACTGCTTTATTATAGCATGTAAACTGACTTAATAATATTCGACCAAGTAGTCGTGTGGCCCGGCAACATACGGGCTACACACGTTCATACTCAGCGTAGTTTGCTGAGTCCTTTACAACCAAATTTTTACAGGTATTGAGCTGGATGACAACGGAGCGTAGGCGGGATGACTATCATGGGGGTAGTCTATCTGGGCATGACTTCTGAGTTTGGATAGTATGTTAGTGTATAGGTTGTTACTAAACCCGGGTTGTACTTTTCGGTTTATGATTTAGTAACTGTATTGTAGACACTCGGTTTTTAGAATTGTATCTTGTATTGTATATGAGTGTTGGTGGAGAGCTGTTTCCAGTCATGCAGACCGTAACTTGGTGTTGGTAATGGGGTCTGTCAACCACGTGGGTGGTTGGCGTCTGTGACACCCGGATGATGTTGAGGATCCGCTGCATAGTTGTTTTGTATTAAGGCTAGGAGCTTGTTGTACTACTGGATGTTATTCGGGGGTGTTACAGAAAGTGGTATCAGAGCGTAGTTACGCTCTGATGACTGGAACAGAGAAGTACCGAGTATAGAAAAGCCTGAATTCGGGGAAACGGGGTTAAGGGTTAGAATGTGAGGCGCGTTAGTTAGGATTCTTCCTTAATAACTACTGAATACCTAACAGACACTTACGCCCAACCTCCACACCCCTAATCTTCCTTAAACCCAGAGAAAGAACGCCAGAGAGGTAGAAAGCCTCCTCTAACTCGGGAAAACCCGATCTGGCATCTACTTAATGTCATAAAATCAACCCGTGAAGAAAAGACTATACTATACAAAAGATGTTGCCAAAAGAATAATACGCGTAGAGGGACCAATTTTAGCGGCAACTTGGGTCGACATGCTTAGCAGTCGATAGGACCCTACCTCACAAGCAAAGAGGACCGAAATACCCTAAAATTTATGAAATAAATAAAGCTCAAAAAAGCAAATAATTAAGCTAAGGATGGGATTGGAAGAAATTATACAATTCATACACTTGAGAGGCTGATTTTAGTAAACCTTTCATGAAACCACAAAATAAGAGAATATAGTTGAGACGAAATTACACCATAAAATTGGTACAACCTATAATGCTTAACGAAGCATGACACAATCCTGCACACTAAAGTATAATATGACGGAATTCAATAAATTCCCTTCTGCTTCTCACGTTTCTCTTCACTCTCTACATTACCTGAGAAACACAATCCCACATCCATTCTTCTTCTTTTATTCAATTATTCTTCCAAGTCTCTCGATCTCATACAGTTGAAACTGGCGACCACAACTGGTCATTCTCTTCTGCTTCTACTCTACAACAACATTATATAGCACCAATAAAACGGGCCAACAAGAAAAATCAGACAAATATTTATGAAGAACTGGGTAGCGGAACTTGAAATTTTGAACAAAATTAAAGGACGTAATGGAGAGATTAAATGATGAGCTAAGATAAGTAATGAATCATTTTGTAAATTCAAAAAGAAAATTTTTAAGTGTGAGAAAATCACAGTAATATTAAGAATTGGGAAGTATACCATTGTATACCCCAATGACTAGCACTAAAAATTATGAGACCACATGTAGCGAATGAACACGTATACATACACAAATGGTACAAGGATTGGAGTGAGAAGAACTTATAATTCAAGAGAATATAGATTGGAGAATATATATAAACCAAGGGATCATTATAATATGAATACAACCTTGAACCTTATGACACATGAGTATGTATTTAGGTACACACCTAGATGTATACAAAGTTAGAAGATTAACACACTTAATCTCAAGGCTTAGATCTTGTTACTAGTCCATGAATTGATTGCCAGATGACTAGAAACTAGAAGAGTAAGAACTAGAATTGGTTAAACTAATTATTTGTTTAAAACGGATGTGCAAGGTTGAACTTGACCCTGGCCAGGTCAAGTGACACTGAGCACAAATTGGGGTGCAGAGGTAGCCCGACACTTACGCTGATCACATCAGTGTTGGATGATTCTCGAAACCCCCTGCAAGTGGACACATAAACTACAATTTGGTGAAAGTTTATAAGTTGGATAAGTAAAAATGCAAAGGAAGCGGGTTGAAACCACATAAAATACATGGATACATGGCTCGAAAATTAGGGGATAAACACATGAGTACACATATATGTGAGGATTTGGAATGGTGTGATGTTACTATTAACTCAAAAAGTTACCACGTAAAATATATACCATCGCAATCAAATGCAATACGTAACCGATAGTAGTCAATTACCTTAGTTCCTGGCGGGACACAAGAACAATAATGATGATGAGATGGAAACCAAACATCCTATGTAAAATAGCTTACAATCATAAAAGCTTGTAACATGTATAATTTGATAACCTTGTGACTGCACAAATTAAGCACTACTTCTTAACCTGAACGAAATCAGAGTCGCACAGCAGAAGCTGGTGGATCGTATCTCACATTTTCCAGACAGATAACAAGTGACCTATCGGCCAATACCTAAACCCTAGAGAGGCTAAACCCGAATCCGTTATAGATCGGTATAGAAACCGATAAGTATCGTTGAGACAGAAACTACTTCTTAACATGGTCAAGACCTTGGATGAGACTTAATGTGAGTTTACATTGCTAGGAACTAGAATGCTCCACGAGAGCTAAACATCTTGAACCAGGGTTCTAGGATGTATAATAAGGATTACGTGGGCGTAATCCATTTTTAAGGGGGATAGGCGCGTTGCGTTTTTACTGTGTTGTTGCTCGTTTGAGGTGTTGTTTTGGATGCGATGTATGTGCACTGTGTGTGGAATGGTTTGAATGCATAGTGGTTATGAATGAATGATATGTTCATCTGATTACTTATGAGTACGGTGTGTGAGAATTACTTGTACATTGTAATATTATTGAGAACTTGGCCAAGCCACAGATGTGGCGTGGTGCCTAGAAGCACAAATGGTGAAATGGAATTGTGAAATTTGCGGGACATGATCCCTTGGTTAGAGAGAACAAACTCGGGACTTGATCCTTTTACTATGGGTATTCTTACAACCGCACGTTGATGAATGGTAGGTTTGTGGTTTGTGTGTTTTGGATAGTATGTTTGTGAACGGTATGTACGTGTATGTGCACTCTTTTATGAATGAATGTGTGTACTGTGGGTTACACCTCAACTTGTTATACATGCATATGGGAACGTGTGTGAAGCCACTAATGTGGCATAGTGCTTAGAAGCACTAAGAATTACAATCTATGGGACTTAATCCTTTGGTTATCGTAGATGAATGCGGGACTTGATCCCTAGGATTAACAAGAATGGAAAACATCAGTTAAGGAAGTAACAACTTCGGGACGAAGTTCCTTTAAGGGGGGTAGGCTGAAATACCCCGAATAATTAACAGTTTAAATTCGTGAAGGTTAAATTAAATTATGAGTAACCATTGTGATCATACAAAAAAATACATATATACATAGAAAATAATAATAACATCGTATGTGCGTATCGGTACGGGTTACGCAAAAATAAGCTCATATGAATGCACACTTCTAAACTGAAAACGCGAATATAGTCGCACATGTATATATACAAATATGCACGTGTATATATATACGACCAATGTTATATATAAGTAACAACATGACGTATTAATACCGTCACATACACATATACATATGTAACGTTATGAAAATTACAATGTGACATAATAATATAGTTATATGCATAGTTATATATATAATTAAGACGCGACATATTATATAGTCGCACACATATATATAAATAGGCATGTATATGCACTTATACAAAAAAAAGAGAGAAGAGAAAAGAAAAAGAGCAAACCTACTCTAGCCGGGATTCGAACCCCGTACCTCTTGTATGCCTAGTGAACACCTTAACCAGTTGAGCTATGCTCGAATTCAATAACATATGCCAACGAATTAAAACTACTATTCTGTCAACTAGGCTAACTACAAAAAAAAAAGAGAATCAAACTCACCATCGCTGTAGCACCACTCCTTCCTTCTCGATGCAGTGACGGATCGAACAAAAAAAAAACAGGAATCAAGAAGTTCTAAACTCCCAGGCGACCATTTCCATTTCTATTCTAATGCCCATAACTTCTCGTAACTTGAGACCATCACATCCTCCATGTTCTGTCCGAAAATTTCTGCTGAAACAGCAAGCATCAAGATCACTTCTGTCCAGGTTTTTGGAGCTGATCAATGACCACGCATCCTTGCCAGGTGGAGCAAATAAATCCCTATATACTCACACATCAAGGGTCATGTAATGGATCATTTAAAAATCTGTTGTGGCTCCACCTGAATCAAGTAGAATAGAAAAGAAATACAGACCTCCCTCTTTGTTCTGTCTGATGACCTGCAAGTAAACACCGACCTGGACCTTCTCTGTATGGGTTAGTAACTTAAATAAACCATCCTCTCATACACACCCAGCCTGTGCATGCTCGATTGCCTGTGCTCAAGCTTCTGGAAACAAAAAACTGGAACAGCTCAAGGCCAACTAACGAGATAAATAAGCTTCTGCACTCCCTTTTGATCTTTCCTCCTTTTTGTGTTCGAAAAGAAAATAAAAATCCCAATGACCAGCACTATAATCTTCCACAAACTCACGCCTCTTTAGCATCTCCTTGCCTGTTAGACTTTGGTTCAAGTTTCTGAAAATCTGGAACAAATGAGCGTGAAACAGCAAGGTAATCAGTGACCAACTTCCCTTTCTTCTTCATGTACTTCTTCTGTCCGACAAACTATGGTTTCTTGATTCCTTATTTCCCTTCCTTCACACATGAAAGCTGCTAGGAATGCCTTCGTAAGGTGTGCTAAGACGTGCTAAGAAAATCCAGCAACACTTCTGGGAAACTCACTTCACGGTAAGAAACCCAAGCCAACCTCCCTTTCATCCTCTTCCCTGTTTTCTGATTCTGTTCTTGTATGTCTGTCCTCCTGCTGCTTCTGATCTCCTTCTTTCCTGATCCAAAGTGTGACTCATGCAGTATAGTCAAGCTTGTTGCAGATTGCTGCGTTTGCATTCAAAAAAAAGAAAGAACTGATTAACTCAGCTGCAGCCTTCTAGGCCTTATCGAACTTATACTGGATTGTAGTAGAAACCCCTCACCTGAAGCATAACCAGAAGTTGTGGTCGAGAATTCAAGGGGGCTGAGAGTCTCATAGTGTGTCATCAACAAGCGGAACTGCTGAGCTATTAAAGAGGTGAGCTAACTGTAACTCAATATTGAGCAGAAAACAAAACAAGCTATTAAGTTTAGACTGGTAACCCACTTCAAAAAAAACTGTAACATTGGTATTCTGTATATTAACCTCCATAGAGAATATAGGAGTGGTATTGCTTTGACGATAAACTAAGGACCACGCTAACACACTTAACTAGGGTTGCAAGCAAGTTAGGAGTACTGAAAAGCAGTCAAATGGTGAACAGAAAGAAAACAATATGAGAGAACATATCAGTTCAGATTTCAGTCCCTGAAATCTCGATCTTTCTGTATGTTAACACTTCAGAACCTTAAACAATGTTGGTATGAATCTATTTTGAAGTTAAAACCATGGTGAAGCACTTAAGTAATTGGGTAAGCATTTTGGAAAAAAAAAATTTGAGAGCCAAACTAAGAACAATGAAAAGAAGTGCATCAGTTTAGTGTTTCAGTTCTTGGTCAATTTCAGTTTCAGTAATATGAAGTTCAGTGCCTGTAGCCAAGCTGTTTTGGGCTGTTTGGGGGTTTAAAAACCTGATAAGACACTTAAGAAAGCAGCTAGATAATCTGGGGGTGGCTAGAGATCAAATTCGTGAGCAAACAGGGAAAGGAATAGAGGATATCAGATGTTGGTTATTTCAGTTTTACAATTTTCCTTAAACCATAAGTCTCTGATTAACTATGTTACAGGGGGTGTGTTGGGTTAATAAATCCACCTAAATCATGGCTAATACATGTATCTAGGTTGGTATAATCATGGGGGAGGTTAGGATCCAGTTTAGAAAACAGACAGAGAGCAAAGTAAGATAATACATCAGTTGATGATTTCAGATTCTGTTCGATTCAGTTTAGGACATCTCAGTAGCTTTGTCTAGTGCCTCGGGTCTGTGTTGAGATTGAAACCGTAATAATACACTGAGCTCAGTAACTAAATAATGGGGAGGAAACTGGAAACCAAATCAATTAGCAAAAAAAAGAAAGACAGCAGAAATGATATCAACCTTGTGTTCCAGTTTTACAGTCTCATGCGCAGTTTGGTATAAGAGATTTCAGAGGTGTTTGTCTAAACCATGTTGGGTCTATTTTTGAGTTCAAAAACAGGATAAACTGTTTAACTAGATGGGTAAGCAAGTTGGGGCAAACTGAAAACAGATTGGAGAACAGAAAGAAAAAACAATAACAGAAAATATACATCAGTTCAGGTTTTGTTTTTGATTACCTTGTGTTTGTGTTTCTGTGTAATTAGTACAGGAACTAAATGAGTGTTGTATGGGGGTTGGAGATGGGATTAAAACCTTGCTAACTCATGTAACTAAGTGGGGGGAATACGGTGGGAGGTAATTGAAACAACGAAAAGAAAGTAGACAGAAGTATAGCAATATCAGATTAGCGATTTCAGTTTTTCAGTCTTCCTGAACGTTTACATCTGTATAACTTAGTACAGATAGACCTGAAGGGGGGTATATTGAGAGCTATATAAACTTAGAACCTTCCTAATTCATCTAACTCAGATATAAACACCTCGGGAGAAATTAGAGATCAGATTAATGGGCAACAGGGAGGGGATATGAGAGGGTAAATCAGTTCATGTTTCAGATTAGGCAGTTTATGTTCAGTTCTGTATAGTTTTGTGTAAAAGGATTAGGATGGGTTGTATTGAGTTGCAAATGAATCTAGAACACCCCTAACATACCTTAGTAAGTTATAAGTACCTAGGGGAAGAATAGAGGCCAGAACAATTAACTTCAAGCAAGAATCACACCGAAAATGCACCGTTTCTGTTCAACTTCCTTTCTGTGATGGTTACCTCTGTATAATTAAGATACAAGCAGTATAAGTGTGAGTGTTGGTTTAATGATAAACTTAAAGCAGGGCTAACACCCCTACTTGAGGGGGGTTGTACTCTTTTGGAGGATTGGAGGTCAACTTAATATACTGACAAAAGAAAATCATGGGATGCACCGATGCTGTTTTGTCCAGGTTTTTATTGTTGGGCTGTTTCTGAGTACTTAAGAGTAAAAGGTATGGGAGTGTTTAGTTTTGAGTCTAAAACAGTGCTAACTCTCATAGCTGGATGGGTAAATTCTGTGGGAAAGGATCAAACATTAATTGGACTAGCTAGACACAAGAAGCAAGGGGAAAGCTATAGATTTTGTTTCAGATTTCATTAGAGATGTAGCTTCTGTGTAACTGAGTTACATGGGCGTTATGAGTGTGATGTTAGAGTGATAACGAACCCAAAACCCTTCTAATGCATCTAGCTAAACTTACAAAATAACTTGGGAAGTTTAGACACCGTTAGATACACTCAAAGTGTGATGAGAGGAGATTATACACTAGGACTTTATTTCAGTTTTTTTTAACATCTAAGCCTCAGTACAAGGGAGTTCTAGGAGTGATTGAAGAGTGTTATTGTGTAAATAATAAGCTTAAAACATAGCTATTTAGCTAAGGAAAGAATACGTCGAGGGCAAATGCACATCCATCTTATATAAACTTGTTACATGGTTAGTGCTTAAAAGTGCTCAAAAACATTAGTTAGAGAAAGGACTTATTTAACGTGTAAGACGTGGATGTGAATGCCCTAGGAGTAAGATAAAGTTTAATACGTTGGAAAGTCCTAAGGGCTAGTATAAGTTGAACATTCTAAAACTCACCTAGGGAACAACACCCGATAAAATGAGATAAACTAGGAAAAATGTCGTCAGATGAAATTATGAGCTGACACGTTATTTTTAATCAACGTTAGGGCCGTAACGAACGCCAACCGGGACCCCGTGTGTGAGACGACAATTGCTTCTGAATAAGGTATGGACATGTGTGGTTCGTATGTTGCCGTGTTACACGGCTTGTGTGCTGTGTGCCTTGTTTGATTATGACCACAAGACTAATGCATGAAAACGGATGTTTGTTTTCCCGTGCTTATCTGTCTGTTGCGAGCTTGTGTAAGACATGTGAATGGATTGAGTATTTTCCTTGCTTACCTGCTTGCTATTATTGTGCATATTGTTTGCGCGCACACAGTAGTGTAGTCCCTTCTCGTTGATGAATCCTTGAGATGAAACACAACGAACTTCGTAAACAAACCAAAGGAACTACAAAAAAGGGAAAACTCCTCTTAACTATAGAGGACCTCTAACGACACCCACTATGGTGTCGAATTATCAAAGATAAGGATAAGCCAATACCTTGAGAAGGAATAGGGAGACGGACCCTTTGTATCCGGGGTAGAGACCAATAATAATAAAAAAAAAGAGTAGGGAGACGGACCCTTTGTATCCGGGGTAGTGACCAATAAGATTAAAAGGAATAGGGAGACGGACCCTTTGTATCCGGGGTAGAGACCAGCACATTGAGAAGGAATAGGGAGACAGACCCTTTGTATCCGGAGCAGAGGCTAGTAACATTGAGAAGGAATATGGAGATGGACCCTTTGTATCCGGGGTAGAGACCAGAGTATTGGAAGGCATAGGGAGACAGACCCTTTGTATCCAGAGCAGAGGCTTGTAACATTGAAAAGGAATAGGGAGACGGACCCTTGGTATCCGGGGCGGTGGCTAGTAACATTTAAAAACAACAGAGAGAGAGAAAGAGCTATCCGGGAATGGAGGATTAGCTATGAAGAAGACGTTCTCCAAATGGTGGTGATAAGAGAGTTCACAAATAACCCTTAAAGAAACAAGGAAAGACTAGCACCTACATGAGATGGTCACGGGATCTAAACTATATCCCCAAACCTGGTGCAAGGAAAGAGAAAGAAAATACACTACAAGGGAACAAGAGAAAAGAAATGAAAACACGCAACGCTCGAATGATCCCATAGTGAGGATCATGAGTATAATATACCTATACACACATTTTATTACTTGCATGATTGTTTTTGCTATACTAGCAGCTCGTTGTGCTTGGTTGCATGTTTGATGTGCTATGATGCCAGCATGTTATGCTTGGATGTTTGTTGATATTGCTATGCTACCTTAGAGTGGGTATGTTATCATGATATATTGTGGTGTACCTTACTGCTTTATTATAGCATGTAAACTGACTTAATAATATTCGACCAAGTAGTCGTGTGGCCCGGCAACATACGGGCTACACACGTTCATACTCAGCGTAGTTTGCTGAGTCCTTTACAACCAAATTTTTACAGGTATTGAGCTGGATGACAACGGAGCGTAGGCGGGATGACTATCATGGGGGTAGTCTATCTGGGCATGACTTCTGAGTTTGGAATAGTATATTAGTGTATAGGTTGTTACTAAACCCGGGTTGTACTTTTCGGTTTATGATTTAGTAACTGTATTGTAGACACTCGGTTTTTAGAATTGTATCTTGTATTGTATATGAGTGTTGGTGGAGAGCTGTTTCCAGTCATGCAGACCGTAACTTGGTGTTGGTAATGGGGTCTGTCAACCACGTGGGTGGTTGGCGTCTGTGACACCCGGATGATGTTGAGGATCCGCTGCATAGTTGTTTTGTATTAAGGCTAGGAGCTTGTTGTACTACTGGATGTTTATTCGGGGGTGTTACAATTAAAACCGGTATGTGCATCATCAAAAATATCAAAAACAATAATACACTTCTGAAGCATCCAAGAACTATCAATCCAGTGAAGTGTAACACAAATAAATGCCTCATTAGTAGTAGATGTCCACATATCACTAGTTAGTGAAACACAACCATTAAATGCTTTCATCATTTCCATAAGTTGGTTTCTAGTTTTACTATGTTGTGCAAAAGCTCTACGTTTAAGCGTATTCCTAGGCACTCTACTATATTATGGTTGTAATGTGGTGCAAACAAAGTTTTCAAACTAAAGTTTCACCATAATTAAAAGGTAATTGTTCAGCAATCATAAACCTAGCCATGTCATCTATCATTCTTTTTCTATCATAATGAAAAAAACCTGGACCGGGTTGTCGGTGGGTAAACCTGGTGAGCATAGTTTGACCACTCGTACCACCCACCATTCCCACCGTATCCTTGTAGATCTTATGCGTTTTCATATGTTTTGTAAAGGTTCCGGTGCCCGCCGCCCATGCAAGTCCTTTGTTGCAAATATTGCAATATTGCTTTTATGTCCCAGACTTCTATGGATCTTCTTTCTTTGTGAAGTATGCCCACACCCAAGAAGCTTGTTTCGATTTTGTTGGAGCGGTGTTATCGGCATCATCATCTTCTTGATCATCATCTTGATCAAGATTGTGAGCATCGAATGAGGTAGAAGATGCACCTTTAATTGTAAAAAAATTGATTTAGACTATAATTAAGATAAGAATGTAATTAAAATTAACGTTTGTATAAAATAAATTGTAACTAATATTAAAACTTACCAAATGGGGGTGATATTCCCGGTTGTGTTGCCCCCATGTTTGTAGATCCATGTTGTGAAAGTGTATAGCTTCCACCTTGCGAGAGTGGTGAAGGTGAATAATGTGGATGTTGTTGATGATACCCGAATTCCATCTCGTCGATTTGGTCTTGCTCATCAATTTGAAAATTTGGATCGATTGGGAGGTTTGAAGAAGGCATTACTTCCTTTTCGGATTCCTCGACATTTTGCTAGAATGTGGGAAATTGAAAATTGAGAGCTAATGTGGGAAATGAACTTTTTAGTAGCTAGAATGGTTAATAACACTTAATTGCACAAGAAAATACTAGTAATAAGAAAGAGGATGAGTAGGATGAGTTGTGTGGTGAGAATGATGATAAAATGGTGTATTTATAGGGGTTTTGGGGCAATATAACCGTTAGGAGCCGTTTGACACATATAAAAAAAGAGCTGTTAGGAATCTGGGCGCTTCTGGTTCCCAACGGCTATATTCTTCAGAGGAGCGCGCGCCCGAGACCCAAAACGACATCATTTTGGACTGATTCTAACATCTACTTTGCCCGGTTCTGGGACGGTTCCATCCACAGTTCCGAATCCAACGGTGAATCCAGGCGGTTCCAGGCGGTTCCGGGCCCGGTTCGATCCCGAATCTCAAAACTTGTATTCGGGTTTGATTCACAAGGGGGCGGTTTCGGATAGAACCGGACCCCGATGACCAGCATTAATGCACAAAAAATATATTTTCAAAATTTCCATCACACACCACCAAACAAAACCAACAATAAGACATGCCACATTCTGCTTGTCAAAAATGTGTGACAACTTCAAGTGCTTTAGCTATATATACACGTACAGGGAGAACTGAAATCAGCAAATACAACTGAAAACACTTTCATCTCTTGTTTACCTTGATATGACGGTGCATTAGTGGAAGCAAGTGGATGCCTATCATTAGCCATCGGTTATACACGCGGTACGGTTAATCACGATGGACGGTGTAGATGAAGCCATACCATCAGTCTGTGGGACCCTCGTACCTCGTGATTCTCGCTCGACTAATGATGTATACTACTACTACTGCTTACCAATTTACATGTGACTGGTATATACATGCATAAGCTAGCGTACGTTACTACTACTCAGCATGCATTTCCCAGAAACAGAAGAGGCCACTACTATTGATCTCTCTGTCTGATCACGCTTATCACCCTTCTTCCTTGTTTAACGCAATCTCCCCTTCTAGTGTGACCATCACAGAGACTCTCTTCAATCTCCTCCACTCCATAGTTAATTAAAATACTGTGAGAAATACAGAGAAAGTTCATTTTATATTGTCATAATACAAAGACAATAATATTATTTATAGCAGGCCGATCGAGAGATGTTTATCACTACTACTACTTACCTACAAAACTTTAATACTAGGAATGAATTACTACTGATCAGTCGTAGCATTTAGTTGCAGTTCATAAATCGGGCGTTTACTATTCGATCAAATATGGTACGATCATTAATAATACAATGGAAGATGAATAAATTCAACGGATAAATTTAATAGTAGCAGTGAAACCCATTTAATACATCATGTGGTCACCATATCAGATTATTATACATCGTTATCTAATCTATCACTCACTATAGATATACATGAGACATGATCGATGACGAATATAAGCCATCATGATATTCCTCTTTATATAAGCGATTCAGCGGTTTGTGCGTCAGCAGAATCCTTCCTTCTTTTTTTTTTTTTTCATTTTTTGAAAAAAGAAAGAATAACATTCGAAACTGGGTGTCGGCAATCCCAAAGTCGTTTGGATGTCAGTTGGGGGGAAAGGTCATATTTAGCCGTAAATGGAGGCTACAATGCGGTCAGACTGGACATAGAGCACAGAGGCATCAAGAAGACGGGAAAGGGAGTTAGGCAGCTGAGGGCGGGTAGATAGATAGGGCACAGTCAGTCAGTCACAGTACAGTTGCAGTTATATGTAGAGTCACAGTATCGATCAATCGATCGATCAGCAGCAGCATATATCAGAGGGCCAGGTCGATCGGAGGTAAACAGATAGAGAGAGCGACTTAAATTTGCGAAATTTGACACATACACAGTAGCTAAACAAACAAATTAAACAGAGAAAACACGCGGATCCCAATGTCACCGACGTTGTAATCGAAGAATTATAAATAAATGAATTAATGACGTCGTTCCATTTTCATACTGCTGTGCGCGTTAATTTGCTGAGCTCTGGCCAATAGGAATTAAGAAGAAAGGGAAGTAGGTGGTAAATGGGCTCATGATCTCATCATCGTCGTCGTCGTCGTTATATAACGTATGCGTCAGGAGGGATTCATGAGAATTGTAATTGAATGAACCGCTCGAATCCCTAAAGATAGATGATCAGACGAGAACAAAAACGCCATGGCGATGAGTCTAGGGTTAATTTGTTTTGGAATATTAATTACTACTATACTTTTTAATTAGTTGTTTCTGTCTTCTTCGATAGAATTGCTCAAGTATATAGTTTGCATTGAAAGCTAGAACTGCAATGAAATTAAGCTTTGAATCATACTAGTAGTAAACTAAATTCAGGTAATAAAGAGAATGGAGCTAGAAAATCAAAATGCTTAAGATAAACATGGACTATACGTACTAGTTAAAATAAACCCCATTACCATATATTATATATAATTCAACACAATTAGTCGTAAAATGTCAATAAAGTAATTTTCAAATCAATCCTTCCTTCTATTTGATCAACCCTCTTTCTTTCTAATTCTATCTCAGCAAAGCACAGTAGAAAACAACTTGCTTTGTTACTAATGAAGGATGCAAATTAAGGTGATTAAAGAACTAACAAATGACACACACACACACTAACTAATTTTATTCTCAAATATATATGATCAATACCTGTAATTAGCCCCAGATTTCCACTTCTTTGTTTTCTCTTATCTTCAATCTATAAAAACCCCATCTTATAATTAATGCTTATCTAAACCAATTAGATTACTAAACGTAAAAGGATTGTCACTCGACCAACTGACTGAATTTCCACCTCCGTTACTAGTACTGAACCCGCTTGTTGTAGTAGTAGTAGCTAATGCTACAGTCGACATTGCCACTGTTGTTGTCTCAGTACCATTGCTGCCGCTACCAAAGCACCATTCTGTTCCATGATCATCACCACCTCGGGTCTTCTCATCATACCTGTTGTTTGATGTTGCCATCTCCAAGCTCTGAAAGAACATTCCCTGCGGTTTCTCCGTCTGTACTCGTGTATTAGTTTCTTCGGCGTGTTGCTGCTGGTTACATGAAACACCAACGCCGACATCGAGCTGCTGACCCTGACCCTGACCACCACCCACTTTTTCCTCCGCCTTCACGTTACCATTCCCATTCCCTTTCCCAATGCTCCCACCACCAACTCCGCTGTAGTACAAGGCTAGTCTTTGCTGCTGCAACTTCAGATGCAGCTCTTGATTAATAGAACTCAGTGACTCGATACAAGTAGTAATCAAACTGGTACCACCACCTACAGGACTTGTATTAGCATTTCCACCACCGCCTGAACTAATCAAACCACTGATTTCTCCATACTGACCACACATCCACCAGTACTGGTAGAAGAAGAGAGAGTAGTAAAAGATGATGATGGTGGTTGAAATTCAAACCTAATAAACTTGAAGAACGAGAACCGCTAGTACTTCCACCACCACCACCAGTCAAATCAACTGAATGATGATGATCACCACTTCCACCACTCATCGATGGTGGAGGCGATTGTAGATACGATTGAAGTACCGGTGGATTGAAACTAATCACGTGATTACCATTATGCTGATTCACCAACGATGATGAGAGGTAATTTGTCTGCTGCTGCTGGTGGTGGTTTGTGTTGTTGCTGTTGTAAAGACTAAACCTTGGTGGTGGCACCGAGAAATTGATACCAGCATGATTCCCCGGCTGCGGATAACCCACATGTAGCGCTGGTGAAGATGAAGACAACGCATCGAAATGAATCCCTTGGAAGAGATTAAGCTCACCACCACTACCAGAGGAAGAACCTAGCGGTGTTGAACCGGGAGTAATGAACCTTGGTTTCTTATTCTTGCGACATCCACCTCCAATCGGGATGTTACGGATCGCACCCCCGTTTGTCCAGTAGCGTCGGCAGGTTTTGCAGAAGTGACGTGGTTGTGCTAGGCTATAGTTGTTGTAATAGCAGAATTTCGTGTTTGTTGAGTCGCATCTCGGGCATCTTATTCCTTGTTGTTGAGGATTTTGGTGATTGTCAACATCTTCTGGTGGACGGTGACGTGGGGAAGCTGATGATCTCCTACCGGAAACGGCGGTGGTGTTGGAGTGAAGAGGTGGATTGGGTGCTGGTTGGGGTTGTGGTGGGAATTCATCTGGGGGTGAAGAGGGAAACATTGGGTAATGAGGAGAAAGATATGGAAGAAAAAGTGAAGCTGGAACTTTGGTGTTAGAGCAGGAAGAGGGAGATACAAGGGAGAAAGGAGAATTCTGTGGTCGCCTTTTCATGCAAAAAGACAGGGACTGAGATATATATTAGCTGTTATCTTGTGAACTTAATCAAGGAGGGATCAGTGGGAAATCGGGAAAGGAAGGGTATATTGTATTTGAACCGGAAGAGAAGGACCAGTGGACGACGACTCACAAACGTGGGTCTCGCAGTTTACAGCTGGGTGATTTTGAGATTTTTTTTTGTTAATTCTAACTCATTAAATTTTTTATTTTTATTGAACAAGTAAAGTAAGTACTCATTAATTGTATAGTATAGCCGTTACTTCTTCTGACTTGAGGTCTTTTATGGCCGTTCGATCGGTAATTCCCGCCTAGTTATATGTTCAATATTGTAAACACTCAGTTAATGTAATTTACTGTACTAACTTAAGATTGAAATTCTTCTTCCCGCCTAACCACAGTGTACATATGTATGTATATATAGAGAGAGAATTGGAAACTTGTAAAAAACTTCATTAACTTATCAATCAAGACTTTGGTTTTACTTTGATGGGTTTAATTCCTACTAATTTCGAGTTTTCTGTTGAACCGAACTAATCTTAAATTGAGACATTAATTATGAAGGTTTAAAGGACCAGATGTGGTTGTTGAGAAAAAAAAAAAAGGGGTAATGCATCACTCAGATTGAAGGTGATCTTCTTCTCTTGTAAACAAAAAGAATAGGCTATTTATATAGGCACACAATTTTTTCTTAAAAGTGAAGATGAGGGACTAGGCCCATGTTTCACCTATTTTATAGTTGAGACATGATTAATTTTTTAAAAAATGGGTTGAATTGGTTATTTAGTTAAATAGTCAATATATATCCGTTAAAAATGTGACACAATTTGAATTTAGATTATCACTGACAAAACTAATATAGACTGATGATTGGTTTTAAAAAATGGATTAACCGACCAACTAACAATAGGTGAACGAGCTGAAAGCTAGAAAAAAAAAATATCAACTAAATTTCTATGCTGGGTTCTGGTTGATTTTTATTTTTAATATGGAGGTAAAATTTAAGGTAAACTACTTTTATCTAACTGTTCTTGTTTTGGCTGAGTAAAAAAAGATGTTAGTATTTTGTTTTGACGGAGAGAGCGAAAGTGACGGGAGATGAGTAAAAATAAGAGAGCAAGAGAAAAACAAACAAGACTGCAGACTGCAGAAACGACGAAGGAATAAAACAGAAAAGGGAAAAGGAGATTTAGCCGATGAGGGAGCGCGTGGCAGTAGAGTACGTGGTACTATGTACCATCATTATCTGTCTATGTAGTTTTTTTTTATTTAATTATCTGTCTATATAGTTAGGCTCCATTGGCTGCCAAGCTTCTCTATTTTGCACAAGATTAATCTAACTTTAAGTGACACATGTCACTTTCTTATTTACACTTTACTTCTCTCCCCTTACTTGGGACCACCATCTCTCTCACAATATCACATTAACCCAAACGCAGTAAAATGCTGCGTTCATTTTAATCTAGATTAAGCTCATGAGCGAACAGCACCTTAGTATATCCATCATCTATCTATGACTATATCAGTAGTAGCAAGTAGTGACTGGGAACTAGCTAGTACTAGTAGTATATGCTACGCTAGTCAATTGATCATCTGGAAATGAATGAAGGAGATCAGATCAGAGCACCAGTTGGCAGCAGCAGTATGTAGATGTACTCCCTCCGTCCTGAATTGACCGTCTTGTTTACTATTTGGACATGTCGTTTGACTTCAATTTTTAACATATAAGATAAATTAATTTTGAAAATTTAAGTTTTGTATATGATTCCTTACATGATAAACTATATGTTACAAAATTTAGTTTTATAAAATTATTTATCATATGCTTAATATTGAAGTGGAAAAACGTGCCATAAAGCAAACAGGACGGTCAATTCAGGACGGAGGGAGCAGTACGCAGTACTGTTCACTTGTTTCTGTTCGTGCGGAGTCTGTCCTGTCCTTGTGGACACATCATTTTCATTTAGAGAAATTTAAAAAACTCGATCATGTTGATTGATGGGTTATTCATCATCATGGTGACTAGCTATGAAATGTGGCCTGGCATACCCTTTTTGGCCCATCATGAGCGTGATCATATTGCATTGCAGTCTGTATAGGTGTTCTTTGTTTCTTTGTCTGGCATTGAAAAATGATGCTGATTATATATATAATGGTATAGTATACGGTATCGGTATATAACGAATTCTTTAGAGTCTCTGTATTAGTCAATTCTTAGCTTTACCCTAATCTACTTATCGATGACAGTAAATTTTGGTACAAAAAATTGTAAGTTTTTCTATCTCGTATTCTTTTTTCTCTATAGTTTTTCCATTTTTGTTATAGATAGGGGTTTTAACACTGGACATGGATACAATGAGATGTAGAAATTGGACCCATTTCTTTATTGCTGCTGTGGTGATACACTTGTGTAGCTCGAGCTACACGTTTTTGTGATATTAATACCAATTCCGGTATTAATTAGTAGATGAATAATGACATTTAATTAAAAAAAAGATATGAGACAAATATAAAGAGATACATGGGTAAGATGCATTATGTCATAAAAGTGAAACTTTAAATTAAGAATTTATTTGAAAGATTATCAGTGAAATTCACATCATTTTTAATTTTTTTTTTTTATTTCTTGGTGTTAACGACCGGTGTTATCGGCTATGCTTGACTCAAAGCATGCATGATAGTCGATTGATGGACTTGGACTGGAGTGAAAGTGAAAGTGCTATGAGTTGAAAGCGGCAAAGAAGCAGGGAGTAGTGAAAGTGGCAGTGTGATCAGCTAAAAGCTTAAACTAGTAGGTTGGCAGCCAACTGAACAGCCAGTGTAGAGTCAGTCTCTATCAGTCAATACTACTACTACTCTAGCTATTCATTCAGTCAGTCAGTTAAGTCAGTCTGTCAGACGACTCTGAATATTGTTAGTAAGGGCGGGCAAACAAACTAGCAAGGGGCGAGGCATAGGGGCCCACCTGCTCTACCCCACCACCTGCCTCCGCTTCAATGAAGTAGTAGTATATCACTTGGTTATATCTTGCGGAATAACCTTAATTTTGTTTGTCCCCTGCTTGTTTCCCTTTCTCAGTTCATCATCTGCATGCAACGTCGCTTTCTTCTCTACCATAATAATGTAACTAAAGTACGTAATTTTAGGCAATTCGGATTATTTCCGTCCTCCTATATATTGCTCTCCTCTCATAAAATAGCATATAACTCTTATTTAGTGGAGTTGTACCAGAAGACATATTGAGGGAATTGCGCTCTAGCCTGTGTCTGTTGGCTGTTGCGTGATAGTGAAGAATAGAGTCAGTTTAGAGAGAGTACAGTATTATGTATGTTACTGTGATAGATATATAATATGGATGGACCGCTGTTCTGCGGTTGATGGTTGAGATCGATCGATGATGATCATTATCACACTGGACAATATGTGCGTACCCCAAACAAACTAACAAACAATAACAGCTCAGCAGCACAGACAGAAAGAGAGAGAGGTGTGGAAATGGGATGCAGCTCGTGATCACAGATTGAGATAGTAGAGAGACCCCAGCCTAGCCTGCCCCCCCTGATGATTCTCGTGAGTCACGTATACCATATAAACAATCCAGCAAAACAGAACCAACCCAACCAATCAAAACGCTTCTTCTCATCGTCGTTTCTGTAATTCTGTAAAACCCATCTAATACCATGCGCGCGGCCATATGACTATACTTGAAAATTAAGATATACGGCAGAGATTCTGTCTTACAGCGAAGACATAAGATAAGATCCGACGACATTAAAATGGATGGAAGAAACACGACAAACAATTTATTTCTCTTCTTCTATGATGATGATGAATAAATACTTCTGAGCCTTAGAAGCCAACATGAACAGTTTTGGTGGCCCAGTCACACATTGCTAGTCTAGTAGCCTTCCATCTCCCTCCATCTCGGGCAGTTTAAAATAAAAACCAGTCGTTGACTTTCCCAACTATAAATTACTACTAATATATAGTACTACCGTAGTAAAGTATGAAGTAAATAACAAATTTTAGGATAGGTAACTTTCCAACTGGGACCATTATATTAATTTTCGCACCATATTCCTTAAATAACATTTTTTTTTTTTTGCATTCTACACGATTCGCACATCGTACGTACACTATTCTTGATTCATGAAAATTTTGAACTTAGCCAATAAGTGTAAATCTTTATATTATATTCCACATAGGTATTCCACATAGAAGAAGAGACGCAGCAGAGCAAACGCAAGAAGTTTCCACTCAAAAAACCAAACGCAAGACTGGCAACCATCTCAGCGGAGGCAAGGGAATGTTTCAGATACGGCCAGAGATTGAGAATACACACCCCATATCCACGGAAATCATTGACAAATATTGACCGCATCCTCAAGAAAGGGACCAAGAGAATTTGAGGAAGGCACCAATCTTACCAGATGACGAGTTAAAGAAATGGGTTAGAGGTTAAGGAGATTGCTAACGAGGATATAAGTGCTGGTTTGGGTGATCGAATGGCATGGGCGATCGAAGGTCATGAGTTATGGTGGATCGCTAAGCAATCACCCAAGTTTGAAATTCCTAAGACTTTTCAAGTATCTATGGTGCAGCAGTTTAGGTGTTGTTAATGTTCTTGTTTTTGTATTTTGTTAGTCTCTGGCTTAGGACTTTCCTAAGCTGTTTAGACCGTTCCGGGTCATCGCATTGCTACATTTGTAGCCCCCTTATCAAAAAAAAACATAGGCAAAATACCTGTAACTCAACACAAGAGCTATTCTAACGAAGAAATTTCTTCGTATAAGTTTAAGCCAGACAAATAAATAAAAAATCTGTATAATATTTTATGAAATATGACTTAAATTATGTTTTTATCAGCTTGCTTATCAAGTAGCAACTCGACAAATGTTGCATTTGTAATATATTTATGTTGCCATATTTAGGTTATACATACCTTATTTATTAACATCATCAATTTACATATATGGAAATTTCAATATTTAGTTGTATTGTGTGCATTTTATTGAGATCTTGGTCTATATTATCATAATCGGTGTTAGGACTCACTTCTGATGAGTACACTTCTTTTTTTTTTGATAATTGGCTGGTTGACCAGCTTACATAGCAGTACTGAGGCATGAATGTCTTTCCCGCCTAAAAAACTTCGTAGAAAAATACAAATGAACAAAGAAACAAAATGTAGAAGGATATTGAAGAGGACAAGTATCATAGTGTGAGCAGATTCAGCAGTTGAAGTCTTTGCAGTCTGGGAGTGCTGGAAGGTTGTGTGCTGAGGAGGATTTACTTCAATCAAAAGCCAGCTGTGTGGTGGTAACTGCGGTTATGAGTACACTTCTATTCATAAGTATTGTTCCAATTAAATATGTCAATATTAGGTTCATTGTCACATTGACTATAAACCAAAACAATTTACCACATGAAACATCTCTCCGACCTTACAGCTATATACTTGACCAAACACAAAACCAAGATAAATGAATTTAAATGCAATTATGGATTTAATTTCATGTAAACTCTATGTTTTACGTTTTTAGTTTCTTTAGTCTTATTGTGTTATGAGAGTTAAAAGCCCGACCCAAAATATTTGTGGGTCAAAATCTTGAATCCAAACTTTACATTTTATGTGCTAATTTCATACTCAAATCAACCCAACGCCGATTTTTTTTATTAGCTCAATTGGCCAAAGACCCACCAAGGTAGATAGCAAACAGCACAACAACAAGATGAAATTGCTCTTAAATGCTATGTGTCATTACCTTCCTCCATTAATCTTTCCTAACACAATTGTTAAGTGTTTTGTAAATCACAGAGATGGTTTCTTGCATTGTAGCTTTTCTTTTCTATTACAAACTTCCTTACTAGACTCCTAGGATAGTACAACCACATATATCTTCACTTTCTACACCATTATTAGCATATATATTGCTTGCTTGATTCTAGGCAGGTTACCTTCAATTTATTAACCGCTAATCTTTTGCCTTGGACCTCACATCCCAATCTTCTGGAAAAATTCACTATTTCCCTTGCTCCATTCTCCACTTCTCTCGCTCCAGCTCGTCTTGTTCATGCAGTTTGTGGTCCTTTTCCCCTATATCATGATTGCCCTGATCGTTATCAAGTCTTCATCAACTTTAATTGTTTTTTAGATTTTTAGTGCATTTGTCATTCCATAAAATGAGGATAAGCACTAATTACAATTCTAGATATGAGTTCATGCATATCTATCTATATCTAGAGAACGTAATCAAGTGGGAGTCTCGTTACAACCTCCATAGGCACAACCCATTAGGAAAATCCTAAAAAGGAAAAAGAGTACAACTCACTTGATACCTACAAGCAATATCACATTCTATTAAAAGAACATCTAATACATTAGTTTGTTTCACTTTGAGGATCCACAAGGTTAGGTTGCACATCAAGCCCTACGCCCATCTACGTTGGACACTGATTGTCTTCATTCTTGAGAGGCTTCGCATGTACAACCACAAACTGAACATTGGAAAGCCACAACATAAGCCCTCCCTCCTGTATTCTCGTCTCTTCTGGTTCCCTATTGATGAAGCTTTTCACTTGCAGTATCGGGACTATCCATTGGGCGATGCTCTACCTTTCCTCTTCCTTTTTCGATAATTGGCTGGAAATCCAATGATAAGACAGTACTGAAGTTCAATAGAATGTTTCTAGCCAAAATAGTACAATACAATAAATTGGAACAAAAATGAAAAAAAATAGCAAAGCAAGGCCGGGTGAAAATTATGCTAGTTGATCTGCTTCTTCCGTTGATGGCTTAATTGAGCAACCGTAAGGTTATTCCGTAGTCTTTAATTCGTAATGGCTCCTTCTTTAAACACATTCAGTATGTGCACTGAATTCATTATCATCTTCGTTTGGCTTTTGCAGCAATAGCTTCTCAATTAACAAACATTTTGGATGTGCATTAAAAACAACATCAATAAATAAGCAGCAACAATGATATACCTTGCTCAGTCCTTCTTCTTTGCTTATATTGCAAGTGTACGGTTCTTCCACTAATTTGAGTTTGTTGGATAAATCAACATGTGCTCAGAGTCGTGATGACTTTGGCCACTCTCATAAATAACTTCATTTGAAGTTTTAATCAATTTACTTTCTACAGAGCACACTCAGCAGTCGATTGACAAACACTTATTCCCCTGATAATTCGTAGTTCTTCCACTCCCCTTTGGCGGAGACCTCTAGGCACTTACAATTTAAATCGGGTCCTTGTAGTCCTCGACGATCATCGATCTCAAGAATTTTGATTGTGATGGTACCGGAGTCGCGAACACCTCTCTTGAGCCTTGCCCACCGCTCGAGTATGTTTACTCCTTTGACATTTTGAAAGTAGATTTGGTCTCTCTTTTTAGTTTGAGCATTGCTTCTCTATGACTTGTTTACTACACTTGAGAATTTGCGAGATGGTTTGCAAAGACACCTCCGGTGGGGGGAAGTGGTAGTTTAGCCTACGACCATTGTCCAAACATTTTTTAGCTTCAAATAATTCAAGATTGAGAGGATGAACAAGAGATTGGTCTAAGACCGATAACATTTGAGCGGTTGACAAATATGTTGGTGAACGAGGGCTTATATCTGGAGAGATAAAAGCTTCTAATTGGATTCCAGGAACAAGGGGCAGTGGTATAATCTATTTGTTCTTCATAAATAAAGTCATAATAAATTTTTTTTTAGAGGAAAACTAATGGGCTACCTTCTTTTGATTATATATATTTTGAAATAATGTGAATATATAAATGGTAAAGAGTTACAAGATAGTTAGATACGTAGAGGGTCTATGTATCTGAGAATTAAGAGGAGGGTGGATTTACAAAAAAACCTCCTCCTAAGCACTAGACAAAACAGCGAAACGGTAACAAGTAAATCCCAAGGCGAACTGCCAAAATACAAATACAGGGTTGCATCAGAGGAATTCCAACATACAAAAAGCTCCTAAGAGCAAAGGATTCTGTCAAGCCACTCCAGATCCGTTTTGGTTGCATTCATCTTAGTCCATATGATAGCTTTCATGGCCACCTTGATGTCAGAAATTATGAGAGAGGGATCTCTAGCTTGATTGGCCATGGCTCGTTTGCACCTCTCAATCCAGAGATGATAGACAACGTTGGCGACTGGAGCTTATCACAGGTTTTAAGCCTACCTTTTAGAGATACCTATAAGATAAATTTAGCCTTGGGGACAGACCAAGTGTTCCAACAGAGATTGAACCAGGGAAAGGGCCGGGAAGGGATAGAGATATCATTATAGAATAAGCTGACCCTAGGGCGACTAGGATAGGATTGGAAGAGGGAATGGGCATCACTGGGAGTCCCACATTGTTCAATCCACCAGTCCCTTGCGTGCAGGATAGCTTTCCAGATCCATGGATCATTCCCTTTAGTTGCGGTCGTCCATATGGTAAGATTGGGCAGGAAGAGCTTATGGATCCACTGGATCCAAAGGCGCTCTGGGTCGTGGGTAATGGCTGATATAGTCTTGAGCATAAAGCACATGTTCTATTTGTGGATGTCTTTAAGCCCTAGACAACCATTTTTCTTAGTGTTTGTGGTGGAGTTCCACGCCACTGGAGGTGCGGAGCCGCTTTCAGCCTCTCCTGACCAAAGGAACGATCAAAAGCAATTGTTGACTTTTTTGATGACAGACTTAGGGATAACAATAGAGGAGGCCTAGAAGCCATCAATACCAAAAAGAGTACTTTGAATGAGAGCAAGTCTGCCCGTAAAGGAGAAGGATTTACTGCTCCAAGAGGTGATAGCTTTAAGGATGCTATCCATTAAGAGGTTAAAATCAGCAGCTCTAGTCTTCCTAGCCATATATGATAGGGATGCCCAGATAACGAAAGGGGAATGACCCTTTATTAAATCCCGTAAGTTGGATAAGCGAGTTAGCAAGCGCGGGGGTAACCCCACCAAGGAATAGATCAGATTTGGAAGGGTTAAGCTTTAGCCCAGAGGATTCAGAGAAAAGATTAATTTTGTCAAGCATAAAAGTGATGGAGCATTGATCACCTCTGCAAAATAGAAGGGCATCATCCGTAAAGAAAAGATGGGAGATAAGCAGAGATTTGCATGATGGGTGGTAGTGGAAGCCTGAAGTACTCTTTAGTTGGTCAAGAAGGCGAGAGAGCATGTCCATAACTAGAGAGAATAGATAAGGAGAAAGGGGGTCCCCTTGACGCAAGCCTCGCTCCCCTTTGAAGGAAGTTGAGGGGAGCCATTGATGTTAATTGAGTAGGAGGTGGTGGTGACACATTGCATAATCCAGTTCCTAAATTCCGGGGGGAAGTTTAGGAAGGAGAGGGTGTCCTAGAGGAAAGTCCAGTCAACAGTGTCGAAAGCCTTTCTAATGTCCATCTTCATAGTGCATCGCGGGGAGATATGAGCTCTTTGATAGTTTTTCATTAGGCACGAGCAAAGCTGAATATTGTCTGAGATGAGGCGGCCTTTGATGAAAGCCCCTTGGTTAGCATTCACAAGGGAGGGGAGGACATTCTTGAGTCTCCCTGCAAAGATTTTGCTGATGATTTTATAAATGGTGTTGCAGCAAGACATAGGCCTGTAATCCCCTGGGGATGAGGCGTTGTCCGACTTTGGAATAAGCGTGATGAGGGTGGCATTAATCTCTTTGAGAAGTCTTCCGTTATGGGAGAAACTTTTGATTGCGTCACAAATATCATCACCAATAAGGGCCCAAGCGGCTTTAAAGAATTTGGCAGAGTAACCATCCGGACCTGGGGCTTTATCATCACCAATGGAAAAGAGCCCTGAGTTAACAGTGCTATTATCTACCGGCTGGGTTAGGGAAGCCCAAGATGATTGGTCAAGCAGTCTACTGTTGTGCAAGCCCAGATCAGAGAGGGATCGACATAGGGGAGCTCTCGTACCAAGAGTTTGTTGGAAGTGGTTAACTAAACAATTCTCAATATCCAGAGGATTATTGAGAGCTTCCCCCTGGTCATTTATTATGGACGCTATGGAGTTTTTGTTCGATCTCGCTTTTATGGCTCTATAATAGAAGGACGAGTTAGAATCTGCTAGCTTTAGCCAGCGGGTTTTCGAGAGCTAGCGGAGGAACAGGAGCTCATGAGTGTCTCTAGCAAGAAGGTTATGCCTCAGTGATTTCTCATGAGAGATTAGAGTTGGGTTCCATGGATCGTGGTCCAAGCTTTTTTGAACGTCAGCAAGCTCATTTCAGAGGCTTTGACCTTTGTCTCCAATGGAGCCATACTCCTTTTTATGGAGAGAGATGAGCCCGGATCGTAGATGACGGAGCCTCTGAACGATAGAGTGCATACGGCTCCCCCTAAGGGGGATATCCCACGCTTCCTTCACAAGGGGAAGGAAAGAGGGGTCAGTGGTCCAAAGATTGAGAAATTTAAATGTTCTCCTTCGGGGGGCTGGAGCGGGAAGCGTGATGATCATCGGGCTATGATCTGAGACCAGGGGAGGGAGAAAAGTGGCAAAGCTCGTGGGGAACCTCAGAATCCACTCCTCGTTCACTAAGACCCGGTCGATTTTCCCAAGGACGCGTCTGTGATCGAATTGGTTATTCCACCAGGTGAGAAATCTCCCATAGAACCGGAGGTCCTGTAACTCAGCTTTGGAGACACAATCAGCGAAGTCACGGTAGTCACTCGGCTGAGGGTTACACGAGCTGATCCTATCTTGAGCGTAGAGGATATTGTTAAAGTCACCTGCCACTACCCACGGCCCAGTAATGGTGTGGGAGAGATTGGTGATGTCCTCCCAAAGAAGGGCTCTGAGGCTAGGGTTGTTCCTACCGTAGACAATCAAGATGGTAAAAACAAAGCTACCTGCGATAAGGATTTGATCTGAGTAATGGAAGGGGGTGAGGCTGAGGATGGAAGGGTTGTAGAGGATCCAGATGCGCCCATTTTGGTGCACCCCATAGTTGTGGACAATACTCCAAGCAGGGAAGAAACGAGATAGAATAACTTAGTGATTTTGGATAGAAACATGGGTTTCAAGGAGGCTAAACGCACAAAGGTTGTTATTAGCCACAAATTTTTGGATCTCCAGGAGCTTGGGTTGAATGTTGCAACCCCTAACATTCCATACAACCAGATTCATAGAGAAAGGGTAGAGAAGGGGTCGGGAAGGGCATTGCCCTTGTCCAAGATAGCAAGCGAATTGGTAAGCTGGAGGGAAAGGTCCTCAGAGGTAGATTGCAGTGTCTTATCGGGGGCGCTCCTTTCTTTAGTGGGAACCTCCTGCCAAGGTTCTTCGGCATTGGGGTTTAGTACAAGCTGAAGAGAGGGGGACATCAATAACATAGGATTGATGGGGGAGGGGAAGGAAACCGGTCCACCTGAGTAATCTTGTTTAAGAGAACCAGGGAGGGGTCTGGGAGTATGGGCAACGACCTGCTGAGAGGTGGGACTTAGAGAAGGGCCCCTAGGCGACTTGACCAGTGAAGGTGGGGGAGGAGGAACCTTAACAATGGTGGTCTGGGGAGCCTCTCTCACAGTAGGGGAAGCCTGGGTTGAGGAGGCTAACGGGATGGGCTTTAGAGCTCGAGTGGGGGAGCCTAACACGAGGGGGGGCACACCCTCGGGGCAAGAGCCGTAGGTGACCGTAGGGAGGACGATTTAGCCGTCATTGGTCCAGAGCGGGCAATACTCGGACAGCGAGCAGACGAATGCCCAAGGAGGCGGCAAGAGGAGCAAGTGATTGGCTCCCATTCATAAATAACATGCTGAACCAAGGCGCCACTAGGGGCTCGAATCTCGATTTCTCTAACAAGATCAAGGTTGAAGTCCACTTCGACGAGGACTCTAGCATAGGAAATCCTAGATTTGGAGGCTGTAGGTTGATTAGTGTGAAGAGGAGAGCCTATCTTAGAGCAGATCTTTCTAAGGCTAGAATGGGACCATAGGCTAGTATGGAGGCCAGGGAGCTGAATCCAAACGGGGATGCGATTGAGATCTTTCGGATTGAAGGAAAAATCTGGGGACCATTTTTTAAGAACCAAAGGGGACGAGTATAGGAGCCAGGGGCCTTTATCAAGAACTTGTTGTAGGTCCTCCTCTTTATCAAACCTGAATAGGAACCATCCCTCATCATGAAGAAGAATTTGAGGTGTAGCTACGAAGTTCCAGGCTCTTTTCACAAATTCTTTAACCACATTGAATCCAATTTTTTTCCCCCAGATATGGCCTACTAGCGCATTCTTCCAATAGTCTATTTCAGGCATTAAGTCATCCTCCACAATAGAAACAAATGGGCTATCAAGATCTATGTTTTCATTACTATCTGATCGCAAATTCATGCCAAAGTTTGACTTTTGTTTCGCAAGAAGCATATCAAGAAAGGAAGGGTTAGATTTAGTACCTGTAGAGCTAGGATTTCTCCCTTTGCCTGGAACGTTAGGCCTAGAGGTTCTTTTTGCAATCGGAACTCGAGCACCACCCTTGCCTTCTACGGGCTGTCCACTGGGTCTTGGGGCCCTGGAGAGAGGTGGAAAGGCCTTGTCTACAGTTACCGGCGAGCGAGGGCCTGGCCGATTGAGATAGTCTTGCAGTGCCAGGTCAGGAGGGGGAACCGAGAGCTCCACGAACAAATCTATGGCCGGGGTCCCATAGGGACATTTATCCGGGGCAACCTGGGCACTCCCGTTACTATGAAATATTATCCAAGAGTCATTGATCGGGGAACCCGTCTCCCCATTCGAATGGATGGCACAGGGAATGTGCAGTCCATCAGTGCTGTTCACAACAGCAATACCACAATTGCAACCAAGCAACATCACGTCCAATAATCAAAGGTTGTGGAACAATTTCAACAGAGGGACCACGAGACATATCCACGGACTGTTCTGGAATAGGAACGCCCAACTCATCCAACTGTAAGCTGGAATCGCCACCAGCACCCACTAACGAGGGGGAGCGTGAAACAGATCCAGAGAATCCAGAGCTAGCCGCAAGTCCCAAAACAGATCCACTTCCACCGGAGATTGGGAACAGTGGTTCAACTCTGTAGGTGGCGATAGTAGTCTCGGCGAGGGTTTGGGAAATAGCACCGCCACCAACAGAGATGGGGCACGGCACACTACCAGCTCCCAACAACTCCGTCTGGGTCAGCTTCCCAGCTACCGAAGTGGCGACGACTGAGGGCAGGACTTCGCTTCCAGACTCGGGGTCCTCTGCAAGATTACCGGCGGCAACCAGAGGAGGCAGAAGAGCTGCGACGGAGGACGAGTTCGGGGGACCAGAGATCGACGAGGCCAGGGGAGCTGTCGACGACTGAGGAGCTGCTACTGTCGATGTGGTTGGAGGCCCAGAGGACGTCGAAGCCAGGGGAGCTGAACCAGACGTCGTCGCCACAACAAGCTCTTCTGGGCAAGCACGGGTGTTGGGTCGCTTGCGTCCTATTTAATAGCTAAATTACAAAAAGATGAACCTAAATTTTTATAATTCACAATATACCTAATTTTCAAAACATGGTCACAAAATACCTCTAAAAGGTTGTGAAATTCACACAATGCCCCTAATCCGTGGAATGACCTTAAATAATGACTTTGTCCGTGACATTGTAGATCATATTTCAAGTTCACAATATGTCCCCTTTTAATTCAGGAGGATTTTATGAAATTTTACAAAAAACAAAATTGGGCACTTTCATGAAATTCCACTATGTTTTTTGCTAATTCATGAAATGAAACTAAATAAAATTGATGAAATTCTAAAAAATATAAAATTAAATAATTTTTTAAATTATTTTATAGTAAGTATAAAAGTTTTGAAAAAAAATAAACAACTAAAAAAATTAAAAAAACTTAAAAAAATTTGAAAAAATTAAAAAGTGTGAAATATTTTTTAAAAAACTTAAAATATCAATATTATAAAAAATATATTTTTGAGAGTATTTTTTATAAAGGTAATTTATATTCTACCAAGTTAAATTATTTTTAAATGTCTAAGTATTTGTATGTCTTTAATAAATTTAATTTTATTTTGTAGATGACTTTATGACTTAATATTTTGGTTTTTTACATATTTATTATATCTACAATTAGTTATTTTTATTTATAAAATGACACTAAAAACAGAAAATATCACCTTGTAGAATACTATAAATTACGTCTTTAAACTTTGTATTATTTTTTTATGATACTTAATAATTAAAAAATGCTAAGAAATAATTTATTTTTATAATATTTTATGATATTTAATAGTTTTTTTTTAATTTTTTAATTTGATATATATTTTTTAATATTTAAATGTTTTTTTTAAGTTTCACTTTTTTTTTAAACAATTCTATGTGTTATATAAAAAGATTCAGTTGTTGTAATTTTTTTTTACATTTTAAAACTTAGAATTTTTAATTTTATATATTTTTTAAATTTCTTAACTTTTTTAGTAGCATTTCACCACAAATTTAGTGAGCATTAATGAAAATTCCTAACATTCTTATCGTAAAGTTGCATAAAATACTTCTAATAAAAAAAAGTCATATTATGAACTTGAAACATGACCTACAATGTGAGGGGTAAAATAGTCATTATCCTAAAGTCATTCTACGGATTGAAGATATTTTGTTAATTTCAAAATTTTGTAGGGATATTGTGTGACCATGTTTTGAAAAATGAGTATATTGTGAATTATGAAATTTTTTTAGGAATATATTGTAAAATTACCTGTTTTTTTAATAGTTTTTTTTCATCTTAGTATTTTCATTGTTGTACTTAATTTTTTTGATATCTAGGTTATTTCCCCTATTCCTACCACATCTACTTTTTTAGCTCTTGTTTGTTTTTGTTTCTTTTGTGTCTATGCTTTTACCCAATTTCTGGTCATAATGCATATTAACCGATTTTAAATATTTTTAAAATAAAATCAAAATATTATTGTTGTCGATCTAAAGAGCTTATTGAAAATTAGTTATCAAATTTAGTAGCAGTATATTTAGTGATACCAAATTTTAAATAATCAAAAGTAGTTCTTTTTGATATAGGATTTATATAATATGGCTCAATGATTAAAAAAATTGATATAAAATTGACTAAAAAAATTAGTCATTTTAACTATAAATATTTATAAAAATAATGAATTACCTATGTCAAATATTAAAATAAAATAACATATTTCTAATCAATTAAAATTACACATACACATTAAGAACACTAACATATTGATTTGACTGATTTTCAAACCGGCCCCTCTCCATCTGCCTCAGGGAGTTGCAGGGAAACTAACAATTAAAGACGAAGGGGAGGGAAGCGATTGGGTGACCACTGACCAGAGGCGATAACAAAGAGATGATATCTAGAGACGGTCGGTAAGAAGAGAACGACGGATAGGAGTTTGTTGCGCGGAAGATGGGGAGTTGTTGCTGATTACCTATTCCTCTTCCGTATATCGATCATCGACGACCTTCACTGACTGATGGTCGCTAATTGGAATATCAATAGCCGGTCTAAGACCGACTTATTCTATTTCATATGGGGGGTTTTTCAACGATTCATACTTGCTCGTCTTCTTACACTGAAGTACTTGTTTTCCCTCTCTTGGATCTTCAACTAATATTTTCATAAAGCTTTCAAATGACGAGCCAGGTTATTGTTTTTTCTTGTAGTGTTTTAATTTTGTATTTAGTCTCGGATGGATGGTGGGGTACTTTTTTTTCCTAATTTATTTTGGTTAGGGAGGTTTTAATGAGACACAAGTTTTAACCACATCCGCATGTACCATTTTTACTCTAATGAAAGTTTGAGACCCAACTATCAAAATAAAAATAAAAATGACGAGCCAGGTAGGTATTTTCTTGCGACGCTCATACATATATTATATATACCATAAGAAATTCTGCCTACATTTTCAAAGAAGAAAGGACTTCTTTATTATTGGGTTTGTGGTTGAAGAACTAATATGACAACCTGATACCAAAATATTGGAGGAAATTAGATGTTTAAGAATACACTGTATAACATAAGGTTTTTAAGTTTGTATACCACGTTGTTGTTGTTTTTGTTTTGTTTGCCATGCTGATTCTGCATCGGCTTCCTGCCATAACGATAAAAAAATACCGGAAAAGAAAAAAGAAAAGAAACACAGACTAGATAAGATTATACATACGGAAAAAAATTCAAATAGTAACACGGACTGCTGGAAAACACATAACATTCCGAGGACAATCCTCATGGAACTCTTGCGTCTTCTCTTCTTAAGATTTCAGAGTATTGCCAATGTCGATGACAAAGCGATACTTCACATCCGATTTGAGCATCCTCTCCATTGCTGCGTTGACATAGTCTATGGGGATAATCTCAACATCAGCCCTAATGTCATTTTTTACTGCAAAGTCTATCATTTCTTGTGTCTCCTTTATGCCTCCTATACAGCTCCCTGCAACCATCCTTCTATTAGGAATAGATTATGTCTACTGTATATAATATAGTATTGTACATAGTCTAGGATATTTCCTCCTAGGTCGCCCCGGTCCTGTACCGGTCTAGTTATTTCCTACTTAAGGATAGTCCTTCTCTCAGTTCTACTATCTGTCTCAACTCTCTATTACTCTGTAAAAGCTCTCTCTCATTCGTATTACTTTCAATCAATAATATCAGTTCTTCTTCCTAAGTTGCGATCTCTGTATAGCCTGACATGGTATCAGAGCTTCGACGCCAACATTAATCGGTTTCCGCAAGAAAATGGCGAACGAAGATACGGGCGAAACATTGTCGCAAGGGGAGAAGGAAGAAGAACCAGATGATGAGTTAGAGCGACAAGAAAACCTAGCAGATCTAAAACCAGACTACAATGATCCGTTGTATCTTCACCCTTCCGACAATTCCTCACTCAATCTTGGGGCAAGATACAAGGAAGGCAACAATTTTGACTCTTGGAAGCGAGCCGCCACCATCGCCTTGAAGACGAAGAACAAATATGGGTTGGTCAATGGACAGGTCGAGGAACCACAGATTTCTTCTGAGCGCTACCCAATGTGGGAGCGATGCAACCATACGGTGATGAGTTGGGTTCTCAACTCCGTCGACAAAGAAATTGGAGAATGCATCGTGTACAGCAAGACCGCACATCAGATGTGGATCACGCTTTGCAAACGGTATGGTCTAGCAAATGGGCCGGAGATCTATAGAATCCAGAGGGAAATCAGCCGCTTACAACAACAAGAAGAGACTCTGAGTTCGTATTTCGCCAAACTCAAGAAGTTATGGGATCGACTAGAGTCCGCCAGAAAGAACCCTAAATGCATCTGTGGATGTACCTGTGGCGCTGCGAAGGCTATCCAGGAGAACAATCAGCAGGATCAGGTTATGAAATTTTTAGATGGGCTCAACGATGATTTTCAACATGCGAAAAGCTCAATTTTACTCATGAATCCGCTCCCAGATATAGACCTAGCATATTCCCTCGTTTCGCAAGTCCTTAAGCAACGTCAACTGTCAGACTCTCGCACCGAGGGAAGTGAAAGTTCTATCGCTTTTGCCAACAAATCCTTCACCGGTGCAAAAAGACCCAATTCGAGGAACACCAGGAAGAAAACATCCCCAGTTACTAGCACCACAAGAAAGAGTCAGTTGAAGTGTAGCAACTGCGCAAAGCTTGGACACCTGCGAGCTGAATGTTGGTGGTTAGTCGGATTTCCCGACGGACGAAATCAACCTGAGTCTCAACAACGGAATCAACATGTCGCAGGCGCCATTTGTGAACAAGAGGAAAGGAATCAAGATGAAGCCAAAGACCACCGATCACCAGTTCAAGGTCTTTCTTCAGAACAACTTCAACAACTGACAATGTATTTGGATCAAAGAGGGTCAAATTCAAGGACAAATTCGTCCAGAACTTTAGGAAGTTTCTCTGGTAACTTTTCTAACCCTAATCTCTATCAATTGCATGCTACTAATGGAATTCTTTTTGATAATATCAACTCATCTTGGATTCTTGATTCCGAAGCTTCAGAATGCGTAACTGGTGATCAATCTTTGTTTCATGAATCTTATAAATTAACTGAGCCTAAAACTGTAATATTGCCTGATGGTGAAAATAGAACTGTCAAAAATGTTGGCAAGGTTAATATCTGTGATGGTTTGTCCTTCGATGATGTGCTGTTTGTGCCCACATTCACTTTCAATCTCATCTCCGTTAGCAAATTAACCAGCAAGTTGAACATGAACATCATTTTTTCCCATGACTGGTGCATCTTGCAGGATAACTCTACACAACTTGAGGCCCAGATTGGTTATCAAAGACATGGGCTATACTTCCTTAGAACTAGCATCTTAGAAGATTTTTTAGTAAAGGTTAGGAAGAAAAGGAATTCTGCATCTGCGTGTAATCTTGCTAATGAGTCTTCTTCTGTTGTGTCTTGTGCTAATACTTCTGCTACGGATTTTAGCAAACTGAAAGATTTTATTGTTTGGCACAACAAGCTAGGACATATCTCACCTCAGAAAATGTCAAGCTTAAATCTGGGAATGAAATTTCCAAAGTTAGATGTAATACCTTGCACTGTTTGTTACCAAGCTAAAGGAAAGCACATGAAATTTCCCTTGAGTCAAATAAAGACCTCTGATTCTTTTGAAATGGTGCATATTGATATCTGTGGTCCTATGCGAACTGAAACCTTCAAAGGCCAACGTTATTTTATCACGTTTGTTGATGATTTTTCTAGATGTACTTGGGTTAAACTTCTCAGATCTAAGTCTGATGGAATGAAAACAATAAAAGATTTTGTCCAAGTTGTGGAAAAACAATTCAATAAACCCATCAAAATTATAAGGAGTGACAACGCTAAGGAATTAGGCACTTCACAGGAAGGGATAGAATTCTTAGAGAGAGAGGTATAGTGCATCAAACAAGCTGTCCTTATACACCTCAACAAAATGGTGTAGTTGAGAGAAAGCAAGGGCACTTAATGTAAGTTACTCGATCCTTTCTTTTTCAATCTGGATTAGAATCAGCCTTTTGGGGTTTTGCCCTTGAGCATGCCGCTTTTGTGATTAACAGAACTCCCTCTAAGGCTATCCAAAACCTCACCCCTTTTGAAAAGATCTATGGCTTTATTCCTGATTACACCCAGATTAAGAATTTTGGCTGCCTCTGTTTTGTCACTAATCTTAACCCAAACAGAAGTAAACTAGCACCTCGCTCCTCTGCTGCCATTTATCTTGGAAATGCCAAAAATACCAAAGGGTACATTGTTCATCTTATAGAAACAAAACTGACACAAACAAGTAGGGATGTTACCTTTTTTGAAGCCATATATCCCATACTTGACACAAACTGGAACAAACTGTGGAATCCCACAGAAACTGATAGCACACCCACTCAAAACCCTTTCTATGATGACATAGACTACACCATATCTCACCATCATTCCCCAATACAAACAAAGCTTACCAGCAGCAGCACTACCCATCCACCACCTCAGCCTAATCCAGAAACACCATCTACATCTCCACAAACCACCATCTCTCCCACAAATCACAGCAACCAGTATGACACCATCTTCTCCGAACAACATCCCCTATCATCAAACCCTATATACCAAGACCACAACATCCCTGAACCCTCACCAGAGACTTCAGAAAATGACACCACACACCTCAGACGATCCACAAGAGTTTCCAAACCCCCCTCAAAATTTACTGACTATGTCTGCAACTCCAATCATATCTCAGACCATTTTTCAGCAATTCTCACCAACAGACTCCAGCAACAGCAAACCCCTCCCTTACCCCATCACCTTTTGCCTCTTGACACTCTTACATCCACCATACCCCAACAGACCATCCCTTCTTCTGTCTTTTCTGTATCTACGAACCATTTCATACACCAAGTTCTCTCCCTCACTGAACCCACTTCCTACAACGAAGCCAGCAAGGACCCTAGATGGGTCCATGCTATGCAAACAGAGTTTAAAGCCCTCAAAGATAACAAAACATGGTCTATAGTTGACCTTCCCATCGGCAAGAAACCAATCAGCTGTAAATGGGTATATAAAATCAAACATAAAGCTGATGGCAGCATAGAGAGGTTTAAGGCTCGATTAGTAGTAAGAGGGTTCACCCAAAGGTATGGTCTTGACTATGACGAGACATTTCCCCCCCACCATTAGACTTACAACCATTCGGGCTTTGATAATCCTTGCTGTAAAAAGTGGTTGGGTTCTAGATCAATTAGATGTCAACAATGCCTTTTTACATGGGGATTTGAAAGAAGATGTGTACATGAGTATACCACCTGGCCTAGATGTTAATGGTCCCAACAAAGTTTGTAAACTGCAAAAATCTTTGAATGGACTGAAACAAGCATCTTGTCAGTGGTATGACAAACTAGGGACTTTTCTCACCTACTTAGATTACACACATTCCAAAAATGATCACTCCCTTTTCTCAAAGAAACATAATACATCTGTTACATTCATTGGTATCTATGTGGACGACATTATCATAACAGGAAATGATCCGACAGAAATCCACAAACTCAAACAGCATCTGAATGATCAATTCAAAATAAAAGATCTTGGAAGATTACAATATTTTCTTGGAATGGAGTTTATAGAGACACATGATAGACTCATCATGACCCAAAGGAAGTATGCCACTGAGATTTTATCTGAATATAACATGTTAGAATGTCGCTCTTCAGTTTCTCCTTTGCAGCTTAACAACAAACTGTACACAGACACTGGACAGCAGCTTGCAGAACCGACAGTCTACCGTCGTTTGATAGGGAAGTTAAATTTTCTTGTCAATACTCGACCTGATCTCGCTTTTGCAATTCAATACTTGAGTCAGTTTCTTCAAACAGCCCACTACTGCACACTTAGATGCTGCTTATCATGTTCTTTCTTATTTAAAAGGAACAATAGGCTTCAGTCTCTCTTTTAATAAACAGCAAACATATGATCTGATTGCTTTCTGTGACTCTGACTGGGCTTCTTGTCCAATTTCCAGGAAATCCATCTCTGGCTACTACATATTGCTAGGCGGATGTCCTCTCAGCTGGAAGTCCAAGAAGCACGCATCCGTTGCCTTATCCTCTGCAGAAGCTGAGTATCGGGCGATGCGGCAAGTAACGAGCGAGCTCAGCTGGCTTACAAGACTTCTCCATGAGCTAGATGTTCCTGCTATAACTCCAGTCCCAGTCAAGTGCGATAATCTCTCTGCAGTTCATATCGCCCGCAACCCAGTTTCGCACGAAAGGACGAAGCATATAGAGCTGGATTGTCATTTCGTGCGAGACCAACTGCAAGCTGGCATGATACAGGTCCAGTTTATTCCAAGTTCGAAGTAGCTGGCAGACATCTTGACCAAGCCGCTCTCTGGAAAACTATATCAACAGATTCTTCCTCAAATTCGCATGGCGTCCAATGACAACAAGGCTTAATCTTTTCTCCAGATTAAACCTTGAGGGGGTATTAGGAATAGATTATGTCTACTGTATATAATATAGTATTATACATAGTCTAGGATATTTCCTCCTTGGTCACCCCGGTCCTGTACCGGTCTAGTTATTTCCTACTTAAGGATAGTCGTTCTCTCAGTTCTACTATCTGTCTCAACTCTCTATCACTCTGTAAAAGCTCTCTCTCATTCGTATTACTTTCAATCGTAATATCAGTTCTTCTTCCTAAGTTCCGATCTCTGTATAGCCTGACACCTTCTCCCTACAGAGAACACAAATGTCATCTTTCCGTAGGTAACAATGCGATTAAAATATCTTATAGTAATATTGTTCAAATTAATCAGGATGTAACATACATGTACGCAGCATAGAGAAATTGGAATTCCGCTTACCCATGACAACCGGGGAACACAACAGCTCAAGTGGTTTATCTGGGAGACCAACCATGACCAGTTTCCCATGACACTAGAGTAATCCGATTATTGGCATAAGAGGATGAATGGCTGAAACCGTGTCAATAATTCCGTCCATTGTCCCAGCCGCAACCTACACATAGGTTTATATATTGACTTTATTCAGTGTTCCATAAACTAATAGAATTCTCTTCGAGTACTCAATTTAAAAATTTGAAGTAAAAAGTAGTTGATCTTCTCGATCGATCGTTTGACACGGACCTTCATTTGGTCTGGGTCTCGGCTAAGCAAAAACGAATCAGCACAGAGCCGATCAATTGCCTCGTCTTTCTTGCTAGCAGATGTGCTAATAACAGTCACATGGGCCCCAAACGCCTTTGCAAACTTCACAGCCATGTGGCCCAGCCCACCTAGCCCAACAACACCAACCTTCAGTCCTGGTTTATCAAGCTTGTAATGCTTCAACGGGCTGTAGACAGTGATACCAGCACACAGCAACGGCGCTATTGAATCTAATGCGGCCCCTTCCGGGATGCGGATAGCAAAGTGCTCGTGAACCACCATGATGTCCGAGTAACCGCCGTGGGTCACACTGCCGTCGTAATCGTCGGCGCCGTAAGTGTAGATTACCTTGGAGCAGTAATTTTCCAAGTGGTTACTGCACTTCTCGCATTATTGACCGGCATGATCCCACCATGCAGCCGACTCCGACTAGGTCTCCAGGCTTGAACTTCTGCACCTTGCTTCCCACTTCTGTCACTTCCCCGACAATCTCGTGCCTGTTATGGGACGGGTTACCGGATCATATATGAGGGCATGGAATGGAATGGCGACAATGAATTTGAATCTGTTCATTATTATCATACAATACGGTGTCGAAAAGAAAAGGCAAAAAAATGAAAAGAAGTGAATAGTATACAAACCCAGGTACAGCTGGGAAGCGGGAAATTCCCCACTCATTCTTGACGTGGTGGAGGTCTGTGTGACAGATGCCACAGTAAAGCACCTTAAATTTCACGTCTTGTTCCCTAGTTGCCCTGTTTTTTGCAATATAACTCATATTTAGGGAACATATCCATCATATATATATATATATATATGAATACGTTATAAGCCAAATTTATTAGAAGCCCCCAAATTATGGGCTTATTAAAATCTCCCGGATAAAACCAAGTAGAAAAAATCAAACGAGGAAAAAACGATCATGTATATTTCTATGCATTACCTCCTATGAAAGTGGAAAGGAGAGAGGTGACCAGAGGCATCCCTCGCCGCCCATCCAAACACCTTTTGCATGTAGTTAACGTCTACTGGTCTTGTCATTCTTCTCGAACTGAAGATAGGTTTTGGTTATGTGATGCCGAGTTCTTACATATATATATACATGAGATTTGAGGAGGAAGGTTTGGCCGATAACCTCAGCAGTGATGTCAACATGAAACCAATAGCGGAGGCTTGATCGCATGATTCGAATCATCATTTGTACTATCTTGCTAATCGTACATATGTGGGGGCACTCAGGCGGAGATTTTAATGATATTGACAAGTAATAGATTCCTTAAAATTTTCTTATGAATGGAGGGTATTTTAGTAGTAACAGATTCAATTGTTTACCATTATATAGCATATCCAAATGCCTAGTGTGCTTTTTTTTCTTCTAATAAACAATCATAAAGATGTATAATAAAAGATATATACATATATAGTAAACCATCCGAACATACTATATTTACCATGCTAAGTTAAAGTACAAAGCCATAACCACTGATATTCACCATGCTCTTCCCTCCCTCCTCAAAATTAGGGGTGGCAATTTCAACACGACCCTTTGATCAACACGAACCCGACACGAAGTTAGCGGGTTTGGTTTTAAAATTGACACGATTAAATAAACGGGTCAACCCGACACACTCGTTTAATAACCGTGTCGGGTTTGGATTTAAGATATGTAACCCGCTAAACCAACCCGTTTATGTAATTAATATTAAATAAATATATATTATAAATTATAGATTATTCATTTTTTATTATCAAAATTTAATATAAATAAGATATATAAATATTAAAATTAAGTATTTATTAAATTAAAGTTAATAATATCATACAATGACAAATATAATGTTAATTACTCAAATTATTTCTTATATATAACTAAACATGTTAGGTTTGAGTTAAATATATGAGGATTGAGTTTCAAAATTTGGACATAATTAGTTAATTGGGTCAGACGGGTCAACCCGTTTGATAACCCGGTCAACTCATTTAATAAACGGGTCGGGTTTGGGTTCATATTTTGACACGATTAATTAAACGGGTTGGGCCGGGTCAACCTGTTTAATAAACGGATCGGGTCAACCTGTTTAATAAACGGGTTGGCCTAACACGACCCGTGAAACCATTTTGCCACCCCTACTCAAAACGTCAATCCTAAACCTCAACCCAACTCCATCCCGCCCTCCACTGCTCAAAACGCCTGATCCACCATATGAACTCCACTAAAATAACCCCAAACCGCCTCAAGCCTAAAACTACCAACCTAACCATCCTAAATTACCAAAATACAGAGCAAAACAAAACGTAACAACACAAAGTATAACCCCCAACCTTCTGAATTGGAATAAAATGGAAGGCAGTACAGTCTTTGTCGACAACCTAAATGATGGCACTACCCTAGGTACCTTGTGGAGAACCTTCTATCGCTTTGGCAGAATTGTTGGTGTGTTAGACCTCAGAAGAAAAGGCTGGCCACTAACACGAGGTATGCATTTGTTAAATTTGAATATCAGGGGCAAGCGATGAAGGCTATTGAAGAAACTAATGGTGTAAGGGTTGACGGATCACGGCTGGCAACCCAAATGGTGAGGCTGTGAGAACGCAAAAAGAACGTCTGGAGACCACAACAAAAGCCTATGGATCCCCCAAAGACAAACAAAAAGAATCAAAGCTATCAGACCTCAGAGCAATTGACTCCCAACACTAAACACCTGGAATTTAAAGAAACGGGGAGCCGATTAAACTTTACCCCTCCCAGATACTAATACCCAAGCTAGAAAGGAGTATCACGATCCTATCCAGAAAGAGTACTACTTCTGATGAAATCTGGGAGGCTCTACAATCAAATGGGGCAGTGGGGCATGTAATCTGTAAATCCCCGGTGGAATACTTGGTTATATTCAAATCTGAAAAGGGCAGGGAAAATTTTTGCAACGTCAAAAATGGAATAATGAAGAGTGGATAGTCAGCGCATGGAGTGAGGAAGAACCACAAAGGGGTAGAATAGCAAGTGTCGCTGTCAGGGGCATACCCCACAAGCTTGGAGTGTAGACTCTGTCGAAGCAATAGTGGCGCAAGTGGGAAAATCCTGGAGTTTGAAACAAACATGGAGATAGTGCCAGAGCATTGGATGTCTTTCTTAAAATCCAGACACAAGGGACGAAAATTATCAATGAAGATGTAGAGGTCCTTTTTGAAGGAAAATGACGACGGTTGGGATAGTTGAATTCTGGACGGATGAACTCAGTCAAAAGTATAATGGCCCATCAGAAGAGGAGACCGGTGCTACCCTAGTAGGTGGTGATGACAGAAATCATGCCGACGGCCGCGGTGGTACTACGAAGTTGCAAAAGTCAAACAAGCTACATATACCGTTGACAGGGGATAGGACATGTGGGAAAAATATTATTTCTAATGAGTGGAAAAGATCCATGGAAGTAACGGCTCCGAGGATTGATACCCCCACAGGGTGAGTGTGGAGAGAGTAGGCACCATTATACTTTTTGGGCTGGATAGAGCATGCGCCGCCATTAGGAAAGTTGAAACTAATGGGCCCTCCCAAATGATGTCCTAGTTCTCACGCGTTCCCCAAATTGTGTCAACATCACAGTACGGTTAAAGGCTCCTGATCAATAAAGCAACTAGTCTGATAGGACCAATTCCAGAGGTTGGGAGTCCCAATACAAAACAAGCATGGGAACAGATAAAGGGTTGGGCTTCTCAGCCCCCACTCGGTTTAGAAAACCTAAAATCATCTAAAACCACTTGGACTCTCCGGCCCATAGCCCAGAAGAAGAAACACGACAAACCCAGAAAATGAAAGTTTGAGTCTCTCAGAAGACATCGAAGACAGTGTCGAGGGTAGTGGAGCAGACTATCAAAAATTCTTCAAACATACATACACCCGTAACTCCTCTGGTTGAACAACGGAGATTTCACTGGAGGTCTTATTGACGCAGAAGATGGAGCACCAAACAACCCTGGAGAGGACGATCGCAATAAACAGGAAATGATAGAACGATGCCTACAATATGGTAGAAGGCTGAAATGCTCTATACCCTTTCCTGAATTATCCCAACTCAACTACGAGAGAACCCTTCGGCATAGTGAAAGAGTCATCAGAAAACTAAAAGGAAGCCATGGTGGAAGTCCTCGATTTCTACAATGTCAGAGGAGTGCGAAGAGCAGAGCGCTGGGCTCTTGTAAGGAAAGAAATAAAAAGAACAGGGGTGCAGCTGGTGGGTCTCGTGGAGACTCATCACACTAAGCCTATTTCACGAAAAAGATCACTCTGGGGGCCGGGAACAATGACAGAGTGGTTAAAATTTTTTGCAGAGGGACATTCTGGAGGAATTATTGTAGCGTGGCCAAGCTCTATAGTGACAGTTTCACAAATTGCGGATGGCAGGAGATGGATAGCAGTCAAGGTGTCTATGAACAACAACGACTTCAGTGGAGTGGTGGTATTTTTATACGCACCAATAGACAGTAGTAGCAGGAGGGTAGTGTATCAAGAATTAGTTGTGCCGAAGGGAGCAACGAGTCTTCCAATCTGTATAGTGGGGGATTTAACGAGGTGGTAAATGGATATGACCGCAGGGGTGGAAATCCAAGCAAAACCACTAGAGGGGTGAGAGACTTACGAGCTTGGGTGGATGATATGGAAATGTCAGAAGTCAATCTGGTGGGTTGTCGATATACATGGAGAAACAGTCGATCATTAAGCAGAATTGACCGGGCCTTCTATAGTATTGAATGGAGGGCTGAGTTTCCTAATCTGGTGTTGCAAGGTAGACCTTGGAGGCTCACTGATCATCGGTTTAAGTGGATGAAATTGAGAAAGATTAGATGGGGGCCTTATCCCTTTAAGCTGCTAGATGCGTGGCTGGAAGATGACCGGTATTTACCGTTTTTTGAGAAAGAATGGAAGAAGTTTCAAGGAATGGATTTACAAACCAAAATGAAAAAAAATAAGGAGCCTCTGAGACAGTGGAATAAGGAGATTTCTGGGTGTATAAATTAAAACCTTCAGCAGGCAACCGACAAGCTGCACTTGTTAGATAATTTAGAGGAGCAGTTGGGACCTCATGAAATTCAGAATTTGGAAAGGAATAAACTGAATGAAACAGTGTGGAAACTGTAGAGACAAGAAGAGAGGTACTGGCGCCAACTCTCACGTGAAAAAAACCTGAAAGAAGGAGATCTTAACACTCGATATTTCCACCGCAAAGTGTCCATCAATAGGTCAAGAAATCAAATTCGGCAATCGAGGTAGATGGAATCTTGAAAACAGATCCCGATGAAATAAAATCTGAATGTGTCCTGTTCTTCAAGAACTTGTTTAAAGCTGGAATTGACTCACAAGCTAGCCCACCAGCCAACAACAAGCCACGCTTGACAGAAAGTGAAGGACTAGAGTTGATATTAATACCTACGGCATTGGAAGTAAAGCAAACAGTGTGGGAGTGTGAAGGGAGCAAAGCACCAGGGTTTGATGGATTCAATTTCAACCATATCAAGAGGCTGTGGAAGATTATAGGGAAGGATTTCACTGATGTTGTTACAAAGTACTTCTAAAATAGCAGAATGCCGCCAGAAATCAACTTCACTTGGATAGTCCTTATTCCTAAAACTGATAATCCCAGAAATTTTGATGAGTTCAGACCAATAAGCATTGTTGGGAGTATATATAAATGATAGCCAACCTCATGTCCCAGCGGTTATCAAAGGTTGCGGGGAAACTCGTATCTGAGACTCAGACTGCTTTCATAAGGGGGCGACACATATTGGAGGGACCAATGCTTGTTAATGAAAGTATACAGTGGCTAAAGTTAAGGCGAGTCAAAAGCTTAATCCTAAAGATTGATTTTCGCAAAGCTATGACTGTGTGTCATGGAGCTTTGTTGAAAGAATGTTGAGGATCTTTAGGTTCCCAGAAGTTTGGAGAGAGTTACTACACATAGAGTTTCGATTGTGGTAAATGGTGTTCCGTCAAAAACTTTCACACCACACCGAGGCCTTAGACAAGGACATCCCCTATCTCCTCTGATTTTCATACTAGTGGTTGAAGCTCTAAACTGGATCCTAGAGGAATCTATTGTGGCTGGTGATAGAAGGGGAATGCTGATAGGAGCGAACAGAATTTGCATTTCACATCTGCAGTTTGTAGATGATACGGTGATATTCAGCTATCCAGATTTGGAGGAAATCGAGAAAATCAAGTGGATTGCAGTGATCTTTGCAGATATGTCCGGATTGGAAATTAATTGGAAGAAATCAGCGATACTCCCAATCAATCTAAATGAGGAAGAAAAGACCATGATTGTGAAGACTCTTGATTTTAATGTGGTCTCCCTTCCTGCTTACACTTGGGATGTCCGTTGGGATTCAACCCTCGCAAGTTCAGCACCTGGCTACCGGTAATCAAGAAAGTGGAAAACAGACTTGCAAATTAGAAGAAATCCAGCCTATCGAGGGTAGGAGAGTGGTCTTGTTACGAGCAGAGTACGTGATGCCATACCTTTATATTATCTGAGTCTATTCCGTATGCCAAGAAAAGTGATCAGAAAAATCAATGTATTGCAACGGAAGTTCCTCTGGGGTAATGGGGACAATAGAGGCATACCCTTGGTCAGATGGAACAAGGTCTCGATGCCTAAAGACTTGGGGGGATTAGGCATAGCTGAGATCAAAGCTAAAAATGTTGCGTTGCTATTTAAATGGTGGTGGCATTACTGTGGGTCTGAAAATAAATTGTGGAAGAGAGTTTTACAATCTGCCTATGGAATAGAAGCTACTTTACCTGTGTATGAGCATGCGCCAGCAATCAGAGGAAAGAAAGGCATTTGGAACACCGTTGTTACAATTGGTGAGTGGCATCCAGAATCACTAGCAATAATTGGAGATAATATAAAATGGGTCCTGGGAGATGGAACATTAATGAGATTCTGGACTGATCCATGGTTGGAAAATATAAGATTAAAAGAAAGGTTCCCGCGCTTGTATTCTGTGAATGAACAAAAAACTGGCCAAAGTAATAGATATGGGAGCATGGGATGGACAAGTGTGGAGGCGGCACCTCATTTGGCGCAGACAGTTGTTCCAGTATGAAGAAGAGGAAGTAAGAGAGTTAACTTGTAAACGCTGTAAGCTGTTGCAACTCCAAGATCAGAGACATCCGACAGCCTACTTTTGAAGGGTGGTAAAAATGAATTGTATTTAGTAAAAAGTATGTACAACATGATCCTAAGCAGGAGGGATTCACCGTACCAAGCTGGCACCGGTTCATTTGGCAGAAATTGCAGCCCCACGCATCGAAATCTTTGTCTGGTTGTGTTTACAAAATAAACTAGCAACAAGGGATCATCTCTTCTAGATGAGTGTGATACCTATTGTAAAAATGAACTGCCCATTTTGCAGAAGGTATACTAAAACGTAAATCAACTTTTTCTTATCTGTAATAAAACTAAAAAAGTGTGGTCGAGTGTATGTAGTTGGTGGGGGGGGATTCATATCGATTTGGGACTGGAGATAGAGAGTTGTTTGGACTCTTGGATGCAAGCCTCACCGGGAATTAGAGGGAGAAGCCTATGGATTTCCACTTTTTTGTACGCTCTCTGGGCCATTGGGATGCTCGAAACAGATTCATTTTCAGGAAGTCACGGTTCGTGTTTCGGACTCAGTAAAAAGCTGGGCTCTAGATTGGAACCCAAAATAGAAGGCACTGCCCACCTAAAGCCGCGGTGATATATATGAAAGATATTAAGATGTTCTTCTCTGATTTCTAAGTCTGTACTGTTAGCTTTGGTCGGTTCTAATTGGACATGTGTAGCTTTTGCTTTCTGATGTAATCTTGTAAACCGAGGTTCTGCTGCGCTGGTCCCTTGACCATGCTATATGATGCAGTGCATCATATAGCTTTCTTTGCAGCTCTAGTAATAAAAAAAAATCTCTCTAATGTTATTCCGGCCCACAAAGCAATATAATCACCTAAAAGTATAAATGAGAGAAATGAGGTTAAAAGTAGACAAGGAGTTAACCAACAATAAGTGAAAATTAAGGAAGGGGGTAAGCGCAACCCAAAAGCTAAAGATGTGCAAGCCAACTTGAATATGGGAGGACAGTAGGTCGATTGTGCAGCGCGTCCGCGCCTGAGTTTACACGGCCCATTTGATGTGTCAGTCCAGTCAACAGTTGACTGGACAGTTTTGCTGATTGGACTATCTTTTTATTATATTAATTTTCAATTGGTTATAACTTTTAAAATAGAAGTCCAAAATTAAAAAAAAATTATATCAATGTTCATCTAAATTCAAGCTCTTTAAAACAAGACCAGATATGGATATGTTTTGACAACTTTAAAATTTTATATTTTTTATATGTATATATTTATATATATCAACCATACTTGATTCACTCGATACAATTTAATATACATCATACACTAATAATAATAATACACTACAAAATAATAATGATTCATATTCTGTTTTGAAATCGGTGTATTAAAAATATATATGATTCACTATATAAGACTTAAAATACATCGTATAAATAATAATAATACACCACAAAACAATAATAATAATAATAATAATAATAATAATAATAATAATAAATAATAATAATAATAATGTGTTACAATAATGATCCATTATTAGTTTCAAGTTTGTTACCTAATTCACTACTTGTAAGTTAATGAATCATAATATCAAAATTAATGAATCAAATCTTCATTTTAGTGTATCATCACAAACATATAAAAATAAAAAAATTTAAACAATAATACAACAAAAACAATATTTGGTATGTATAAAAATACATGATTCACTGTAGAAGATTAAAATTGCACCATACAATAATAATAATACACTACAACAATAATAACTTTTTTTATCGATTACGAAGTTTGTTATCTAACTCACCACTTATTAGTTAATGAATCATGATATTGATTTTAATGAATCATAAAATCAAAGTTAATGAATCATATAATCATTTTAGTGTATCAACGTAAACATAAAAAATAAAAAAAAAGTTAAACAATAATACAACACAAAACAAATTTGGTATGTACGGAAAATACATGATTCACCATATAAGGTTTAAAATACATCATACAATAATATACACTACAAAATAATAATAATTTTTATCGGTTCCAAAGTGTGTTATTTAATTCACCACTTATTAGTTAGTAAATCATAATATTAATTTTAATGAATTAAATATCAAAATTAATAAATCATATTATCATTTTAGTGTATCATATGTAAAAAAAATTCAAAGTTGTCAAAACATATCCATGACTGGTCTTGTTTTGAAGAGCTCGAATTATGTAAACAATGATGTATTTTTTTCATTTTGGACTTATATATTAAAAGTTACAACTAATTAAAGTTAATATAATAAAAAGGTAGTCCAGTCAGCAAAACAGTCCAGTCAACTGCTGACTGGACTGCCAAATGAAAGAGGCTGTACAATACTCCGTGCGGACAGCCCGCAGCCTCTAATTTGCGATGGGAGGAAGGCCTAAGTTTCATCCGTATGTAACATCAGCAACGTTTGATTCAGAAGTCATACAAGGGAGGCCTTGAGGGACGGAGCAAGAAACTGGAACTCATCTCAGGGGCAATAAATTTTTAGATAATAATTATTATAATATATGCTATTAAAATCATGTTACATATGATCTATAACAAAGTACTGTTACTTATAAAAAATTATAAAACGTTCTTATACATAAGACATATTCCTCACTATGACTGTAAATATGGCTACGTAAATCCACAATACTAATGTTGTACCTCACTACCTATATACGGCTATTTATGGAAGATGAATATAGCTATTTTTATAATTCATTGATGAGTCAAAGTATATATAGATGGAACAATAATGATCCGCATGTTTTCTCTCTCTTTTCTTTTATTTATTTTTTTGGTTGCGGACTAATCACGATTGCTTTATCTCTGAGTATAATGACCCCAAAAACCATCATGGTTCTCTGAGATTGTCATACATCGCGTGCTTATTACCTATGATACACAAGGCTACACTCAGAAAAACCAAAACTAAACAAAAGACTCATAATTAAACAGATAAGGTTTAATACCACAGTTATTTTACTTAAAAACCACGGTTTATAATCGTTGGTTTATGCTCGCGTCGTATATTAACAAATAGCCATAACCGTCGTTTAAAGTAAGAGAAAAAGCCACGATCATTTAAGACCCCTTCTCCCGTGATATTCATTGACTTTATATGACGGTTGGTAGTCTGAACCGTGGTATGGTATAAAGTGCGTAACAAATGATGTTTATTCTTGAAACCGTGGTATATAACGTTTAAAATCAACGAATAAACCACGGTTATACATAAAACCGTGGTTCATAGTCTATGAATTTTTTTCAAATCGCCGACAATTAAGCGCAGCCTTCAATGGTAATCTCAACAACGCAGACACAGGAGAATGAAGAGGCCAGAACATGTATAATCCTTGTTTGCGAATTAGCATTGCAAAATGAGTGAAGAATGTGCATTATGTACCTTGTTTGTTGGTAGGTTGCAAAATACCGTGAAAGAGAATGTATGAGGCGTAGACCATGTGCAAAAATTAGTGTGGGTTGTAAAAATTACAGAAAAACAAGAGAATAAGAGAGGCCGAAGCATGTCCTTGTTCGCTAGTGTGGGTTGCAAAAATTATCGTGAAAAAACAGAGAATGAGAGAGGTCGGAGCATGTCCTTGTTCGCCAATATGGGTTGAGAAAAAATATCGTGAGGTTGGAGATTAGATAGAGATAGAGCAGTTCCATGTTCCCATTGTAAGTTGCAAAAATTACCAGGAGTTGAAGAAGAATGAAGAAGAGTTGCAGAGAATGTGTTCCTTGTTCGACAGTGTGGGCTGCAAATTTACAGTGAGAGAACATAATAAGAGAATAGAGAAAGAAAGAGCCACGTTAATTTGGGCCGAAAATTTAATTTCTGCTTAGACCATATACCACGGTTCTTCCTCGAAAGTTGTTTGACCACAAATAAAAATGACGGTTTTGACCGAACCGTGGTTTAAAATACAACGCGTCAAGCTATATACGACGGTTCTACGTAACCGTCACTTATAGTCGCGCATTAAACGACGGTTCCGTGCTTAAGCGTGGTATAAAATGTCCCGCCAAGAATTTTTGTGACGGTTATTCTGATAACCGTGGTTTATAATGTCTCACTGAGAATTTTTATGACGGTTATTACAATAATCATGGTTTATAATTTTTAAATGACGGTTATATTGTTAACCGTGTTTTAAAGTGCATCAATTAATTTTTTTTTACTAGTGATACATCTTACAGAGCAGAAGCTAACAATAATGTACAAAAGTCGTAAGGCTACAAAAAAAGGCCATAAGGACAATAATTCATATACAAACTCCAAACTCAAAACAAAAGATGAAAGCAGAGATCTTCAGTCAAACGCTAAAACCTGTAAATCAGATGGAGGTAAGGGAGAGCAAACCACATCTCAACAGGTGATAAACTTCATCAGCTTGAGATGCTCAAAACTCTTTATGAAAACATATTATACTTATAAGTATATGCTTAGCAAATCAGAATAAGAGCAAAAGTCCTTCAAAACAAACGAAGTCCAAGACAAGGCAAAGCTAAGTAGAAGTCAAAGTAGAAGGATAAACAACGGAAGTCAAAGTAGAAAGATAAACAGAGGAAGATAGTATATAAATAAAAAGCTATTCAGAAATCAGAAACTACATAACGGATTGTTGAAAACAGATACATAAACAAAACAAAGACAAAAACCACAAATCAATAGTGTCCACAAAACGGAACGTTCTCAAATTCCTCAAATAAAGTTGGTATCAAACAAGAGGGTTCACCAATAGATCACTTACAAAACAGATGGGTCATGCTCATAGCACTCATACACAGAAAGGTCGAAGACCCAAGGATTGAAATATCCCTCGATAATGCAGAAATTGTCCGAAGACCAATGGGCCCGTCAGCCGTAGAAAAAAATGGCCCGAAGACCAAAGGAAACCATCAGTCCCATAGAAACAGAATGACGTTGACGTAGCATGCTACGGGATAGCAAGACCCCAACCATCCACGGCTTAGAAGACAAAGAAACAAGGTACCAAAACAGAAGCTTAATCTTTTAGAACAGAAGGTGATGTAAAATACACACACTAAAGAACAATAGCTTTCATATAACGAAACCAAAATCATTGTAGAAATAGAATCTTATGCCAAGACTAGCAAAATACGGAAATCCAAATAGAAGTCAGAGGCCAAAACACACTTTTAGAACATATTAGAATCAGAAACAGAATGATAAATTTTAGAATGGAAATGCAAGTAACGCATACTAAAATATGTCAAAATAGCTTATACACACTAAAGGGGATCAAACCTCGCAAACGGAAGTCAAAACGGAGCTCAAACTAACATTTAAGAGAAAATAGGAGGTTGTCTGGACATGTATCCGAACCTACACGTCCGGACGCATGTCGTGACTGAAATACCCCGTATTAAAAATAGTGATTAATTAGGCTAATAAGTAATTTAGAAGCTTAATTAAGTATAAATAATTATTAGGGAACAAATCCCGAAGGAAACGGATCCTTAAAATGGATTTAAAATCACTAACGAACCTTAAAGCGCGTTTTCGAGGTAACCGGGAAAACGTGTCTTTAAGCGGGTCAAATAGACTCGTAACAATTTTAGTCAACTAAATAATCATTAATAAATATTAGTGAGGCTTTAGGACCAATAAATCAATAAAACGAGAGATTAGTAAAAACTGTCAAAAACGACAAGTTGTGGGGTAGAAATATAATTAACACAAACCTATGTGTCCAATATTGCAATAAATTGCAAAACCCACAAGTGAGTTCGGTGGGGTGTCCGATTTTTGCCCCCTCACACCTCTCTTTACTCTTTTACTCACAAACAAACAAATAATAAAACAACACTCACTTTATTACTTTATTTCCTCACTCACAATTCTCTCTCCTACCCATTCTCCTCACTCACTTCCCTCCTCCCTCACTCTCTCTTTTTCCTCTCTTCTTCAACCTCCAGCGACATTCATGGAGAAATAAGAAAAACAACACAAAACTCACCTTCTCTCCTTGTAACTCCCTCCACACTTCTCCAAAAATTATAAAAACACCACCATTGTGTTCCTCTCTCCAAGAGCTACACTTCCATCTTTCCAAAATCCAAAAACAAGCATTTTCGATTTTGTGGGTATATCCCATTTGAAGTTTCAACACCACCATTGGAGCCACCTTGGTCTCCTTGTTCTTCTAAGGTGAAAACATCTCCAAAAACTCCATATGTTTCTAGCCTAAATGGCAAAACGAAATTTATAACTAAACCCTTGTTGTTCCTTGTTGTTCTAGCCGATTTTGGCTTGTTGGTGGAGTTGGAAACTTTGTTCTTGAGCCACTCCAAGCTCCATTTGAACCCTTGCAAGGTAATATAAATCCTAAACCCTAAAACTTGTATTAAGACCTAGAAATGGATAGGGTTAGTTTTAGGGTATTAAAATAGTATATTGAAATGTATTTGTATGGTTGTAGTAGTAGAGAACTTGAGTTAAAACCGGTGGAAAGAAGGAAGGAAGGAGAAAGAAGGAGGAAGGAAATCTAGAAGAGAATCAAGGTAATAATGCTCACCCTGGTATAGCCTTGTATATGTAGAATGTAACAGATTTTTAGAAGTAAAAATGGGTATTGTAAATGATAATGCATTAGTAGTATAATGTGTAAGAGGAAATAATATTTTGAAGCCTTGAAAACATTGTAAAAATTGTTGCAAAACAGATGGGAATTTAGTGGTTGTGTGCAGGAATTTTGTAGTGTTTTAGTGTGTTTTAGTATGGGTATGGTATATGAGAGTTTGTATATTTTGGTTATTGAAACAGGTGAGATAAGTGTTAAAATGTGGGTAAAGCAATGTGGTGAGTGTATAAAAATACAAGGGAGACTATGGCAAATTTGCCTAGGATTAGAACACTTAGAGAATTAAAACTAGGTGGCTAATGTGAGTTGTAACAGATTTTGATTTGGATAGTTAGAGGGTAAGTTGAGAGAGCTAGATAATGGATTCTAGATATAGTAAGAGTGTTAGAAATGACATAAGAGAGGGAGATGTAGAGGAGAAGTGTAAGTGTTAAAATCTGTAGCATAAGGTAACTAGAGAAGAAAACTAGTTGAGTGTTGAGTGAAACTTGGGAAAATTAGATGAGTGAATGAGTATAAAATTGGGTAAGGAATTAATTAATGAACTAAGGTGTATTAGGAGGTTTAAATGGTGTTAAAACATGTAGGATTAGGTGTAGGAACAATGGGGAAGTATTGGGTTAAAGAGAGGACTGAAAACAGAATTTAAAATGCAAATACTGGGCCGGACCGAACTTGCGACCGGACTTGCAAGTTCGGTCGAGCCCAGACTTACAAAGACGGGTGAGCTACTGGAATCGACCGGACTTGCGACCGGACATGCAAGTTCGGTCGGACCAGAAATTTTCCCCGTCTGTAACTTACTGGAATCGACCGGACTTGCGACCGGACATGCAAGTTCGGTCGGACTAGAAATTTTCCATCCTGTAACCTACTGGAATCGACCGGACTTGCGACCGGACATGCAAGTCCGGTCGGCCCAGAAAATTTCCCGAGGATAGCTACTGGAATCGACCGAACTTGCGACCGGACTTGCAAGTTCGGTCGGCCAGAAGAATTGCGCAACCTGAGCTACTGGAAGCGACCGAACTTGCGACCGGACTTGCAAGTTCGGTCGGGCCAGGAATTTTCGGTACTGGTAGCTACTGGAATGGACCGGACTTGCAAGGTCGGTCGCAAGTCCGGTCCTGACAAAAAAAAAAAAAAATATTTTAATTAAAATAATGTGTATATTATATGTATATGTATACCCATACATATATGTATATGTATATGTGGTAAGCATGCAAACCTTAAGTAAGAAGATGGAAACTTAAGTAAAGGAAAATAAGTAAGTAAAGTATAAGTGTAAGAAATGTAAGGACATAGTAAGTAGGAGTTAAGTTAATGATAGGTAAATTAATCATTTAATTGTATGTATATAATAGGACTTGGGTTGTGACATCGAAGGACGTTTGGAATTACGTACGACGGTGAACGGTATGAATTCCTCATGCCCCGAATGCTATCATGGCTACTCTGATTTGTGTGTTGTGTGCTAATTGATCACCAATAAAGATAAATGCACGAATCGGAGTTAATATGCTTACTTGTGATTATGTAGTTGTATGATGTTGTATACTCTCTTTAATTCTTAGTTTGTATACTTCATGAAATGTACGGATGATATGAATGTATGTATGTATGTTGTATTGTACCGTGACCGTTATTCATTGTGTTTGGACTTCTAACTTGTTCCTAACAATCTAACCATCCTAACTTAAAATGGTAATTAAATTGGAATGAGTAGAAGTCCGATATAGTTTCGGCCACGCGTGAGGATGCGGAGTCACGAGAGGTTGGCTCCAATTCCTGACTCTTAAACTGGTCCGCGGCCCAAATCCCTAAGTGGGTAGCATCCCGGATTAGTGAGTCAAGTAAATCCCGGATGTGGGGAGTAGTCCCCAAGGCCGGAGGTCCCGACGACTTGACTTGAGTATAAGTAAGTAAGTAAGAATGAGTAAGTAAAGTAAAAAGGAAGTAAGTAATTGTAAGTAAGAAGAAGTAAGTAATGAGTAAAAGAGTAATATGCATTCCGATTAACCCGGATGCACAATTTGGCTAACCTGTGAAGGTAAGTATTGTGAACTCTATTGTATTGTAGCCTTGAAGTGAATGATGTATTGTAATGTATGTAGGATTGTATGTAAAGCATGTATGTATGAGTAATGAACAAGCATGTTTAGCGGTCGCCAATTAGTCGGCGTACCCTTGCTAGCAATCGGTATATGCGGAGTTTATGCGCAGCAATTTGCTGAGCCCCTTGGGGCACCATTTTTATATATAAATGCAGGTGCAAGAGAAGGGTGAAGCGGATGAAGACTTAGTTTAATTTCTTGTTCTTTTTGTATGTAAACAATGAATTTGAGATCGGTGTACTGAGTAGTACATGGCTTAGATTTTTGAATAGCCGGTGTACCATGGGGTACACCTTTTGGGATATTGTGAAGGGATTGATTGGTATAGATGAGTAGTTGGTAGATACTCATTCTTTTGGGAAACTTGGAAGGTTGTAATGAATGCACTTCGAATACTCGGTAATCCTTTGGTAGTGAATGTATTTGTAATTGGTAAGTTTGTTCTAGTAGCTCGGTATCTATTGGCCATCAGACCGTCACTGTAAGTATTGGAAGCCTTGCTAGCTGTATGGGCGGTTAGCGGCATTGTTTCCCCCGCCGTAGTAAGTAGTAATATTCCGCTGCGAACTCGTAGGATTAACAGACAATTAGACGGTAAGCCTTGGATTAACGGTTGGGGTGTTACAGTGACACAAAAACAGAGGTGTCTGGACATGTGTCCGGACTTACAAGTACAGACGCATGCCAAACTTGAAAGCCAGAGGGCATCCGGACATTTGTCCGAACTTACCAGTTTAGACAGAGTCCGAAAGAAAAACATATATGAGGGTCCAAACTTGTGTCTGGGCTTGCATGTTCGGACACAAGTCGAACTGTAAACGTAGAACTCGTCCTCGCACCCGAACTGTAAACACAGAACTCGTCCTCGCACCCCGTCTGAACTTACATGTTCGGACGGAAGTTCGGACACCGCAAAACCAACGAAAAGCAGACGACACCAAGACCTTATTCAAACATACATGTCCGGATAAAAGTCAGGACACGACAAAAACTGCCAATTTAATTGCAGCAAACTCACGAACTCCAAAGCCATAACTTACCATAAACAACACATTACTTTCCATATCAAAGTAGGCAAATCAAACACATTTCCATGCGGTTTTAACAAAGCGAAAACACAATCCAAAATCAAGTCAAATTTACAACAAAATTAGAGAGAAAATCAAACACATTCAGAAGCAGAATGAAACCTAGAATCCCATGGGTGAACACACCCACACTGAATCCATCTACCACCTACCTCAATCCGAAGACCCACATGACTGGACTGAATCCACACCGCACACTCTTCAAATCCCCACTCGAAACCCGATGAACAAATGGCTGAACTAAACAAAAGGTCTGAACCGAAATTAGAAACGAAGAAAAAGGAAACAAAGACCATGACAAATCTGAACTCACAAACTCTAACCTGAAGGACGACCAACTAGCAAACCAGAACACCATGAGCTGGACCATTCGAACAATCGACCATTGGAAGAAGTGGAGGAAGAAGAAGAGCAGGAAGGGAGCACAGAGAGAGCAGAAGAATGGGAGTTGAGAAATAGAAAAGAGGAAGGAGAGAATGAAGAAAAGAAAATAAATGTGATTATAACTCCTTCCTAACTTAACTAACAAAAGGGGAAAAAGAACGCTCTTACCTCTCCGTAATGCTAATAAAATATTGTCACAATTAGGGTGTTCACGGTAAGGTTAACCGTATACCGGTTAACCGGGTAATACGGTTTTAAAAAATTCGATACCGTTACCATTTCATTTACGTCGGTTAACCGCATTCAAGTTAATCATTTAGAGCGGTACGGTAATTCAGGTTAACCGTAACCGGTGTAGATTTTTTTTATGTAAATAACCTTGTGTAATGATAACAAACTAGATAAAGGTAAGTAAATAAAAACAATAAAAACTGGAAAGCATCATGTGCAAGCATTAGTTATATACGTAACATATAAAAAAAATATTGAATCCACCATTATACAATGCTCATCTAATAAATTCATTATATAATATATAACCTGCACATTTATAATCACAATGACACGAAACAATCCAAGAATATAAGGCAAAATCAATTCATGTAGATTCGAACAACATAATTTACAAGCTGATTTATCAACTAAGTGACAACAAAATACATCTTAAAATATTTAACAAAACATAAGTACAATATACACTATCTATAATGCTTACCTTCCTCTTCAATGCACATAATATATTACGTCATAGGTAAGGAGTGTCCTTTTTCTAGATTCTAGATTTATCATGTTCAAATTATCAAAATATAAGTTAAAGGATATACAAAAGACTAGCACATAGCAAGCAATATTAAAATATAAAAACCAAAATTGAAGACTATATGTACATATAAATATATAGTTATATATATAACCGGTTAACCACGGTATAAAATTTATATACCATTACCAAAACCACATATGTCTAATTATAACGGTATGGTACCATACCGTCAAAGACGGTACGGTTAACCATACCGCCAAAGACGATACGGTTAACCGGTTAGACGGTACGGTATAAATAGGTTACGGTACGGTACCGCGATAATGAGTTTTTTGGACATCCCTAATCACAATAACATAACTCTCATTATCATATGATAGAAAAATGGCATACACTCTCTTTGCTTTCTTTACATTAAAAATAAAAAAACAGGGGCACAATAATGAGTATAGATCTATTTTAAAAATTAGTTCCTAAATACTAGCCTCTACATATTAACTTTTGATAATAAGAAAGGCGGAGGCTATTGTGACGAACACAATGTTTCTGTCACTGACTGATAAAAGTTTGGCCGTTGAATATATTTTTCCTTCTGATTTTAATGACGTGATAAGGGATATGAAGGGAATGGTTCAAGTGCATGTTCGCTATCACACAGCACTCGCTGCACAAAAACATGTAAAGGGAATTAGCTAAACTTAGTGCCATGAATTATTTAAACTCAGTTTTGATACTGTTTTATAGTATATTATTTACCCATTATTCTTTAATTTCTTTCTATATGTTTGCATTAAGTCTATATTGTTTAATTCTTAATATAATAAAATTTAAACAGTGAATATGTATTAAAAAAAAGTTTAAGATTATTATTATCTTTTTGTATCATCTTATTATAAATTTCAAAAAATAAAAAATCCTTAGTCTATATACATTTAGGGCTAAAATAAATATGTAATTTAAAAGATGAGTGATAAATATTTTATTAAACATAGTATATATTCATATCTATGAATTAAAGTATTTCCTACTTCAGTATAAAAATTATAAGGATTTTACATATTAAATACGGGTACAGAGATTGATACTGAATACAAAATAAGGTGTATTACTCATATATGTCCAAATTTAACTTGGTTACAATTAGAACATGAGTGGTGATGGATAATTTATAAACGTTGGTTTTTACATGGTCATTTAACTTTGGTTTTTACATATCTACGATAGTTTATAAATGTTTCCACTGATGATCAGAAACATGTAAACAACATGCAACAAATGTTTCCATCACTATTTTAAAAAAATTAATGAAACCAATTGTTAGTATATTTTTTCCCTTGGCCATTCTCATCGAATTATTGGGTCGGCGCTTCCTGGAGATGAAAATCTCCACAATATCATCATCCATCCAAAGGAGCCAGCGAATAGCTCTCGTGTCAGCCTCCTACTGATATTATCGATGCACAATGAATAGCCGCAGCCTCCAGAACCGCCATCGTCTTCCGCCTCCTCCTTCCGGCCAACAGCGTGTCTCCGAGAAGTTTTTTAAGCTCACATGTGACCGGTGGGATTCAATAAAAATATATCCTCATGTCACATGTTTCATTGGGTCTCACAGGTCACTTGTGAACTTAAAAAACTTTAGATTTAACAATGGATCAAAATATAACACTTTAGCATCCTTCATGCAAAGTTTTATCAACTTTTGGAAACATTTAAGTATCTTCTAAGGTGAATGAAAATTTGAAAAGTTAGTGAATGTAAAACGGGGAAATCACATGGTGAGAGAAAAGTCATTTTTGAAACCTCGTGAGTGGGTGTGTAATTTCACCAAACGTCATGGTAATTTTCCTTTTTAAATATTATTGTAAAGGAATGACAATCTGCTTCTTTAGACCAAATATAATAGTGCTTCAATATTCACTAGTAAAAATCAGATTTTTGTTACAAAGGTTCTGACAATGACTTAAATTCGTTACCATAATTGTTATTAGTAACAAGTTTTTCGTTACCAAAGATAGTACTAAAGATTAAAAAAAATTAAGACTATAGTAACGATATAAATGTTACGAAATCATATTTTTAGTAACGATATAACTTTTAGTAACGAATAAAAGTCGTTACGATAAATAAATTGATCTTTGGTTACGCCATCTCATGTAACGACAAAAGTCGTTACAATAAATTAGATTAGTAACGATTTTGATTTTGGTAACGATTTTTTGTTGTTACCAAACAATTATATTCTAGTAGTGATTACACACTTTGTCTTGATTAGATAACATTCAAGTGTAAATTGAAATTAGCTACAGAATAATGGTTTGTATGTTTTGCTCAACTTCTACATTTTCAAAGCCTGGAATGACATGTTTTCCTGAGCTATACAATTTTTAGGGATATCACCTGATCGACTAAGATATGCTAGGATCATGTTCTTAGGTTATCCTGTTTCTAAGGCACGTGATTTCTAGATTTTTGATCTATATTTTTGTACACAAATAGAAATATTTAGTCATTAGGTAAACTTATCACTTCAAAATAAAGTGAAAGCAATTTAACTTGTAGGTGATTTTATTGTTTTGTAGTTTACTATGTTAGGTTTTCTTGTCAACTTGTACGTGAGCGATTCACGGGTGAAGTATTCATATAATATATTATATTACATTAAAAGTTTTTTTCATACAAAAGTATTTCCATAAGTATTCACAATATTTATAATTATAAAAAAGCATAATATTTTATTAATGCTCAATTCAGCAATTTTCTATACACCATATCAATGTACCGAACCTTAAGGGGTAGAGCAAGGTAACCTTTAAGATGTAACCTTTATAGCGTCTAGTTTGATGAGATCCTACATTGTAAGCCACAAGGACAAAGCTCTACTATGTCATATGGAGTGAACAACTGAAGTCACAACTAATCTTTGAGCTCAAAGTGGTTGTGACTAAAAGCCACTCAAACGAATTGTTAAAGTCAATGGTGCAACGGGTAGAGTAGCCAATACAGCGCTAGGGATATTATTTGGTTGCATATTAATGTTAAAAGGGCACAGTGATGTATTTAGGTGATCGAATGAAAGTATTGGTCAAACATGTTTTCAAGGGTTCAGGCAAAATCATTTGGAGCACAAGAAAATAAACTTCAATGGAATTATCATCAACATCAGCATACTATGTTTGATAAGTAGATAAATGGGATGTATTAAAGGTTTTTTATGTGATTTTATCAATGCTTATCTTGTTAGTTATCCACTTTAGCTAGTTTAATTTCCTTTAGTTTTGTATTTTATTGGTGTTCTTACACATTTGTTGTTTAAACATCAAGATAACATAGCTAGGAGCAAAGTAAACAAAGATAGGAGTGTGTGGGACAAAACAAAATTGAAATCAGAGCTAAAATGGAGAAGATAGAAAAAAGAAACAATGATGTGAAGAATGATCTCCCCGCACTACCCAGTACCCACCGGGTCGGTCGGGCATAAGTTTCGCACATGAATTTCACCTTCAGTGCTCACCGACGCACGGGATCGCCTTAATAGGTCGTTCGATTTGCCAAAATTTAGTTCAATTTTGGATCGACCCACAGGATTGCCCTAGTGGATCGGTCAGGCTTAAGTTTACATTTGACTTTGGACCAACCCATTGGATCGGTCGGGCTTAAGTTTCGCACATGGTTTCGTCTTCTAGTGCTGACCGACCCACCGGACCGCCTCAATGGGTTGGTCGGATGAAGATTATGTCCATACTTTATACTTTAAAAGTCAAATATTGGCATTTCACTTTCCAAACTTTTCAGGGATAAAAATAGAAGAGAAAGATGGAGGAAATGGAGCTTTTGGAGCTAGAAGAAGAAGTAGAAGAGTTGGAGAAACTTCCCCGCCATTGAAACCATTGAAGCTCTTCTTCAACCTCTCCTATGGTTATTTCTTCCTATCTCTCTCTATTAGTTGGGATGTAATGAATTGTACCTAGCGTTGGGGATTTTGTCTTACAATCCCTAAGCCCTCATTGTTGATTCTTGAAATTATTTATGGCTTTATTTTAGTTCTTATTTTTAATGAAAGATGGTATTGAGCATTTATGGTTCTTAAGCTTATCAACATATGATTTTGAGATTTGCTAAGGTTCTGCTCAATTTTTGATTTGTGTGTTGGATTTGGTTGATTTTTCTCTAAGTTCGTCAATATGAGATCTTGATATGGATATTAGGGTGCCAATCAGACTGCATTATTGTGGGCTTCTATCAACATGAGATTCTAATATAGAAATCTAGACCCTGGGAACTTAATTCGTGTAATTTATCAACATGTGATTTTGAGATATATTTCATTGCAACTTTTTGGCACTAAGATTATGCTATCAACTAGTCATTATTTGAATGATCCATCGGGTTCCGATTCAATAGGTTAGGATTAATATGATCACGATTTGGCCATAAATTAGTTAAATGTTCCTGTTAATTAGTTTTGAGTTCAAGATTCAACATTTGGTAATAAGGGTGAAAGAGAAAGATCCATCCTGCAGTCACTACAAGAAAATCATGTTTTAGCTACCGATAAATTGCTACTATGCATATATTGGTATCTAAATTGGAAAAATTGCTACTGATTTTTGATGTTATTAACAAAGTGGTTGCTTTTGTGCTACCACAACAACAATGGTAGCTAAACTTTTAGCCAGTAGCTAAATGTCTACCGCCTTACAAGATTGCTACCATCAATAGTAGCTATTTTATCTTTCATTCTGATAGTTTTAGTAAAAGTAATTTTGCTACCAATATCGGTAGCTAAATTAATGAATTGCTACTATTTGGTTGATGCTAATTCAATCATGGTAGCTATTATGCTACTATTGAGCAACGGTAGCAAAAAGATTCTAATCAATAGCTAACTAGCTACTATCTTAAAAGTTGCTACGACCATGTAGATAAGTGAAATTATGAAATTGCTACTAACACTTGATTATGGTTGCTATAGTGCTACTATTTTGCTATGATAGCAAATATTTTTAACAAGTAGCTAAATTGCTACTATCTTAGTTTCAAAATTGCTACCGACTAATAATGCTGATGAAATTTCATTTGATATTGTGCTGAAATATAAGAAATGATAGCTAATATTCGTAAGAATTAATAAAATTATTATTGTCTTATAACTTAAACGTGTGAATACTAACAAATTCAGAATATTAACCTATATTGATGCTGCCATAGTGGATATATTATTTTCTTATATAAATATATTATTTTTTATAGTTTTTTCAATATAGTACTTTAGCATATTTTACTTCTTACCTTTTAACTACCGAGATTTAAATAGAACTTTAAGTAAACAAAAAATTTCTAATTCATGAAAATTAATTAAAACTATATACCACTACAAGAATTTATTTATCATATAAGATATATGTAACATAATATATTTTTGATACTTATAATATTTTTATTTTTCAAAGTATCGCGTATTAATAAATTATAAAATAGAGTACATGTAATAATAATTTAAACTAGTACATATGTTGGTTAAAATTTACAAAATTAATATAAATTAGTAAATGATATATTTGTATATAAATTTTAAAATTTGTGCAGTTTTTATACATTTTACTATATAATTCTTTTAGTTTACAAAAATCACATAAATTAGTAAAATATAAAATACAATAATAATAACAATTTAAATTAGTTGACGTGGTGGTTAAAATTTGCAAAACAAATACAAACTATAAATATAATTTATAAATGTTTAAAGATTTGTAAATGTATATATATGTTTAGTTTTTAATTTTATACAATTTTAAGCCAACATACACTTTTATTTTTATTATTTTGAATGTACAAAATAATGTTGTAATATTATGTAAATTAAATATCAACATCTATTTTATTAATTTTTACATATCTAAGTTTGATCATATCTCGATCAAAAATTTTGATTATATTTAGAGTACCAACATTCAATATATACATGTAGTATGTATATATGTGTCAATAACTATCATGGCTTAATGGTTAAGGTAATAGCTATCCTGCCCACACGTCGCAGGTTCGATTCTTGATATGTGCACATTTTAAGCGCACTAGTCTGAATTAATTATACCATTGGTACGAGGTCTGTTTACCCATACGTTCGATCAAGGTGGTCAGAGATATTCAATACGTCGCGGGTCGGGTTCGATCCTTGATGTGTGCCCCAAGAATCGTTAGGCCGCACGCACATGGCCTTAGTAGAGAACCAACACATGTGTGAATATAATACTGCCCACTATTGGTGGCAAATTTTTTTAATGCAACCACTAAAGTTGGTATCTAAAAAGAATTTATGCTACTGAATTATTGGTAGCAAACAAAGTAAAGCTACCACACATAATCAGTAGTAAAATTGCTACCAGAAGAAAGACCAATGACAAAATTGCTACCATAAGAAAGATCAGTGACAAAATTGCTACCATAAGAAATAGCAGTGGCAGTGTGGCAGCAAAATTGCTACCAACCAGAAAACGGTAGCGAAAATCAATTTCACCACCAAGGGTTTACGTACCCACCGCCAAACTCGGTAGCAAATGAACAAAAGCGGTAGCCCATTCTATTTGGCTACCAATTTCACTATTATCGCTACCAATTGCGTCGGTAGCAAACTAGCCTTTTTCTTGTAGTGAGTACACCTAGCTTAGCTACTTATCTTAAGTTTTCCGCTTTTTGTTGTTTTCTTTATCTTCCAAAAGAAGCAAAATCCAAAATTAAAATACTTGCACCTTTGTATATATTTATGTACAAAACTAAACAAGTAATAGGCTGGATAGAGTCCAAGTCTCGATGGAACAAAAAAAACCCACTCACCCGTGTATTACAGTTTAATTCTTTCTATCAATGTTTCAATTACTTCAAGCGTATATGAATCTGCAATCATCCTATCATTGATTCTAATACATCATGAGAAGAACTAAAGATGTACACTTGACACCGCACTTAGTATGGAATTAGTGGGTTTCATCAAAGTCAAAAGTTAAACCATGGTTAAACAATGTTCATCCACTTTCGCATCAAGGGGAACATGGCCTTAGCATCTTTGATCTTCCACTTTTTACAGTGCATCTTTAGTAATTGATGATTCTACATCACTTACTTCCACAACCTCCCACCACATTGCCTATAAGACATTATGTTTTTTCTTGAGCCCTTTATATTTTTTCACCAACAGGATACCCTGGTCGGGATCGTGTTGACGAATCATCTCACAGATACATCACCCGATTTTATTCGTTTCTTCTGAACTCAACCTGTCATCCATTAACAATCACCCTCGACTAATTTTGGTGTATTGGATGATAAAAAAAAGATGTTATATATTATAATTTTTCTATTTTCTAGCTTTTGAAAGATATTAATTTGTGATTGATTATAAGTTTACTATAATTTTGAGATCTGAATGAAAATTTCATGGGGTCAAATGTAAATTATACAAAAAATTTGGGTGTTAACACATGTGATTAATGGGGGTGTTTAAAAGAGAGAATGAGTGAAAGTATTATCATCCAAATCCGACCTGACCGGTCACTATATTCACCTGTCACCTATTTTTGAGTTCATATCCACGTTTTTTTTTTTCAGTAAAAAAAAAAACACATGCCAAAGGCGGTATGAATCGTAAAACTGCTGTCTGATTTTTTTTTTTATTATTTTAGAGTAGTCTAGTAAATATAGCATACATATCATATAGTCACACATACATTTGTTCTATAAGTAGATATGGTTTCACGTACATAGTTCTCTGAGACTACTAGAACAAATCATTCAATTTCTCTTCTCCCGTCTCCTGCTAACTTTTGTAGTAATAAAATCCTCCACTCAGCTCCTATTCTTGCTTAAGATTTCAAACTATTGCCAATGTCGATAACAAAACGATACTTAACATCTGACTTAAGCATCCTCTCCATTGCCGTGTTGATGTAGTCTATAGGAATAACCTCAATATCAGCGTTAATTCCGTTCTTGGCCAAAATGTAACATTTCTTGTGTTTCTTTAATCCCTCCAAAGCACTACCCCCAATCATCTTTCTCCCTGCAGCATCCAGTAAAAAAAAAAAAAAAAATAGAATACCACATTTAAACATTACTCCATTACATCAATTACATAGCTGTATGTGCATGAAATCATCTTAATATGCAGACCTATTATCAAGGGGAAACATGGGAGCTCGAGTGGCTTATCTGGAATTCCAAGCATTACAAGCTTCCCGTTGGACTTCAATAAACCAAGCAATGGTAAAATTGGATGGGCAGCTGCAACTGTATCAATGATTCCATCCATGGTTCCCATAGCAGCCTAAACACAGAGATGTATAGCATTGACTTTATTATATATATTAAAAAAAGAAGTTTGTCCGTGGATGTACAAACCTGCATCTGCTTAGGATCACGGCTTAGCAAGAACGAATCGGCACCGAGTCGGCAGACAGCCTCGTCCCTTTTACTATCTGAGGTGCTGATAACAGTAACATGGACTCCAAACGCCTTTGCGAACTTGACAGCTACATGGCCTAGCCCACCAAGCCCAACAACTCCGATACGAAGCCCAGGCTTATCCAGACCATAAAACTTTAACGGGCTGTAAACTGTAATCCCTGCACAAAGCAACGGTGCAGTCGAGTCCAACGGGGCTCCATCTGGTATCTTGACTGCAAAGTGTTCGTTCACCACCATGATGTCGGAGTAGCCACCGTGAGTTGGGCTACCGTCAAAGTCGAAAGAGCCGTATGTTAGGATCATCTTAGGGCAGTAATTCTCGAGGTTGTTGGTGCAGTTGTCGCAGGATCTGCATGAGCCGACGAGGCAACCCACTCCAACTCGGTCTCCTGGCTTGAACTTTTGTACCTTGCTCCCCACTTCTGTCACTTCTCCTACAATCTCGTGTCTGTTGAACAAAAAAATTGTGCAAGGGAATTTCATATCACATATTCACAATTGCAAGTACGTATATGAAAAAGATCAATACATCAGTTAGCAGCTACTAACATTATTTTCCAAGACATAAACAAATAAATAAATCATTAATCTAAGTTGTCGGTCCCGATTGTCTGCAAAGAAAACCTAGCTACTATTTATCATGAAAGAGAAGACAAAAAAAAAAAAGAGGTAAATCTCTCTCAACCTCCATATTAAAAACAATCTCTGTCGAACCGCTGAAAGACCATGCCCCACCCAGCGCTCACGTGTTAAGGATACGTGCGTACAGTTTACATTAGAAGTGGTCCCTGTGAACTGTGAAGGCATCATAATGAAAGGGACGACTCAACTGACTAAGATGATAATGCGGGTGAAAACTATTTGGTAAAATGTCATGTTTAGTATGACGGGATTTAGGCCCCATTCTTTTTGCAAAACAATAAATAGCTGATATGGACTGATAACTGATTTCAAAATTAGATGATTGTGTAAAAACGTATATAATTTGTTCTTTTTGTATTAGAGTTTGAACTGATAAACCTACTGATAATGTGGCTGACAATATGTAAACCAACTGATAATATGACTGGTAATGCGTAAACCAGCTGATTAACTAACTGATAATGTTGTTTTGAATAAGTTTCATAAATAAATAGTATCTGACCCATAATACAACAAAAGAATGAACTGAGTCTAATAAACCAGCTGATAATCATAAACCAGTTGATTGTGTAAAAGAATGGGGCATTAGTTTTTGGTAGGACAAATAATAATGTAACGAGTAGTTTATAAAGTGGGACCCGACTTCTTTTTACTGTAAATGAGGAATAATGGACACATATACGTTTAATAGACTTTTTTTTTCTGTAACACCCCCACACCACCCATCAGCTCAAAACCAGGTGCCATTCGGTGGTGAAATGAGTGTTAGCTGTTCTCCACGAATGGACATTAAGTTGCTTTTTTGAAAGAAAGAAAAAGTAGACCAGGTGTATATAAGCTTTATTGGGCAAAATTCTTACTACAACATACTTATCAAACTATACACTAACCATGGTGATATTTATATGAACGAAGGATTAGTTGTGTTTGAGGCCCAATCATAACCATGAATAACTATGCCATGGTTAACCAGTGATGTACGGATATATGTATTTTGGTGGAGCCGTCAGCAATAGATGCGGTTTGTTTACCACTTATCACTGTTTTTAGGACATTAATCAAAAAGTTGAGATAAGTGTCAATTTATTAATGGATTTATTAGGCCATTCTTTTGCACCGAGTTTATTTGATCAGCTAGTTTATTGTCTCTGTATGTTACATACATCAATTGTCATATCAACTATTTTTTTCCTCTATTTTTTCTAACTTTCAGCTGACACTGACATCAACTAAATTATCAGCTATACAAAAGAATGAGGCCTTAATCACATGGTATATGATGGTTGGTTAACACATGACCTCACACAACTTTATTTTAAAGGCAAGATTACATGCGTTTGGTGAACGACGCCAGTGTTATTATGGACTATATATAGTTAACTTATTATATAGCAGTAAATGTATTCGTTGGGGCTAATAAAGGATATATGAATGCTCAAATAAAAATGTCATGTGTCACCTTAAACGGCATAAAAATTGAATTTGAATGGTTGATGAGGGCCCAAATTTTCCCTTTTGATATTATTATTTTATTTTTATACATGACTATTGTATAGTCTATATAATTACACGGGTGTTAATAGGTTAGAGGTAAAAGATAGTTCAACTGTTTAATTATTAGCTATCTTATTTTTTCACTCACATTATTCTTAAGAGAATGATAACTGGCATCTCAAGATTTTATATGCTGTAGTAAAGATCAATTAGAAGACCTCTTGCTTGCCACAATTATATATTAATTTAATTCTTCAAAACAAAATTAAGGAGAAGAAACAGAGGGGATTCAGTACAAACCCAGGGAGAGCAGGGTAGGAAGCGTTCCCCCATTCATTCTGATGAAGTGAAGGTCAGAGTGACAGACACCACAGTAAATCACTCTAAACGTAACATCCAGCTCTCCAGTTGCCCTGCGTGCGTACGTAGCAGCAGTACACCATTAACAAACCATTATTCTATTCTTTTTGATCTAGGTTTCGTCTAACTATAAAACTATATCTATATACCTTCTCTCTCGAAGTGGTACGGAGAGAGCTGACCGGATGTGTCCCTTGCCGCCCATCCAAACGCCTCTGTGATGGCTTACCTTCTTTTGCACCGGCCATTATTTTCCTGTCTCAAGCAACAGACTTGTTGCACTCTTATCTCTGATTAAGATAGATACGAGGAAGCTCAGTTGATGGAATAGAGAGACGTCAGTGCTTAGCTAAGCTAGCCGAGACTGATACACACAGCTAGTATGACGAACCGCTATATATGATGATACTTATATACACACACGCACATGATAGCAAGTACCGAGGCTAAAGGAGCAGGTACGAGCTGAAGATATTTTTAGCATAAATAGAAAACGCCACGGAGATCACGCCACGTATAATTCATTTATAAAAGTTAAGGATTAAACAGTGAGTGTGATTTTCAGGGCAAATTCTACTATACAACCGGAAGCACGGAGCACCGTGCTTCCGGTGTACAAGGGAAACAAAAAGTAAACGTGGGTGCGTGATGTTTCTCTTTTATTTTTTATAATTTAAAATTAAATTTTTAATTATTAAATCTAATAATCTTTAATCTCGTTTTGAAGAAAATCTAGAAATTAAAATAAATAAATCTAAAAAATTTAGTAACCGTTTCTTGGGTATAGAGAAAAATCTTCAAATTCAAAACAATAATTCTAAAATTGTATTAATTGTTAAGTAAAAATCTTAGTTTTAGAAGAAAATTGTACTAATAATCCTTTATTATATAATGTCAATAAAAAACTAGTTTGGAATTTTAATCTAAGCAAATTTCATAAACATTATAAGATAAATTTTGAACAAATGGTTTAAACTATTGAACAAATGTTTTAAATGTTGAACAAATGGTTTAAAATGTTGAAAAAATTGTTTAAAATGTTGAACAAATAGTTTAAAAATATTGAACAAATGGTTTAAAATGTTAACAACGTGTATTACTAATATGAACAAGTAACTAGTGTTTAAAAATGGTGAAAAATTAGGAAATTATAAATTATTTGATACTGTTTTATAATAAAATTTCTGATTTGAACAAAAGGCTTAAAATGTTGAACAAATGGTTAAAATGTTGAACAACGTGTATTACTAATATAAACATGTAACTGGTGTTTAAAAATGGCGAAAAATAGGAAATTGTAAATTATATTGATATTGTTTTATAATAAATTTCTGATTTGAACAAATGGCTTAAAATATTGAACAAATGGTTTCAAATGTTGAACAAATGGTTTAAAATGTTGAACAACGTATATTGATAATATTAACATGTAACTAATATTAAAAATGGTGAAAATAAAGAAATTGTATAATTACAATAAGAAGATATTTAAGAGATATAATTTTTTTAAACTGTCAATTACTGAAATAATTTTTAAATTAATAGAGAAATTAAAATGATTTGTTTTATATAATTTTGAAGACAAAATATAAAAACAAAAACTACCATATAATTAAAATCACAGTCCGGAAGCACGCTGCAATAATGTGCTTCCGGTTGTATTTTTCAGAATGAATAGAGATGACGTGGGCGGCGTGCTTAAGTGCAGTGTTGGTGGGAATTTCTCGGTCATTTATGTACCAAATTTGTGCCCATCCATTTTGTATCTCCACGTTTATCATGCCCAGCCGCCATCCTTTTGACTGTTCCATTGTTTTACTCCGTTCGGATTTTGCAGTCAATTTTCTAGTTCTCACAGTTATTTTAATAAAAATACAATCAAATTTTAGAATTCAAAGATATATTTTAGAATTATAATCACTAATACATTAATTTTTAAAATTTTATGAAATATTATCTCAAATAATCATCTTTAAATTTATTATTTTAAATATTTTTTAAACTATATAATTTAAGATTTACTTAAATACAAAGATAGATATTAATATAGAAAAAAAAAGAAAAAGAATTGTCTCAAACATGGTGGTAATGTGGTATCTTGCTGTATCCATTTTTGAATAATAAAAAAATTGTCTCGATAAAACAAATCAATAAGTGATTCATTTTTTAATGTTTTGTTTGTGTCCGTTTTTATAATCTAGTTAAGTGTCCGCTTTTTTTAGTTGTGTTTTGTCCGTTTCCAATGTTTAGTGGAAGAGGCAACGGATGAGTGGATTTGTTTTTTTTTTCGGAATGGAGACTCTGGCGCTTATGTCAGGGTAGAAGGTGGCTCATATATACGTGTCAGCATATAATTGGGGGAGAAAAAGAATAAAAAAAATAAAAGACTAGTGTAGGTTTCATCCGTCGCATGCATTGGGAGTTAGCTAGGAAGAGAGAGAAATTATTTTTTTTCAAAATATTATAACTCATAAAATATAAATGCAAAAATAAATAAAATTTATACCATTGTTCATCATTTTTTGTGCTCTTCAAAACAAGATGCATCATGGATATATTTTGATAAACTTAAAATTTTATATTTTTAGAATGAGTATATTTAGGTATTTTTAAAGTGAATCTTATTCATTAGCAAAATGAATATTCTTTTAATAAAAAATGAACCTTATTCATTAACAAAATGAATCTTACACCAAACACTCTAAAACCACCATAGTAAAGTTAAAAACGTCCAAGGCATTTTTATGGTTTGTAGCCTAAATCACAAATCCTAAAAAAGTGTCGAGTCAGTGACGACAATATAAAGTGTAGAACTAATGTCAAAAAGATTACCCTACCCCCCAAACACCCTCAAAACCACCCTAGGAATGCTAAAAACGTCGAAGACGTATTTATGGTTTGTAGTGCAGGGTTTAGGGTCGTTAGGGGGTTATTCCATACGTGAGTTCGTTGAATGTACAGTTTATTTTAAACCTTAGAACTTCCCAAGTATTAATCCTAGGCTTATCTTGCTCCTAGGACATTCACAACGTCGTTTTTGCACGCTCACTTAGTCCTTTCCTCTAGTTATTTTTCAAGAGCATTTTCTAAGTACCAACGTGTGATAAGTTTAACCTAAAATTGATTTTGATTTGCCTAGAGGGTATTCCCTCTTAGCTAGGCATCTTAACACAGTTATAATTATACTAACCTGATACAACCTACTTACGAAGCGAAACCGACTACTTACAATTGGGTACCTCTCTCCCCTTGTCTTAGCTTTCTTTTATAGAAGTTTATCTTAATTTTCCCCCAAGAGTATCCCTCTCTCCCTAAATGTTAGCTATGTTCCAAACTCATTAACAAGACAATAAAACCTCTCAGGCACCCCTTGAACTCGTTTGGACTGGGGCCAAAATTACAAAATCTGAACATCATCTCTTAATCCAAACTCACCTTTGGTGTCCCGACCGAATTCTAACCCTTCCAAGGTGTTGTACCCATTTAGCTAGATGTATAAGGAATGTTTTGAGCTCATTTACAGACCGTTTAACACTCTTAGACTCCTGTAGTTCAGTCATACAGAAACGCTTATTATCGAAGGGTCTGAAACAAAACTTGGGCACCTCCTCTTTCTCATTACTTCTTTTATTTTCTTAACTGCCTTCTAGTCCTCCCATGCATATACCCACCTAGATAAATGCATTAGCAATGTTGTAAAATCGTTTTCCAAGCCACTACAACTCTCTCAACTACTCTGCAATACGTTTATACAGAGGACACTCCACAGAAAAGCTGGACGTCCTTCCTGAATTCCACTTCATCTAGCTTCAGTCTTTTTTTTTTGTTCACGCACACTGAGTCTCATCCTTCCCAAGGTGTAACACAGCACAGGTAAGTGTATTTGGCAGGTCTCAACTACAACCCAGCTCAACGTACCCCGTTAAAAGTTCTGAAAATTTCGTTATACAGAAACACCCAGCATTGAAAATCTGAAACCAGCATCTGTGTTTCCTCCTTTATACCTCCTTTAGTTAGTAGTTTCTGACTTCACTCTTTAACCATATCTTGGGCTCATTTCTAAACCCCTACAATACTCCTAGGGATCAAGTCTCATATTCACCCGCGATACCAAAAGATCAAGTCTCATATATCATAATTCTCAGTGTTTATACGCACTGTGCCACCTTAGTGGCTTCACCCAAGTTTTCATAGAGGCATACAACATTCATTCATAACCGAGCGTACATACACACACAGTGCAAAGATTTATTCTTGAATACTTCTCTCAAACCAAGGGGATCGTGTCCCGCAAGTTCCACAGTTCTATTTCACCATTTGTGCTACCGAAAAACAACTGGTCTGTTGCTCTATTTTGTTTTCGATCAGGTGCAATATCAGAGAAGAAACATAGCTATTAATTAAAGTTCATACTGGTCTGTTTTTTTTTTAAAGCTGCAGTCGACAATAGTATATGGTTGGTGACTGTTTCTTTTTGGGACTTCCAAGCCCGAGATCAAAAGGAGTGCTGGGGAGCTTATTATACTGATGGCATCCATAGCTAAAGCTTGAGAGTTTCAACAAGGGAGTTTGTGGGGGTTCTGGCTACACGACCTAGGTTCGGACTGCACATGGCCATGTTTGGCACAGAATTTCCTGAGGTGTATTCCTTATTTAATGTATTAGTTCCAGTAATGAACGAGAGGGGAAATCAGTGAATGATTTAGTGTGGGTGACTACTTGCTCCTGATCCAGGTATGGACATGTGTGTTTCGTATGTTGCCGTGTTACACGGCTTGTGTGTTGTGTGCTCTGTGTGAAAAGACCTTAAGATCAAAGCATGAAATTGGATTGCTTGTTTATTATGTTGTATGATTTTTATATCATTGTTGTGTATCATTGCGCGCACACAGTAGTTTAGTCCCTTCGCGTTTATGTAATTCGAGATGAACCACAACGAACTATGAAAACAAGAAAAACTCTATAAGGGGAACTCCTCTCTAAACCATTGAGGACTACCATGACACCCACTATGGTGTCTATTCTTAATGATAATGAAGAGAAAGTCTCCTTTGGTGAGACATGACGAACCACGTAGACAAAACAAAGAACTATACAAAGGGACAAATCCTCTCTAACTTTAGAGGACCGCTAATGACACCCACTATGGTGTCGAGATTTAATGATAAAGAAACGAAAAGTACCAACTGTGAACATGAGAACAACCCGGGAAGACAATAGCTCGGGCCGCGCGGTATGGATGATCGGGAGTTGGTATCTGCATCAGATCCTTCGACCGTCTATGATGGAATATATTTTGGGGATCCCTGGGTCCCCACTTTCTCAGCACATCCTGGAGTCTAGAGATGACTCCGTTTCTCGACCCTGGGTGTCGGGAATGGGGGAGTGACAAATTGGTGAAGCTTATCCTGGAGTCTAAGGTGACTCCGCTTTCTCGACCCTGGGTGTCGGGAATGGGGACTAGCTATGGAGGAGACGTCCTCCAACGTGCGGTGATAAATAATTCACAAATGATCCTTAAAGAAACAAGGAACGATTAGCACCTACATAATGAAGTCTCGGGATCTAATCTATATCCCATGACTCGGTGCCAGAGAAAAAGGAAAACTTGTGTAATGAGACCAAGCAAACAAGAGAAAGTCACAAATGTGATCCTTTAAGAAACAAGGAATGGATAGCACCTACTTAACAAAGTCTCGGGATCTAACCTATATCCCCTGACTCGGTGCAAGAGAAGGAAAGAAAACATGTGTAATGAGAACAAGAAAACAATACGTAATCTCTTGAATGATCCCATAGTGAGGATCGACGGTATAATATACCTGCGCACACGTCCTATAAATTACTTGATTGTTGTTGCTACATTAGCAGCTTATTGTGTTTGGTGCTCATTGATATTGCTATGCTACCGATGAGTGTGTATGGTATCATGATGTGTTGACGTGTGTTTTACTGCTTTATTATAGCATGTAAATTGACTTAATAATATTCGACCAAGTAGTCGTGTAGCCCGGTAACATGCGGGCTTCACACGTTCATACTCAGCGTAGTTTGGTGAGTCCTTTACACCCAATTTTTTCAGGTATTATGCCAGACGATAACGGAGCGTAGGCGGGATGGCTACCATGGGGGTAGTCCATCAGGGCATGGCTTTTAAGTTTGTAGTGGCATGTGTAATATATGGGTTGTATAAAACCTGTGATGTAATTCTTAGTCTATGATTTGGTAATTTGGTTGTAGACACTCGGAACCTTGGAATTATACTATATGTTGTATATGGGTTTTTGATAGAGGTTGTTTCCAGTCATTCAGACCGTAACTTGGAGTTGGTATTGTGGTCGGTCAACCACATGGGTGGTTGGCATCTGTGACACCCGGATGTAGTTGGAAACCCGCTGCGTAGACATCTCGTATTACCGTTAGGCTTGTCGTTTTATTAGTGATTGTTATTTGGGGGTGTTACAGAAAGTGGTCACAAACCCTAAAAAACTGTCGAGTAGTGACGACAATATAAAGTGTAGAACTAATGCCAAAAGATTACCCTACCTCCCCCCAAAACACCCCTATAAAACACCCTTGCATAAGTTTGTGGTATGATTAACTTTTACTAGTATTAATAAAATATTCACTTTTCTTAAACCTTTGATTCACCTTTAAAAGACTTTTGATTCACTTTTCTTAAACCTCTGATTCACTTTTCTTAACCCTCTTCTTCACTTTAGTTAAAACAATCTCTATTTATGAGAATCAGTTTTCTTAAACATTTGATTCACTTTTCTAAACGCATGATGATTACTTTATAAATACCTCTGATTCACATTTCATAAACCTCTTAATCTATGCTTACGAGATTCACTCTTATTACTCTGATTCACCTTGTAACAACTTGTGATTCACTTTTTAACAACCTTTGATTCACTTTTATAAAAACTCTGATTCACACTAGTCAACAATCTCTGTTTATGAGATTCACTTTTTTAAACATCTTTTTTACTTTTAGCAACTATCTGATTCACTTTTTAACAACCTTTGATTCACTTTGTAACACCCCTATGATTCACTTTTCTTAAACTGAAGATTCACAATGAATCTTGAAAAATATGTACATACGAAAATAAAAAATTTAAAATTTATCAAAACATATTCATGTTTGGTCTTATTTTGAAGAGCACGAAAAATGATGAACAATGGTATAATTTGTTTTATTTTTGCACTTATATTTTATAAGTTATGACATTTAGAAAAAAAAAGTATTTTCTCTCTCCTCCTCACATACTCCCCTCCTGTACGCGCGTCTGTTGTTCCATCTTATTCTTTTTTTTTTCTTTATTTGATCTGCAATAGAGTATTAACATGTGCCTAAAACTACACACCAACACAAAAGGACAAAAAAATATTAAAAGACCAAAGTGGCCATCGCCACCTTACAGCATGGTGTTTGTGCCATGTACGAATTCGCGTTTTTTTTATTCAAAATGATGATTAGCCGTAGATGCTTTATCCTAACCGGACGAATTCTTTTTCTTTTTATTCAAAAACGGATACCACATGGACAATTTTTGTTTTTATATCAATATTTATTATTGTATTTATAAGTAAATCTTAAATTATATAATTTATAGCTGGACCACCTCATCTTTACAGCTAAAAATTGTTTGAATCACAACAAATCTACCAGCGCGCCCTTATTATCAGTGTTCCTGGCTACTACCTCCATGCCCATCTAGAATCCATGCCATGCCCATGCCCACCATCCATACCCACGCCCACACCAGTATTTGGTTTTTTGTTTTGCTTTTTTTTTTTTTTTATACCACAAAAACTTTTAATTATTATAACTTTTAATATATATTAGTTCAAAATGAAAAAAATCATATCATTATTTATCTAAATTCAAGCTCTTCAAAACAAGACCAGTCATGGATATATTTTGACAACTTAAAAAAAATTATTTTTACATATATAGTACACAAAACGTAAAAGAAAACTTATACAAATGGTCATACAAACATGTACAAATGTTCATTAAAACATGTACATCCACACGTAAAAACATATACATCCTCGCATTAAAATATACAGATAGTCACATACGATTATTAAATATGTACATCCTTAGATTAAAATCTGTACATATAGAGAGAAAACTTGTACAGATGGTCATACAAACATGTACAGATGTTCATTAAAGAACATGTACATTCTCACATTTGAACATGTACATCGTCATATTAAAACATGTACATTCTCACATTAAAATATGTACATACATCCTCACATTAAAATATCTTATATACATATAAAATAATTTTTTTTAAAATTGTCAAAATATATCCATGACTGGTCTTGTTTTGAATAGTTTGAATTTAGATAAACAATGATATAATTTTTTTCATTTTGAACTTATATATTAAAAGTTATAACAATTTAAAATTTTATAATAAAAAAGAAAAAATAAATAAAAAAGAAATATTACGCCGGCGCTCAACGATCTAAAAAAACACTATTGAGGCACCTTGTATGTAGCCAGAGATAACTACAGGAGGATGTAGCCAAGATTTATACCTTATTATTCATAAGTTATTTTTCTTTAAAAAAAGAAAGTTTATACACAACTACTAAAAAAGTTTGTTAATTAATATAATATCATACTTTTTAAAAATGTTTATTAGATACTACAAAAAAAATTTGATTTATCTGATACTATAAATTATTAACCTAAAACTTTTTTAACCAAAATATCTCCACTTGTTAATAAAGATATCTCAAAAATTCTAAAATTAATAAATATATAAATAATTAAATTTAAGTTTATTATTTATTGGTTGAAATTTTATAAAATAACAAATCACATATATAATAAAAATTCAAAAAAATAAAAAATATTATATATCATTTAAAGCTAAAAAACTTAATTAAAAATAAAAAATAGTTGAAAGAATGATGATTCAAATTTTATTATACTATTTTTAGTACAATAAAATAGTATTTTAAAAAATAAATTTATATAAAGTAAATTATAAAATTAAATTATCTTTTCTTTCATTTTTTTGTCAAATTTAAAACAAATTGTGGCAGATCTACTATATAATACTTTTTATAATTCTTTTGAGATTTTATTATATATATATATATTTATGATATTTTTATATTTTTTTTTTTTGCAATTTTAATCCTTATATGGAGAATATTAATTTTTACTAGTGAATCTTTCAACATATGTTTATTAATTTTTGTTTTGAATTAAAGTATATAAATGATATTATATAAAAAGATAGACTATAATACTCTTAACTATTGTTTTTTTTGTCAAATTATTTAGCTTGTATATAATATATAATATTTTTATATATATTTGGTTCAGAAATATGAAAAAAATTATTAAATATATTTTTTAAAAGTAAGTAGCCAAAGTTGACTTTTTCTTATATATGCTTAAAATTGAAAATATAACCATAAATATATAATAATAAAATCTCTAAAAATATGTAGAATGAAAAAGTATAATTATATTAGAAAAGTCACAAATTTGATTTAAAATAGACAAAAGAATGATAGTTTAATTTTTATATCTTATTTTATATAATTTATATTTTATAATAATATTTTACATTATAAAATTATTAGAGCAAAAATATTATAAAAAATATGAATTATCATTCTCCTAACTATTTGCTATTTCAATTTTTATAATTTTCTAGTAATTTTAAAATTATATATATGATATTTTTAATTCTATAAATTTCAACCTATATATTAATATAGCTATTATTTTTTACTGTTTTTAATTTATTTTAATATATGTTGTGGTATCTTGTGAATTAAAAATATTTATGTGGTATACTGTGAACTATGTTATTAATAAGTAGGGGGTTTTGGTCTTAAAAAGTTTTGAGTTAGTAATTCATGGTATCTGGTGAATTAAATTATTTTTATGTATCTGGAAAACTTTTTTAAAAATTGGGTATTTTGTAAATAAAAACTTTTTGAGAAAATTACATTCCCCACTCATAAAGTTTGGTGAAATTACACACCCCACCCACGAGGTTTAAAAAATTACTTTACTGACCCATGTGTTTTCCTCTATGTTACATCCGATAACTTTTCTAATATTTGATCAACTTAAAAGATGCTTAAATGTTGTCCAAAGTTGATGAAACTTTACATGAATGATGTTAAGGTGTTATATTTTGGTCTAGCGTGAAATCCAAAGATTTTAAGCTCATATGTGATCCGTGGGACCCAATAAAACATGTGACATGTCAACGTATTTCATTGGGTCCCACAGATCATATATGAGCTTTAAAAACTTTTGATTTGGTATTAGAAAAAATATAACACATTAACATCATCCATGTAAAGTTTTATCAATTTTGGACATCATTTAAGCATCTTTTAAGTTGATCAAACATTAGAAAAGTTGTCGGATGTAAAATAAAGGAAACCACATGGGTGGGCAATGTAATTTTTGAAACCTCATGGGAAGGGTGTGTAATTTCACCAAACGTCATGGGTGGCGGATGTAATTTTTCCAAACTTTTTAGTGATATCCCGAGAATTTTCCCCAAAAATGCTTGTTTTGGTCAATTATGCATTTGTACAGATAGTGAAGTCTACGTATACCTAACTAATGACACCTGTGTTTAAATGACACCAGTGTTTAAAGAAGATTCTGACATTGTCAATTTTGATATCAAGCTGCTCATGTAACCTCTGATAAGTGTGAAATATATCCTTTTAGGATTTTAATTTCTTAAATTTTCACAACAATTCATGTCATATTTCTCACTTATCATAAGTTTTTTCTCGATTTATGTTTTGATGTGAAATGATACATTTTATTCGTATAATGCAGTAAAAGTCTAGGAAATGCATAGATTTTCTCATGAGGATTCCAACACAACAAACGATGAGTAAAACGGAGTTCAAACGAAGAATCTAAGTCCCATCGAAGTTGTGTCCAACCTTGAGTCCGGACTTGCAAGGCTGGACAAGTGTTGAGACCCGAGAGATGATGTCTAGACATGTGTCCGGACTTACACGTCTGGACACAAGTCGAGAGTTGAAAAGGAAAATCAAACGTGTGTGATGAAACAGATGTGTTCGGATTTACATGTCTGGACGCGACTAAACCTCCAGCTCCAGACGCTTCTTTCAGAAAAACATAAGATAAAATTTTACAAACCAATTAACGATCGCTGCATCTATATAGCCCATGTTAGGATTGGAGATGGATCACGTCCAAAGGGGCTCTGCACCTTAACATTCATTCTCTTCGTTCATGATTTATCGCCACCAACCACACACCATCACAATTCATCCACCTTCACCACCATATTCATCCATCCTCCAACACCACCACCACCATATCACATATCACCATTGTCACACCACAATTCTAACGGAGAATCAAGGTGACGGCAGAGACAGAGCGAGGATCCAAACTCAACCTGGTTCATCGGAGTTTTCTCTCTTTTCTCTATCTTAATCTGTTTAATATTTTCTGTTTTTTTCCTGTGTTTTATATTTATGTTAGCATAGTTAGACAAGTGCCTCGGATTGGGGTAGCAAATCGGATGTATAGATTTTTATTTTGTAATATTTTATCTGATTATGAATGCAGTAGTTTAATTCTTGTTCTTCATGTGCTTTGATTCTCTAGCTAATTATCAAACAATGTTTGTAGTTTTCTAATCAAAATGTGGCGCTGAGATTAGTTAACAAGACTTAAGAAGTAAAATCAGATTAACGACTAGAAGCATGTTTGCCTATAGTTAATCTGTCTCTAATAAAAATTGGTTATATTGTGATTGGTTAGAATTAACTTGGGCATGGTTTGTGGCTTGTTATTTCTACTAGTTAGGATTCGTTGTACAGGGACCTGTCAAAGGATTAATTAAGATTTTTGATTTTATTGCAGAATTAGGGAAGATTTTATCAATAGAGCAAGCAATGATGAGGCACACTAGAGCGTACATACTCATGCTTCTCGGTGGCACCATATTTGTTGATCGGTCAGGCAACCAGGTCCATTTTATGTTCTTGTAGCTGCTGGAGGATTTCAGCGTGACTGGTCAGTATATATGGGGTCTACATGACCTAGTTATATGGTCAACTATGTCTTGCGTCTGATGTTGGAGACAGTGGTGTCACTAGCGGGTTGGTGATACTGCAGATCTGGATGTGGGATAGATTTTTGTACATTGCTCCTATTCATTGCCCCGTCCACCTCGCGCAGCCACCCGCATCATCTCCACTCGTCGCTCGCTAGAATGTGGATATCGATGTGACCATTTACACCACACACTTGCTCACACACTACAAAGTAGCATATGATAGGTAGACTCTAAACCATGATAATATCTTTCTCTTAAAAAGTTCTTGGTCATACTCGCATGTTATTGACAAAAATAGTTCTAACAATTCTCTTTTCTTTCAGATTGTTGATAACCATACAGTGAGAAGATGATCCAGTGCTTGCCTATGTATTTCCTTGTTGGTCATCACATTGCACGATCTCGTGTGCCCCTCATATGGTGCGCCAGTTTGGCAGGATACAATTGCCACAGGCTAATCCTAATGATGAGTGTCCAAATGCGCATGTTTTAGGGGTGTATTTCATATGTTTAACCAACACTTTTCATGCTCATTTCTTCACTCTAGCTAGTTTTCCTCTAGTGTTGTGTTTTATGGGTGTTTTACACAATTATTGTTGAAATATGAAGAATAACATAGCTAGGAATAAAGTAGACGAAGAAATGAACGCATGGGCGTAAACAGATCCAAAATCGGAGCTATAACGAAGTGATAGAGAGAGAGAGAGAGAGAGAGAGAGAGAGAGAGAGAAAGGGGAAGAGGAGAGCTAGAGCGAAGCAGCAATGCAGGAAAGAAAGAAGAAAAGAGAGGAAGAGAAGAGAGAGGAGGAGGAGGAGGAGAAGAAGAAGAAGCTTACCTCCATTGAAGCCCTTCTTCAACCCCCATGGCTATCTCTTCTCCCTTTTCTCTGATTTTTGTTTTAATGCTTAAGTAGTCTCCTTGTAGATAAAGATTTGGATTTTGCCCCAAATCCCCCAACTCCATTGTTGAATCTTGGATATTGATGTTTATGCTATATTTTAGTCTTTGTTCTTAATTGAAGATGATTATTGAGTGATTATGGCCTTAAGCTTGCCTTTGTTAATTTGGGGATATGCTTAGGGTTTTCTCCTCCAATTAATTATCATTATGTTAAATTGGTTGGTTGGATATCACTGATTAGTTTAGCATTAGTGTGGATTTCTATGGACAGGTTTCCGGAAGTAGAAATGTATACCATTGGGATTAAATCAATGTTAGCCGATTTTCAATATGGATTTTGGGATGAGGTTCTCATTGCAACTTAGGATAGATTTGTTCCTAATGCTTCCGACTAAATTGGAGATTCAAACTAACATTCGATTCCCGTTTACATTGTTAAGATTAATAGACCTAGATTTGACTATTAGTTAAATTCCATTGTTTAGCTATTAATCGAAGATGATTCGACAATCAGTAGTAAAGGGGTTGCGGGTGCAACTTTCCACACCGAGCTATACACCTATCCTTGATTAGATAGTTGATGAGTGTCAAAATGAGCATGTTTTAGGGGTGTATTTCATATGTTTAATCAACACTTTTCATGCTCATTCTCTCCACTCTAGCTTGTTTTCCTCTAGTTTTTGTGTTTCATTGGTGTTTTTACACATTTATTGTTTAACATGAGGAGTAAAATAGCTAGGAGTAAAGTAGACGAAGAGAGGAACATGTGGGCGCAAACGGATCAAAATCGGAGTTAAACGAAGGATATACAGCGTTTTTGAAGTTAGCCTGACTTCGACCGACCTTAGGACCGACCTTGCAAGGTCGGTTGGGTCCAAATTTTGGCCAGATTTGTGTTTTGCAAGCTACTGGAATCGACTGACCTTGAACTTAAAAACGAGCCCGAAAATTACTACTGACTCCGACCGACCCTAGGACCGACCTTGCAAGGTCGGTCGGGTCGAAATTAGCCCAGATCTGTGTTTTAAAAAACAAGAATTTTGGGGAAAACTTCCCCTTCTTCATTCAGTCGAGTTCCGCCCTAAAAACAGAGAGGAAGTGCGATTCTAAAAAGAAGAGAAAGAGAAGAGGAGAAGAAGAAGAGAAAAGAGAAAGAAGAAAGAAGAAGAGAAGAAAGAAGAAGGAGAAGAAGAAGAAGAGAGAAGAAAAGGAGAAGAAGAAGATGAGAGGAAAAAAGGAGGAAGAAAAGAAGAAGGAAGAAGCAGAAGAAGAAGAAGAAGAAGAAGAAGAGAAGAAGAGAAGAAAAGAAGAAGAAGAAGAGAGAGATAAGAAGAAGAAGAAGAAGAAGAAAAGAAGAAGAAGAAGAAGAAGAGAAAGAAGAAGCAGAAAGAAGAAGAAGAAAAGAAACGAAGAAGAAGAAAGAAGAAGAATAGAAGAAGAAGAGAAGGAGAAGAAGAAAAGAAGAGAAGAGGAAGAAGAAGAAGAAGAAGAAGAAGAAGAAGAAGAAGAGAAGAAGAAGAAAGAAGAAGAAAAGAAGAAGAAGAAGAAGAAGAAGAAGAAGAAGAAGAGAAGAGAAGAAGAAGAAGAAGAAGAAGAAGAAGAAGAAGAAGAAGAAAGAAGAGAAGAAGAAGAAAAGAAGAAGAAGAAGAAGAAGAAGAGAAGAAGAGAAGAAGAGAGAAGAAGAAGAAGAAGAAGAAGAGAGGAGAAGAAGAAGAAGAAGATAGGAGAGAGAGAAGGAGAAGAGAGAGAGAGAAGCTCACCTCCTTCCAAGCTCCATAATGGCTACTCTATCCCTTGCTCTTTTATTTTCATCTCCTATGGCTGTGTAGAATCATTTGTAGCTAGGATTGGGGATTTGTCCCATAATCCCTAAACTCCATTGTAGATTCTTGAACTCATTTATGGTTTTATTTTAGTCTTTGAGCTTAATGAGATGATTATTGAGTGTTTATGACTTCTAAATTTGTTGCTCATATTTGGGGATTTGTTAAAGGGTTTTGCTCAATTTGTCTCTATGTGTTAAATTGTTGGTTTGGCCTACCAATTAGTTTAATAGCATTATGGGATTCTATCAAAATGTTATTCAGAGATAGAAACCTAAACTGTTAGAGACTAAAACGGTGTACTCTGATTTTGATAATTTTGAGATTAGACTACATTGCGCAACCTTAGTGGAAATTGAGCTTAGTGCTATCGATTGACCCGTGGGCTTAGCTGAATGAGAAGTCTCGATTAAATTGGTTAGGATTAGTAGGCCTAGAATAGGTTGCTAATTAATTAAGCGTTCCCGTGGTTTAGCTATGAGTTCGAGGTTCGACAATCGGTAGTAAGGGGAGGACGGGTGCAAATATCCATCCCGGGCTACACCTATCTTAGATAGTTAGTTTAGTCTTTATTTTTTCTTTATTTCTCCATTACAACCCAAAACCCAAAACCCCTAATTTACATTTTGCACTTTTGTATATATCCTCTTGCACATTTACTAAGCTTATAATTAGCTAGACAGTTACGAAGTCCCTGTGGATACGACCTTGTTTGTACTACAATGATTGGGTTCACTGCCCATAGTTAGCAATCTAGTTTCACCACTATTTTGCACAACAAGTTTTTGACGTCGTTACCGGGACTTCGGTCCAACTATCTGGTTTATTATCTGTTTAGTTTTTGTGCAGATTTTCATTTCATTTATTTGCCATTTTGTGTATAATTTTTGTTTCTTCTTTTTTTAGGTACTTAATTTATTCTGATGGATGGTCACTACGATCAAGCAGGAGGTTGGTACGGTTACTCCTATGGCGCAGAGAACTACAATCAATGGGATGTATGTCAGAGGTGCGGAGAATATCATGAGAGCCCCCATGTCCAACAACAATGGCAGAATTGAGAGCTCTATGGAAAACTTCGAACCATCTGTCACTCCCCTAGCAGAAGGTTGGCATGGCGACTACACCGAGCAAAACACCGATTATTGGAGTGTATGCCAAAGGTGCGAAGAGTACCATGAGAGCCCCAATGTCCAACAACAATGGCAGAATTGAGAGCTCTTATGGATGACCTCAACTCATATGTCTACTGGAGGCTTGTGTGCCAAGTGTGGAGGAGACCACGAGAGCGCTCACTGTCCTGAGATCACAGTAGAGGTTGATTCACCCAGTTTGGAGGAGCTCATGTCTGATCTTATCTCTTCTTGCAAGCCTAACTCGACTATGCATGATACTTTTTCATGAAGCAAAATACCTTCAACATGAATGTTCAAGCTCAGCTCATCGATCAGATTGTGCAACAACTTGAGAGCGAAACAGTTCATGATGTGGAACAGCCTACTGAGGACTTGAGCTACTCTCCAACTCCTCCCCTGTGCGAATCTGAAAGCCCAGCACCACTCCACCCCCGGCTTGACTATGAGAGACTCATCAGAAGAGAGTCCCCACTCTGACTTCAAGGAGCTTTCTCTCCTCTGAAGTCAGCTACCAATATTCCCCCCCCGCCTTCTCCGTGCTCCATCAAGATCACGAGGATGCTCACATCCTTAACTCTGAGAAGGAGGAGACACTGTCTCCCTCTGACTCCTCAGAGGAGAGTACCACCACACACCGACTTCATGAGCCATCCCCCTCTGAAGTTGATGTCCACCTCGGCTCTTCCTAGGAGCCTCACCCCGAGGTCGAGGATGTCTACATCCTTGAATTTGAGGAAGAGGAGCCCATTAACTTTGATCTTCATTTGAAGGATCAAGGCCCCTACCCGTGCACTAATGAAGTTGGGTGGAAGCTCAACGTACACCCCTAAGTGTGGAGGCCACCTTCCATTTGATCCGGGACCAAATATTGAAGACAAAGTCCGCTCCGAAGTCTCCCTCCCCCGCTCACTGAAGATAAGGATGTTTACATCCTTGAATTTGAAGAGGAGGCTCCACCCAGTTTGATCCTCGTAACAAGGATCACCCACCTCAACACTTCCACCTGATGAACGATCGGTGGAGTTTACACTTTCACATCCTAAGTGTTGAGGCCACATTTCCTTTTGATCCGGGTCGTTCTTCATTGCTAGATGATGTCGCCCAACCCATCCGTTGAAGCCGACTTCAACGTTCATATTCGATCCCGGATGACTGCACGGTGGTATGGTCTAGCCAAAGACCTTAAAGAAGGGCCGCTTATCGGGAGGCAACCCGGATTTCATTTCGTGTCTTGTCTTTTTAAATTCTGTTAGTTTAGATTTTGCATTGTTTTTAATAATGGGCTATTTTGGCATTCTTTGGACTTGCCCTTTTACGCCCAATTAGTGGTGTTTGTGTTGTGAATATTTTGGAAACAGGTAAGCCCCTCTGAAAAAGGGATGGAATTAGGAACACTTACAAAGGAACCTCTGGCGAAATTTTTCAAGAGGACCTTCATCTCCAACGATTGAAGGTAGCACCTCAACGACCCCTTCCACTAGCAATTGTGCGGGCACCCTATCTTCCATCCGCATCTTATTGGGGAGTACTCGTTTCACCTTTAATATATTGCCCACAACGACTCCACTATTTTTATTTCCCGTTTTTGTTTTCGTTCTCCTTTGGTTTTGTTTTTGCTAACCCTTACTCCAGTTGTAGTTTGGTGCTTCTAGTGTTTTATGCGGGTGCAACTTCCAGTCCACACCGCAACAAGCTACGCTACTTGAGACTGAAGCTCAGGTGGGGGGAGTTCTACAAACTGATAGCAATAACAATCTCAGGGGGTACTAGTTTCTTTTAGTTTTCGTTCTCTCTTCTCTAATTTTGAATCTGCAAATCTGGGGATAGCTTCAGTGCTATACTGTTTGTTTGTGTCCCGTGTGATTTTCCTTTTGTCTGCTTCCCGCAAAGGTCTTCTGGAACCTTCCCCGGTTTTGATTGGTGAACAATGGGGACATTGTTCAATTTAAGTGTGGGGGAGTGACCTTTTCGGTGAATTGTGTGCTTAAATGCTTAATACTTCATGCTTATCTTGCGATTGTCCAAAATAAAAAACTTGGACCCTTGTGTTGTGAGTTGTTCTCATTAAGAACAAATACTGTTATGAATTATGGGATAAATGCTTAAAATTTTCATTTTGATTGCTTTTGAGGAGCATCTTACATGCGGTGTGGCCAAGTGATCTTGTATGGTTGGATTTTTATTGCTTTGGGTTTCCTTCTGTCTTCTTTCTTAGGGATTGCTAAGGGGTGCTTCTTTGTGAAACCATCAAGGGAGTTGTGAGACGCCATTGTTAACTAACAATGAGAGTTGAGTGTTCTTAAATGCAAAGGCTTGATGCCAAAATTTTATCGTCTCATCTCTTATGCAAAAGTGAAACAAATGCATAAATCTATTTTTTCCTTTTGTTATCTTCTCAATGCCCATTCTTGAGAGAAGTTGGACATGGTAAAAGCTCTCCAAGTCACCTAATCTTTAGAACTTTGAAGCACTTCGGATCATACCCCGAAACTCTAGATTTTGTTTTGCCCTAAGCACACCCATGCCACCACCAGATAAGAGATGGTTCACACTCCTCAAAGGTTTTAATCACTTGTTGCTTCTTCTTTTATCCTACAATTCATGTTAGTGTCTCTTAGTCTTGAGCATTCCTTACTTGCATGGGTGCTTGGTTTTGCTTGAGGACAAGCAAAAAGGTAAGTGTGGGGGTGTGATGAGTGTCAAAATGAGCATGTTTTAGGGGTGTATTTCATATGTTTAATTAACACTTTTCATGCTCATTTCTCCACTCTAGCTGGTTTTCCTCTAGTTTGTGTTTCATTGGTGTTTTACACATTTATTGTTTAAACAGGAGGAGTAAAATAGCTAGGAGTAAAGTAGACGAAGAGAGGAACGCGTGGGCGCAAACGGATCCAAAATCGAAGTTAAAACGAAGGATATACAACGTTTTAAAGTTAGCCTGACTCCGACCGACCTTAGGACCAACCTTGCAAGGTCGGTCGGGTCAAATTTTGCCCAGATTTGCGTTTTTGCAAGCTACTAGAATCGACCGGCAAACTTAAAAATGCGCCCAAAAATTGCTACTGACTACTGACCCTACCCTACCGACCCTACCGACCTTGCAAGGTCGGTGGGTCGAAAATTAGCCCAGATCTGTGTTTTAAAACGGAGAATTTTAGGGAAAACTTCCCCATTCTTCATTCAGTCGAGTTCCGCCCCAAAAACAGAGAGGAAGGGCGATTCTAAAGGAGAAAAGAAGAGGGGAAGAGAGAAGAAGAAGAGAAGAAGAAGAAGAAGAAGAAGAAGAAGAAGAAGAAGAAGAAGAAGAAGAAGACAAAGAAGAAGAAGAAGAAGAGAAGAAGAAGAAGAAGAAGAAGAAGAAGAAGAAGAGAAGAAGAGAAGAGGAGAAGAGAGAAGAGAAGCTCACCTCCTTCCAAGCTCCATTAATGGCTACTTCTATCCCTTGCTCTTTTATTTTCTCTCCTAAGGCTGTGTAGAATCATTTGTAGCTAGGGATTGGGGATTTTGTCCCAAAATCCCTAAACTCCATTGTAGATTCTTGAACTCATTTATGGTTTTATTTTAATCTTTGAGCTTAATGAAGATGATTGAGTGTTTATGACTTCTAAATTTGTTGCTCATGATTTGGGGATTTGTTAAGGGTTTGCTCAATTTGTCTTCTATGTGTTAAATTGGTTGGTTTGGCCTACCGATTAGTTTAGCATTATTGTGGGATTCTATTAAAATGTTATTCAGAGATAGAAACCTAAACTGTTAGAGACTAAAACGGTGTACTCTGATTTTGATAATTTTGAGATTAGACTACATTGCAACCTTAGTGGAACTTGAGCTTAGTGCTATCGATTGACCCGGGGCTTAGCTGAATGAGAAGTCTCGATTAAATTGGTTAGGATTAGCAGGCCTACATTAGGTTGCGAATTAATTAAGCGTTCCCGTGGTTTAGCTATGAGTTCGAGGTTCGACAATCGGTAGTAAGGGGGAGGACGGGTGCAAATATCCATCCCGGGCTACACCTATCCTAGATAGTTAGTTTAGTGTTTATTTCTTTTCTTTATTTCTCCAATTACAACCCAAAAACCCAGAACCCCTAATTTACATTTATGCACTTTTGTATATATCCTCTTGCACATTTACTAAGCTTATAATTAGCTTGACAGTTACGAAGTCCCTGTGGATACGACCTTGTTGTACTACAATGATTGGGTTCACTGCCCATAGTTAGCAATCTAGTTTCACCACTATTTTGCACAACAATAGTCTAGTTTTATTGCTTTTCTTTATTTCTATGAATATCCAAACCAAAACCCAAAAGCCCCCAATTTACATTTATGCATCGTTGTTTTATATTTTTCCCATTGACTAAGCTTATAAATAGCTAGATAGTTACAAAGTCCCTGTGGATACGACCTTGTGGAGCTACAATGACTAGGTTCACTTTTCATTAGTTAGCAAGATAGTTTAATCACTATTTTGCACAACACCCAACACCGACGAGGAGGATCTAAGGATAGACCACTACATCATAGACCTGAGAAACCAGAAGGATTGGAATTGGGGATTCACCATTCAAACTACATAACTATGTGGAACCATAGAGCAGAGAGGGTCATAGAGCCTCAATAGAATCTTGCTGGTGATGCATAATATGAGTGTGTTTGGTTGCAACACCAAAAGATTTGTTGGGCACATTGGAGCATTATTAGGGTACATTATGAGTAAACACTACTTCACTTGTTATACTTTATTGTAAGTTAATCACTAAACTATTTATGTTATCATGTGATACATTTTTGGGTAGGGGGACACCACAAACGTGGTCATGGCATTCTTGAGGTGATGCACGTCGAAGATGCTATTACAAGACAACGAGTGATGAGAGACGAGTGCAACAACACGCACGTCTTCTCATGACCACTTCAAGACCCTGTAAACATCTCTGCCGATCACATTGTTGACCATGAACCTGAGAGAGAAGATCAGGGTGGAAAACAAGGGTGTGGGTATGGTCATGCACGTGGTCGAGGAAGAGGAAGAGGATGTGCACGTGGTTGAGCTACTGAGCAAAATGTTTGTCATGAAGGTGATGCATTCGACGTCGCCTGTTGCATTCTCATATTTTAGGTTGACAACGATCCTTCACTACAGGTCTACACCATTGGGTTTGTTTACTGTGGGAAGTAGCTCAAATGTTCACGGGGGCTTCATCATTGGGTGTCGGCACGAGTATGGATGTCGACTACTCGACGCCTGTGGTGGACCTTGGCATGTGTTCCACTTCTACCCCTCGGAACCCTCTTAGGGATAGAGATCACTAGCATCATCAGGGTGTAAGAGATCGTATTGGTTGTGCTCTTGATCCTAGTTTTGCATCAGCAATTGAGAATCCTGCACCAACTGATGTGCTAATAGTTTGACCCATGTGCTAACTGTTTTTTGTTTTGATTGAAATAATAGTACGCCAACTGATTTTCTTCGTACTATGGAATAGTCTACTCAACCCCACCAATAAGGTTCTCGAATGGATTGATGAGGTGGTTGATAATCCTCGATCAATCTTTGATAAGAAGATATCTCCTCCTGTATACGCTTCCATTCCAATTCGGCCAACAATCTTCTCACCTCATTCTTGTCGCTCTCCATCGTCAGCACTTAGCTTACAAAAAAAATAAAATAAAAAGCAAAATTAGAATAGAAATAAAAATAAAAGAAACATGAAAAACAAAATTAACTAAATAAAAATAACAAAGAATAACAAAATATAAATAATAGAGAATTGCTAAAATAAATAAATAAGATGAAAATTAAAATACCAAGAAAAACAAAATAAAAATAAAATAAATAAACAAACTAAAAAGAAAAACTAAATAAAAACTCAATCAAGTTAAATAAAACTGTCAATTAACCATGTCAAAGGTCCCCAACAACAGCGCCAAAAACTTGTAGCGGTAAAAATATATGTTACATACTTCTGTTGGTTTTAGTGATTTGAAAATAATAATAATTATTTAGTTTTATGTAGAAGATTAGTTTTTGTAGGGGAAGTTACGGGGTTGTTAAGATACTTTCTTATTACTAGTTTAGTTTTATTAGTCTATAAAATGATTGTATTCCTTTCAGAATCTAATGAAAGAGTTACGTATTATTCTTCCTCTACTCATTTCTCCACATGCTTATATTTTAACATGGAACCAGAGCCAGCTAGAGGGAAGAAATCAATGCAAATTTCTTTATGATTACTGAGTTCCAATAAAAAAATTGTCATATGCTTCTCTTTATTGTCGTAATTTTTAGTCATAAGTATTCTTAGGTTTTGTTGAATGAGAGTAAAAAAAAAGGTTTTTGAGTTCGAGGGATGACATCAAATTTTAATATTCCTATTCCAGTTTTTAGTGGCAAGAATTGTTATTCATGGGCGATTCGAATGGAGTCGTATCTACTAGCTTTCAATTTGTGGGAAGTCGTGGAAACTGATTTTGAGCCTAGCCCTCTTCCGTCAAATCCATCAGCTACACAAACGAAAAGATATGAAGAAGAAATTGTGAAGATTCCAAGGAGTTATCTTGCATACATTCAACGGTGTCTGAAGAAGTTTTCACTAGTATAGTGGCTTGTGAATTTGCACAAGAAGCATGGGAGACGCTCCAGGAAGAATTTGAAGGTAATAGTCAAACCAAATTAATGCAAATTTTGAATCTCAAAAGAGAATTTGAGATGGTCAGAATGAAAAACTATGAGGATGCTGAGTATGAAAATCGAATTTTATCGATCTTCAACCAAATTAAACTTCTTGGTGAACTGCTTCCGCCTCAAAGACTTGTGGAGAAACTTCTGGTCACACTTCTTGATAGGTATGAATCCAAAATCTCATCTCTTGAAGATTCCAAGGATTTGTCCACAATAAATTTTGCAGAATTGATTAATGCGCTTCAAGCGGTTGATCAATGAAGGATGATGAGAGAAGAAGGAAATGGAGGCAATGCTGAAGCCCCCTTTATGGTTAAGTCTTCAAAATTTAAAGGAAAAGGTAACTTTTACAGTGCACTAATTGTAAAAAATTGGTCATGAAGAAGATGATTGTTGGCACAAAGAAAAACAAAGTGTTATAAGTGCAAAAGATTTGGTCATGTTCAAAAGTATTGCAAGTTTGATGCTCAGACGAGTAACAAAGAAACTGAGATGGCTCAGTTAGTAGAAGAAAAATTGTTTTAGAGATTGGAGAGAAGTGCGCCGTGGAAGATTGGAGAGAAGTGCGCCGTGGAAGATTGGAGAGAAGTGCGCCGTGAAAGATTTGAAGATTTGAGAGACTTGCTTCAAATATTTTTTTGCTTAGGTTGTTAAGTTTTTTTCCACAATTTTTTTAGAGAATTTCAAATCAAGGGAAAGTGTTGGTTTTAGTGAATTGAAAATAATAATAATAATAATAATAATAATAATAATAATATTAGTTTTATGTAGAAGATTAGATTTTGTAGGAGGAAGTTACAGGGTTGTTAAGGGATTTTCTTATTACTAGTTTAGTTTTATTAGTCTATAAAAGGATTGTATTCCTATCATAATCTAATACAAGAGTTACGTATTATTCTTCCTCTACTCATTTCTACATTCTTATATTTTCAACAATTTCTACCACTTTGGCAGCAGTGTACCTATCGTTTTACGGGAATAGTGATGAAGTGGTTGTCGATCTCACGGACCTCATTCAATGAACTGACAATTTATTAATTAACTGAGACCTAAACTAAATTAAGAAAACAGGAAATGTCACTTTTGAATGTTTAATTAATCTAGTTGAATAATTGAATCGATAAACAAACATAAAAAAATAAATCCAAAAAAATAAAATAAATAAAGGAATAAAGATTGAACTATGAAATCTAAGAATCGCCCCGGATTGTTCTGTAAACCTTCACTTTCTAAATCTGTTAATAAAATCTTCTCTAATCCTGCAATAAACTTAAGAGTCTTAATTAATCCATTGACCGGTGTCTGTACAACGAATCCTAACTACCAGAAATAACAAGCCCAAACCATGCCCAAGTCAATTCTAACCAATCGCATTTTTACCAATTCCTATTGAAGACAAGTTAACCTATAGGCAAACCATGCTTATAGTCGTTAATGCGGTTTAACTTCCTATGTGTTGTTAGCTAATCTCAGTGCCACATTTTTATTATAAAACTACAAACATTACTTTGATATTAGCTAGGGAATCAAAGCGCATGATGAACAAAAATTTAACTACTACATTAATAATCAAAGAAAAGATTATAAAATAAATCTTAAGATTCGGTTTGCTACCCCGATCCAGGGATCTTCACTAACTACACAGATATGACTCTAAAAATAATAAAATATCAAAGAAAGAAACTAAACAAAATAAGAGAAAAGAAAAGAAAACTTCAGTTAGCAAATTAACTCCAGATCCCCGCTCCACCTCCCTCTTCTAGTCGATCCTCTGTTAGTTGCGGTGTGTGACAATGGTGATATGTGGTATGGTGGTGATGGTGGATGAATGTGGCCTATGGTGTAGTGGTGGTGTGGTCTGGTGTTTGGTGGTGTGCAAATTGGTGTGGACATGGTGGTGGTAATGAATGAAATGTATGGGCATGAGAGAATTGGAGAGAGAAGTGCAGGGCCTCCTCTGTTGAGGCGTATCTTCCAATTGCAACCCTAACTCTGCAATATAATAGTATGCAGTGAATCTAGCGAATTCTATCTTTAATCTATCTTTTCCCTCAATACGCAACGTCTAGAGCTGAAGATTTAGTCGCGTCTGGACATCTCTGTCCCGTCGCTCGTGTTCGGTTTTTCTTTTCAACTCTCGGCTTGTTTCCAGACATGCAAGTCCGGACACAAGTCCGGACGTCAGCTCTGGAAGTCTCGACACTTTGTCCAGCCTTGCAGGTCCTGACGCAAGGTCAAACACAACCTTGTAAAGGGCTTAAATTCTTCATTTCGACTTTGTTATGCTCTCCGTTTGTTGCTTTAGAATTCTCATGAGAAAATCTATGAATTACATATACTTTTTATTGCATTTGACACATGAAATTTATCAGTTCACATCAAAACATAAATCTAAGGAAAAGCATATGATAAGTGCGAAATATAACATAAATTATTGCAAATATATGATGATTTATAACCCGGAAAATAGATATATTTCACACTTATCATGCTGGTTGGTAGATGTCTCTTTTTTCGAATTTGAGAAGATTGGCTCTTTGCATGTTGTTCTGTCGAAGGGACCTAGGTCTTATGATGGGTCCATGTGATCTTCCAATGCAATAACAAGAACAAAGCCCCACAAGACCATGAATTTAATTGGTACTATGCAGGCTAGAATTCATGACGTCCCGTATGCATTCATCTATCATCATATGAAGTTTGCTAGGTGATTGGGAAATCGCCTTGGCTGTTTCTTGGATTTTGGCGAGGAAGTGGGTCAGATTAGTGGAGATTTCATAAGGGTTAAGGCCCTTTTTTATGTCAAAAATTGGGTTCATAAACTCATCAAATAACGCTAAGGTGCTTCGGATTACATATGAGTGGATGCCTTCTATTTGCATCAATGTGGCCTCTTCACTCATTCGATAAAATGATGTCTTGTTCAAGCTATGTCTACGGAAGGTATCTTCCCCTATGATTGTGACCTAGGGCCAATCGATAATACCTAGCCAACACTCTCTTTTGGAGTATAATGAAAGCGTTTGGAAACCGCATGTTGGTTAGCTAATTTGACCGATAATTTAGTCACGGGGTCAAGTCACAGGTGGTGAGGAAGAGCTGGAGAAAGATAAGAACCAAACTAGGCCACAACCTCGAGGGTCCTCATCATCCTATGCTTCTCCAAAGGATGTTGGTAGCTTCCACGGTCGTATTAAGAGTAGAAAAGTTGAAGATTGTTTGCACAAGCTGGTTTGGGAAAGAGGTCCTTTGAACAACGGGTTTTCGAGGGACACAGGGAGGAGACTACAAGATTGCACCACGTGGGGCCAGATAACAGGAAGGGTAAGGCAACAACAGTGACCCACCCGTAGGAAGTGTCGTTGATCGTGGATCTTACTCAACGATTCGTGTTTGATTCATCTTTGGTTAACCATACTTAGTTGTTTAGGCTTGGATTTGGACTCTGTTGTAACTATCTGGTACTTTTGACTTCCTTTTTCTGCTTTATTGTGCTATGTTGAACTTCCCTTTAGGTCTAGTTTTCGTTTCCTAGGGTTCTTGATGTTTTTGCCTTGGATTTTTGGTGATCTTGGCAAGCTTCTGCATATGGTATGCAAGCTACTCACGCAGCGTCCCATGTTGGATTATACTGCATATAGTAGTTGCTCATTTTGCTTGTCCAAGGTCCATGTTTTAGAGTACGGTTGACGTACTGGTATGGATGTGACTGATGAATGGTAAATGATACTCCTCCGTCCTGAATTGACCGTCCTGTTTGCTTTATGGCACGTTTTTCCACTTCAATATTAAGCATATAAGATAAAATAATTTTATAAAACTAAATTTTATAACATATAGTTTAATGTAAGGAATCATATGCAAAACTTAAATTTTTAAAATTAATTTATCTTATATGTTAAAAATTGAAGTCAAACGACATGTCCAAATAGTAAACAAGACGGTCAATTCAGGACGGAGGGAGTATATAGTTTTAGGCTTTCAAAAAAATAATTTCTCAAGTTATCTTTTTAAAATTGATTTCTTTCTTCTCCCATTAGTTGACTCTGATATTGAGAGTGCTTGGGGAATAAGTGAATAATTTCAATTCAATTTTGGAAGCAACAAAATCATCTCTTAAAAAGTTGTTATATTTCTTCCCAATTTGCTTACTTTGACGCTGAGATGACCTGAAAAAAAGTGAAATCGTCTTTCAGTTTTGGGCTATAGTTTAGGAATTTTCTTTTTATTTTATAGTTAGAACTTAGAAGTACAAGAAACTTTTCCAAATCTTTACGAATTTTTTTTCAAAATAGTTTGGCAAGTTTGCTTTCACTATAAATTGATGCCCAAAATACATACACCAAGAAGTGCCAGTGGATTGTTTCACTGCTTTGTCTCTTCCATGGATTTTCTAAATTTGCACGTATTCGTTTGTGAGCTACCCAAAATTGATAAGATTAATCTGGCATGAGTTTGACCAGCTTATTGTAACCTAGTAATTTATCCGTTCGTTTATGAGCTTAATATTTTGAATGTTTAAGTTACATGGAAAGACGTTTTCACCCTTGATTCTTCACTTCTTGTCCTTTTATAATTGAACCGTCACTCATCTTCACTTCCCCACCTTCTTCTCTTAGGGGGCGTTCTTTTCCAAGCTGAAAAGCAGCTAAAGGAAGCTTTATTTTAAAGCTAACCATAGTTAACAAATAGAAACATGACATGTCATTATTCTAACCACTAATAAACTGACACATAATGTACTTGAAAAGTGAGATGGAGATTAATCTCCTTAATGTGCTCATCGAACGCGCTCTTACATTTCGCAAAATACAATCTGCAACTTTCCGAGCTCTGTGTCATTCTTCCATTGAAGTCGCTGGTAAGTTGGCCCTGTTTTTCCATCGGAAACAATCTCACCATTTTCAACAGGTACAAACTATCATTTGTGGTATTATTCTTGCATTCTATGTGGTTTGATTTCTCTCCCTCTCTGCTCCATTTTGTTGAATGATTACTAACAGTGTCTCTGTTTCGACATGGAGAGGTGAATTTACAGAGGAAGAAGGTGATAAGCTGGAGGGGTAATATGGACAATGCAAAAGTGATGTCTCTCATTAATCTCTCTCTAAGATGAAAAAAATCTGAAACACAGTATTTGTGGCATTTGTGTATCAGCTATGAGTAAGAGATTAATCCAACATTAATCTTCCACCATAGATGAATAAAAGAGTAGATTCATCTCTCATTCATCTCTACAAGGACATTAACCCTGCTAACGAACGGCCCCTATTCTTTGCGTTCTAGTATATCGCACCCAATATTCCTATACAAACGTTTACCACGTTTTCCACTGGCACTTCTAGGTGTATGTATTTTGGGCTTCATTTTATAGTGAAGTGTTATTTTTTATAGTTTAGATTATCCAATAAATTATCTTTCGTATATATTTGAATTTTGTATACTATTCTTTTATTATTTGCATATCTAGATTTCAACTTTTGATGATCACTTTAAATTGAGGTCAAGATTATTATGACATTCGAAATGTTCAAAAAATCTTTCTTAGGTGTTGTTCGTTAAACGTTGATATTGCTGTGTTTGTCAATAAGTTAGCTTTGGTAAAGAAAAATTACTTTAGTTAACAAATAAAGAGATAACATGTGGTTCTGGATGACACTCTATTATGGGATTGAACAAAATATATATTGACATGTGTACAAGCATCATTAATAAAGCTAGATGAATCTCTGTGGCTCGATTTCGAACGGCACCATAGTAGCTGAAAACTAAAAGCCCTTGATGTTAATTTTTCAAATAATTCAATATTATCAATAAAACTACTTGCATATTTGCAAAAAAAAAATATTTTCATATTTATAAAGAGAAAAACAAGTATGAATGTGGAAACTGTTGTTTTGCGCTGATATTTTACCGACATTTTTGTGCTGGTATATTTGTAGCTGTTTTGCAGACTGTTATTTAGCAGTGTGAAATATTTGCACATTTACATGTTAGTTATGTGCAATGTACTTACTATTTTCGGTACTACAACTATTATATTAAATTATCGTTTAAATTCTATTCCATTAAAAAATATAAAATAAACTTGTAACAAATGTAATTAATTTGTTGTTATCAAAGGTCAGTCCACATTTAAAGCTTGATAAGATCAGTAGAAAAAAATTTTATTAGTTAATAGTTTATACAAAAAATATAAGTAAGAAATTATAAAATAAAAATAATTAATTATTTAAATTAATTATTGTATACATCATAAACTACTGTTTGATCATAATTCAACATGTAATGTATATTAATATGTTTTCATTTCAGGGGTCCTGCGATATTTTTAGCTAAATTTAATTAGTTAATAGTTTTTATAGATTATATAAGTAAGAAATTATAGAAAAATATGATTATTAATTATTTAACGTTATTACTGTATACATCATAAAAAACAATGTTGACATGTATATATATTAATATGTTTTCATTTTCAGAGGTTCTGTATATTTTTAGCTAAAGTTAACTAATTAATAGTTTATAAAAAATATAAGTAAAAATTATAAAAATAAAATATGATAATTAATTAGTTAACTTTATTACTATACGATAAACTAATTAATAGTAAAAAAATTATATTGTAATATTTTTTATAAAATGAAATATTAGAATATGGTGTTGGTTATCTTAAAAACAAATAATTGACTTCGAAACAAATAATTGACTTTAAAAAATATTTATGATAAAGTAAAAAAGACCAGAAGAATATGACATAAATGCAATATAAATATAACGTACAAATATGTTCTAAATAAACAGATAAAAAAATATCAAAATATGACATTTATATTACTCTTTCTTTTTCTTTTTGATATAACATTTATGCCACTCATTTATGTAAACTTTTGTGTATGAACGACGTCTAGACTTTCTCAGAAATATTCCATTAACATATATTGTCCTTATGCAATTATTATTTGTTGAATTTTTAGAATGAAAAAAGAGGTATAGAACTTATATGTAACAATCTCTAGATTTTCTTAGAAAATTTAAAAAAATTCTTTCAAAAAATACCGAGATGTTTGGGGTGTATGCTGCTGTTGTGCCTAACCTTTTCGTTTTTTGTTGGTAAGGAACTAGCAAGCAAAATGTTCCCCTTTTGTTGCCATTACATTGGTGCATACGTAATGATTTTTCAGTCATTATTTTTGTACATATTAAATGATGAAAAATTAATTACTACTTAGTACAATTTAGTAAAAAAGTGTGTACTATTATATATATAATTCCATTCAATTGAGTAGTTGAAAAAATCTTATAGAATTAATTTAACAATCAAATGAATAATAATTGTTCCCTCTATCACGTTATATAAATCCGGTAACAGAAATTTAAATTTTCGTCTGTTCTCAAGTCCATAGATATAGAGAACTAACTTCAAATAATTAACGTAATTAAATTTAACAAATATTTGTTATTGTGTTCTTCTTTGTTTATAGTATATAACAAGCACCCAGCCTGTATCATTAGCGCTCTTTTCAACTTATATTCCTGTTTTTTTTTTAAACACAACTTATATTCCTGTTGTATAAAGGGGAGAACTTTCCCGGCTGCAACAATGAAGTCAAGTACCATAAATTCGGCAATGTCTTCAAAATGATATAAATGCATGATAAATATCACTTACAAATATGTTCTAAATAAATAGATAAAAAATATATCAAAATATGACATTTATATCACTCTTTTTTTATATAACATTTATGTCACTCATTTATGTCAACTTTTATCTACAATGTCACTCATTTATGTCAACTTTTATGTACAAACGACGCCTAGACTTCCTATGAAAATCATTATGCATTGAGTTTTCGGAATGAAAAAAAAAGGGATAGAACTTATATGTAACAATCTTGGATTTTCTTAAATATTTAAAAAAAATTCTTTCTTATTAAAATTATTCTGAGTTGGTTGGGGGTGTATGTTGCTGCGCCTAACCTTTTCATTTTTTTGTTGGTAAGGAACTAGCAAGCGAACTGTTCTGTTCCCCTTTTGTTGTCATTACATTCATGCATACATACAGGGCAGACCTAGAGGGGGGCTAGCGGGCTCTAGCCCCCCGAAAATTTTGAAAATTTATCAAATTACTCTTATAAATTTTTTAAAAATACAACATAATATAAAGTTTTAAAGAAAATTAGTGTCAAAAATTTTTTTATCCCCCTAAACAATTTCTGGGTGTCAAAAAAAATTTTAACCCCCTACACAAGATTTCTGGATCCGCTCCAAAATTTTTTTAAAAAATACATACAGGGGCGACCGACAGGGGGCTAGCGGGCTCTAGCCCCCCCCCCCCCCCCCCCCCGAAAATTTTGAAAATTTGTCAAATTACTCTTATAAATTTTTTAAATACAACATAATATAAAGTTTTAAAGAAAATTAGTGTCAAAATTTTTTTAGCCCCCCTAAACAATTTTTGGGTGTATCATCGTTATATAAATCTGGTAACACACTAGTAGAAAAAGACCCTACCGCAGCGGTTGTTGGGTACCTATGGCAGCGGTTGAAAACCGCTGCGATGGGTGCCGCTGCGGTAGGTACTCTAACGCAGCGGTTCTTTTAACAACCGCTGCGATAGGTACCTACGTAGCGGTTCTACAACCGCTGCAGGTACTCTCTAGCGTTAAATAGAACCGTAGCGTTTCTTATTCTATACACCTATCGCAGCGGTTGTTAAAAGAACCGCTGCGTTAGAGTTTTTTTTTCTAAAACCACTATCGCAGCGGTTGTTAGTAAGAACCGCTGCAATAGGTTGTTTTTTTTTTGTTTTTCCATTCCACCCTACAATTCTACCACACACACCCAAAATCAATCAAACCTGTTAAGATATAGCAATTAACAATGCCACCACACTGGGGGCATTAGATCAACCATTTCACCATTTAAATAGCCACCAAACCTATCTACGGGCAATAATCCTCTTACATTTACAAATTTGAGCAAATAAATCAAACATCAACAAAATCTTTACAGAAACGACAATTGTTTCATGAGAATTTCAAAATCATCCTACTCAATCCTACCAAAACCCTAAAAGCAACCTACATTAACGCTTATGAATTCTGCCCATTCTTCGATCACCTCAGTTATATGTCCTTCATTGTAACCGTCTACCAACTCTTCAAAAGCCTTGAAATTAACACAAAAAGAAATATGATTAGTTGCTAATAATACTTTGAGTTTAATAATCAATGTTAAAAATTATCTACAAAACCAAATATTTCGAGAATGCTACTTACCATGTCTAGAGACTTCTCTGACAAGAGTCTCGGTCCCGCTATCAAGTCACTCATAAACCGAATGACATAGTAGCCACATTCCGAACCTCCCGGCTGCTGTGGACACTGCACATGTATATACGTACATATTCAAAATCGATTTAACACATAAATTATAATACTGTTCCTATTTTAAAACTAATGAACATATTACAAAATTTGAATAAGGACTAAAAAATACCTTGACTACATTCCACGGAATCTTCTTAAATCTCTCTCCTCGGACTTGCGTCATTACAGATACAAAGGCACTACAATTCATACGCACAGATAAAGTAAAAGTTATCAACCGGATGATTAAGAAATAACTAAAAATTGATAATTAATCAAGTTAAGTAAATTCATCACCTCATCAACATGTTATATATAGTGGCCTCTTGGGATGCCGAGATGCTGAGTCAAGCTGCAGGACTCTTGGGCTTTTTATACATAGAACGAGCAAAGACCAGTGTCGGCTGTTCATAGATTACAATACAAGCAGAACTTAATTCAATCAATTACATAATAAAAATATCATAATTTTTAAACTAACTTAACATTAAATAAAATTCTTACCCTTGATGAAGAGGCAGCATAATGTAAGATTTATCAGCAAGTGCACACGAATGTGTCGCAGTCGACAAGTACTGGACCAAAGCTTGGGGGTCAGATCCCATATTAGCTTCAGAACAGTAGTCAGGGCATAAGAACCCGAAACTACTATTCTCATGTACTTGGACCGCCTTGTCATCAACAAACCTGCACAATATAAAGAAACCAATATTATGAATTTAATTTTCAAATATACAGAGTAAAATGTGTACAAGCTATGCTAATTACTCACATGCAAGCCGATTTGAGAATCGACGCACTCAACCAATCCTTCGTGAACAACTCCACAAAATCAAAAGATAGATTTCAAAAGTACTCTGAGCGCCTGCATAGTAAAAAAGATCCGGTCTTGGTTCCATTGTAACCGAATCTCTTCCTGGCGGCGTCATCAATAGTGTGGAGTGCAACAGTTTCAGCTTGGGGGGTAAGGCATTCAGAACCGCCGGTTGTAGCAAATTCGATCTCATCACAACTCTAGTCGCGGATGCCATCGAAGGATTAGCTGGTGCAACAACAACTCTCTTTCCTTTTGCCTTATCAGAATTTGATTGAATGTGTTCCTAATATATTAATTTAATAAGTATATGTTTCTACTCCAGGATATGTTAAAGAATAAGTTTTTTCATGGGGTTACCTGCTGCTCCCCAAGCCTAATCAATCTACAGGGTCACTGTACTGCATTGGATTCAGCTTGACGAAGGGTGGATATGTCTGCACTGGGCACCGGTATCTGACAATCCGCGTAAGCAGGCGCGTGACCTTCAACAAGCACCCGGGCATGGTACTCTCGGAGCGCTGTATTCCTCACGGTGTCTCCAGCACAAGACTTGAAAAGTTTTCCCCACCCTACTTCGACTTCGTCAACGCCAATCACTTGGAACAATGTGCAGTCAATTGGTTGCTAAATTTTTAAAATTAAAGATTTTAGATGCACATAAACAAGTGTATAATTGTTTTTTTTGTATTTGTAGTAAACATGTTGTTCTAACCTTGAGAGATGAATATGGAAATGGGTTGACGGAGTGAGTGAACTACTGGGAGGCACTGCTGCGGGCTCTGATGCTTGTGCCTGATCTGGTGGTCTAGAAACCTCCTGACTCATCCTCTTAGAACGCATCATCTCTATAGCTTGAGCGATTGACTGCTGAAATTCATTTCGTAGTCGCTGCTCGAGCTCCGCATTCTGGCGTAAGTGCTCCTCATATGTAATGCTCCCTCCAGCACTCTGTCTGGACCCAGGATTACCGAAGGCTTGGCGTATACCGAGATGACCACCAAAGCCTACTGCACGACCCAGATGATCCTTCTTCCCGAGCGCGGGAAGCGGGAAAGTGGATTCCTGCCTAACGGGCTGCCAAGTGCCCTGGGTGATCTGGGAGCTTAACTCTTCCTGTTATGGAGTTTAATAAGTCAATAAGGATACTTCGGTTATTTAACTGCTATTGTTACTCTATAAATATAATAAACATTTTTTAAACTTAAATTCACTTACCATTTGGTTGATGACTTCTTCTCTCGTGGCGTCATCATACTCAGCAGGTGCCACCGGATTTGAAGGTTTCTTTCGTCGAATTAAGTCTCAAACCTTCATCCTTCGTTCGCTGACATTCGAGCCAGCTGGCAGCAACCCCTCTTTCTCCACTGCGGCACACGCTGAGCAATACTTGTACTCCCCATGTGATGGGGGTAACGATTTTTTTTTGCATTTTGTTGTTGTTTCTCACGTATAGCCTACATATATGTATGAAAAGACAAATTATGCAAATAATATATGAAAAAGACGAATTAACCAAATGAACTCTATGGAAACTTTAAACATTTATCATACAAAAGAACAACTACTAGTGTGAAACTCACCTTGAACTCAGGGGTCAAACGCTTCGCAACAAACTCATTCCACTGCTCTTCAGTAATACCATCATATTTTTGCCACGGTGGTCTCCGATCATCCGCATCTTCACCTTCTGCCTCCTCTATCTCTGCGGGCTCCTCACAGTAAATGTACTGCCTCGTGAGCAGAGATCTGAAGTCTTTGAACTGTGTGGCAATCCCCTTCATCACATCATCCTTCAGAGAAGGATCTATACTGAATCGGTCCTATATGCACAAAAAAAATGGATTAGTGTAAAATAATAACTATATAAATCTTAAAATAAACTATTAAGTGTAACAAATACCTTGAGACGTTCAAATATCTGCTCCTTCAACGCCTGAGGCACTTGCTTCCAATTGTGTTTATATTGAAATATGTACTCACCAAATGCCTGGCTAGAGCAGTGAAATCATTTTTCCAAGTACCCGTGGGCTGATTAAACTCATTGAACTCCAAAGGCTTTGTCAGGGGGCCTCTATTTGCTTTCAGCCCACGGCGTTGCCCCTCGTTTTTTGGGTTTCTTGAGCGGAGGAGCAACTTGTATCTCTTGTCCTTCCTGTGAAGGCCCCTGTCTCGGTCTGCTGCGGGGTGTTCTCTCTAACGTCTGCTTTCTTTGATTTCTTTTTACCACCGCTCGTGTGGTGCGTGTTGCCGGTCTACTATCCCCAGTCAGGAGCAGCTGTCCTATAGGATCATCAATATGATCATCACCACTGAGGAAAAAAATACACACACATTAGATCAATATTCATGGAACATGTATAATTGCAAAAATCAACCATAAATAATTAATTCTGATAACATTGTAACAACAATAATACGAATAATATAATGTAATTTCAACCATGGTGTTTACCTAGATATAGTAACATATATACATGATCTGTTTTACCCAAACCCCTCATTATGGTCTTTCGAGCGGTAGATAGTCTGAACATCATCATTTTGTAAATCATCAGTTGAATCATGCAACCCTGTATGCAATGATACTGTTTCATCTATCATCTCATTGTCATCATCGTCATTTTTTTCCCTCAAACAAAAACGTCTTCTCCCTGGAAGAACAACATACCATCTACTAGCTTTTGTGTCTTCAACATAAAACACCTGGTCACAGTCTTTACCCAACACAAACTGATCGTCCTTTATTTGTAACACGTGAAAGATCAACCAAAATAAGTCCTTTATCATTTTGGAGTCCATGTCGGTTGTCCACCCAATTGCAGCGGAACAATAGAAACGAATCAATGTGATAGTTTAGTTCCCATGTCCTCTATCACACCATAATACCAACTACTACTGCTCATTGGTTAACCTGGTTACCTAGACCATATTCAGTCACCGATGCTTCAATTTTTACCCCACTGTTCTGTTGTATTGATTTTGCATCTTGGCGTGCAGTGTAGTATGTGCATCCATTATGTCATACCCTTCAAACAATACAACATCTGTTCCAGGACCAACAGCTAACATCTGATTTCTTTCTTCACTGACATTTTCGGGGTTCAATGAAGCTTGCTCAAACACCTATTCCTTAAACCATTGGACGAATACTCGATTTGTTCTTTTAAGCCAGATACGGTTTTTGGTAGGGTTTTGTCGACTCAACTCAGCAATGTGAATATCGAAGTAGGGTTCAACAACCTCAAGGTGTTGTAGTACAAACAAATGTGCCTGATTAATATATCACGAGAGATACGAACAACCTTTTTGCCAATAACTTCTTTACCCTTAAATCTACCATGGTGACGTGGTATGGGAATACCAATTGACTCTGCATCGTTCAAATAACTTGTCACGAATTTTGTTACTTCCTCAGTCACTGTGCTTCGATGATACTTCCTTCAGGTCTTTATCTGTTTTTTCATTCTACCCTTCAGAATCCTCATATATCGTTCGAAGGATACATGTAACGTAAGTAGACCGGACCACAATATTTGATCTCTCGGACAATATGCACTACTAAATGCACCATTATGTCGAAGAAAGATGGTGGGAAATAAATCTTAAGCTGGCATATTGTCACAAACCAATTTCATGTTGCAGATCATCGAGGTGTCTGAGTCAATTCCCTGCAGCAGACAGCGTTGAAGAAAAACATAATCGAGTTAGAGCATTCTGACATTTTCTAGTAATATCCCTCGTATTGCAAATGGAAGAAGATGCAACATTACACCTGATAATCATGAGATTTCATGCCTAACAGTTTCAAATCCTTCATAGAAACTAGGTTCTTCCAGTTGAAGAGTACCCAGATGGTACCTTCAATATTTGCAAACACTTGAAAAAATATAATTTTTTTCACTCTTAGAGAGGGTATAACACGCAGGAGGTAGATATATTCGCTTATCATCCTCTATTGGGTGTGTGGAGGGTGATTTTTCGGTATGAGAGGGGGTCTATCTAAATATGGTCTGCCCAAAAGCCTAGATCCTTGAAACTGCCATTCTGTGGAGGGTGAAAACCCGTTATTCATGGCAGCCCTCAAATCCTACTAGATCGTCCCGTCTTTCCCAGAAAGCATAAAGGGGAGTGCAAGTGTGCACTACACCCCTCTCAATGGGCCCCACGCGGACTTATGCCTCTATAAGGCGGAATTGACTAGAGTCGCCACCTAGTTTGACCTAAGATACTAGGAAGGAAGGGAGGGGGGTTCTAAGAACCGTTAGTTGACTCTGAGGTTGTTCCCTATGGATAGGACTTATCTGGTCATTTGCAGAGATTCTATGGTGGGTTCGTACTGGGTTACACCCCTTGGAAGTGGCAATGACCACAACCTTGGATTGGTGCCCGAGGAAACCTCGGTCTCCAATTGTCGGGATTACCTTCTTTCAAAACCTTTTTAGAGAGATTCAATTAAAAGCCAAGGATAGGATTAGGACAGGAAGGGGAGAGAAAACGAGCGGATGAGGCGAGCTTTTCTGCCAAGCTAATGCCAAATGAGAATGAGTTATAAGTTGCTTAAATGCAGAGTGGAATATCTGCGAGATGTATAGAGATTGAGCGGATAAATAAGACCTAAGTCTGAAGGTTTAAGGGTTCCACATGAGTTGGAAGAGATTAGAATGCTTTGAGAAGTGTTAGTAACCACCTTAGAGCGAGAAAGGGCTTTTTTTTTATTGGAATGGGGTCGCACCCTAGATGGGCTGCCTACGTACTTAACTCCCTGTTGAGATCAGACCTTACGTAGTTCAGAGCTTTAGGATGGTTGAGTTTTTTTTTTGAGGTAATCAAGGGTTGGGAGCGAACGAGGTTGTTTGATGGTGAGATGGATGATGACAAAAGGGTATTTTGATTGATGTGGAGTCGCACCCTGTGTGGGTTGCCTACGTACTCAACTCCCTGTTGAGATCAGACCTTACGTAGTTCACTCTTCTTTGGGGTTTTGGGAGTTTGATGTTTGTGGAGTTTGAAGATATTTGAGGTGTCTGAGATTTAAAAAGGTTCGGAGTTTCAAGAAGTTTCAGGTTTTGAGAGATTAGAGTCTATGAGACGCCCAGGTCTGTGGGACATTGAAATTTCAGAATGGTTGAGTCTGTGAGACGCTCGGGTCTGTGAGACGTTTGAGGCTTGAAAGGGTTACCAAATTTCAAGGGTTTGGCTTTTTGAGGAGCTGAGGGCTTTCGAAGTGTTTGAATTTTGAGTAGTCTATTGAGACGTCTGAATCTGTTGAACTACGGAGGCATTCGATTCTTGAGCTGTTGAGACGGTCGAGTCTGTTGAGCTGTTGAGGCGGTCGAGTCTGTTGAGCTGTTGAGACGGTCGCGTCTGTTGAGCTGTTGAGACGGTCGAGTCTGTTGAGCTGTTAGACGGTCGAGTCTGTTGAGCTGCTGAGACGGTCGAGTCTGTTGAGCTGCTGAGACGTTCGAGTCTGTTGAGCTGCTGAGACCTTCGAGTCTGTTGAGCTGCTGAGACGTTCGAGTCTGTTGAGCTGCTGAGACCTTCGAGTCGAGATGCTTGAGTTCTAAGGATTTGAGAAGATTGAGAATTAGAAACTGATGGGGTTTCGGGGTATTAGGAGGGTTGAGGATGACTGCAGCTTTGTGAATTTTGAAGTCTTTTGAAAGTTGTGGAGGTTTGAGAATTTATATGAGTTTGATGTTTCAGGTTGGGGTTCATGAATTGAAAGTATGTAGGGATGTTTTGAAGCTTTGGATTGATTTTGGGTTGGGATTGAAATCCAAAGATTTGGAATTGAAGATGATTTTGAATTGGAATTGAGTTTTTATTATTTTGAATCTTCGTTAAAGGATGGTTCAAAAAGTTTGAAGAAAAGGGAACTTCACTTAACAAATTAGAGATATGTGCCATGGAGAAATACCATCTAAAGTTTTTCTACACAGAGCTTATGGGCCCCGAAATAGTAATCCTAATGGCTATTCTTTAGTCACATGTAATGCTGATTGAACAATTGAAGCGAGAAACAACAAAACGAAACAGGTGCCAAGAAGAACAACCCCACAAAATTTGAAGTACATATGTTAAACAATCATGAGAGTGGCAGGGTGAAGCAAGATTTTACAATTAACAGATTGGACTCAAGTGAAGACTAAACCAGTATCATGCTTTGAATCAATTCTCAAACCGAATCTATGCGCAGGAGCGAAACATAACAATCCTAGGCATGTCAAAACAACGAGAGTAGCATAATGAAACAAGATTCAGCAATTAAATGAATTGGTCCCAAGTGAAGATCAAACTAGAATCATGCTTTGAATCAATTTCTCAAATCGAACCTATGCACAAGGAGCAAAAGTGATGCTAGAAGTGTAAACATGTTGGTCATGATCAAGGGATGTATACGATAGGAGACCAACCTACAGGGTGGCCTGCCCCCGTTTTACAATTCAAACAAGTAATCAGAAATTTCCCGAGCCGAACAGGGTCATACGATCATAATCTTGCCTCAGTCATGTGCAATCGGCAATATCTCAACCAGGTAGGGAGCAACGTTGGCATGGTGCCTAAGAGTGCACATGTCCAGCCCACACGTACAGCTCGAAGTCATTCCAAGCTCAGTTAAGTCCAAGCCGGTAATATGTGTACCTCGGTTAAGAAAGCACTCCAAGGGTCAGAGAGAAAGAAAAAAAAATAATAATAAATAAATAGAATAAAATAAACTTTCGCATCAATGCCACATATTGATATCAGAACCTCAAGCAGGCAATAGGCATACGAACCCAACAAACATCACACGCATAGATCGGGTTAGCAGCTGCATGTTAGGACATTCAAAACCAACAAAATTATTAGAGAAGCAACTGATTCATAGCCTAGAAATGAACATGTCTTAGTGCAATTCCAAAATCAGAGTTAGCCAAACACCCTTGGTCTACACATTACAGGTGAATGAATTCAACCAGATCGAATCAGAGAATAACGCCAAGTAATCACTTCATTAAACGAGTAGTAATTACCCAACAAAAGATCCAGCTGATTTACATCATTAGCTACAATAATAAGAGCAAAACACATGTCTCGGATTTGTCAGTGAGAGATTATTAAAGACGGTGGCATATAAGTAGGCATGGCAGAAAGATTTCTTGCATAGAAAACCTATGAACAACAATTTGTTAATTTCCAGAAACATCAATTCATTCGGATAACAAGGGACTAACGACCAAAACATATTTAAAACCCAAGAGGTATGGCTGATGCTAGCGACCTGGAAATGGAGGATTCAGAGACGACCGCAGTAGATATTATGAAGATTATCCCCATGTTGGCGATGAAGATCCAAAAGCCGGGAAACACTTTTCAACACCAAAGATGACAGTAATGTCCAGAATCCATAAAAACCGCCCCTTATCCAAACACAACAGAAGCAATCATGTAAGGTAAAATCCTGGATTAATCGACTCAAACTGGCCCTGGCTAGTATGCACATCTATTTTAAATCGAAATAGATGAATAAAAGAAGAAAGATATAACCAGAAGATCCTTCTCCACGTCTGTCTTCATGATCTGGAATAATGCCGCTTTACAAAGAACAAAACCGCACCGAATTCTGCTCAATATCAAGCTTGCCTTCCTTGCCTCTGTTCGCTAGCTGGCCTCAAACTTACGAGGATGAAGAAAGTGAAACCAGAGGAGGAGCATGTATGCGTTTGTTTTACCAGTTGGGTTGCAAAATTACGAGAGAGGAAGATGAATCAAGACGATAAAGCATGAATGTCGTGGTTGACTGTTTGAAGATAATGAAGAGGTTGAGAGGATATATATTCTCTGTTCGACAGTGGGAGAGAATGAAAATGGCGAGAGCGTGTGTGCTTGAGCTTGAGTTCGCCGGTGTTGTGAAGAGAACAAAAAGGAGGCCGAGCTTGGACTCTCCTGTTTGCCGACATGGAGAAGAGAACAAGGGAGGCGCATAGCAGGTCTTGTTCGCCGGTGAGTTTGCAAAATTACCGATGAAGAGAATGAAGGTGGATGTAGTGTCTATGCTTTTGAATCGCCAGTTTGAATTGCCAAAAATAAAAATACCGACGAAGGATGACGGTGCTCTTCTCCAGTTTGGTTGCAAGATTACTGTCGGTGGAGAGATTGAAGAGAGGGCGGGACCAGTCGAGTTTTGCAAGTCACCGTGGGTGTAAAGAATGAAGAAAATACAGGGTTGTATGCTCCTCGTCTTTAGGTTGCAAAGTTACACAGAATGAAGAGGATGGGAAGGCGCAGAGCGTGTGTTTCTGCGGTCGCCAGTTAGGTTGCAAAATTATCGTCTGTGAAGACAAGAAGCAGACGCAGAACATGTAATCTTTTGTTCGCCAGTTAGGTTGCAGAACACCGTGGGTGAAGATATGAATGAAGGCTCAATATATGTATTCCCTTGTTCGCCAGTGTGCAGATTTCTCATGACCCCTTGAGCGAAGTAGAAGAAAGTCGCAGAGCCTGTATGTTCTTCTTCGAGAGTTGGCTTGCAAAACCGTGAGTGAAGAGATTAAAAAGGTACAGAGCAGCATGCCATTTGTTCGCCGGTGAGAAGAGAGAATGAAGATGACGCAACGCTCCTATGTTCTTCGTACGCAGGTGAACAAAATGAGATGGTGCAGAGTTATGTCCTTCGCCAGTTGGGTTGCAAAGCCGTGAGTGAGAAAAAAAAATGGAACAGATGCAGTAGCATGCATGCTATTCATTCGCCAGTGTGATGCAGGGGGATGGAGGAGCATGTATGTTCTTGTTCACCGGTTTTAGTTATGATATAGTGTTCCTTTGTTTGCGAGTCTGGGTAGCAAGATACCGTGGAGAAGATGAAGTACTGTAAAGCATGTATGCCCCTGGTGCGTAGAAGAGAAGAATGAAGAAGCAGAGTTTGTATGTTCCTCTTTCACCGGCGGGGAGATTGAAGCCGCAGAGCTCGTATGCAGGGTGAAGAGAATGATCTTCATAGCAGCGTGAAGGGAACGAAGAAAGTGCAGTAGAGCTTTTCTTTGGAACCCATCCCCGTGGGAAGAAGAATGGCGAAACAAAGAGAAAAAAAATCCAGAGAGATTAGAAGGTGGCGGCTACTCCTTATTCGCCGGTGAAGAGAATGAAATGGCTTCAGCGCCCCCCCTAGTTCGTTCGCCAGTGAGCCACGTCAAAAAAGAAGGGAGGAGGGACTGTACGTTCCTTAATCGACAGAGAAGCATGGGTGACCGAGAAGCAGCATGGGCTGCAGACAACCAGACGAGTATGGGCGGCTGGGTTTTTACGAATCGAGGAAGTATGGGTTTTCATGGTGGTTTTCGAAACGAAAGGAGACCAAGCGTGGTCTGTTTTTTTTTGTTTTTGTTCTTCTCGAGGTTTCAAAACGAAAAGGAGGAAGACTAACTATGGGCTTTATTTTACGCAATAAAACATGAACTGGACCCAAATTTGAGATATGGGCCTCGTTTGGTCCAGGTGGGAGCAAGGCCTTGTTTGGCTGCTTTCTACAAAAAAATAAGACAAGTTTGCTTCTCTTCTGACTCGAACTTGTGACTTCCAACATCTCTCTCACATGTTTCTACCAATTATGCTACAGCAAGACTCTGTATGCAAAAGTGAGAAATGATATTAGAGCTTCACTTTGAACTAAGTAATCCTTTTAAAAACGCTCACGTTTTAAATGAAGATTTACAGAAAGATGAAAGAGTTTCTATCTAAAGAATTGTTTGTTTTTTTTTCTAAGAATCATGAAATGGTGGAATGTAGATAATAAGATAAGTAAATAAAACAAAATGAATGGGTTTAAAACCGGATTATTGTTTGAAAAATTCATTTTTTGGAAAATCGTGTTTTTATGAAATGCTTTGAAAAAGGTTGTAAAATGACGGTTTCGTTATGGCACGCACGCTAATATGTTTTGAAAAAGAAAGGCGACGACCCCTCTTATTATTTCGAAATTTACTTTATGGGGTGAGAATTTTTGGTGTCTACAGATGGCTCCCCTTGATTCAATTTTGCAAGCTATTGCAGAATTGGATCAAGGTTGATGGGGCGCCAAAAATTCTCACTATGGTTTTATGCGTGCAACGAGATGCGGTTGCCAATGGAGCACTGTGTGGATGCAGCGGGAAAAATTAGATGATAGTGGGATGCACGAGGACTTATGACGAGCCTCAACTAGACCTCTTGACATCTAGCTATAGGACTTATGACGAGCCTATAATGCAATTGAAAGTACGAGGACTTATGACGAGCCTCATCTAGACCTCTTGACATCTAGTCATAGGACTTATGACGAGCCTATGATACTAACAATTAGGTTGATTGGGTGCACGAGGACTTATGACGAGCCTCAACTAGACCGCTTGACATCTAGCTATAGGACTTATGACGAGCCTATAATGCAATTGAAAGTACGAGGACTTATGACGAGCCTCAACTAGACCTCTTGACATCTAGCCATAGGACTTATGACGAGCCTATGATACTAACAATTTGATTGATTGGGCTGCACGAGGACTTATGACGAGCCTCAACTAGACCTCTGACATCTAGCTATAGGACTTATGACGAGCCTATAATGCAATTGAAAGTACGAGGACTTATGACGAGCCTCAACTAGACCTCTTGACATCTAGCCATAGGACTTATGACGAGCCTATGATACTAACAATTTGATTGATTGGGCTGCACGAGGACTTATGACGAGCCTCAACTAGACCTCTTGACATCTAGCTATAGGACTTATGACGAGCCTATAATGCAATTGGAAGTACGAGGACTTATGACGAGCCTCAACTAGACCTCTTGACATCTAGCCATAGGACTTATGACGAGCCTATGATACTAACAATTTGATTGATTGGGCTGCACGAGGACTTATGACGAGCCTCAACTAGACCTCTTGACATCTAGCTATAGGACTTATGACGAGCCTATAATGCAATGAAAGTACGAGGACTTATGACGAGCCTCAACTAGACCTCTTGACATCTAGCCATAGGACTTATGACGAGCCTATGATACTAACAATTTGATTGATTGGGCTGCACGAGGACTTATGACGAGCCTCAACTAGACCTCTTGACATCTAGCTATAGGACTTATGACGAGCCTATAATGCAATTGGAAGTACGAGGACTTATGACGAGCCTCAACTAGACCTCTTGACATCTAGCCATAGGACTTATGACGAGCCTATGATACTAACATTTGATTGATTGGGCTGCACGAGGACTTATGACGAGCCTCAACTAGACCTCTTGACATCTAGCTATAGGACTTATGACGAGCCTATAATGCAATTGAAAGTACGAGGACTTATGACGAGCCTCAACTAGACCTCTTGACATCTAGCCATAGGACTTATGACGAGCCTATGATACTTTATGGAGTTATACGAAACTCGCTGCTTTTAGTGGTTGATTTGAGGATAACTTTGATTGTGGATTGATTCGGGATTGGATGCTTTTCAGTTGCTCTTGTGAGGGATGTGATAGTCGAATGTTTTTTTTGTTGATGTGGCCCTTGACTTTGTCAGTGTGGGACTTGTGTTTTGGTTTTGTCTTAACAGTCTCGCCCGATGTGCACTATAGTTTCGGGATTTGGTAGGACTCTTGGCTCTAGAATTTCGAGATGACTCCGGTATGGCTCCTGAGTTTTTTGTTTTGGTTTTTGTGATTTTGTGATTGGTTTCTGAATGGATGGTTTTTTGTGAATGAGCGACTTTGGGAACTCGGTGGTTTTGATATGGCCGAATGGCTTTGATATGATCAAATGGCTTTGGTATGATCGAATGACCCCGGTTTGACATGTGACTCCCTTGTGAGCAATGACTCTGGGATGGTTGATGGGTTTGGCTTCGATATGATCCGAGGGCTTCGGTATGATCGGATGGCTCCGGTTTGTTATGTGACTCCCTTGTGAGCAACGACTCTGGGATGGTTGATGGGTTTGGCTTCGATATGATCCAAGGGCTCCGGTATGATCGGATGGCTCCGGTTTGATATGTGACTCCTTGTGAGCAACGACTCTGGGATGGTTGATGGGTTTCGATTCGAATGGGGATTTTCGGGATCGTTGGTGGGTTTCAATTTGGATTGAGATTTTCGGGGATGGTTGGTGGGTTTCGACTTGTTTTTGGATTTTGAGTCGAATGGTGGGTTGATGTGATTGGTGGATTGGGTTGTGTTTGACAAATTTTTTTGTTGCGGATGAATGGCTTTGGTATGGTCGGTTATAACTTCATATTCCTTGAGATGGCTCCGGGATACCTCGGGATGGCTCCGGGGAGGCTACAAGATGGCTCCATTGGTGATGGTGAGGGGCAAAGGGGATTTTTCCTTTGAGGTGGTCGCACCCTGGGCGGGCTGCCTACGTACTCAATTCCGTATTGAGATTAGACCTGACGTAGTTCGAAATTTTGTAGGCAAGACCTTGGTAATGAAATAGCTCTGACGTGGACTTGAGGTGGCTCCCGTATTGTTCTCGGACTGTTAGGATGCCCCCTGTGTAGTTCCAAGGATGGTTTCGTTGTCGGATGATGGCTCCCGTATGGCTCTAGCTTGGCTTTGGAGGGGTGCCAATGAGGCTCGAGTATGACAGTGGGTAGCTCTTGTGTAGCTCTTGTGTAGCTCTAGGGATGGTCTCAATATTGTGAGGATGGCTCTCGCATGGCTCCAATTGGCTTTAGAAGCGGTGTCGATAGGGATTGAGTATGGCAATCGATGACTCCGGGATGGTCTTCGTATGCCTCCGGATAGCTTTTGAATTGTTCGATGTAGCTCGGCGATAGCCCGGTACAGCTCCAAGATGGTTCGATGTAGCTTGATGATGACCTGGGATGGCTCTAAAGTGCTTCAATGTAGTTCGAGGATGGCCCGGATGGCTTTCATAATGATTCAATGTAGCTCAAAGATAGCCCGGAGTGGCTCCAGCTTTATTTCTTTGATGGGAAGTTTTACTTCAACTGAAGTCGACTTTCAGCGAGACTAGGCAGAGTTCTTACCAATCAGATGTTGGTGATGGAGTGCTTATGATTCATGCAAATATTAAATGCTAGATACGATGCAAAATGCATATGCAGTTTTTGGAGAGAGTGTACGGTCCTATCTCTATTAATATGAGGTTTACGAATATAAGACATCTTTGGTTCGATCTTGAGTGATTGTTAAACAAGAATGCGTGAATCACTTTCCTCTCATGGAGGGATGTGGGTCAATCTCTCGTGAGTATAGTTGTATGTGCTAATGGTGTAATGATACTCTCGGTGGTCGGAGCAGTATTTTCCTGAGAATTTCTTTTCAAGGTTCCGGACTTTCCAACCCTTACTAATTCTCACCTGCAGTGGGGTAGGCTGTTTATAATTGGTGCTCATACTGAGATTCACTCGCACTCATAAGACCTTGTGGTGTAAGGTCACACTCATTCGCTCATGGTCCCTTTGGTATGCCGGGACATGTTGATAGCAAGTACGAAGCTTATGATTCATGCTTTAGATCCGGTACTTTCAGTTAACACTCACCAATTAACGAATCGGAGGTCTTTTATTGGGTTATAACGGGGCTGAGGGGTATGACGTATGTCACATGGGACTGGAGGATTTATTTGGAAGTTGTGGAGTTTTTGTGCAATAGAGGATATGTTTCACCTTCGCCATGGGTGGAATGATTATACGGGTTTTGACAATTGACAACCTTTTATTGGTTTCTTCGGGACATCATTGGTCCTTTCGATTTGGACTTCTCCTTCTTGCCTCTCTAGTGTGCAATTTGAACTTTCTTCTCATTTTTGTGTTTTTGAAATTACATTTGGCTCATCAACTTTCTCAAGCATTTTTTTCTTTGCTTTGTATTTTGGCTTTCAGCTTCGGAGTTGCATTGACTCATTGGTTTCTTTGACTATTTTTTTTGTGTTTGACTTTGGAGTTTCATTGACTCACTGATTTCTTTGAACATTTCATTTGTTGTTTCATGAAAGATGGTGGGGGGAAGACCATGGCTCCGGCTCCTTCGAGATCCTCTATTGCAGGGGTAAGTGTGTATATGTGGGGTGGCATGTTGTGGTTTCTCTTCTTTTTTTTTTTTTTGAAGAAAGAGTTTTTCCTGAAAGGCTCAGCGGGGCTCACTAAGGAGTTATGTCCGGGTAATTAAAACTTTTGGCCTTGTGGAGATTTTGATCCTAAGTGCCTCGTCATTCTCATTAGTCAATGATTGTTTTCTTACTATTCTCAGATCCTTGCATGAATCACAGTTCGTATCCTGATTATCGACATTGATCTCACTATGTATTATGCCTCTCCGTGTGATGAAGGAATGCACACGTCACTCATGGTTTTACCTCGATTGGCTCTCTCTACCTTCCCTTGTCGCTCATAGGATTGTCCAATATCCTCATTCGGAATTCAAGGGAAAATACCGCTCTTTACACACTACTCACTTGGTCTGTGGTGCTGAGTTTAATTAGACCCTTGTATTCACTGACGGGTCGAGAGTTTAATGGTTCACGCACACTATTCGATCAATCTCTCAGGATTTTCACCAAAAATGTCGTTTCGATACGAATATATGCAAATGCCACTATCTATAATGCAATGTATTGTGGTAATATGGAATTACTATGTATAGGATGCATGAAATACTGAAAATGATGAATGATGATGGTTGACTTCAGGTTTTGACTGAATGTTTTTTTTTTGTGTTTGTTTTGTTTTGTTTTTGTCCTTTTTTTTTATACAATGCATGAGTGGTAAGGCTATGACTAGTCTCGCTTGAGTCGGATTCAGCTCGCAGTTCATGAACTCATCCCATCATCATTGGCCCTGAAGGTGGTCGACTTGTCGGGGTTGTTGTCGGAGAAGTAATTCTCGAACGTGGTCGGGTTGGTGATTGGCTCCTGGATTTTGAATTTTTAGGGAGTGACAACTCCCGCATGGTGGCCTCACGTCTTGGAATGATTGCACTTCTTTTTTCCTCTCTCATTCTGGTCACTGGTGCCCATGGTGATTCTGGATTTGGAAAAGGCTCAAACTCTCCGGTGTTCTTCACTATCCCATTGAAGGTTAGTTTGGAGGTTGAGATATTGGGATGAAGCCTGGTGTGTGGCAAGTGACGATGAAACATGTGGGTGCGTGATGCTCGTAAGTGTGGACGAGATTCATGTAAGGCTGATGATTTGAACTGACCGTAAGTGCATGTGACCCTTTTGTCATGAATGCAATGCATGTTTTTTTTTTGTCCGATTGCATTTGGTGGCATTGTTTATTTAGGGGAGGCCTCCTGTAGACCGTGAATTTTCACCCCATAAAGCAAAGTTGATGAATGATGTATAGATGTGAGGTGTCGTCCCTTATTCGTTATTTTTATTATACGTGCATGCCAAAAGAAACCAAGTTTTAGAAAACAATTTCGAAAACGCAAGTTTTCAAAGTGGTGGATTTTCTCAATATAAATTTTGACGGTTGGTCATTCGCAAATAAAATAGGGAGTGGGGAACCCTATACACATTGATCTAAATAAATCGAAGGGAATGTATACACCTATACATGTACTCTATTTAGAAATGGACAAGAGAGAAAAAGATCATAGGGGAAAACCTATACATCATCAATTCTAAAAAAGTCATTAAAATGGGAGTTTTAAGCTAAACTTCTTCTGAACTCTTCCGGTCCGTCTTCGGGCTTCTGAATGACTGCTAACGCTCGGCCTCCTGGTTGGCTGCTCACTCGCCTTTGGGTTCTTGACCGGCTGCTCGCTCATTCTTCGGGCTCTTGACCGGCTGTTCGCTCGTCTTCGGGCTTTTGCAGTGAAGCAAAACGGTGATCAAACAAAACGGGTTGGTGTTCTTCTGATTTTCAACAATTTGAACTCGAACCGGTGTCGTTGGTCTTTATGTCACTTGACTCGGGTTGGTGCAACTCTAATTTTATATTTGAACGGTTGGTTTGGCTTTCCTGTTGCTCGGCTAGCTCCACGGGTTGGCGTGCCTCTGATTTCTGGCTCGATCCGCGTAGTTGATCTTCATGCTGCCTCGTTTGCTCCGTCGTGGGGAATGAGGGATATTTTTTGAGAAAGGAAAGGTGAATGATTGAGCACAAAATCATTGTGAAAATCCTCCACTTTTGTGAAAATACGAAATGACTAGTACGCTCCACGGTAATGGTCGCTGCTCTTGAAGGTGGGATGAACTTCAAAAATAGCGGGTCACAACATGGGGACTATATCATTTATTTTGAAATACGTTTGTGAAAAACAACTTGAAAAGTGTTTTCAAAACAATTTTGAATGAATATTGGTGAGGAATGTTGTTTGAAATTCATTTGTAGAAAGTAGGTTTTTCGAAATCAATTTTTTTTTTGAAAATTGTTTCGGAAATAGCATTTTAGTGAAATAAACTTTTTAAAGGAGAATTGACAAATTTTGAAAACCCCATTTATGAGTAAATATTTTGTGGAACTTTAAATTAAACGAGCTCGTAAAACAGCTTTTAAGGACATGCAAACGAGAATTCCGAACATCTTAAAACGAATTGGTTTGAAAAAGTGGTTTGCACACATGTATAACATAAAGTAAATCGTGGCTATATTTGATGTGGAGCTATAAGTGTTAATGTTGGGATAATCACTTTCTAGGTCAATTATGACTCCGTCTCACCGGGGGAACCATCGTCCCTTCACTGTCATCTCTCGGGGTTTTTTCTCTGCTATGCCCCTTGCGAGGCACGTTATCAAGAAAGTCCGGAGTGCTTAAGTTCGAAAGGTCAGGATACCCGAAGTGATAAGGAAACATACGCCACGGCCAGTGATGATCCGACAACGCCCCACTTTTCGGGAAACTCGGGGAAGTACTGCATGGGAACGGGTCTCATCTGCACGATCAGGTGTGTCTAAAGTCCAAATTATTCACTGACTACGTTGTGCCATGTATGGGTATCCGGTAAATACGGGATCCTCTATGGACGTGTAGCGTGACATTGGGCTTTAGAGACACCCGTGGTGCAGAGGAACAATGGAGAACTGAGCCCATGCAATCTTCAGGGTAAGGTAGAAGGTGGTCAGACAGGCGACATACAAAGAGGGTGACCACCTGTAAAACCCGTCTTAGACACCGGATAGCAGCTGGACACTGAAGGCTCATGGTTCACTATATGCTGGCTTAGACTCGGATAATGGATGGTATTTTTGGATCATGAGCCTGCAGGGCGTAGGTCGATGACCATCTCGCCCCGTGGGTTTAGCCATTTATATAAATGACCCAGCTCATGGGAAATCAACCGTGGACCGGTCGGGATTCCGTGACTCGTGGATAAATTGGGTGACACAGAGGAATGCATGTCCTAAGCTACCCTCCCAATGCACCCCACAATCATATCATGAATATAAAAGCGAAGAAGTCAGTATCATCCTACTTGTTAAGAGTTTTATCTTGAAAGTGATTCCAAATTGGTTGATTATTAACCTAGAGGGAAGTTAGCTTCATTCAATCCTAAGTGTCTCTTTCTAATCGTGAGCTAATTATTAACCCATTGTTGTAATGTTTGTTGAGGATCTATCAAGTCCTAACTATCCTCATCAGGTACACACTCTAAGTGTGGAATAAAATGGTCCTAGAGGCTTTGAAGAGAATCTCTTGAAGGTTCTGAAAGAAGTGGGGAAATCTCGACAAATTTGAATGGAGTTCAGTCTTCCTTGACCAAGTTTTATGAGAAAAACTTACTCAAGTTCTCCCCAGCAGAGTCGCCATTCTGTGGAGGGTGATTTTTCGGTATGAGAGGGGGGTCTATCTAAATATGGTCTGCCCAAAAGCCTAGATCCTTGAAACTACTGCCATTCTGTGGAGGGTGAAAACCCGTTATTCATGGCAGCCCTCAAATACCTACTAGATCGTCCATCTTTCCCAGAAAACATAAAGGGGAGTGCAAGTGTGCACTACACCCACTCTCAATGGGCCCCACGCGGACTTATGCCTCTATAAGGCGGAATTGACTAGAGTCGCCACCTAGTTTGACCTAAGATACTAGGAAGGAAGGGAAGGGGGGTTCTAAGAACCGTTAGTTGACTCTGAGGTTGTTCCCTATGGATAGGACTTATCTGGTCATTTGCAGAGATTCTATGGTGGGTTCGTACTGGGTTACACCCCTTGGAAGTGGCAATGACCACAACCTTGGATTGGTGCCCGAGGAAACCTCGGTCTCCAATTGTCGGGATTACCTTCTTTCAAAACCTTTTTAGAGAGATTCAATTAAAAGCCAAGGATAGGATTAGGACAGGAGGGGGAGAGAAAACGAGCGGATGAGGCGAGCTTTTCTGCCAAGCTAATGCCAAATGAGAATGAGTTATAAGTTGCTTAAATGCAGAGTGGAATATCTGCGAGGTATAGAGATTGAGCGGATAAAGAAGACCTAAAGTCTGAAGGTTTAAGGGTTCCACATGAGTTGGAAGAGATTAGAATGCTTTGAGAAGTGTTAGTAACCACCTTAGAGCGAGAAAGGGCTTTTTTTTTATTGGAATGGGGTCGCACCCTAGATGGGCTGCCTACGTACTTAACTCCCTGTTGAGATCAGACCTTACGTAGTTCAGAGCTTTAGGATGGTTGAGTTTTTTTTTTTGAGGTAATCAAGGGTTGGGAGCGAACGAGGTTGTTTGATGGTGAGATGGATGATGACAAAAGGGTATTTTGATTGATGTGGAGTCGCACCCTGTGTGGGTTGCCTACGTACTCAACTCCCTGTTGAGATCAGACCTTACGTAGTTCACTCTTCTTTGGGGTTTTGGGAGTTTTGATGTTTGTGGAGTTTGAAGATATTTGAGGTGTCTGAGATTTAAAAAGGTTCGGAGTTTCGAGAAGTTTCAGGTTTTGAGAGATTAGAGTCTATGAGACGCCCAGGTCTGTGGGACATTGAAATCTCAGAATGGTTGAGTCTGTGAGACGCTCGGGTCTGTGAGACGTTTGAGGCTTGAAAGGGTTACCAAATTTCAAGGGGTTTGGCTTTTTGAGGAGCTGAGGGCTTTCGAAGTGTTTGAATTTGATGAGTCTATTGAGACGTCTGAATCTGTTGAACTACGGAGACATTCGATTCTTGAGCTGTTGAGACGGTCGAGTCTGTTGAGCTGTTGAGGCGGTCGAGTCTGTTGAGCTGTTGAGACGGTCGAGTCTGTTGAGCTGTTGAGACGGTCGAGTCTGTTGAGCTGTTGAGACGGTCGAGTCTGTTGAGCTGCTGAGACGGTCGAGTCTGTTGAGCTGCTGAGACGGTCGAGTCTGTTGAGCTGCTGAGACGTTCGAGTCTGTTGAGCTGCTGAGACCTTCGAGTCTGTTGAGCTGCTGAGACGTTCGAGTCTGTTGAGCTGCTGAGACCTTCGAGTCGAGATGCTTGAGTTCTAAGGATTTGAGAAGATTGAGAATTAGAAACTGATGGGGTTTCGGGGTATTAGGAGTGGTTGAGGATGACTGCAGCTTTGTGAATTTTGAAGTCTTTTGAAAGTTGTGGAGGTTTGAGAATTATATGAGTTTGATGTTTCAGGTTGGGGTTCATGAATTGAAAGTATGTAGGGATGTTTTGAAGCTTTGGATTGATTTTGGGTTGGGATTGAAATCCAAGATTTGGAATTGAAGATGAGTTTGAATTGGAATTGAGTTTTTATTATTTTGAATCTTCGTTAAAGGATGGTTCAAAAAGTTTTGAAGAAAAGGGAACTTCACTTAACAAATTAGAGATATGTGCCATGGAGAAATACCATCTAAAGTTTTTCTACACAGAGCTTATGGGCCCCGAATAGTAATCCTAATGGCTATTCTTTAGTCACATGTAATGCTGATTGAACAATTGAAGCGAGAAACAACAAAACGAAACAGGTGCCAAGAAGAACAACCACACAAAATTTGAAGTACATATGTTAAAACAATCAATGAGAGTGGCAGGGTGAAGCAAGATTTTACAATTAAACAGATTGGACTCAAGTGAAGACTAAACCAGTATCATGCTTTGAATCAATTCTCAAACTGAATCTATGCGCAAGGAGCGAAACATAACAATCCTAGGCATGTCAAAACAACGAGAGTAGCATAATGAAACAAGATTCAGCAATTAAATGAATTGGTCCCAAGTGAAGATCAAACTAGAATCATGCTTTGAATCAATTTCTCAAATCGAACCTATGCACAAGGAGCAAAAGTGATGCTAGAAGTGTAAACATGTTGGTCATGATCAAGGATGTATACGATAGGAGACCAACCTACAGGGTGGCCTGCCCCCGGTTTTACAATTCAAACAAGTAATCAGAAATTTCCCGAGCCGAACAGGGTCATACGATCATAATCTTGCCTCAGTCATGTGCAATCGGCAACATATCTCAACCAGGTAGGGAGCAACGTTGGCATGGTGCCTAAGAGTGCACATGTCCAGCCCACACGTACAGCTCGAAGTCATTCCAAGCTCAGTTAAGTCCAAGCCGGTAATATGTGTACCTCGGTTAAGAAAGCACTCCAAGGGTCAGAGAGAAAAAAAAATAATATAAATAAATAGAATAAAATAAACTTTCGCATCAATGCCACATATTGATATCAGAACCTCAAGCAAGGCAATAGGCATACGAACCCAACAAACATCACACGCATAGATCGGGTTAGCAGCTGCATGTTAGGACATTCAAAACCAACAAAAATTATTAGAGAAGCAACTGATTCATAGCCTAGAAATGAACATGTCTTAGTGCAATTCCAAAATCAGAGTTAGCCAAACACCCTTGGTCTACACATTACAGGTGAATGAAATTCAACCAGATCGAATCAGAGAATAACGCCAAGTAATCACTTCATTAAACGAGTAGTAATTACCCAACAAAAGATCCAGCTGATTTACATCATTAGCTACAATAATAAGAGCAAAACACATGTCTCGGATTTGTCAGTGAGAGATTATTAAAGACGGTGGCATATAAGTAGGCATGGCAGAAAGATTTCTTGCATAGAAAGCCTTGAACAACAATTGTTAATTTCCAGAAACATCAATTCAATTCGGATAACAAGGGACTAACGACCAAAACATATTTAAACCCAAAGAGGTATGGCTGATGCTAGCGACCTGGAAATGGAGGATTCAGAGACGACCGCAGTAGATATTATGAAGATTATCCCCATGTTGGCGATGAAGATCCAAAAGCCGGGAAACACTTTTCAACACCAAAGATGACAGTAATGTCCAGAATCCATAAAAACCGCCCCTTATCCAAACACAACAGAAGCAATCATGTAAGGTAAATCCTGGATTAATCGACTCAAACTGGCCCTGGCTAGTATGCACATCTATTTTAAATCGAAATAGATGAATAAAAGAAGAAAGATATAACCAGAAGATCCTTCTCCACGTCTGTCTTCATGATCGGATCTGGAATAATGCCGCTTTACAAAGAACAAAACCGCACCGAATTCTGCTCAATATCAAGCTTGCCTTCCTTGCCTCTGTTCGCTAGCTGGCCTTCAAACTTACGAGGATGAAGAAAGTGAAACCAGAGGAGAGCATGTATGCGTTTGTTTACCAGTTGTTGAGGGTTGCAAAATTAACAGAAGAGAAGATGAATCAAGGACGATAAAGCATGAATGGTCGTGGTTGACTGTTTTAAGATAATGAAGAGGTTGAGAGGATATATATTCTCTGTTCGACAGTGGGAGAGAATGAAAATGGCGAGAGCGTGTGTGCTTGAGCTTGAGTTCGCCGGTGTTGTGAAGAGAACAAAAAGGAGGCCGAGCTTGGACTCTCCTGTTTGCCGACATGGAGAAGAGAACAAGGGAGGCGCATAGCAGGTCTTGTTCGCCGGTGAGTTTGCAAAATTACCGATGAAGAGAATGAAGGTGGATGTAGTGTCTATGCTTTTGAATCGCCAGTTTGAATTGCCAAAAATAAAAATACCGACGAAGGATGACGGTGCTCTTCTCCAGTTTGGTTGCAAGATTACTGTCGGTGGAGAGATTGAAGAGAGGGCGGGACCAGTCGAGTTTTGCAAGTCACCGTGGGTGTAAAGAATGAAGAAAATACAGGGTTGTATGCTCCTCGTCTTTAGGTTGCAAAGTTACACAGAATGAAGAGGATGGGAAGGCGCAGAGCGTGTGTTTCTGCGGTCGCCAGTTAGGTTGCAAAATTATCGTCTGTGAAGACAAGAAGCAGACGCAGAACATGTAATCTTTTGTTCGCCAGTTAGGTTGCAGAACACCGTGGGTGAAGATATGAATGAAGGCTCAATATATGTATTCCCTTGTTCGCCAGTGTGCAGATTTCTCATGACCCCTTGAGCGAAGTAGAAGAAAGTCGCAGAGCCTGTATGTTCTTCTTCGAGAGTTGGCTTGCAAAAACCGTGAGTGAAGAGATTAAAAAGGTACAGAGCAGCATGCCATTTGTTCGCCGGTGAGAAGAGAGAATGAAGATGACGCAACGCTCCTATGTTCTTCGTACGCAGGTGAACAAAATGAGATGGTGCAGAGTTATGTCCTTCGCCAGTTGGGTTGCAAAGCCGTGAGTGAGAAAAAAAATGGAACAGATGCAGTAGCATGCATGCTATTCATTCGCCAGTGTTGATGCAGGGGGATGGAGGAGCATGTATGTTCTTGTTCACCGGTTTTAGTTATGATATATGTGTTCCTTTGTTTGCGAGTCTGGGTAGCAAGATACCGTGGAGAAGATGAAGTACTGTAAAGCATGTATGCCCCTGGTGCGTAGAAGAGAAGAATGAAGAAGCAGAGTTTGTATGTTCCTCTTTCACCGGCGGGGAGATTGAAGCCGCAGAGCTCGTATGCAGGGTGAAGAGAATGATCTTCATAGCAGCGTGAAGGGAACGAAGAAAGTGCAGTAGAGCTTTTCTTTGGAACCCATCCCCGTGGGAAGAAGAATGGCGAACAAAGAGAAAAAAAATCCAGAGAGATTAGAAGGTGGCGGCTACTCCTTATTCGCCGGTGAAGAGAATGAAAATGGCTTCAGCGCCCCCCCTAGTTCGTTCGCCAGTGAGCCACGTCAAAAAAGAAGGGAGGAGGGACTGTACGTTCCTTAATCGACAGAGAAGCATGGGTGACCGAGAAGCATGGGCTGCAGACAACCAGACGAGTATGGGCGGCTGGGTTTTTACGAATCGAGGAAGTATGGGTTTTCATGGTGGTTTTCGAAACGAAAGGAGACCAAGCGTGGTCTGTTTTTTTTGTTTTTGTTCTTCTCGAGGTTTCAAAACGAAAAGGAGGAAGACTAACTATGGGCTTTATTTTACGCAATAAAACATGAACTGGACCCAAATTTGAGATATGGGCCTCGTTTGGTCCAGGTGGGAGCAAGGCCTTGTTTGGCTGCTTTCTACAAAAAAATAAGACAAGTTGCTTCTCTTCTGACTCGAACTTGTGACTTCCAACATCTCTCTCACATGTTTCTACCAATTATGCTACAGCAAGACTCTGTATGCAAAAGTGAGAAATGATATTAGAGCTTCACTTTGAACTAAGTAATCCTTTTAAAAACGCTCACGTTTTAAATGAAGATTTACAGAAAGATGAAGAGTTCTATCTAAAGAATTGTTTGTTTTTTTTCTAAGAATCATGAAATGGTGGAATGTAGATAATAAGATAAGTAAATAAAACAAAATGAATGGGTTTAAAACCGGATTATTGTTTGAAAAATTCATTTTTTGGAAAATCGTGTTTTTATGAAATGCTTTGAAAAAGGTTGTAAAATGACGGTTTCGTTATGGCACGCACGCTAATATGTTTTGAAAAAGAAAGGCGACGACCCCTCTTATTATTTCGAAATTTACTTTATGGGGTGAGAATTTTTGGTGTCTACAGGGTAGTTCTTTCCGTATGCGCAACTCTTGCATATCTCTCCTCACCTTCAATCCGTCTTTCGTCTTGCCGGGTATGTTGAGCAAAGTACCACACACTGCCTCACCAACGTTCTTCACAATGTGCATGATATTGATAAGTGGTGAAATAATGATGTTTCAATGCCTTTATACACCTTCATTTCATTTGGTGTATAGCCTATTTCACCACTTAATAGAGTGTTTTGTGATTAATAGTGAACTTATACAGTTTGATCTTTTGATAGGTAAAAGCTCACCTTGAGCATACTTTTGACCCATTTTAGAGCTAGTGGCATGCACCAACAGCTTCCCCATCCTTCAAGCTTTCCAACGCCGCAAACGGGGAGCAATTCCGAGCCGTAACGAAGATTCTAGGCCCCGCGCAAGTTAGAGAAAACTGTTTTCTGCTCGACCGACCCATGGACCGACCCACACTGGGTCGGTCGGAAGCTCCTGGAGCAGAAATTTGTCTCTGCATCGGACCGACCCATTGGACCGACCCACACTGGGTCGGTCGGAACTTAAAAATGGTCACGTGCCTCGTCTCCAGAAGGCCGACCGACCCGCGGGACCGACCCACGGTGGGTCGGTCGGACGCGGAAATTTCTCTACTATGCCAATTTTGAGGCTTTTTCACTATCTTACACTTCTACACACCAAAAGACCTAAACAAGGAGAGAGAGAGGATTTTGAGGGAGAAAAGAAGAAGAAGAAGAGAAGAAGGAAGAAGAAGAAGAGAGCTCACCTTCTCCAAGCTCAACCACCTTCACAATGGCTTTTTCTCTCTCTCTCTCTCTCTTTTATGTATCTCTATGGCTGAGTAGAACTATTTAGCACTTGGGATGGGGATTTGAACTTGAATCCCTCAACTAGCTTGTAAACCCTTGCTTCATTAATTATGATTGTTTTCTCTCTCTTGTTCATTTAATGCTTTAACTTGATCAATTATGGCATTTATGGTGATTCCCAACAACACAAGACTTTGAGTTGGGGGTTGTGACCTAGAAGAGAGAGGAACCCTAGATTGTGCTAGCTTGATTAGTTGGTGAAATTTGGGGCTATTTATGTGGACTTGTAATTAATGCTATCTAGTGATTTGAACTCCTCTTGATTTGAGAGTTGAGAGTATCTAGGTAAGAGTTGGCTCTTCCATGATTTGGAAGGTCATTACAATAGTCCAAATAGACAATTTGAGTGAATTGGGTTTATGAGTGAAGTTGGGGTGTATTTAGGTGAGAATAACCATCCTAGGGTGCTTTCCATCCAAAACCCTTAACAACCAATTTTAGTTTCCTTAGTTAAGTTGCAGTTTTTCTTGAACAAAATCATTAAGCTTGCCGCCGGCTAAACCCCCCCTTTACTCATTTATTATTCCGTTACCGAATACCGAAACTAGGGAAATAGATAATCAATTTCCTGGTGGAACGACACTCGTTATCTACTACTTCGATTGGGTCCACTTGCCCATATTTTGTGATATTGATCTGCATATACATATATTTCCTCTGACAAGTTTTTGGCGCCGCCGGGGAAATTGATAGTCTCTATCAGTTTCCCCAGTTTCGGTATACCGGTTTTATTTATTTTAGTTTTCTTTAGTTCCTTTTATTTTACCTACCTCTAATATTTAGTATTGTTTGTGGGCAAGCTTGTTTAGGTACCCTCTGCTCTTCTTGTGTATGCCAAGTACCCGTTCTAGCGACTCTCCTCTTGCTAGTCCGAGGCCTGATCTCGAACGATCTCTAAGAAGAGTTAGAAGAAACTTGAAAACACTTGCCATGGCGGACAATGACCCGCATGTAGAGAACAATGGTCATGGGGATGAACAACCACAAGGCCAACACCGACCTCTCAAGGACTACCACCGACCAAACACCGAAGGGAGAGCCTCAGCAATAGTTCTTCCAACCTTAACACAGGCTGAAGCGGCTCAATGGACTTTCAAAACCCATTTCATCACCGCCATCCGGGACCAAGGAAAATTCAGTGGGGCTAATCCGGATGATGCTCCAAACCACTTGAGCGTCTTCGTGGATTTTTGCAACTCCTTCGGTAAAACAGGAAATCTAAACGAGAGGATCCGGCTACAACTCTTCCCCCACTCACTGTCCGACTCAGCTTTGAGATGGTACCGTAGTCTCCCATCAAATTCTATCGAAACATGGGAGCAAATGGCTAGCAAATTCCTTGCCAAATACTACCCCACAAGTAGGACAAGGCAATTAATTGGCGAAATAAATACTTCTACCAAGAGCCGGGTGAGACCTTGTACGATGCTTGGGACCGGTTCAAGGAGCTGCTCATGAATTGCTCCCATCATGGTCTAGATGACCAATCCTTGTGTCTCTCATTCTTCAATGGGCTGGACGACTCCAACCGCCTACTTGTTAATTCCTCCGCGGGAGGGAGCTTCATGACAAAGTCTCCCGAGGAAGGAATAGAACTCCTAGAAACAATGACCAATGACACAAGGCAATGGTCTAGAGCCAAGGGAAGAGTACCAAGAGCAGCTGGCCTCCTCAATGTGCAACCCACCGATCATCTCTCAGCTCAAATCTCATCTCTCACGAAGATGGTAGAGAAGCTAGCTACCGCTCAAACCGAAATTGTCAAATCTATAGCTTCTTCATCTTCCGGTCAATCCTCGGAAGGATGTGCCATATGTGCGGGTCCCCACGACACTCGACGTTGTGAAGGGGAGCTGAACACGAACCAACAAGAGGATGTGAACTTCATAGGCAACCGAGCTTACAACAACAACAATGCGCCATGGAGGAACCATCCTAATTTTTCATGGAGAAATGACCCAAACCAAGGAGAACCAAACAAAAGCTTCAACAACTCTCAAGGGTATAGACCTCAAGCCCAAAACCAACCATCAAACTTTCAATATGGGTATAGGCCACAAGGAACTCCTCCGGGCTTCCAACATCAACAACAACAACAAGGGTCCCCCTCCTCCTCTTCTAGTGGGACTTCAAGGTTGGAAAACCTCATGGCGGATTTCATTGTCACCGCAAAGACCAAGTTCTCGGAACAAGAGGCTTTCAATGCTAACAAACGGCATTCAACAAAAACATTGAAACCCAACTTGGTCAAATATCTCAACAACTCTCCCAAAGGCCACCGGGCACCTTTCCAAGTCAAACAAAGCCCAACCCGAGGGAAGAGGCCAAAGCGGTAACATTGAGAAGTGGTCGCCCCCTTCAAACTTCATCTCCACAAGCTGATCATGAGAGCCAAGAGAATCACAATGAAGAAATTCAAGATCGCCAAGAGGAAGAACAAGAGATTGTTGAGGAAGCTCCTTCTCAACCGAAAAATACTTCCAAGGAGAAGGAGTCTCCTGAATCATCTTCCCCTTCTACTCTTGCTAAACCTTTACTACCTCTTCCATTCCCAAATAGACTCAAAAAGAAAAATCTAGATGAACAATTTGGGAAATTTTTAAGCATTTTCAACAAGCTAACAATTAATGTTCCTTTTGCAGATGCTTTGAAACAAATGCCTATCTACGCCAAGTTTATGAAAGACATTCTTGCTAACAAGAGAGCAACACTTGGTGCGGAGACGGTGCAACTCACCGAGGAGATCTCGGCGGTCCTACTGCGGAACCCCCCTCCAAAACTCGGAGACCCCGGTTTGCCTATAATCCCCTGCTCTATCGGTGATATAAATTGTGGTAGTGGATTATGTGATTTAGGTGCAAGTATAAATCTCATGCCGCTTTCAATTTTTAATAAACTTGGGATTGGCGAGTGTGCACCCACTGCTATGCAACTGCAACTTGCTGATAGGTCATTGGTCTTCCCGAAAGGGAAAGTTGAGGATTTAGTAGTGACTGTAGGGACTTTTGTTTTCCCGGCTGATTTCATCGTTATTGATATGGAGGAGGATGCTAGAGTACCACTGATATTAGGTCGCCCCTTCTTGCGAACTGCTAGGACCTTAATAGATGTGGAAAATGGAAAAATTATCTTGAGGTTTCATGATGAAAAACTTGAGTTTGACATGTCTAAGGTAGTGAAAAAACCCGCACATGCGGAAGCTGCTTTTGCCATAGATATTGTTGACTCAATTTTGCAAGATAATTACTCTTCTTGTTTTGATTATGATGCTCTCACCGTCGCTTTGACTGATACTTGTGGAGACCGGGAAGATGAACCGGAGGTAAGAGATGGTCGCCGCATTAGACAAGAGGTCAATGCCATACCGGACACACTACCCACCACCGGAGCCCTTGGAGCGCACTGCACAAAGGCTACCCCCCTCGGTTGAGAAGCCTCCCACCGTGGAGTTGAAACCCTTACCCTCTCATTTAAAATATGCTTATCTAACTGAACCTTGTGATCTTCCTGTTATTATTTCTTCCTCTCTTACAGGAGCACAAGAAGACAGTTTGTTGAGGGTGCTTCGAGACCACAAGAGAGCTATTGGGTGGTCCATCTCAGACATCAAGGGTATTGCTCCACATTTGTGCACTCACCGAATTTTCATGGAGGACGACTACAAGCCACTTGTTCAACCTCAAAGGCGGCTCAACCCGAACATGAAGGAGGTAGTTAAGAAGGAGGTCCTAAAGCTACTCGACTCCGGGATCATCTACCCCATATCCGATAGTCAATGGGTGAGCCCGACTCAGGTGGTACCAAAGAAAGGAGGGATCACGGTGGTGTCGAATGAAAAGGGTGAGCTGGTTCCCCAAAGGACAACAACCGGTTGGAGAGTATGCATCGACTACCGGAAGTTGAACACGGCTACAAGGAAAGACCACTTCCCCCTGCCCTTCATCGACCAAATGCTAGAGAGGTTAGCCGGACAAGACTTTTATTGCTTTCTTGATGGCTACTCGGGGTACTTCCAAATCCCCATAGCCCCGGAAGATCAAGAGAAGACCACATTCACATGCCCTTACGGGACATTCGCATATAGAAGAATGCCTTTCGGATTATGCAATGCTCCCGCAACATTCCAAAGGTGTATGATGGCCATCTTCTCCGACTTTATTGAAAAAAGCATGGAAGTTTTCATGGACGATTTCTCGGTCTTCGGGCTCAATTTTGACTCTTGTCTAGAGAACTTGGACGCCATTCTCTCCCGATGTGAGGAAACCAATCTAGTACTCAATTGGGAGAAATGTCACTTCATGGTGAGAGAAGGGATCGTCCTCGGGCACAAGATCTCTTCCAATGGGATTGAAGTCGACCGGGCCAAGGTCGAAGTCATAGAGAAGCTGCCACCACCTACCTCGGTTAAAGACATTAGAAGCTTTCTTGGCCATGCCGGGTTCTACAGAAGGTTCATCAAGGACTTCTCCAAAATCTCCAAACCTCTGTGTGACCTCTTAGCAAAAGATGCAAAGTTTAAATTCTCTGAAGAATGTCTAAAAGCCTTCCACACTCTCAAGGAGTGCCTCGTCTCAGCACCGATAGTGGTATCACCGGATTGGGGCCTCCCTTTTGAGGTAATGTGTGATGCAAGCGACTATGCGGTGGGAGCAGCCCTATGTCAAAGAAGGGAGAAAATTCTTAGAACTGTCTACTATGCAAGCAAAACACTCAATGATGCTCAGAAAAATTATGCCACGACTGAGAAGGAGCTCCTAGCGGTGGTCTTTGCATTAGATAAGTTCCGCTCATATCTCTTGGGAAGCAGGGTGATTGTTCATACCGACCACTCAGCTCTCAAGTATCTCTTCACCAAGGAAGACGCTAAACCGAGGCTCTTGAGATGGATTCTATTGCTGCAGGAATTTGAGATTGAGATTAGGGATAAACCGGGCACTCAAAACGTTGTTGCTGACCACTTGTCTCGAATGGAGACCCCGGATGATGGTACCCCTATCAATGAGCTCTTCCCGGATGAGACCGTGTTCACAATTGGAGAAACCGGTGATCCTTGGTTTGCCGACATCGCAAACTACCTGGTGAGGGGAGTAGTGCCATACGAAATGACATACCAGCAGAGGAAGAAATTCTTCGCCGACGTCAGCATTATTTTTGGGATGACCCTTACCTATTCAAAGTCTGTGCCGATGGGATGATTAGGAGGTGCATACCCATAGATGAAGTTCAGAGCATCCTCACCCATTGCCACTCTCTTGAGGCAGGAGGGCACCACGGGCCAGCCAGGACAGCAGCTAAGGTGCTACAGTCCGGATTCTTTTGGAAAACGCTTCACAAGGACTGCCACTCCTTTGTAGCTGCTTGCGACCGGTGCCAAATGCTAGGAAACATATCCCGGAAGCACGAGATGCCACTTAATGTAATGATCGAGGTCGAACCCTTCGATTTATGGGGCATTGATTTCATGGGTCCATTCCCCTCCTCCCACTCAAATCTCTTCATCTTGGTGGCGGTGGACTATGTCACGAAATGGGTGGAAGCCATTGCATCTCCCACCAATGATGCCAAGGTGGTGACCAAGTTCCTAAAGAAAAACATCTTCACAAGGTTTGGGGTGCCTAGGGCGATTCTCAGCGATGGGGGATCTCACTTCTGTAACAAACAGTTTGAGGCGTTAATGGAAAAATACGAGACACAAGGTATCCTTGCCTTACCACCCTCAAACAAATGGGCAAGCCGAGGTGACAAATAGGGAGCTGAAATGGATACTACAGAAGACGGTAAACTCCTCCAGGAAGGATTGGTCCTTAAGACTAGACGATGCTCTATGGGCTTACCGGACAGCATACAAGACTCCCATCGGGATGTCTCCATACCGTCTAGTCTTCGGCAAGGCTTGCCACTTACCCGTTGAGCTGGAGCACAAATCCTATTGGGCTGTGAAAGCCTTAAACTTTGATCTCAAGGGTGCCGCCGACAAGAGAAAATTTCAACTCACCGAACTGGAGGAATTCCGGGAGGAAGCCTATGAGAACAACCGCATTTACAAGGAGAAGGCCAAGAGGTGGCATGACAAGATGATCTTAAGGCGGGAGTTCCATGAGGGAGACCGGGTATTGCTCTACAATTCGAGGTTGAAGCTTTTTCCGGGTAAGCTCAAGTCACATTGGTCCGGACCATTCACCGTCACCAAGGTAACCCCATATGGTGCGATTGAGCTGAAGAATGTGAAGGGTGAGACATTTATGGTCAACGGGTCTAGGTTGAAGCATTACCTAGGAGGCGATATCGAGAAGGTGGAGACACGTCCTCTCTACTTACAAGAGCCCCAGGTTTGATCTAACCCTCACAATGGTCTAGCCAAAGACCGTAAAAAGACGGGCAGCTTTCCGGGAGGCAACCCGGACAACTCTCATGCTATCGTTCGTGTGCATTATTTGTTTGTTAATTTTGCTTTGTTTTGGTGTGTTTCTGTGTGTTTTTGCATGTTTAAGTTGGTTGTGGATGAAAATAAGCATTTTGGGCAAGAAAACATCTCTTTTTGGGGAGCCTCTGTCAAAGACCGACCCTAGGACCGATCCTAGATGGGTCGGTCGGCTCCAAACTTTGAAAAAATTGGTCTCTGTAACAGACCGACCCACAGACCGACCTATGGTGGGTCGGTCGGGTCGAAAATTTTGAAAAATTTCTTTCTGTTGAAGACCGACCCTATGTTGGGTCGGTCGTGTCGAAAAATTTCGAAAATCCTGCTCTGTTAAAGACCGACCCACCGACCGACCCTATGTTGGGTCGGTCGGGTCGAAAAATTTCGAAAATCCTGCTCTGTTAAAGACCGACCCATCGACCGACCCTAGGTTGGGTCGGTCGGGTCGAAAATTTTGAAAAAAAAAACCGAAAACGCTGCGTTTGAAAAAACAACTCAGTCTTCCCTTCTCCTTCCCTCTCCCGACCGAAAACTCCCTCCCTTCTTCCTCATCGCACCCAGCCCTTCTTCTTCCTGCTCTCTCTCGCACCTGCGCACGCCACCACCACCTCCAGCCACTACTTCCGGCCGCGCCCCTCCCGCCCTGCTCCGTCGTCGACCGCGCCGCCCAACCGCACCCAGCCGCGCCGGAACCACCAGCAGCCACACCCCACAATCCCCATAAATCCCTAATTCACCATTTTTTCCCCAATTCGGTTTTAAACCGATTTAGTGCCCAAATCTCTCAAATTTCTTGCTCCAATCTCCTACAAAGCACTAAGGTATGATTTTCTAACCTTAACTTTTCAATTCTTGCAGTTTTTGAGTAAGTTCCACTTTGGGGCAAATTGTGGCCGAACCAAACAAGGCCTTGGGTGGAATTTTTGAATTGTGGGGTCTTTGATGGTGCAAATGTTTTTAATTGATAGTGTTAGGCTTTGTGTGTGAAATTGGGCTAGACAATGTGGCTTTTTGATGGTGGTGACATGATATGGGTACACTTAGTGCTTTACATTAAATCTCACCTAATACATCATGTGTGGCATACTTGGATGAATTGTGAATGATTTAATGATGTCAATGCTTACAATTGATAATGTTGGGCTTGGTGTGTGGAATTGGTCTAGAAATTGTAGTTGGTTGTTGGTGCTAGCACACTTGGTATACTAGATGCTCTCGCTTGAAGTTTATCCAATGCGCAATGTTGTTGTTACAATTCATAATGCTAGTACCATACTAATGTGGCGGGTTGCTTAGCAACTCTTTTTGCTCTTCAATTGATAGACTACATAAGGCAATGAACTTTCATGCGTGAGAAGTGAGGGTTCTCAAACTATGCGAAATGGGATGACTTATTGAATTGCTTGGTACTTTTTTGTGCTTTGTGATGGGTTGGTGCTATTGGGATGCTTCTCTATGTAAATGACAGCCTTCGGGCTAATTTGTGGAGGTTCTTAGAACCGGGGAAAGGGAAGAAAACAAGGGAAACCATGCCGAAATTGTTCTAGCAACGTACCATTACTTTTGCTCTTCTTTGTGCTTCATGCTTATTCTTTGCCCCAAATGCTTAGTATTCTTCCTCTTTTTATTCTAACTTCACACCACTTGTTATTTGTGTCTTCTTTTGTTTCTCTTTTGTCTTTTTTCCTTTTTGCAGAACAATGGCCCACCGAAACCGACGTGCCACTCGAAGGGCAGCCGCCAATGCCGGTCTCCTTGATGGCCGATTCCTCAATGAAGCTGCCGGGCATGGTACAATGCCCCACGTCGAAAGGAAATCGTGCGGGAGAGGACGGTGGACCCTACACTCATTGATACACTTCAGCTTCGCGCCGTCCTCGATCCTCTCCAGTGGAGCTGTCTGCTGAGCATGGGCGGGGAATACTTCCCCAGCCAGATTTACGAATTCTACGCTAATGCCACGGTGGATCGCCATGAGCGGACGGTCTCTTCCTATGTTGGGGGGCAACCAATCGAAATCACCAAAGACACCTTCCAGCGCTTCCTTGAGGTGCCTTGGGAGGATGTGACCTACCGCTCCTGGATTACCTCCACGAGCAGGACGACCATAGGAAGCACATACCACTGGCCACTCTCCCCGTTCAGCGCCGAAAGAAGAACCAGGCGGGGACTGATGTTAGAGTCACGATGACTCTCAACATGGTCACTGATCCGGTCAAGAGAGTCTTGCTGGCACTGCTCCGCCATAACATCCATCCGCGTGACAGCAAAGATCTTAATGCGACGGACTGTTTCCTCGTCGACTACATGCTGACTCCGACATCACTGACGAGCCGATGTCCCTCTCCGGATTGATGTTCCGGCATCTGCTCCACATCATCGCCAAGACAACACCCAGCACCTGGGGTTCCCCTTCTTCATTCAGCAGCAGATTGCCCGGCTGGGGCTGCCACTGCTGGGCTTCAGGCCAGTCCTCCCATGGAGTTGATCGGGGCGCACACTATGGAGGGTTTGGGTTCACTCAGCGCGCAGATAGCTGGTACAAGGAAGACGCTCAGACGGCTGGGGCGTCCTCCTCGGGTGCCTCTGCTAGTGCCGCTCCGCTTCTGCTCCTCCCTCCTCCCCCACCGACCGGCGTTGTATCCGAGGAGCGCTTTCAAGAGTACCAGCGTCAGGTGGCTGAGCACCAGCGCCTGGTTGCTGAGCAGCAGCGTCTGATGGCGGAGCAGATTCGTGCCCTTCAGGAGCAGATGGCACATGGCCACCCCCTTCCCCAGTAGTTCTTTATGCAACATGTGGATTATCATTTTTCTTGCACTTTTTAGACTCCTTCTGCTTGCTGTTTCATCTTCGATATTTACATTCAGCACTCTCGCTTTGTAGCACTTTCTTATTTTCTTTAATGCACTTTCGGATTATATGATTCAGGACTCATGTATGAGCCCATTTTGCTTACTAATTATGGCCTTTTTGCGAATTCTTCGGAATTACGAGTGTGCCTCGTTTCCTTTTTGCCTTGCATTGTAGATATACACATTGAACGCAAGCGCTCCTCAAGGGTGAGTAAGGCCACATGCAAGAGGAACTCTTGCAAATTTTTCCTAGCGCTTCAACGCCCCGGACACTCACAAGTGTGGGGGAATTTGATCCACCACTCACACCTTCTCAGGGGAGTCCTCGTTCTCTCACGCCTACACACTTACATACTGCGCTAAACTTTTGTACTCTATGTTAAGTGCTTCGAAAAGGTCTTCTGTTTGTGTTCCCTTGAGTTTTGCTTCGAACAATGCGGACATTGTCCCATTCAAGTGTGGGGGAAACGACCTTTTCTTTTTGGTGCACTACTCAATTTCCCTATACGTATCTACAGCTCCCATGTAGAAATTACATTTATAGTAAGCAAGTGTCTCCATGAATTTTTAGAATTCTTCACTGATTGTTTTTCAAAAAGATCTCTCTTGAGGAGCAATTGTTTGCGGTGCTTCCATAAACCCCTCTCTTGGTGATTTTTTATTGCTTAGGGGTTCTTTCTACCTTCTCATCTAGGGATTGCTAAGGGGTGCTTCCTTGTGAAAAATATTTATATAGGAACTTGAGAGACACCATAGGTAACCAACAAATGAGAGTTGAGTGTTCATTAAAGAAAGGCAAAATGCCAAACCATCTCTTCTCATCTCTTGTTGCAAAAGTGAATCAAATGCAAATCTCTATTTTTCCTTTTGTTTTTCCTCAATGCCCATTCTTGAGAGAAGTTGGCCATGGTAAAAGTTCTCCAAGTTCCAAAAATCTCTAAGAACTTGGAAGCACTCTAGATCATACCCCAAAACTCTATATTTTTTATTTACCCTAAGCACACCCATGTCACCACGAGAAGGTCGGTTGCACTCCTCTTGAGATGTTTCACAAATTTTGCTCACTTGAATTCAAGAGTTCATCTAGACACTTGCTTGCTTTAAATATTCCTTTTTATTGTGGGTTCCTAGCAAATTTTTGCTTGAGGACAAGCAAATAGATAAGTGTGGGGGAGTTGATAAGTGGTGAAATAATGATGTTTCAATGCCTTTATACACCTTCATTTCATTTGGTGTATAGCCTATTTCACCACTTAATAGAGTGTTTTTGTGATTAATAGTGAACTTATACAGTTTGATCTTTTGATAGGTAAAAGCTCACCTTGAGCATACTTTTGACCCATTTTAGAGCTAGTGGCATGCACCAACAGCTTCCCCATCCTTCAAGCTTTCCAACGCCGCAAACGGGGAGCAATTCCGAGCCGTAACGAAGATTCTAGGCCCCGCGCAAGTTAGAGAAAATGTTTTCTGCAGTCGACCGACCCATGGACCGACCCACACTGGGTCGGTCGGAAGCTCCTGGAGCAGAAATTTGTCTCTGCATCGGACCGACCCATTGGACCGACCCACACTGGGTCGGTCGGAACTTAAAAATGGTCACGTGCCTCGTCTCCAGAAGGCCGACCGACCCGCGGGACCGACCCACGGTGGGTCGGTCGGACGCGGAAATTTCTCTACTTATCCAATTTTGAGGCTTTTTCACTATCTTACACTTCTACACACCAAAAGACCTAAAAAGGAGAGAGAGGCGATTTTGAGGGAGAAAAGAAGAAGAAGAAGAAGAGAAGGAAGAAGAAGAAGAGAGCTCACCTTCTCCAAGCTCAACCACCTTCAAATGGCTTTTTCTCTCTCTCTCTCTTTATGTATCTCTATGGCTGAGTAGAACTATTTAGCACTTGGGATGGGGATTTGAACTTGAATCCCTCAACTAGCTTGTAAACCCTTGCTTCATTAATTATGATTGTTTTCTCTCTCTTGTTCATTTAATGCTTTAACTTGATCAATTATGGCATTTATGGTGATTCCCAACAACACAAGACTTTGAGTTGGGGGTTGTGACCTAGAAGAGAGAGGAACCCTAGATTGTGCTAGCTTGATTAGTTGGTGAAATTTGGGGCTATTTATGTGGACTTGTAATTAATGCTATCTAGTGATTTGAACTCCTCTTGATTTGAGAGTTGAGAGTATCTAGGTAAGAGTTGGCTCTTCCATGATTTGGAAGGTCATTACAATAGTCCAAATAGACAATTTGAGTGAATTGGGTTTATGAGTGAAGTTGGGGTTATTTAGGTGAGAATAACCATCCTAGGGTGCTTTCCATCCAAAACCCTTAACAACCAATTTTAGTTTCCTTAGTTAAGTTGCAGTTTTTCTTGAACAAAATCATTAAGCTTGCCGCCGGCTAAACCCCCCCCCCCCTTTACTCATTTATTATTCCGTTACCGAATACCGAAACTAGGGAAATAGATAATCAATTTCCTGGTGGAACGACACTCGTTATCTACTACTTCGATTGGGTCCACTTGCCCATATTTTGTGATATTGATCTGCATATACATATATTTCCTCTGACAGATATCCAAACAATGTCGAACAGGCAGATGCCGCCAATACGGTAGATCCCAAAAAATGGAACGTTTTTTCCAAATGTTTTTCGGCGGCTTGGATGTGTTTCCAAAGACATTTTCAATGTCTTTTACCTTTGCATACACTTCCTCTGAATTCAAAGGCAGACGAGCCACACGAGTCTCGGGCTCATTGTTGAACAGCTTTCGCTTTCTCGAACGGTAAGGATGGTCCACTGGAAGAAACGGCCGATGACACATATAAACATTTTTGCCGCAGTGCTTCAGACGATCTGAACATGTGTCATCCTCACATACCGGACATGCTTTGAATCCTTTACCGAGTATCCTGACAAGTTCCCATAGGCAGGAAAGTCGTTAACAGTACAGAACAACATCGCCTTCAGTGTGAAATTTTCTTTCGCATGAGCATCATATACCACTGTCCCTTCATTCCACAACAAGTTCAGATCGTCGATCAGTGGTGCAAGATATACGTCAATGTTATGACCAGGTTGCTTTGGACCAGAAATTAGGAGTGATAACATAATGTATTTTCGTTTCATGCACAACCATGACGGTAAATTGTAGATCACTAGTAGCACCGGCCAAGTGTTGTGCTGACTGCTCAACGTGCCATACGGGTTCATCCCATCGGTACACAATCCAAGTCTCAGATTCCTATCCGCATCCCCAAAATGATGTTTGAATTTTCTGTTGATATTTCTCCACTGAGGTCCGTCTGCAGGATGTCTTAATTTTTCATCAATTTTTCTACCATCCGCGTGCCATCGTAAGTTCTTCGCATCTTTCGGATTGGCAAACAACCGTTTGAATCTAGGAATTATCGGCAAGTACCACAATAATTTCACTGGACAATTTTTTTCCTGAAAGGAGGAATCCTCATCCTTGTCCTTGTACCGGGACAACAAACATTTAGGACACTTGTCTAGATGTTCGTATTCACCCCTATAAAGCACACAGTTATTTGGGCAAGCATGAATCTTTTTATATTCAACTCCCATTGGACACATCCATTTCTTTGCCTCGTAGGTGGATGTAGGAAGACCATTCTCATCAGGAAGCATATCATGTATCAGCTCTAGAAATGACGTGAAACACTTGTCACCAACTCCATATTTCCCCTTTAAGTTGAACAAATTAAGTACAACACTCAATTTTGTGTATTTAACGCACGAAGGGTACAAAGGTGTCTTTGATGCGTCCAACAATCTTTGATACTCATCCGGCTTATCGGCAAAAGTATCGACAACATTTTCTAACATTTCATCCATTTGTTCATCATGGTGAGTGGTCTCACTGTCATCGAATCCTGAATCACTTAACGGTACCGACTCATTGATGGTATTGAAGGTGTGGGTGGTACTTGCGTAACGTGGATCATGAGCACTTGATGATGTTGAAGCACTAGCTGCAACAGTTTCTCCATGAAAATTCCATCTTCTGTAATGTGGCATGAATCCACGGGACTTAAGATGAAATCTAATTTCCTCAATGTCTTCATATTTCCTTACAACCCCACAGTCAACACAAGGACATGAAATATTGTCCGCCTTTGTTCTGTCCTTGTGTTGCACTGCCGCTTTGAGAAACTCTTTCAGCTTCTCATCAAAATAGTTATCCCCTCGATAACCGTACATCCAGTCACGCTCCATTCTATATGTGAAAACAAAACAATGTTAAGATTGATTTGTCTTTCAGTTTCGTCTGCATTTGTATATGGAGCATGTTTCTACTGGATGTACGGTTGCAACCAAACTCAGCACTACTCTATGGTTACAACCTAACTAACGTAGCCTAAGTACTCTAACTTTCCAACGTAACTAATCTAGCCTTATTCTAACAATTCTAACACATTTAATTTAACTTCAACAAATCATTGCATTATTAAAACAAAAAATAAAGTTTAATTACTTACTTGTTTTAAGGTTGTACAGAGGGGGAAGCTAGGAGACTGCTTTGGTGATGAGCTGGGAAAGTACTGGTACAAATCCAATAGCAGATTCAGAAGACCTGACAAAGAAAAGTAAAGATTGTTATACACAAATAACAAATAAAATTAATTAATAAGACTAATACGATTCTAGAAAAAATTCGGCATGACCTTTGCGTAATCGTGTTAATCCCATGCTTATCATTAAGCATTCACCAACATCTTATTTACCACGACAAATAAATTCAACAATTGGCAGCAACCATCCTTATTCACAATCACTCAATATTAACCACAACCACTTTTTCACAATAATTAATTAAACACACAAAGAGAAAAGATAGATGAAGATGTTACCTTTTCACTCTTAGTCCACAGCAGAATAAATAAGGAAGAAGAAGTAGAGACCACCCCAATTACTCAGACAGCGGGGAAGCAAGGAAATAATATTAGGGGGGAAAGAAATCCATTATTATAAGCATTATCATATTAAGAAAATAAAAAAGAGAAAAAAGATAGATGAAGATGTTACCTTTCAGCTCATGCTGCACAATAGAAGCAATGAGGAAGAAAGAGACATAGATACCACCCCAATTACTGCAGACAGCGGTGAAGCAAGGTAATAATATTAGGGGGGCAAGAAATCCATTACTATAAGCATTATCATATTAAGCACGTATATACTGCAATGTAATGGGAGAACATATATGTTATAAAGTTATAGATCTTGTATGCAGAGGGTTTACATCCATAAAAAAAGTTCAATTTTAATAAAAATACAATCAAATTTTCAAAATTTATAGTCATCAACAAACAGTCTGTAGAGTTTACATCCATAAAAAAAGTTCAATTTCCATATATATACTTGAACTGTCTCTCCCACGCTTTCATTATGTCATTATAATTTTTTTATTCTAGGTAGTATAGTTATACATCTTTAAATAAATTTTTCAAATTTACAATTTTTAATCATTTTAATAAAAATACAATCAAATTTTCAAAATTTATAGTCATCAACATACAGTCTGTAGAGTTTACATCCATAAAAAAACTTCAATTTCCAAATATATATACTTGAACTGTCTCTCCCACGCTTTCATTATGTCATTATAATTTTTTAATATTCTAGTTAGTATAGTTATACATCTTTAAATAAATTTTTCAAATTTACAATTTATGTTTTTAAATATATAAACATTAAAAAATTAGTCACATTAATTGTAAAAATTAAAGAAAAATTAGTCACACTATCTAAGATAATTTGTTATTAGTTATTAAAAAAGAATATTTTTAATGAGTGTAAATTTTAGAAAAATAATTATATAATAATTACAAATTCTAAAAAACTAACTTCATATTTACGAACATAATAACTATATCAACTAAAAGTCTTAGTGTAAAAACGAACACGCTAACATTGTTATTTATTCAACTTAATATGGTTACAATCATTAAATTAAGAGAGAAGTAGATCAATGCTCCAGAATTATAAAATTATTCCTAATAAAAAAAGAACACAAGTTAACATAACCTGTAAATAACATATCACATCTCTTATCATAATCTGAGTTTAATGGATAAAAAACGTATGGTTGGGCAACATCCACTTACATATAGCACGTACAGTTGACAAGTACTATAATACTATAAAATATCAAGTAACTTACTTATCGAACATTAGTAGCTTTTTCCAAAAATAATCTCTAGTAATATATTACTGAAGAAACAAGGATGCATTATCACTAGCATCATTGTAATAGTGACGCAATATTCCTGTACCGTTTTTTACAACTTTGGGTTGTATGCAGAGGGCACAAACAGCAAAATATCAACTCAGGCATTTTATCAAACACCTTATATGCACAACTATTTATACTTGTTCAATAATCTATCTATATTCAAATTATGCACACACAACTAAACTAACAATCAATAACTATATTACAACTAGTTATTCAATCAACAAGACAATATTTAACATAATTTCGAAGTTAGAAATTGAAATTCGAACCTAGGGTTCGCGCAGCACCGACGAACGACGCCTGCGACCTCCTGGACGACTTGGGACGGCAACGACGACGGCGACGGAGGTGGCGCGCGTGGAAGGAGAAGGTGGTGGTGGTGGCGGAGTCGCAGGCGTCGAGAGAATCGCCGTCGTCTTCTTCGTCGTCGTTCTCGCGAGATTACAGAAGAGAATGAGAGGAGAAGATGACTGGAGCCGATTTGGGGGAAATAAAACAACTTTATCGCAGCGGTTCTTAGTAGGAACCGCTGCGATAGAGTTGTTTTTTTTTTTAAAACGACCCTAGCGCAGCGGTTGTTACTTACAACCGCTGAGATAGGTTTGCGGGATTTTAAAAAAAAGGCCTATCCCAGCGGTTGTTTTTACAACCGCTGCGGTAGGGGCGCTGCGATAGACCATTTCTGTACTAGTGACATAAATTTAAACTTTCGTCTGTTCACAAGTCCATAGAAATAGAGAACTAACTTCAAATAATAAACCTAATTAAACTCAACAAATCTTTGTTATTGTGTTCTTCTTTGATTATATATAATAAGTTCTCAGCCTGTATCATCAGCGTTCTGTTCAACTTATCTTCCTGTTGTATAAAGGGGAGAACTTTCTCAACTGCAACAATGAAGTCAAGTACCATAAATTCAGCAATGTCTTCAAATATGACATAAATGCTGCATAAATATCACATACAAAAATGTTCTAAATAAACAGATAAAAAATATATCAAAATATGACATTTATATCACTCTTTTTTTCTTTTTGATATAATATTTATGTCAACTTTTGTGTACAAAGGACGCCTAGACTTTCTCAAAAATATTCCATTAACATATATTGTCCCTATGCAAATCATTATTCGTTGAGTTATCAGAATGAAAAAAGAGCGATAGAACTTATACGCAACAATCTTCAGATTTTTATAAAAAAAATTTAAAAAAATCTTCCAAAGTTTATGCTGCTGCTGCACCTAACGTTTTAATTTTTTATTGGTGAGGAACTAGCAAGCGAACTATTCCCCTTTTGTTGCCATCCTTTTGTTGCCATCACATTCGGCATACGTAATGATTTTTCTGTCATTATTTTCGTATATATTAAATGATGAAAAATGAATTACCACATAGTACAATTTAGTAAAAGCGTGTACGTATATATATAATTTCATTTAACTGACTAGTTGAAAAAATCTTATAGAATTAATTTAACGAACAAATGAATCATAATTGTTCCCTTTATCATCGTTATATAAATCCGGTAACATAAATTTAAATTTGCATTCGTTCACAAGTCAATAGATATAGAGAACTAACTTCAAATAATAAACCTAATTAAACTCAACAAATCTTTGTTATTGTGTTCTTCTTTGGTTATATATACAACAAGCACCCACCTTGTATCATCAGCGTTTTGTTCAACTTATCTTCCTGTTGTATAAAGGGGAGAACTTTCCCGGGCTGTAACAATGAAGTCAAGTACCATAAATTCGACAATATCTTCAAATAGGACATATAAATGCAGCATAAATATCACGTACAAATATGTTCTAAATAAACAGATTAAAAAATATAAAATTATGACATTTATACCTTCTTTTTTTCTTTTTGATATAACATTTATGACACTCATTTATGTAAACTTTTTGTGTACGAACGACGTCTAAATATTCCACTAACATATACTGTCTTTATGCAAATCAATATTCGTTGAGTTTCGTAATGAAAAAAGAGGGATAGAACTTATATGTAACAATCTTCTGATTTTCTTAAAAAAAATTAAAAAAAATCTTCCATTGAGTTGTTTGGGGTGTATGCCGCCTAACCTTTTCATTTTTTGTTGGTAAGTAACTAGCAACGGAAATGTCCCCTTTTGTTGCCATTATATTCGTGCATAAGTAATGATTTTTCTGCCATTATTTCCGTACATATTAAATGATGACATATGAATTACTACTTAGTACAATTTAGTAAAAGCGTGTACGTATTATATAATTCTATTTAATTGACTAGTTGTAAAAATCTTATAGAATTAATTTAACAAACAAATGACTCATAATTGTTCCCTCTATCATCGTTATATAAATCCTGTAACATAAATTTAAATTTTAGTCTGTTCTCAACGTTAAATAATAAACCTAATTAAACTCAACAAATCTTTGTTATTGTGTTCTTCTTTGATTATATATAACAAGTTCGCCAGCCTGTATCATCAGCGCTCTGTTCAACTTATCTTCCTGTTGTATAAAGGGGAGAACTTTCCCGGCTGCAACAATGAAGTCATGTACCATAAATTCGGCAATGTCTTCAAATATGACATAAATTCAGGATAAAATATCAGGTACAAATATGTTTTAAATAAATAGATAAAAAAAATATGTCAACATATGACATTTATATCACTCTTTTTTTCTTTTTGATATATAACATTTATGTCACTCATTTATGTCAACTTGTGTGTAGGAAGGACGTCTTGACTTTCTCGAAAATATTCCATTAACATATATTGTCCTTATGCAAATCATTATTCCTTGACTTTTCGGAATGAAAAAAGAGGGATAGAACTTATATGTAACAATCTCCGGATTTTCTTAGAAATTTTTTTAAAAAATTCTTCCAAAAATTACTAAGTTGTTTGTGGTGTATGCTGCCGTTGTGCCTAACCTTTTCATTTTTTGTTGGTAAGGAACTAGCAAGCAAACTGATCCCCTTTTGTTGCCGTTACGTTCGTGCATACGTAATGATTTTTTTGCCATTATATCTTACATATTAAATGAATTACTACTTAATACAATTTAGTAAAAGCGTGTACGTATATATATAATTCCTTTTAATTGACTAGTATCAATTTAACAAAAAAAATGAATCATAAATTTTCCCTCTATCATCGTTATATAAATCCGGTAACATAAATTTAAATTTTCGTCTCTTCTCAAGTCCATAGATATAGAGAACTAACTTCAAATAATTAACCTAATTAAATTTAACAAATATTTGTTATTGTGTTCTTCTTTGGTTATATATAACAAGCACCCAGCTGATAAGTGTCCAAATGAGCATGATTTATGGGTGTATTTCATATGTTATATTAGCACTTTTCTTGCTCATTTCTCCACTTCGGTTAGTTTTCCTCTAGTTTATGTTTTATTGGTTAAACATGAGTAAAACCAAGCTAGGAGCAAAGTAGACAAAGAGACGAACGCATAGGCGCAAACGGATCTAAAAACGGAGCTCAAACGAAGAATCTGAAGCCTGTCGAAGTTTGTAGAACAAGATGAGACGAAATACATGTGTCCACGTAGCCCCTACGTGGACGCAAACGCGGACAGGAAGCAAGAGATCGGACTCAAACTCGGACACGCGTCCGTACGGGGACTCAAATTCGGACACGAACAAATCTCGTCAGGACATTTGTGTCCTTACGGGGACAGAAACGCGGATGTCTCACGTCCTGATGAGCCCTATCCGAACACAAATCCGGACACAAACGCGGACACATGTAAATGACTGCACCAAATCCAGAAATCACGCGACTGATAGATCTGCACCGCCTTCGCTGTTTTTCCTCATTTGCGGCGCCTACAAACATATCTATCTACTACATCAATTGTCAGGCGCCGCATTCCTTAAATTCTTCACCCACGCCTGATCCAAACGTTGTCATCTTCCTCCTCCTTTCTTCTATAAAAACCTACCATCTCCTGCTTCTAAACTCATCATCTGATCACACAACGCTCATCAAAATTCACTCTCCCTCCATCCAAATTCCATTCTCCATCCATACATCCACATCTCCACTTCATTTCCATCATTTCTCATCACCAAATAAGCCTAACTCTTCCATTTTCCAGAAAACCAGACGAAGAAGACGAACTGTACAAAACCAGGCCGTGTCCGCGTTTGTGTCCGCACAGCCCCCACACAGGAGTTGTCCGCGTTTGTGTCCGCGTGGCCCCACCCGGACAGGACCAACTTGTACCTGTTTTGTTCGTTTTCTTCGTTCTACCAATCTATCATCGTTTTGAGGTCGGCATAATCACGGAGACAAGCCCGGAAGCGAAACAACTCTCCCCAAAAATAGAGTTCTTTCTTTCCTCAAACTTTACTCTGTTTTAATGTCTATCTTTACTCTATTTTTATTTCTGTCAATGGCTGAGTAATTTTTATTTGGATCCTAGGATGGGGTTTGACCCTAATATTGCTTAAATAAATATTTATTACCTGTATCATATATTATATTTCTTTTTATTCCTTTCAATAAATATTATTAAATACTTTACGCGACAAACTACTACATTTTTATGGTAACTATCAACATATGATTTTGAGATAGTCAATAGTTCCACAAAGGAATAAACCTTGGTATTTACACTCCGGTTTGAGTAGGAAAATACTGAGGCTATTATTAAGAGTTCGTAACTTAACCTTATTAACTCTAATAGACAATAAATAATTGAGACATGGTTATAAGTTTGTTTAAGTAATTTAGGCAATTCCCCCACTATCGTAGGATACCTTTTTCCACCCATATCAATTAATTCACCTTATTTTACTGTATTTATTATTTCTGCACTGATCCTAAACAATCAAGCTTGCCTCCGGCTAAACCCCTTATTTGCTGTTTTTATTAAATACCGAGACTAGGATAATTGAACCAATTTCTCTGTGGATACAACACTTATTGTACCACATCGACTAGGTGCACTTGCCTATTAGTTTGCTATAAATCTATATATAATGATGTGTTTTGCTCAACACCAGCCTGTATCATCAGCGCTCTTTTCAACTTATCTTCCTGTTGTATAAAGGGGAGAACTTTCTCGGCTGCAACAATGAAGTCAAGTACCATAAATTCGGTAATGTTTTCAAAATGACATAAAATAAATAGATAAAAAATATATCAAAATATGACATTTATATCACTCATTTTTCTTTTTGATATAACATTTATGTCAACTTTTGTGTACGAACGACGCCTAAACTTTCCTGGAAATATACCATTAACATTATTGTCCTTTTGCAAATCGTTATTCAGCTGAGTTTTCGGAATGAAAAAAGAAGGGTAGAACTTATATGTAACAATCTCCGGATTTTCTTAAAAAAAAAAAAAAAAAACTTCCAAAACTAACTGAGTTGTTTGAGGTGTATGCTGCTGCTGCGCCTAACCTTTTCATTTTTTGTTGGTAAGGAACTAGCAAGCGAACTGTTCCCCTTCGTTGCCATTACATCCGTGCATACGTAATGATTTTCTGCCATTATTTCCGTACATATTAAATGATGACAAATGAATTACTACTTAGTACACTTAGGCATCGTTTGGATTCGACAATGAAACGGGAAAGGGAACGGGAAAACAAGGAGAATGGGAAAATATGTATGTTGTTTGGTTATGTATGAGAATAAATACGGGAATGACTATTTAGTTTTGAAATAAAAATAACGTGTTTGTTTTATTCAAATAATTATGAAAAAAATCACAAAATACCAATAAAAATTTATTAATTCACAAAATACCACAATTTTTAAAAAAGTTTTTCAACACTGTAAAAAATAATTTTAATTTATTAGATACATCTAAAATATTCTCACTTGTTAATAAACATATTTCACATTATACCACATTAATATTTTTAATTAACAGAATATCACATTATTGTTTGTCTATTTTTATTCAAATTTGTATGCTTCTATATAAGTATAATATTGTTTATAATTTTTTATATCTTTAAAGTTTTTATAATAATATATTTATTTTACACAATTTGACCAATATTTGTAAGCATAAACTTTATTATTTTTACTGTTTTAATATATTTTATTTTATGTTCACATTTTGTTATTTAAAAATATTAACGTAAACTATATTTATTAACAAATAGAGATATTTTAGTCTTAAAAAGTTTAGCATTAGCAATTAGTGGTATTTATAGAATAGAAAATTATTTTTGTGGTGACAGAAAAATATTTTTAAAATTGTAGCATTTGTGAATTAATTTTTTTTTAATAGTATCCCATAAATTTTCCCATCATTTATTTATCCAATTTTACCCGTGTAAACAAATAAATTATTTTGACATTTTATTTTTAATAATTCCAATTTTGTATGTACATAACATAACTCACAAGAAAAAAAAATTGCTGTCTACTCCCCGGTGCTGCTCCCGTGCGATTACTACGGGACTGATTTGAAGGGAAAAAACTGTAACCTTTCCCATTCCCTGTGCACAATACTATATTAACAAACAATGGTAGGGGACCGGCGTCCCATATTTTATTCCCTTCCCTCGTGTTTCCCCTCTATACAAACACTGCCTTAGTAAAAGCGTGTACAGATACCCATTCTAAATTGAGAGGATATGCTACCCTTCTTACATGAACCAATTACATATTGACACTTATAAATTTTATAATTAAAAGTTTATTTAATTATTATTTAAAACTACATATTATTAAGGGAAAATTGTATCGCCCACCCATGACGTTTGGCGAAATTACACAGCCCACCCATGAGGTTTCAAAAATTACTTTGCCCACCCATGTGGTTTTCACAATTTTACATCCAACAACTTTTCTAATATTTAATCAACTTAAAAGATGGTTAAATGATATCCAAATTTAATGAAACTTTACATGGACGATATTAACTTTTATTTTAGGGAAAATTACATACCCCACCCATGACGTTTGACGAAATTTCACAATCCACCCACGTGGTTTTAAAAATTACTTTCCCCACCCATGTGGTTTCCCCTGTTTTACATCCAGCAACTTTTCTAATTTTTATTCAATTCAAAAGATGCTTAAACGTTGTCCAAAGTTGATGAAATTTTACATAGACAATGCTAAAGTGTTATATTTTGGTTTAGTGAGAAATCTAAAGTTTTTTAAGCTTAAATGTGACATGTGGGACCCAATGAACATGTCACATGTTTCATTGGGTCCCACAGGACACATTTAAGCTTAAAAAACTTCAGATTTGACATAAGATCAAAGTATATCACTTTAGCATCATCCATGTAAAGTTTCATCAATTTTGGACAACGTTTAAGCATCTTTTGAATTGAACCAAAATTAAAAAAGTTGCTGGATGTAAAACGGGGGAAACCACATGGGTAGGGAAAGTAATTTTTGAAACCACATGGGTGGAATGTGAAATTTCGCCAAACGTCATGGGTGGGGCATGTAATTTTCCCTTTATTTTATTTATTTAGTCATTGAGTTAACATTAACTAACTATAGTAAAATAACCTCTCCCACGTCTTCTATTCCACGATTGTTCTTGAGTAGATATTTTTTCCTAATTTAAGTTTCTCTTTTACAATTTCTTTTGTTAAGCCGAAAAAGAATTAAATTTTAATTGATCTTTCAATTTATTAGTGTTAAAATCAGTTCAAATTTCTTCAAATTTCTTTATTCCAACTCCATATTTAATTCTATTACTTCAAAAATATCCACTAATTAGTGTTACTTTGTTCGCATTGGAATCAGAACAAAAATTGTGAATCTGCGCACTAATTTGCCACAAATCAGCAGATCGAAAAAATGCTTAAATACCTCAACTAAGAACACGTACTTGTAGCTAGTATAAATAAAGAATTTGAATTAACTTTGGTGACATTCCCGACATATATATTTCAATTTTTTAAATCTAACACAAATTGTACAATAAAATTAATTTTCATTTTACTTTGCAAATTTATGAAACATGTATAACAAATGATATATATAACAATATAAAGTATGAGTTATAGATAAAAGAATTAAATTAACTATAGAAATTATGTTTTTCAAGTTAAAACACACCTATGTTCTAAATATTTTATATTAATTTATTCTTGATGAAAACAAACTGATCACCATATATACGAATGTTAATTATATATGTGTTTGATGTTACATGCGTAAAACTAACCCCATAAGGATATTTTTGAATCATGTGTAAATTTTCTTTCTAAATTGGATTAGTTAATAAAATATGTACATGTTATTTTTAAATGATTATTATGAAATTCACCTTATTCTTAAATGTACAGTAATGCCTATACTTTATTTAAAATAGATTTTACATTAATTAACACATAAATAAAATATTTATAAACAAATTTAAACGTCAGTTCCTAAAAATTGGGCTCAGTAAAAGAATTCATATTGAGTGGGCCAATAAAGAACAAAATATAAAAACGAATATACTTATTATGTCAATCTTTAAAGTCTTTACTCACTAAAAACTTATAGAGTTGTTGAAGAAAAATCTATATATATGTAATATTAAGTTATATTCTACATTGGAATTTCCCCTTTTATAGAATGTAGATTAGTGATTTGTTTGAAAACAAAAATTTCCTTCGATAAACATACCTAAAATTTTTTATTGGTATATTTGGTGTTAATTGTTCAAAACTTGCATTTAAGGAATTACTCGTATTAAACGATGAAAGAAGAAAACAGTTCAAAAACTCCTATAATGGAGTATGTTAATTGATTTCTCATTAAGTTCTTGATTTTACTCTCAACAACTTATAGTTTGTTGGAGAAAAATATGTTTTGTATTTCTTTGTTATTTAAGTGCAAAGACTAATACATCCACGCACACTTTACTAGAAAAATAATAATTTTGTTGGATATAAATTTGAAGGGCTTAAACTCTTGTATTTAGAAAGCATTTACACATAATCGAGGGGTTGGTTATTAGCAAAATAAGACAATTTGACATTGAAATTTGGTTGACCAGATTAGGTATTAAGATTTTATTAAAATTTAAATACCAATTTGGAGCGATCACCACCTTCAAAAATGCTTGAACTTTGGGTCTATAGCTGATCATTCAGACGGCAGGGTTAGGTAGGGGCCTGTAGGGTCTGTTTCTAAGGTCCATAGTTTCTCTATTCTTAGGTCGGGTTCGGTGACCGGTTATCGGGCCAGACAACTTTGGACCAGCTTTAAAAATGTGTTGCAGCTTGGTGTTTTGCACCTCTTTTTTGTCCAGGCCCGTTCTAACAACTGATTAGGCCCGGGCTCGTCGGGCTTTTCAACGGGCCCGGTTATCGGGCCAGACAACTTTGGACCAGCTCTATCCAGGTCATAATAATGTTTATGGGTCAAAATTGTTTGTGTTCTGTGAAGCTCAATGACGAAAACATAGTGACAATTAGAAACAATTATATAATGTCTCTGTAGCATAGAAATATGTTACTATCTGTATACATAGGCACTGTACCTATCATTTTGTGAAATAGTGAATTGAGCGGGGTTGTCCAACTTAAGAAGTCGTTCAATTAATTGGTAAATTACTAAATTAACCGAGAATGCTAAACTAAACTAAAAACATGAAATGTCATTTTTTTAGAAGAATTAATCAATCTAATTAACGACTGAATTAATAAGGAAATTGAAAGCAACAATTAAACGAAATCAAACAATAAAAAGGTGGGAACTTTGATGATGAAGCCACACCCCGAGTTGTTCTGCTCACCTATTTCTTCAAATCCTATTAAATAACTATTCCACTAATGTTGCAATAAACTCGGGAACTATAAAATAATTCGTTGACCAGTTCTTGTACAACGAAACCTAATTGGATGGAAGAACTAACATCATGCTAAAGCTCTAATCTAGAAACAGATCAAGCACATAAAGAACAATTTCCATTGGGGACATAGTAACCTATAGGCCAGATCATACTTCTAGTCGTTGATCTGGTTAAACTTCCTATGTCTTGTTAACTATCTCAGCTCTCACATGATGATTAGAAAACTACAAATATTACTTTAATAATTGGCCAAATAATAAAAGCACTTGAAGAACAAGAATTAAACTATTACATTAATAAAAAATAGTGGAAATATTACATAATAAAATCCTACGAAATAGGTTTACTTCCCAACCCAGGAAGCTAAAACAACTACTCGCTCATGAATTCAGAAACAAAAACAATAAATTAGGAAAACATTGAATAGAGTGGAGAAAAGGAAAGAAGAAATTTCAGTTTATGAAGAATTCTGATTCAGATCCCCGCTCTGTTCTCCATATTTGCGTTGATCTTCCTCTGATTCATAAACCTGGTGTGTGATGATGGTGAAGTGGTGAGGTGACTATCGATGATAATGGTGATAGGTGGTAGTGGCGATGGTCAATGAAGAGATTGACATGAGAACTCTGACGGAGAAGGTGGGAATTGGGTTCATGCAGCATCTGAACGTGAATGATCCTTTTAGCCCTCGCTTATGTCTGTTTAAATAAAATTATGCACATAAAATACATGTGTCCGGCCTTGTGTCTAGGTGGGAAGGACCAGACATCTCATATGCTTGTCCAAGCAATAACTTTTTTCTATGTATGTCCTCGTGAGGTGTCCGACTAGGCTCACTAGGGCAGTAATATGTAAGCTCCACTTCGCGTTCCACCCTCGTGGTCATAAATATTGGCTACGTGGTGAGGTGTCTGGCTTGGCTTAGTCGAACAAATAGTCAGACGTCTTCTAAGCTTTCCTTACGTGTAACATTCAAAACAAAAGCAAATTGGAGGTGTCTGGACCCACGGACGGGACGTCCGAGACCCCGGACGGGCCCTCAGATGGGATGTTCAAGTCTTTGGTCGGACACAAGTCCTGACACTTGTACATTTTGAGCTTCTTTCCTTCATTGTGTGTGTTGAATTCCCCATAGATCGCGTCAAAGTATATCAATTATCAGTACATCAACAATTCCAAGACTCTTACCTGCATTTGACACGTAAAATGTATTAATTCTCATCTAAACACAAATCATAGGAAAAGCACTACGAAAATAGGTAAATTAAACCCATAAAAGTCTATATATCTTTCACCTATTAGTTTTCGAACTCAATGAGCCATTTCAATCCTAGGTCATACCATACACCACACATGGATCAATGTTTATTTTATGTGCCGAACTATTGGCTTTAAGCCTAACTCAAAGCGGGGACATTGAAGCTAAGTTGCCAGTTTTCACATTCAATATTAGTCGTAGTTTGGGTTGGGAAGTAGGCAAGATTATTAGATCTTACAATAGCTTTTTCAATTTGTGGAGGAAAGATGGTTACAATTTCTATTATTTTGATTAAAGGGATACTTCATAGTATACTATTGAGGTTTCTAAAAGTGTTTCAATATAGCACTATATGCAATGAAGGCTTTTTTTGTCAATAATTATATCTCAAACCCTTAAATATATCCTTAATTTTATGACTTAAACTTTGAACCCTTAATGTTGGATCCCCTGAACTCTCAGTCATATATCCTTAATCTTTTAACCATCAAAATCCAAACCCTAGACCTAAAGCTCCAACCCTTAATTATATACCTTGAACTTTAAATATTGAAGACAAAATCTTGAACCTTAAACCTTTGTAGCAATAGCCAGATAGCTATGAAGTTCCAAAACAATGTATAAGGTTATATTTTAGCAATATGTATATTTGTGTAAGCCTTAGTGGCATACTGTGAATTTTTTAAAATATCTATGGTATCATGTGTAATATGCTTTATTAAACTAAATATGATTACAATAATTAAAGTATTGCAAGGCTCAAGGGCAATTGAAAACGAACATACACAAGGGGAGCAGTAAAAAAACCCGAGAATCAAACATGGGGGTCATTTGGAATAAAAACATAGAACCCAAAATCCGCTAAACTATTAACAAAGAAAATATCTTTCATTGTACTTGGGACCAAGGTTATTGAGGGCCTTTTGATTTTTGTATGATTCAAAGAGTTTGGACAACCTAGATTAATTATTTTCATATATCACCGATTCTTATACGTTTTTAGTCTTGTCACATCATCTATCTGGTTATGAAATATAAATTTGGTTTAGTGAAAATATATGAACATTCCAAATTCACTTCATATATTGTTATCTAGGGGTGACAACTCGGGTTGAGGTTAAAACCCATACTCAACCTGTTTAAAAATTTATTGACCCAAACCCAATAAAAAAAATTATCGGGTTACAAATTTTCAACTCTAACCTGATGTTGTGAAAATTGTAAACTATGCAAGTTTCATATAGGGGCAAGTGTACCTGGTCATAGTAGTATATAAAAGTGTCGTTCCGTTAGGAAATTGAGAGACTAATCTCCCGAGTTCTGATATCTAGTTAATAAAAGAAGTTAAATGAAAGGGGGTTTAGCCGGAGGCAAGTTTGATATTTTGGTTTGAAGAAAAATTACAAGAACAATCAAATTAAAATGGTGTGCTGATTTGTTGGATGGAAATGCGCTCTAGATAGGGGTGATCATTTGGATAATTCGGTTAACCGAAATCCAAATTGTAAAAAATAAATTGGATTTCGGTTATTTCGGTTAAAAACCGAATTATCCAAATTAAGACCAAAACCGAATTAACCATTATCCAAATTATCCAAAATCCAAATTTTTTCAAAAGTGAAATCCGAAATCCAAACTAAAATCCAAATTTTAGCTAGTTTAGAATTCAACTTACCAAAATTTAGGATTTATGTTTGACTATTTGTCACTAATGACTAGAATTAGAAAATAGGATATTCTTTTGTAAATAAAATTTAGATAATTCGGTTAACCGAATTAGACAAAGTCAAAACCATATCCAAACCAAATTATAATTAGGATAATTCGGTTAACCGAAATTTTCAATTCGGTTAGAAAATTCGGTTAAAAATCCAAAATATAAAATCGGTTAATTCAGTTTTTGGATAAATCCAAAATATCCAAACTGAATGCTCACCCCTAGCTCTAGAAAGGTGGAATCACCCAAATACTCCCCAAACTTAGCTATAATCCTAATTTTCTCTAGTTGTCTATCAAGATTAAATTAGTGGCTTCACTAAAATCCTAGATAAAGCTAGCCCTTAATTATCTCACTAAATCCTTCCATTAGGTTAGGTTTAAATCACCAATTAGCATTAAACACTAATCTTAGTCATAGCATTAGAAAATACCAACTAATTAAAGAAGGCAAATTCTAGGGTTTATCTCTCTCTCTCTCTCTTAGCTAAATCCCTGATTCACAAAATTATGGAAGTAAGATAAACCATAAATGTACATAGTGGATCAATCTAGCACATTCGATAAATTAAAGAGATAAAACAACTATATTAAGCTAATTAGGTTACAAGCATGTTTGGGGGATTTGGGGTCAAACCCCCATCTAGAGCATAAAATGAGTCTACTCAAGCATAGAGACTACAAAGAAGAGAGAAAGGAGAGAGATAGCCATTAATGGTGGTGGTTGAGCTTTGAATGAGGAGAGGAAGTCCCTCTTTCTTCTTCTCTTCCCTTATCTTCTCTTTTTCTCCTTTGTTTTGGCCTTTTTCGAATGGAGAAAACGGGGCTGGAACGCGGGCGTAAAAGAATGAGAATTAATTTTCTCTTTCTGGTGCGTTTTGACGAGTTGGGGCGTGCCTCTTTAGGTGGTCCAGGTTTGTAAACCGGTACACAAACCCAGACCAAGTCGAAATAAGGGCAGAAGGTTTTCAGCGGGATTGGTCCGGGTTTGTAAACCCAAACCATGTTAAAATTGTGCCAGAGAGTTGCGTAAGTATGTGGTCCGGGTTTGTAAACAAGTACACAAACCCGGACCATGTCAAAAAAAGGGCAGAAACTTATAGCAGGATTGGTCCAGGTTTGTAAACCCGGACCAGGGTAAAAATGCGACAGAATGCCCTTTTTTTCTCCGTTTGGTCTCGTCTTGGTCTCGACTCTCTTGGCACGCATCCCCAAGTCTCGTATAAGCATCCAAACAGCTGTTTTTCATCATTCGTTAGTGCTTTCATGATCTTTTACCTAAATGATATCCAAAAGTGTGTAAATTCACTAATGATTACTAAATGCTCTATACAGTGGTGAAAATAGGTTATAATCCAAGTAAAATGCAGTTGAATATAAACCTAATAGATGCATATTTTCACCACTTATGACATGACCCGTATAAAACCATTTAACCCAAATCCAACCCGTTTAACCCAACATTTTCCAAGTATATCTTTTTTATATATAGTTTCACATTTTTAATCCAAAAAAATTATCATATTTATGATATTGATGTTCATTAAATTCCTTAAGAGTTATAAGTGACAACATGGTCTTCATTCACCCTAATATGATCCATATACAAAAATAATGTTGACGCTTTTGAATTTTTTTTTTATCAAATTGTTAGATTGGCTGAGAAAAGTGTTGATAACGTCTGTTATGTTTATTAACTAATACTTATAGAGTTATAAAAGAGCTGAATGGACATTCTGATATATGTGTACTATTTATTGTATTATTTTCTCTAATAAAATATAGATAATGGGTCGGGTTAAGTTCAGGTTATAACTTGAAACTCATACCTAACCCAAAAATATAATGAGTAACTCAAACCCCACCCAAAAATTAATCGGGTGAAAAATCTCAACCCAAATCCGTGATTTGCGGGTCAGGTCCTCAGATTGGGTCAAATGGTCACCCCAATGTTATCATTTACATCAATGTTGTAGGTAAGTATTTCATATATTTTTTTCTTTCATGGCATACCCAACTTACCATTTTCATGTCCACATAATGTAAAATTAGTAAGGATAAAATTGAAGTATATTCATCTCAAAAGAATCTCGCATTCTGATTATACAAATTGTAAAAATGAACTTATGAGCTAGACTTTTTCAATTATTGTAGTTTGAACACCAAAATCTCATATGATATAATACGATCGAGACTTTATAGACATCAAAGATAGAATCTAACAACAGTTCTTCTGAATGAAAATGACCTGAAATAATCTATCCCTAATCCTCATGTTTGACCTAAACTTACTTGTTTCACATAAACTCACTCTTTTGACTCAAATTGTCAATATAACAATAGGGTTTGAACTGAAATTAAATTGCAAAATTGTATACTAATGTTCCACTAGCCGATAGTTCAAAAACCGCTTGCCTAATACATCTGGACTACGAACTTGTACTTATATCAAATGTTAATAAAGTATTTCAAAAAGCTTTAATGACATTCTCTTCAGGTTTCATTGTTTTTAAATGTAACTCAAATTGTAAAGTAAACATGTCATAGATTCATAATTATATTCAAATTCAGTTTCCAAATTCATGATATAATAATAATACGGAATATGAAATATTATAAAGAAAAACATGACATTAGGTATAAAATAGCAAAATTGAGATGGTGTAGCAAGTTAATGTAGTTGTCATTAAGAATTGATGTTACTAGCCAAAATTTACATATTGGAGAAAAATCTGATTTGACTTTTATTTTAAAAAGAGATATATTATTTTACTTATATTTTACATTAAAATATACCTTCTTTAAAAAATGTAAACTACTCCATATTTGGATTTAAAACAAACTTTTCCTTCAATAAAACAAGACTAAAATTATTGATTTGTAAATTTTGTCTTTATTTTTCAAAAGTTGCATAACAAATTACTTCTATTAAAATATGAGAGAAGAAAAAAAAATAGTATAACAGGTTAATTTTTTGGTCATTAAGCCCTAATTTTACTCACCAACTACTAAGAAATATCTATTTCGTTTTTCTTTATTTAAAATATATTATAATTTTGCTTGGATAAAGTTCTGAAATATTTTATTACTATTAAACTCTAGTATTTAGAGAACATTTCACAATATGTAGAAGTGAGTTCGTTATGATTAAAATTTTAGTTTGACATTACAATTTATTGAACTAAATCTAATATTTAGATTTTACTAAAATTTAAATACTAATTTAACCATTTCAACGTGTTTAATGCACGACATGGCAGTTAAGTTTTTGAAAATTTAATAAGTTTATATATTTATGATTAAGTCCTTTAAATTAATTTAACTCAACTATGGTTAACAATAGGGTATTGACTAGTTGAAAAAATATTAAAGAATTAATTTAAAAAAATAAATGAATCATAATTGTTCCTTTTATCATCGTTATATAAATGCGCTAACAGAAATTTAAATTTTCGTCTGTTCACAAGTCCATAGATATAGATAACTAACTTCAAATAATAAACCTAATTAAACTCAACAAATATTTGTTATAGTGTTCTTCTTTGGTTATATATAACAAGCACCCAGTCTGTATCATCAACACTCTCTTTAACTTATCTTCCTGTTAAAGGGGAGAACTTTCCCGGCTACAACAATGAAGTCAAGTACCATGAATCGAGCAATGTCTTCAAAGAGTTTGTTTTGCATTATTCTGATCTTGTTCGCAAGCAGCCAATCCGATGGTCGTAGGTGTGTAATTTCTAACACATTAATATAATAGTGGTAATCGATCGATTTCTCTAGTTAGGTACTAGATACTGTAATGCTCAATGGAGTTGTTCATTTTTCCCAAGATAAGGTATTGGTATTGGTATGGATGCAAGAAGTGGATTTCTAACGCATTTATGGTTATGGTGGTGCATTATTAAGTGACTTGCTTTCTTTTTCTTTTGACGATTGGTGTTCTATACCCCCGTGTTTTCATTTACACTAATTAATTATTGATCTTCATTTTCTTTTCTTTTTCGTGTCATGAGAAATGCAAACAAACAATTGGGTTTTGTAATCTGATAACTTTCATCTTTGTTTTTGAAATTGAAGTATTCCAAAAGAAGTAAAAGAGGAGGAGTATGAGTATGCACCTACTGTAAACATACGGCTGGAGGACAGATATGTAAGTTTTATATATATTGACTCTTTTCGTTTTGTTAGGGTTTTCGGTTGTTATAATAATATTCACTTAGATTGATCGAGCTAGCTTGTTCAATTGAATGTACTAATGTATGTTATGTTTCAGGTGATACTGGATAATGGACTGGTTGAAGTAACATTAACAAACCCAGAGGGCCAAGTTGCTGGAATCAGATATGGTGGACTACAGAACGTGTTGAATTACCACGCGAAACCAGGACGTCAAGGGTATTGGGATATCACTATGACGGCAGTAATGCCGGATGGATCAAAGATTTCAGGGCAACGGTAAGTGTGGTTTAATTATGTATATATTTCACCAAAAAATTCGCAAGTTTTTTATTATGTTGTTTGAGGTTGAATGTGTTGATATATTTAATTTGCATTTTACACAGGCAATTAAAAGGAACGGGATTTAAGATTATAAACCGAGAGTTAGATCAAGTGGAGATCTCTTTCTATAGTAGGCTAATTGATCCTTCACTCCCATTGAAATTTGATCTCAGGTATATATTGACTTTCATATATAAAACTTTACTTGAAACCTAGTTAATAAAGTAGGAGTATGTAATGTAACTATAGAATAACTTGATGTGAGTGCGTGCATGCAGGTACGTGATGCAGAGCGGGGTTTCTGGTTTCTACTCGTACGCCATACTGGAACATGGAGGAGGAATGGGTGCTCTTAAGATTGGTGAAATTAGGACAGTTTACAAGCCTCTTCCACAAGTGTATGATGGATTGCTTAATTTTTAACTAATAGATTTCAATTAGTTGCATTTATTTGCATTAAATTATGAGATATATGCATGTATATACAATACAGGTTCGATTACATGGCGATTACGGATAAGATTCAAAGAGTGATGCCAACTAACTTGGACCGTAATTATGGAACACCCCTGGCATACAAGGAAGCAGTTTTATTGCCAAATGGTGAAGTGGATGATAAATACTTGTATTCACTAGAGAGTAAGGACATCAAGGTGCATGGGTGGATCTCAAATGAATACAAAATAGGGTTCTGGCATATTACTGCCAGCAATGAGTTCCGATCAGCTGGTCCTTTTAAGCAAGAACTCAGTTCTCATGCCGGACCAACTACTCTCACTGTGAGTTATACTTATACAGCTAGTCAGCTAGTAGTATTATATATATATATATAGTTGTATCTGATGCATGATTTATATATGTTGCGCATGCATGCAGTCGTTTTATAGCGATCATTATGGTGGTTTGGACTTAAAAATGAGGTTCGAAGAGGGAGAGACATGGAAGAAAGTGTTGGGTCCAGTACTAATCCACTTAAACTCAGTTTCTAACACCGAAGATCCACTCAAACTCTGGGACATGGCTAAAGATCAGATGGAGAAAGAAGTAAAAAGCTGGCCATATGATTTCCCAATGTCAGAAGATTACTTAAACGCATCTCAAAGGGGATCAGTCAAGGGACAATTGCAAGTCGACGACAATTACAACCTCACATATGTACCTCCAGTTCCAGCCACTTCTGCTTGGGTTGGATTAGCTCCACCTGGATCAGATATATGCTCTTATTATTCTCGCGTCTGTGGCTGGCAAAGTGATACAAAGGGTTATCAGTTCTGGACTCAAGCAGATGAACAAGGAAAATTTAAAATCAATGGTGTTCGTCCAGGTGTTTACAATCTCGTTGCATGGGTTCCTGGTTACATTGGACAATACAGATATGAGACAGAGATTATCATTGAACAAGGAAAGGAAGTGAACCTTGTGGATAATAATTTGGTTTTTAAGCCACGTAGATTTGGTTGGACTTTGTGGGAAATTGGTATTCCGGATCGTAGTGCGGCTGAGTTTTATATACCCGACCCGGAACCCAACCTGGTGAACCGACTTTTTCTAAATGATGATGAGAACAAGTACAGACAGTACGGTCTTTGGTCCAAGTACGATGAGCTCCATCCTGATGGTGATCCACTATACACCATCGGATGGAGTAACTACACCACCGACTGGTTCTTTGCACATGTCGTCAGAGTAAAGGGAGATGGTAACTCAACTCAAATTATACCAACCGCGAAGCACATTAGTTTCAATCTAGACGGCGACATAATGCCATGGTACACGCTGCAAATCGCAGTCGCATCTTCCACTTACTCCAGAATTGTGATACGAGTCAACGACCCTTACGGGATAGGAAACCCCCTCGGCATGGTGAATATGTTTGGTAGGGATAACGCCATTGCAAGGCACGGAATCCATGGACTTTACTGGCTATTCTCACTTCGCATCAATCATTGGAATTTAAGGCGTGGGGAGAACATCATCTCCCTCATTCAACCTGTGGTGGATGGACCATTTAATGGTCTCATGTATGACTACATCCGTCTTGAGTCGCCCGGGGTTCGGTATAACTAGCTACTTATTAATTAATTACCAGTTAGCTAGCTTAATTTGTTTTAGTTTCAAATTAATTAGCTGTACCAGAAACTTAGCTAGGTTTTGTTACAGTTTCAAATAGAGTAACTAGAAACTACTATTGATTTTTGATTCGTACGTACTCCCATCTGCTTAATACCATTATCCACAGTTTAGTTTAATCTTATATTATTGCACAGTACGTAACGTATCCTTCTAAAGATGGAACCATTGCCAATATATAAGAACCAAACTCATAAAACACTTATTTCCCCTTTTAAATGAACTCTATACGATGGGGTAAACAAGTTATCTATCTTCTCAAGAAAAACCTACCCTCCGGCTACACCCTCTTGTCAAAAAGCCCAGACCTCTTAATCTCAGCATATGAAACCGATTATTTAACTATCACTCCAACATCTCCCCTAATGTTAGTGTCTCATCCTCACATACACCCATAAGCAGACACACAAAAGGTTGCTACTTGCTAGCCGGACCATTTAAATTTGCCAAATCCTCCATGTGAATCATCATATCCTCAGATACAATGAAAGGTGAGTTCCTCATCACTCTGAAAGTACTCCCTTGTTTTCTTCAGCTCCTCTTAGGGCCAACAATGAATAACCGCCAGCTCGTCTGTCGTCCGCACCGGGGACCTTTAGGAATTTTGTCAGTTGACACAAGCTTTTACAAGTGTACGTCTCTGTCTGGGAATTGGGAAGAGAAGGAAATTTTGGTCAGGTCTGTGGGGCTTTATGTTTATACGGGGCGTGACTTATTCAAGATAACCACAAACACGTCCTCAATGGACCACATTCGACGTTCACACTTATTCCGAGGATTAATCACGGCTCGCTCTTCAGTGACCAGGCGATAGCCAATTACAATTTCTCTTCTCTTGCGTCCTCTGATCATTATATCGTAGAAAGTCAGCTCTTCTAGATCATACAAGAAGAACTCTGCAGATCTAATGCACAACTCATTCCCCTGAAAAGTTCATACCCAAATTGCATAGTTAAGAGATGCGACCCTATTGAACTGCAGCATTCTCTTGTCTACTTAACTAACTAGTCTAGCTTTATAAGAAGCACTGAATAAAAACTATCGGATCACAATACAACTATAGTAGTCCACCAACGCGTCAAACACTTGAATACTTTCTTGAGTGCTATTATAATGTCCAAGTGGTAGGTAGATTCAATTTTACTTGATTTCTTTCTTAATGAACTAAGTAGACACTTGCAGTCAGATTATGTGGTTCAAGCTTTTACCTGCTCCGCAAAAAGTTCTTCAAGAATACGATTAATTTGTTTGTCTTCAGCCACCATTGCAAGTGCCATGCTCACCAGCTCATTTGAGAGCACATAATCACTTATTCTCGACACTGATACCAAGTTCCTGGTTCTTGAATCAAGAATTTCACTGATTATAATAGACTTATCAGACGCTTGTTGCATTTCACGAATCCATGCGCTATGACAAATTCCTGAATGCCGCAAAGCTGACAGTTTGTCTTTTTGTACGGAAGACGTTTTGACTAGGTTTAAAGCAACAAAATTGTCCGTTAGCATGAGCATAGCCTGTGCATGCTTAAAAAATAATTATGGGCGTTAGGCATATCCTATTATATGGGATGTGAGTTATTACCTGAATATCTCTAATAAGTAGGAGGGTTGCAAGGGACCGAGAATCTGAATGCACAACTGAACCTTCTGACTCGTCTGCAAGAATCAATATCTGCAAGCCAAGAGTTAGTATCAATAATCAACCGAACAACTTTAAGTAAGCTCATTTTAGGATGCTATATTATATATTGTGGCACCGCAGCAGAGAAAGGGCAAATACAAGCAAAGTTATGAATATAACAAAAAAAACATTGTGAAAAGAAGTTAATGCATACCTACTACTCCGATACAACTACAAGGTGGTTTCACGCACCAGTTAAAGCTGAATGTAGTATGTACAATAAGATTTTGCTTGCAAGCTACGAAACCTTCTATTAAATACTCCCTCCTATTCAAAATATATGTCGTTTTAGAGATGTATCTAGACTTAAATCTGTTCAGATTCATAACGACATATATTTTGAATAGGAGAGATTATATGAATATGCACTTCTTACAAAACATTAAGTGAATTTTATAATGTAGAAACTATCACTCAAAGATACTCAAAGCAGGACAAGGAATGATTCATAGGAAAGACAAACTTAAACTCACAGAATCAAACGTCTCAAGCGGAATACTTTCCAAGTGTCGTCTGATAACAGCGTTTCCAACCCGATGAATAAGCTTTGTCTTCACCAATCTTGACATGTCAAGCCCGGCATCACTCAGTCTTCTCTTTCTCTCCTTTTCCGGAACCTCATTAAACATCCACAGTTCTGATCCTGGAGCAAGCAACGCTTCTAGCACCTATTTGAAGAAGAGGATGTGGAAAGTACATTTGATGAAGCTAGTTTGAAGCACCATTTAACCACATGAAGTAAAAAAAACAAGATATATTCAGGAGATACGTGTATGATATAGCTAATCAAGAATTGAAGCTGCCACACTAGATAATTACACAATATTCCCCTCTTCCTCTTGTGAAAAGCATTTTAAACAATTGAAAACCTGATATTCTGGTGCAGAATTACTTCCCTCACTCACAAGAGTACTAGCAAGACCAACATTATTGGTCAACAATGCATACCAAAGCTGAAGCATTAAGATAGGTTGTGGGCATTACCATTATCATATCATCAATATCACGGCGCCAGCCACAAAACAATATCTTCTCTGGGTATCTGGGGGGATCATATATGTTTGGAAAAAAGCTTCTGGACACCTGCAGCATATATCATTTCAATGGAAAGACGCAACTTTTAGATGCGTTTTCAGCAACAATGAAAAGGAATGCTGAAAGCCACATCATAGTACTTATCACAACATTTAGAGCTACTTTCATAGAAATATAACCCTAACAATTTTTTTGAATAACTCATTCCCAGTATGATAAATGTTCAGAGACACCTTCAGATTTTGAAAACGCAATTGCAGCTCTGACACATAGCTTGTATCCCAAAAAGTATGCGCATCATCAGACTGCAAACCAGGCAGACCAGATTCTAGAACCTTTTACTTCTCTCTAAAAAAAAAAGAAATATACTTTCAAGTTGATAAATCAACTTCCTGGTGCTTTAAAATGATCTCTACAAGGCAACATAGGATAGAACAGAACATATCTCACTCCCTCTCATTATAGCGGAAAGCCTAATTTCTAGTTTGAAGACTTGCTCTTTTCAGAACCACCAATAAAATATTATTTTAAGTCTTGAAGCCATTCTAGATGGCAAAAGAACACTTTGTATCAAGTCAAAAGAGAATACCCTCCATCCATAAGATAACATTGGGCCAAATAGATAAGATCTTCACCTCTGGCAAAGGCCCTGGAGCATAAGTATCCTCATCCTCTGCCATCACAAGAACCTCGTCACCATTTTCCATAACATAGCCATCCTCCGGATTTAAGATAATCTTTCCACCCTGCGAGGCAACTTTGACTCCACATGGCACTGCCTCGGGAAATGAGATGAGTATATCTTTAAATCGCATTCCATCTAATTGTGGCCATCTTTTAAAATAAAATTCAGCGTTCTCAAAACTCAGAATATCTTCCCATATCTGCCCATGAAAAGCAAAACAAAGACAATTTATCTTGATCCGTTAAGAATTTGCACAATCAGATAATATTTCTTGCGCAAGAGAAGGATTGGTTTGAAAAAATTTGATGAGAATGATATGACATATAGTCTAAGCACTATAATTTGTTACTCTTAACGAGCATCTTGCTACAGCCTATACCTAGCTCCATGTGCAAGATTACTATTTATCAAACATAGATTCAAGGATAGTAATCAAGAAAGTACAAGGGAAAGTGAGTTGTAAAAGGTATTACAAAGGCAGAAGGTATTGATCATTACTAAAAGCCCAATCACAAAAGACATCATTGCCAGAGGTCAGTTGATATCTCCCCATCTCTACTATAATAATTAGAATAAGAGGATGATGAGATCAGGCATATATGTAAGATAAACTCAAGTCAGTGGGTTATGAGAGTGACCTGAGCAAGTCCAGGTTGCAAAGCACACTGTATCATAAGGCGCCCAATAACATCGTGGGCAACAACTGTTTCAATCATTTCTCCACCAACGAGCTTTACAAGATGTTCATTATTCAGTTCACTCATTTCAACAACAACATGGCCCCGAAATCCTTCTTTGACTCCAGTAAGGGTCAAGACAACCCTCAAAACTCTTGCATCACTCTGCCTCAGGAGAAGATTACATGGGTAAGAACTAAGAATGATGTTTATGCAGAGATTTAATGCTTTGAAATCCAATAGAGCGCAAAGAATTCATCTAACCAGATCAGCATTTTCATCAGATGATAAGACAATGATAGCACGAGCTTTGGAAACTGAGACCTGCAACTTTCAAAACAGAATTAATAAAACTGAGCATAATTGAATACTCATTTCAGTCGGTCATTTTTTTCAATCTGATTACTGTGGAAGGGGACTTTAAAAAGGACAATGAAATCTGTCGCAACATATTCCAAAAAACATCTATCTGAACTTACATATATAAAAATGTACCAGATGACTCATATAGCTAAAGGAGGAGAGAGAAGGAGAGACACAAACATGAAACATATAAAACAAGGTCTAGCACTTCACCTTCTTCAAATCAGCCAGTATAAGAGGACTTCCGCTTCTGCAGATCACAGATGTCCCCATAAAATCAAATTCTAGTTTAGCTAAATCCATCTCCATCTCCTCCTTCTCCCTTTCTGCAAGAACAACGATAACACCACCTCCAACACTTTTATTTGCAGTTGCTAATTGCTTCAGAAGTGAACCCTGGAATATAAGATAAGACCTTCCTAATGTTAATACATCAAGAAAAATCATGTGCAAGCTCACAGAGCTTAAGCACAAAGTAAAAAGATTTGCAATTCAAAGTTCAAAAGCTGTTCAAGAGCTAACCAGTTTATCACTCCAGCCCAAGATCAATAGGTGGTGGTTTTCAATGACTTCACTCTTCCCCTTTCGAAGAGAGTCTACCTTTTCTGAAATGGCATCAGAAACCAACCCCAACATCATTGCGAAAATCAACATGCCCCCCGAACTTATAGACAGAGAGACTATTCTGGAAGCAGTTCCAACTCTATCAGCATGGCTTCCAGAGTCAGCAACAAAGGTCCATGAGAGCCACATGGCCTCAGCTAAGCTGCCATCACCCACAGCATAGAGTGCCAATCCCCCAAATCCAATAAGAGACATTGTTGCAAAGAGCAGAGCAAGCAACTTTGCATACGGATAATTTGAGAAACACACATCAATCTTATACGCTATTCTTTTTTTAAAAGGAATTTCCTCCTTGCTATTATCTTTCCTTGAAGAGAGATCTTTGGTTAGAGGTAAAAAGTCAAGATATTTGTACAGCACAAGTGGCATGATAATTGTGAAGAATACAATATACACAGCAGATCGCCTGCTGGTGTAGGAGTCCATGCAAGTAAAGGAGGCACCAACTTCACAGTCAAGGACTTCAAGGTTGTTATAGTGTACAGAATCATTTCCAATGTACATTATATGAAGTTCCGCTAATTTTCCCTGCAAATAGGTTAATGGAAAATCTTAAATATCCAACACAATAACTTTAATTTTACTGAAATAGACAGCGATAATAAAAAGGAAAGGTCAATTGAGACAAAGCCCAAAGAAGAAACATCCAGAAGAGAGGAGTTGATCATCCGTTGTCAGATGCTAGCAGTACGGACAAAAGTTCCCCAAAGACATTTAGGGGGCGTTTGTTTCAAGCAGGGGGGAAACGAAATAGAATCAGGAAAGGGAATAGAAAGGAATGAAAAAGAATTTCCTTTTATTTTTCTGGTTCTTTATCTGAGTTGGGGGAAATGAAATAAATAACCGGTCAACGGCCGCCGGTCAATGGTCAACGGATGCCAGTTGCCAGTCAACAGACATTAATTGTCAGTCAACATTCACCGGTCACCGGTCAATGGTCATTAGTCATCGGTCACTGGTCATATGTCGCCGGTCAAAGTTAACTGGGGAAAGGGAATCTCATTCCCTAGTAAGGGTTGGGAAATCAAGATAGAGGGTTTTGGGTAATCTCAAACTTTTTCCTTTCCTGAAAATAGGAAAAACTGACAAAACAAACAGTAGGACCCCAAAACAAACGCCTCTTAGATGAGTCCCTAAAGAATGAAGTAAGAACCCAAGCATATATCTCAAACCACACATCCTGCTCAGGCTATGGTCCTAGAGCTTCACCGGTAGATTAGACGAAAGAATGAGAGTTGTAGTGATCAGTCGCCTAATTCACTGCCGAGTAATTACAATTACAAACCATACCGATAAGTGTTCATATCCAAATTCAACCAGCTTAACAAAATAAGATAGCTCAAATTTTTAGATGTCATCCGCACATAATTTTCAAAAAACCATTAATTCCATTACAGAATTTCCCAAGTGACCAAAGGATTATTAACCTTTTTCTTCCGCTTTTAGGCCAACAACAGAAGCTACGGTCTATTTCAAAGTCCTTCAACAAGCCGTCACTGTCAGAATTACTACTATATAACAATAACATACGTCTCCTGTCAGTTCTTAAGTTCAAAAATACTCCCTCGTTCAATGTGGGTCAAAGTTAGAGATTTCCCAGTAGCAAACTAGCACAACTAAATCCTCACGCAGCACGGGAGGAAAACAAGGTGGGATAAATTCTGATTCCTGTAACGCACATTCCGGAGCATTAAACTCTAGAACTTCATCGAAGTTATCAGTGCTAGAATGATTTTTCAAAACGTTCAAGCCCACCAACGAAGATGCAATGATGCTAGCTTCTCAGATAAGCTCAGTAGTGGACAAGGGAATCCAAGCAAAACATGATCGTCAGATATTGAGATGAAGTTTTTCTAGAAATTCATCAATATATGGTTTTCATCAAGTCCAATATAGAGAAACACACGAAACCGCAGCCCCAGAGAAGATTAAGATCTTCGTAAGTAAAAAAATATATGGTACAACTGGTTAGGGCTTGTAGGAGCAACATTATTAACTGGCGTGTTAGTATTTGCACATATGTAGAAAGGCAGATAAGAAGGCAGATTGGTACGCAAATCGGGTGCTTGAGTTCACAAGTAGTATTCATTATTTTGTATATTCTGACAGATTAGTGCTCCAGTTATGCAGGATTCTGGGGTTGCTCCCTGGCTGGTGATAGTTATCGCCCCGTAATTTTACCAAAAAGATAAGAAAAAGAAAAAGAAAAGCGGAGTACCTGGAGCAGCAAAACCTCGCTTTTCATGGAGAGTGCATATAATAAAGAAAATACACAAGTGATGATCAACTGCAAATTAGCAGAAGAAAACTTTTCTTAGCTCTTGCAATCGATACAGCAAGTGAAAACAAAACGGATACTGGTCCGATTTGAATCAACCAAAGACTAATTCAAGAAACGATGTCCACATACCAAGGAGTATTCACAAGAGCTGCCCGTCCCGCAGCATCTCCACTTGAATAGCTTACTTTTCGTTGAATCACTGACGTCTCTATGAATACTTGGGTTTGAACCAGAATTCGGGCCTGAACGGTCCGGCACGGCCGAGCCGCCACCGCGCAGTGGAATCTGGGTGGAAAGAAAAGAGCGAAGAGTCTTCCTCCTATTAGAGGCATTGCTTGAGCGCGGAATGGAAGAGGAGGATCCGCCACCACCGCCAGCGCCAGAAGTGCTGGACAAGGATGAGTAGGGAGAAGAGGCCGACTTTTTCAGGTATGGACGCCGTCTATCAGGCCGGTAATTTGTGGAGCTACTGCTGCTGGTGGTCGTTGAGGTGTTAGAGTTGCTTCTGTGATTAGGGGATGCCATTGCGTGAGCCGGGGTCAGGGGTAATGGCTATCTTGATGGTAGGACAGAAGACTGTTTCAGTGCAGTGGCGCCGTTGGCACTTGGCAGCAACTGGGGAGAGAGGAGGCGAATGAGGGGGAAGAGCATGATACGGGTGAAAGACAAAAAAGCTGGTTTAGAGCAAGTGGGGGACAGTCAAGGGGCTACACAGGACAGGTGGAAGCGATGACGATGGATTCTGTGATCTTTTACTGGTAAACCTTGAATAAGTATAGCATCTCATCTTGTTTATGTTACTGAACTCAAAAAATAAAATGAATATTTGTGAAAGATATTCGAAAACGACAGTCACCATACAAAAAAAAAAAAAAAGACGAGCAAACCTCGATTAGTTGCACAACTCCAAATCCAATTTTTTTTTTGTTCTTTTCTTTTAAAAAAATATACTGTCTATTCAAAATATACATACTTTTATAACTATTATTACGTCTCTCTTATTAAACAGAGAAGTTATGTGAAAACCTGCAAAAAGATATATTAATGCTTAACATTCTTGTTACAATATCAAAACAAATTATATCCAATCAACTAAAAAAACAACTAAACCAGATTTAACATTATTTCAAACTCATAATAAATATTACCTCCAAACACTCTATTATACATAACAAATGTACTTTCGAAAGAAAAACAATAGAAAACCATCTCAGAAGTACAGAGTCAAATTATAGGGCTGAGAAAATATACTTCTATGTTATACTCCCTCCGTCCTGAATTGACCGTCATGTTTGCTTTATGACACGTTTTTCCACTTTAATATTAAACATATAAGATAAAATAATTTTATAAAACTAAATTTTGTAACATATAGTTTATCATGTAAGGAATCATATGCAAAACTTAAATTTTCAAAATTACTTTATCTTATATGTTAAAAATTGAAGTCAAACGACATATCCAAATAGTAAACAGGACGGTCAATTCAGGACGGAGGGAGTATTATTTTAAGACTACAGGAAATAAAAGTAATTTTATGTATTATTAATTTAAGATATTTGTTATTCCTCATTTAAGTAGTAAGATTAGTTGAGATTTCTAACAAAGCAAAGATGATTTCCCCACCTACTCCAACCAAAATCTGAAGATCATCTAATACATGGTAGAATCTAAATCCAAAAAAAGAGTATCTTGTGTTATTGTAAAAATTTATTTATTTACTTCACTTTTTTTTCTATATATCAATTATTAATTATTACTTTTTTCCTAGTATTTCTAACTTCGGCTAACATACATATGTGGTTTAGTATCATATATTCGAAGTTAGGGTGATTAATGGTCCTGATTTATTTATCGAACCCTAAACCCCATATTAAAAAGTGGTAGAATAGGCCAAAATTTTCAATTAGGATAGATCTCACCAGCTTTAAAATGAAAGATGCTTCAATAGAATATTGACTATTCTGCTATTTGCCCTCATAGGATCGATATCGAGTGTAGACCTTTTTTTTCTATAAGAAATCGCACGTGCACTGGGTTAAAGGTATTTGATTATAGTTCTATTATAAACAAGAAGAATTGAGACCTTAATTCTTTTCTTATCTCTGAAAATTGAATCCTGGCCTTACTTGACAGCTACTAGAATCACTTCAATCTGAGCTAACGCAAAGTAGCATTTTTGCAATTTTTTCTAGCCCTGCCGGGTGATATAGCAAGGGTTGGCACCGGTAGATTAGACTTTACATGAGTCTTGCACGAAAAAAACACAAGACTTTTGCGTTTGGTGTAGTTGCACTCGTACACTCAGTTCGTCGGTGGTTTCAAAAAAATACTTAAATTACTTGTAAAGAAACTTTTAGAAATGGACATTATGTTTTTGGTAATAAGTGGAAAACTATTTTTATAATAAAATTACAGATGTCACCATATTTTTATTTCAACTCACAAAAATACTATACTAGTCGTTAATCAATAAATAAAAGACAAAATTCAAATTAGTTTGGAAGTTCAAAATAGGTTAAAATACTATAATAAATAAAGATAATTTAAGAAAAATTATTTAAGAAATTATTCTTATTTATAAAAATATCATTTGATATTTTCTGAAAATAATATATAAAGAAGTTAAATCGTTTGAGATATAATAGTACTTACAAATTAAAAATATTTTTTTAGAAAATAGATAAAACTTTTAAAATAAACTATCTCTAAAACAAATTCAAAACTTCTGAAAATTGTTTAGATTTAATTTGCATATTGATTTTAAATCTCTCTAACCCTTACTAAAAGTTAATAAATTAACAAACTGGTTATTAAAGTGTCAACAACCAATTTTTCTTAATGAATTAATTTCACTTTGTACTACTTTTAATAGGTTAAAATATGATACAAGACCAAATTATAATTAATTTGTTAATTAATTAATTTTTGGTAAAAAGAAAGATGAATAAGTTAGTTTGCCTCAACTCTTAAGAAAGGTATACTATTATATATCTCCATTTGTTTTCAGAAACTAAAATATCGATTTAGTCGAATATTGATGTCCCGCTCTCCACTTAACCACATTGAAGCACGCAGGATCTTCACAAGACGAAATAGATTAAACAAAGAGCAATCATATGTTGTTTCATTCTTTCTTTTGATCTCAAATATTATTAAGTTTGTTTACGTAAACTGATGAGAATTGTTTGTCCTTAAATAAACATGTATATTAAGAAAGAGCCAAATATTAGAGAGATGGAAAATCAAAATGGCATACTTCATTAAAAACATCTATGAAGAGAGAGCTTGGAGAGATAAAATCTTTATTTTAATTCCCAAATTCTTAGCTACATGTGATTCATTCAAGGACATTTTAATCAAATTAAAATAAAAAATCTTTATAGTAGAGTAATTTTAAATTAATGAAATATAGTGGGATAAAACTGAAAATACAAAAAACAAACAATTCCGAGCATGGTGACTAGTGAGCGTGTGGTATGTCAAAACATCGATTTCTTTTTTTCCTTTTTTCTTTTTCCTTATCAAACAATAATAAATTTAAATTATTATAAATTTTAATTATAAGTCTAAAATGAAAAAAAATTATATCATTATTTATCTAAAATAAAAAATAGACTTATATATTAAAAACAATTTAAAATTTTTATGATAAAGAAAAGAAAAGAAATAAAAAAATTAAAAAGAGTAAAAAATTAAAAAAAATAAAAACCAAACAAAAAAGAGAGACATCAGGGACGCTTAAAAAAAAGAAAAGAAAAAGAACGCCCGCTGTAGGATGTACATCCACCTGTATGTTACAGCTGCTCCCCCTATCGGAGCGGATATTGTGACGGAAGCTTGTTTTCCGTCGTGGACGGATTCAATCCCCACCAATCACTTTTAATAATATTTTGATCCCAGCCATTCAACACTGAAGAGATGCGGTTCTCTCCTGTTCTCCTCCCTTATGTCCGTGTTAGCTTCTTCCCAATTTTCTTTTTTTTTCCTTTATCAATCATCTAATTTTTTTTTCTTTATCAATCACTCTATTTTCTTTTTTTTCTTTATCAATCACTTCAATATTTTCAGCTCCCACCAACTATTTTTTTTCCTTTCTTTTATCACCCATACAAATAAATAAATGTATCACTCACTAGTTCATAACTTTTCTTTTTTGTAGGAACCTTCAATAATATAATTATTTATAATTGTCATAGAATAAGTCATCAATTAATTTATATGACTACATGCACATATTTATCCTTATCAAATAATATTTTCACGGTTTGTCTTCGACGTTTTAGCTTTATATGGTGGTTTTTAGAGCCTAAACTATTTATATTTATCCTTCAATAATATAATTATTTATAATTGTCATAAATTGTCTTTTCTTTTCGTTAGACCCTAAACCATACACGACAAACCCTGAAAATGCCTTCGACGTTTTTAGCTTTCTATGGTGGTTTTTAGGGTGTGTGGTGTAGAGTAATCTATTTTGAAGTCGGTCTATACTTTATATTGTCATCACTGACTCAATAGATTTCCATGCCACAATTATATATAACGTTTCCATGATTAATATATAAAGGTGTCCACGAGTTCATATAAACGTTTGCACGTTTATATTTAAACGTTTCCACATTTTTAATATACGTTTCCAAGTTTTTATATAGACGTTTCCACGTTTCTACGATTCCATGATTATCTATAATGTTTTCATGCCACAATCACATATAAACGTTTCCACGACGTGATTACACATAAACATTTTCATTATTATACATGAATATTTTCATGCTACAATTATATATAATGTTTCCACGATCTGTATATAAAGGTGTCCACGAGTTCGGATAAATGTTTCCACCTTTTTATTTAAACGTTTCCACTTTGTTAGGTATACGTTTCCACATTTTAATATAAATGTTTCCACGTTTCTACGATTTCATGATTATATATAACATTTCCATGCCACGATTACATATAAACGTTTCCACGACCTGAGTACATATAAACAATTTTCATAATTTTATATGAATGTTTTCTTGCCACGATTACATATAACGTTTCCACGATTTATATATAAATGTTTCCACGTCATGATTACATATATACACTTACATTTCTACGCCACGATTATTTTTGTTTAGATAATTTGGGCATATAGCCATTATATTGAATTGAATAAACCTGATAAACAGGCGGACCGGTACAGCGGGCCTCATTAAAACCTCCACAAGTAAGTATAATGTTTATACTGTTATGCATAAACGTGTCCACGACTTTATTTAAAACGTTTCCACGTTTTTTAAATAAACGTTACCACGTTTCTACAATCCCATTATTATGTATAAACGTTTTCACACCTCCGATCTTCTCTCTCTGCTAAAACCAAAGAACATAAGCTTTTTGTTTGAGGAACGTAATTAGGGTTGGGTGATTGGGAAAGGAATAGCTGAAGCCATAGAGCGTAAGCTTTTTGTTTGAGGAACGCAAGTTAGGGTAGCAAATTGCATACATAATAAGAGGGATATTGACAAATTAGAGCATTTTGGCAATGAACTGGAGTAAGAGATTTGTGCGGGTTTAGCCCCAGATTGAGATTATTTCACCTAGAGCACGATAGTGGTGTTAGTCGTGGACGGATGAAGGCGATGGCAGATTTGGGTTGCCTTTAATGAATGAAGGTGGAACGACGGGTAATGGAGAAACGGAGGTCGGAAGTCTAAAGTCTGCGATCCTCTCTTTTTTCTCTTTTTGCTCACGTCTAGTTTTAATCTGAGTCCTTCATTTTTATCTACGGTGTATATTGAGTCCGTCTAATATATGAATCATGTTGTATACTAATTTATAAAGCATCATAAGTCGCTTTGTATATAAGTCGCTTTGTATATGCTCCATTATTTACATATATATAAACAACAAATATTATAAAATAAAAAATTATCATACAACAACCACATATTTATACTTATACATTCTCTATAGATAATAAATTATTCTATAATAATTTAACTAATTATGTTAAAAAGATATTATAAAAATATATAAAAATACCTATAAGTAAGTGTGTTCGTACCTTCACTTTGGTAATACCAAATTTTTTTTAAAAAAGAAAATAGTTCGAGAAAGTGGTTCCGACACCCCATCTTTACCCCTTCGTACCTTCACTTTAGTGGTGTTCAAAAAAAAAAAAAAAAGGTTCGGAGACGGAGAAAGTGGTTCCGCACCCAATCTTCTCCCTCCTCATATGTGGACAAGATGTCTACAGTTAGCCGCCAAGAATTTGCGTTAAATAATATCGTTTCCAAGAATATGCCCTTCATTGTCCCTCGCACGATATCCATTTCTTACTTACAAGCAAACTAATAATCCGATGAAGGCAAGTAATCGTCTAATTTTGATTAACCTTGCTAAAAAAAATACATACAGGTTTCATCCATTTATATATGTCGATTGTATATTCCCTTTGGTGATTAATAAAGTCTGAAAAATAATCAGACAGACCGTGAGAATTACATAGTTAGTGGATTAGGCCGAGCAATCTTCTCAGGGTTCAGCTACCACCAATGCTCCTCCCTAATTACAATCACAATGCGTGCTACACCATAACTCCCACCATCCCTTGTAACTTAAATCACAATTATTCATTCATTTTTAATATACATGACCCAATATACATGAATTCGAATCTCCTACCCTCCTCTGTGTGTATGGAACTTAAAAGAAAATATACATTGACTCAATCAATGAGAGAATTAACAAAAACAACACTCTTCCCACCTGAACCAATCAACGTTTGCCAGCTGTAACCGGATACCCAATCCCATGCCGTTTCGTAGGGAAGGCAATAAACAACAAGCTACAAACCAACCCAACACCAATCGGAACAATATCCAGCACTTCTTTCACTTCACGGCTTGGGTCAGGGTACAAGCAACTAACAACATTCCTATCTCGTAGCGCCACGACGGCAAACACCAGCCCCGACAGTACCGCGTGAACCCAATCGATGAATCTCAATTTATAATTTCTTAGGTCGGGTAAGCTATCGTCTTTGCCTGGATTATAGTCGAATAACCACATGCCCTTGAAACTAGCGATGCCGTAGTACACTTCGCCGTCCTGTTCCGACTTGAAACTGTCCGTGAAAGATGCGAAGAAACAGGAGATTGCAAGGAAAGTGAGGAGGGAGATTGTTAGGATTCGAGTTACTGTGTCGCATGTACCGTTGTTGGTGAAGATTGGGGTTAGGAGTTGGAAAGTGAGGAGTGTTCCTGTTGGTAGAAGGTTTGCTAAGTGGGCTGTGCTTGCTAGAGCTAGTGATGCGGCGGAGCGACGCGGTGGTGATGAGGTTGGTGTGATTTCAGCCGGCGGCTGTTGTTGTTGGTCGCGGTTTGATCCGTCCGGTTCTTGTTCCTGTCGGGAGGAGGGGACTCTTTGCTTGAGATTTGACATTGTTGTGATCCGGACTTTTTAATTTCCTTGGAAGTTGTGTTGTGTTTTGTTTAAAGAAAGGATATATGATTCTGTTGTTGTGGTTGACTCCGTTATTATATATATAGATGTGATTGGGTTTTGGTTTTTAAACTTTGAACTGCAGCCGTCCAATGATCATGTTCCTGGAAAAGTGGTAGTAGAGTTTGCTTCTATGGTTTGGTTTGGCTTGCCTTCTAAGAGATTTAGACAACAATGAAAAAGAAGACATCCAGAACACGCTAGTCAGGTGGAAACAAAAACGAACACGTAACAGTTGTCAACATATAATATATAATGTATTTTTTGTTAAATTAAGTGATTCAAGATTATACACTTTCTTACATGGTAACGGCAACACAAGATACCATTAGATGATTCCTACCAAAAAAAAAGATACCATTAGATGATTCCTACCAAAAAAAAGATACCATTAGATGATCTGTTTCCAAGGATCTGACCGATCGAGGGGAATTCTACAAAAGGATTTGAGAAAGGGCTTCGACCACGTGAATGCCAAAGATCACTTTCTTACACCTTATCTCGAGTTGAATGGGCAAGCCAAGAAGCGTTCCAAAGCGGACCCCGGAAGGAATTGCTATATACATACATAAAGCATTTGTTTGCCATATGTCATGGAAAGCGCATAGGTCTCACTGCTAAAATAAACATTACTATTTTAAAGGACGGTTTTGGATAAAATGTGCTTTATAAAGTTAAAAAAAAAGGGTTTTATGATTAACCGTGCTTTGTAATGTTAAAAAGTAACCTGGGAAAAGTTGATACTAGTGATAACACTGGTGTGGTGAATAACCGTATTTTAATAGTTCCCGTCCAACAAAGTAACGCCTGGTTATGTCGAACCCTGCTTCAAAATGCTTCTTACAACACACCAATGTAGGATTTAAAAGCAGTTAAGCACCATGCTTTAAGACTCAATAAAGCTCTGCGCGGGTCGCTAACTAAGGATTTAAAAGCACAATTTTTTTACTAATCCTGCTTTAATACTCAACAAAGATTCGTCCAATATGTAATATAAAGGTGGAATAATCTACCTTAAAAAATAAAGGTTGTCGTATATTAATCTGCTGCTTTATAGTTTGTGTGTGAATGAGATGATAGGTGTTTAATGTGAAATATAAAGATTGATTAATCTACCTTATAAAATAAAGGCTGTCATAATAAAATGGGGCATATAACTCCATTGATAAAAAAAATGAGAAATATTTATGCGCGCAATTGAAACAAGGATAATGACTCGGAGTCTAGGGCGTATAAGTAGGGGTGTGCAAACGGTTAAAACAGATATCCTTTAACCGAAGTTTGAAAAAAAACTACGGTTTTCGGTTATTTCGGTTATAACCGTTTTAACCGAAATTAGTAATGATATCCGTTTTAACCGATAACCATTTTAACCGATAACCGTTTTACAGATTATATTATAACCGTTAACCGCCCGATAACCGAAATTTCTAAATAACCGAAATAACCGAAATTTCTCACATAACCGAAATTTCTCACATAACCGAAATTTTTAACATAATCAAAATAACCGAAATTTTTAACATAATCAAAATAACCAAACTTTTGAACATAACCTAACCAACCAAAATAACCACACTTCCTTAAACAGTCAAACTCCATAAAATTCTAAAATATAGATCTCCACAAAACAACATAACAAGCAAAGTTCTTGCAACTGTAACATAATCAAACTCCATAAAATTCTGATGTTAGCCAAAAACTTCTCAAACTCGGTCCACATCTACTGTATAATCAAACTCCATAAAATTCTGAAGTTAGCGCCCATCTCTGATGAACAAATTCTTCTGTTGCTGCAGCCCCTCTGCACATCGCCAATAAGTCATGTGAAATTCTAAGACAAATGGATATGCAGATATGTGATTATAGCAGACAAACAGAAGAAGAACATGTCATTTTCAGACTGAATATCAGACTGAATATTCCACTATCTACCATAGTATTCTCACCTTGAAAGTAAAGGTAAGAAGACCTTCACTCACTCATTTCTCTCAATATTCATTCAATCACACAGCTAGCACAGCACAACAGCACCTCTTTAAAGATGGCAATTACTCATCTCTTTAAATCTCTCTTTCTTTCCACGTACAAAATTAACTTTTTACACAAATTGTAGAGCAAGGCAACTATCTGCCAACAGTTGATTGAAACTTGGAAGCAAATACAATAAATGCAAACATATATAGATAAGATCCTTGCTGTCAGATTGTTGAAAAGTATAATTAAACAAAGTATACTAGTTTAGTTCGACAAGAAAACACCCAGTTCGTTTGCTTATCAGATTCTTAAACATAGTAGACTAAATATCACAAATTTTGCAATACAAAAATTTCAATACCAGGTCACAGCATATCCAAAATCTTCCGGTAGTTCATTATTACTATTAATTAGCCATGAGTCAGTTAAGTCTCGTTTACACCTTATGCAACTATTAGTATCTAAACAATTATACTCAAAACCTTATTCATAGCATGAACTAGAATGGAGCACGATTCTGAAGCAAACAAATAGAATAATTGACAAATACAAAAATCTAGAAATTTAATGATGGACATTTGCAATTTCAAGGAGCCGCGGCAGAGGGGAGGTGAGCGAATGCAACTTTCACTAAAATAAAATAAACAACAAAACTGATGGCAGCAGCAACACCATCGCAAGTTCTACGCTTATGCACAACGCCCATTGTATCAAGCTTCTGTTCCATCTCTAAAGTTTAATCATATAAGAACAAAACTAACAGTAAGTTTTACAACTGAACAAGAATCACGTTTTGACGTACGCACATACATACACAGAAAACAATATGAAAAAAAAAAAAAGTAAGAATAGAAGCTCATCAGTCAATAATACATGGCTTTCATGGCATATTTGTGCTGGTCAAAATCGCAATAACCAATTCTGTAATACAAATTTTGCAACTTAATATCTTACTCTGGGTTCGAGCACATCTGAAGTGGGACTGAGGAAGATAGCACCGCCGCGGCACCGCCTGTCGCACCACCCGTCGCGCCGCCTGCCACACCCACACCGCCTGTTGTGCTCCTTGTGCGGCTGTTGTCACAGAAGAAGAAGAGAAGAACTGGGAGTCTGGGTGGTGGAAGAGAGTCGAGAGACCGAGAGTCTAGAGAGGCTGAGGGAAACCCTAGGCTTAGAAAGTTGAAATGTTAAATCGCTCCGCCTGTCTGCCAAGCAAAATAATGAAATTGAACTGAATTTAAAAAATTATATTTTTTTAACAAAAAAAACTTCGGTTATTACAGATAACCGAAGTTTTAGATTCACTATCCGTTAACCGCCCTGTTTTAAAGTACGGATACCCGTTTTAACCGAAATAACCGAAATTTTGTAAAACAGTTAAAAAAAAACGGTGATCGAATCCGAAAAAAAAAAATGATTATTACGGATATCCGTTCTAACCGCCCCGTTTGCACACCCCTACGTATAAGTCTATACCCATTTGCCCCATCATCGATCCTTGTTTCGGACATTATTTCAGAAAATGGGTGTGCGTTATTTCAGAAAATGGGTGTGCGTAGATGCTATGGACAACGACTTGCGATTGCGACCTGGTGGTCAGGGCACATAAGATCTCCCAAGACACTACCCGCCAAACACTTTTAAACCACAATTATAATCATTTGATCAGACGCTTTACTGATGACATTTTAAGTACGGCTCAAAATCGTGCTTTATGACTGATTCTAATTGTGTTTTAATTAAGCCGTTTTCCACATTGGTGTTTGAGACCCACAACTTTGTAGACAAACTGTAGTAAGCACTTACTATTAGGGATGTGATGAAACTGTTGAGTGATCTATCGCGTACCTATTGATTTTTTTGGATCAGCCGAGTATATGCAAGTTACTCGAGTTTCTATTGAGAAGATGCTCAGAGTCCCGGTTGATCATCAAGGGAGTGGTCATGCAACGTCCTAGACATTTTAAAAAGCTTAGTAGGATGAAAGCTTGGTAGGATGAGGACATTGGGAACTATCATCTAAGACAGCATTGGGAAAAATCCTTGGCTTTAATTTGATCGAGTCGGGCCAAAGGTCCTAGAGCACTTGTAAATTGTAATAGACCGGGGACGACTAGGTTCCAGTTGTGGGAGTTTTGTGAAAGCCTTTACTTTTTGAGTATTATGCTAGCTATGTACATTGATCACTCATCTATGTATGAATTTACCCCGAGTTAAGATCAAAATAACTTCAGGAATAGAGTTCACCGATAGGATAGAAATAACATTCGGTGTTAAACAGCGTGTTGAGCACGTTCATATTGTCATGCACATTAGTAGTCAATTCAGTTTGATGGTTAATCCAATCGTTTCGCCAATCTTTTATCAGCTTCACTTAGAAACGAATACGCTTGTTTCAACCCATCGCAAACTGCTAGCTCTACTGGCCTGCACCTGTAGTTTAACAAACCATGTCATCAAAATCCGATTAACCATCTTTCTTACCGTGTAATCTTCTTCCTTCGAGCACAAATCAATAAATCAGTTTAGCAACACTCCATTAGAGCCTGAAATCAACAGTCTTATCCTACCAAAAGTCAATCCAGCACCCATTTTTTTTTGATAATTGGCTGGTTGTCCAGCTTACATAGCAGTACTGAGGCATGAATGCCTTTCCCGCTTAAAGACATTTTAGAGAAAAAAAAACAAAAAAACATAGAGCAAAGTACACAATGTTTCTAGCCCTACTAATCTTACTAGCTAAGAGGAATTCGTAATTCTACTTAGCCTTCTTCTTGCCCCGCATGACCACCTTACTAGCTCGTGAAAACTTACTAAAACCTAGGGGTCCAGTCCCACGAACTCTCTTGCCCTTTTCTTTAGATGTACTCCTAGAGCATCTATCGGAGTCCTCTTTTGACTCTTCACTCTCGTCGTGACTTCTCCGGCATAAGCTCGCTCTCTGATCTCGAATGATCCCTTCATAATTAGAAAGGGTAAGCTTCTCGTCAGGGACGATGCATCCAAGTTGCTTGGCAAAGATGAGAGTTTGTCTTGCTTCCTCTGTAACAGCTGCCTCCTCCGGGTCGTCCTCCAAAAAGGAAGGGCCTCTGGCTGGTTCGAACCCCGGGGGAAATTCCGGGTCCACGAAAAGGCTACTAAGGTCAATCCAGCACCCATGAACATGAGAACACATAAATTTCTTCGATTATCACTTAAGCTACTCCAATTTCCTATCAAAGCTTTTACAAGGGACAATACCGGATAGCAACTTCCAGGCAAGAGATCCACGTGCGGGTGAAGTCAGCAAAAACTCCTGCATCTAATGTCTCGTCAAACAGAATGCGACCGTCGAATCTCAGGGGCCCAATTGTAAGTGGTTATTATACCTTTCAAAATCCTTGCAACAAGCAAGCAAATAGATGTTGGGACTTCACCCAACTATGAGCAAACCCCATACTCACCAAAACAACAAGAAGAAAGCTTCATTTAACGCGGCCGGTAAGCGTTCATCGTATTCACGTTCTACGCAAAACTCCCATGCTTCTTTGCCATCAAGCATCTTAGAAAGGAGGATCTTACGGGCTACCTTTCGCCCATATATCCTTGGAAAACTCCAGGAGAGATGTCGCAGGTTTTGTATCCGATCAACCATACAATCCGGTACTCCACCCTTCGTCCCACATGGTGAATGGATTAAGACTCAATCTCAGCATCCACTATCCCGCCAATACAATGCCAAACACCCAATTCTCCGAGCCCTGTGTGTCGCAACACTATGAAACCCTCTCTAAAAGAAGATCAAGTCATATACCTTTATCCTAGATAACATATCCAACAAACTGCTGGTGGATTACGCAGCCCCTATAGGTTGAAACTTGAACAACTCATAGCTCCCGGCAACCTGACTGCGCCACTCGATGTCACCTCTACATCTTACAAATGAGTATAACGAAAGCAGCATGCGTACCGACGCCACTCAGTGTCACCGCCCTATACGGCAAAACGAAATAGACCCACAAATAGTATGGAACCTACGTACTAAAAAGCCACAACACCAACAAAAATATCACTTATACATTTAATACCTTAATATGCGTGTATAATAGTTAAATATCACCTCCTAAGTCAGCATTTGCATTTTCACTAGGGGAGCGAAAGAAGCACGCGTTGCTTAGGAACCTCAAGATACATCATCATTGCCTTCATTTTATCCTCAATCCACCGTGCCTTCAGTTTTTCCTCCATCCGATAATCCCAATTCTTCATCCATGCCTTAATCAGCACGTCCAGTTTTTCCCCAAGACGTGTATGCATTGTCTCCATCCGTGCTTCCCATGTTGCCATGTCATCCTCTCCTCTTGCCATTTCAGCCTGCCTTCTAGCCATTTCAGCCTCTATTTCAGCCTTCATTTCAACCTTTATTTCAGGATCTATATCAGCCTTCATTTCTGCCTTCATTTCAGCAAAAATATCACAATCTTGTGAATTATAAAAGTCCTTTAGTCCCCGGCAACAGGATCTCACGTTGCGTAGTCTTTCTTTTTTGATACCCGACATTGCCTCCGTCTCTGAAGCAGCATAAGATAAGTCACGTACTCTCTTGTTGTTCCCCAGTATTGCCTTAGTCTCTAAAAGTAATCTCGGTTTCTTGTTACGCAGTACTTGCACTACTGCCTCTGTCTCTGTATCTGTCTCTGAAGCGGCATCTTCTATGAGTTGAGATGCGGCAGCAAGCAACTCTTCACGCCACTACTTCAAAACAGAAGTTGCATATATAGAACAAGTTTGCAAACACAGAAACAAAAATAAATACATGTATATTAAACTGGGTAAGGTTAATACTACACTCAACCAAATATAATACAACCATACGAGTTTCGCTTGAAGATCTGCTCATAAAGCTTTATTTAATCTCATGGCAGTGGAAATCTAATGAAATTGCAATAAAAAAGATATCCACAAAGCTTAGTTGAAAAGTTCAAATAATTTAACAATAAATAATCGAAGCTTTTGATACTCACCCTTTGGAAGGGAATAAAAGAGATCGAATGCTTGCACATTGGAATGATTCTGTTTCTTGCTGTTTGTTTAGCTAGTTTTTTTCTCTTCTTTTCAGGAAAAGGAAAGGGAATGGACTACCCAAACCCCTCCAACTTGATTCCCCACCCATTACTAGAGAATGAGATTCCCTTTCCCCAGTACACTTTGACTGATGACATATGACTATTAACCGATAACTAATGACCATTGAGCGGTGACCTGTGAATATTGACCGGCAATTGTGGCCATAAACCGGTAGTTGTTGACCATTGATCGGGGGCTGTTGACCGGTTATTCATTTTCTTTTCCTCAGCACAAACAAACAGTCAGAAAATATCAAAAGAATTTTTTTCTATTCCTTTTCCTAATTCAATTTCGTTTACCCCGCTAAAAACAAACGCCCCCTTAGTACATTGATTCGTAGGTACGAATTTGACCTTAAAATAAGGTAAAAGCTACTTGCAGAACTCCTCAAAATTATAGAGACCAACAGGTTTTATGGTTGAAGAAGCTAAAGTATTTAAGTTGGGTTTGAACTTCAACCCTTTAATAACTTTCTCGTTCAGTTTACAGCTATAAAGCTTAGAAAGTGTAGCTTCTTCAGCCATAAAACCGGATGAATGGAAGTAAGGAAATAACTACAACATCTCGTCATCATTATCAAACTGTGTCATCTCAACATCAATAGCTGATCATCGGCTTTGCTCTATCTTTGTGTACTCTAGCATCTCGCTTGTGCATTCACTTTTTTTCCAGCTCAAATGTACCAGAAATGGTGCATATATCTCAGGGACCAAAGGATACCGTTATCATACATCTCATTTAACCTACATGTGCATGGTATGCCATGGGAGGGAGGTCACTTTGTCACACCACAAAGTGATCTATCAGTTTCAATGTAATCCTCTCTACCAAACTCCATGACTAGTTCGTTCAAGCATAAAACACTAGCCTTCCCGATTAGATTAGCATTCAGATTGTTCATGTACTCCTTGTTACTTTTCGCCCAAGCACGCTCATAATCCTTCTTATGATTTTGACTTCCATTTGTGTTGATTGGTATATAACCTTTTTCTGTACATAGTATACAATTCATAAAAAATATACATGTATTTAACCGGTTAACCGTAGTTAATCTATAACCAAATATTTTATACCATTACCTATATCGCAACCATCTCATTATGACAGTTCGGTTAACCGTACCGCAAAATACGGTATAGTAAAATCAGTTATTGGTATGGTACCATGGTGACAGGTTTTTTGGGTAGCTCTATTGATGATGAGGTGGCACAATCTGACAATCCAACAACGATGACGAGACGTTACAGTAAATTCCACACTTTAATTCAAACCGAATTTGTCATGTGACTTAAGTGAGCCTATAGAGCAGCAAGGCATTGGCTGACCTCTAGGGATTATAGCCCAAGCCGAACCTATAGAGCAGCAAGGCATTGGCTGACCTCTAGGGACTTATAGCCCAAGCCGATAGGATCTTCATCTAAGAGCTTGACAAATCTCGGGTGAGTCAATTGGAGCTGATTATTCAGCTTCAGCCAGGCGGGCCGAAAATATTTTTGGCCCGTCGAGCCTGAAAATAGTGTCCAAACCCGATTTTTGCGGGCTAGGTCGGGCTACACTCTGCTCTACACCTGGTCCTTTTAGCATTGCCAGTGCTCGGCCCATGTTTTAAACTTTTTTTGTACAATTACTAAATCAAAATTAAAAACTTTATAAAATTTAAATATAAGAAAATAAAAAATATTTAAAGGTTTAATTTAAATATATATTATAATATAATTTATAAAAAAGTATATGTTATTAATTCGGCTCGGGTCGGGCTTACCAAAGGCTTAAATATTTGCAAAGTCCAGCCTGTTTTTTTTTTGCTTGATTTTTTGTCCAAACCCACCCAAAATTCTTTTCAAACTAGGCTTGTTGGGCTTTTTTCCGAGCCGGACCAATATTGATCAGCTCCAGAGTCAATACACAATTTTTCGCCATACCATTTTGTTAGATTTTGCATAATAAGGCTCTCCACTTCCTCTAGCTTATCCACTATGATTTCATTATAAAAATCCAAACACTGTTATAAGTTGGATTTAACCATTACACTCATGTTTGGAGAGATGAACCACAAAGATGTTGTTATGGGTGTCTTAGCTGTTCAGGTGTCGATCATTAAAAAAAATTGCAACACCACATTTCAACATCTAAATGGTTTTGTGAATTAAAATAAAAGATTACATGGCAGCTTGTAAAATTCATTATTCACCAACTAGGAGCGTCTTAACAGGTTTGGCCATCAAATATCATTTTCAAAAAACAAAAGTTGCAACATTGCATGTAAATACGTTTCGAATAATTTGATGAATGAAAACATTTGGTACTATAATGAGTAATATTGGTATTGCAAATAATGATGTTTATTATTATAGAGTTACTCATGTTAGAAAAAATCACCAAATGACTTTCATAACTTTTTCATTCTTTAACCGTACGAATATATTGTTTACTACTTACTAGTGATGCACAACAGCAAACAATCTTTACATAAAATTTATGTACTTTTCAAGTATGTCACTGGTTGGTTGCTACGATCAGCACAAGCACCAAATTTTAGCTTGACCAATTATCATCTAAATTGTATTAGTCACTGGTTATAATTATTTCCCATCAATTATCATTTAATGAAATCCATGTTAGGACAGTAGTAATGCTTCAAAGGGAGAATAAGAATGAAGAAGAAAAAGAGAGCCACAACTAGATGCATTGCAACAGTTTCTTTAATTAAGTAGTAGTATTTCCTACCATTTAGATGACACATCTCTTTTTAGCATCTACATAGAATCTATAGCAATCATCCACTTCAATTTGACAAACCAATCAACCAAATATTGCCAAGCTAAACCAAAGAATGGAGCACGATCAATCCTTGCACGGATCAGTATAATATCACAAACAACATAATCAAAGATCTGTAGAAACACCCACAAAGACTTCTTTCAAAAAATTGAAAAATGTAACAAACATTTGAACTATCACGAAACGAACCATGTACACTAAGCAAACCAAAAAACAGTAAAATGCAACAAGCATGAATTATAATCAACTGTGCAATTTTAAAATACTCACCTTGGATTTACGATGAATTACAATTGAAGAAGAACCACCAGTATGGCTAGAAATACTGGCTCCTGGTCTAGCTAACTTAGTTTTTTTCTTGCGGCAAGAGACACTGGTTACTGGTCTAGCTACCTTAGTTTTTTGCTTGAATGTCATCTTCATCCTGCAATAAGGTTGAGACTACCTTATTTCTTGAAAAATCAGCATTTCAGATTATTGCACACTGGGTGTTGCAATCTCATATCCTGTTCGAGAAGGTACAAAAGTATACTAGAGTTACCTATGCTACCAGCGAAAATATGCATATGTGATTGGTTCTCCTTTAGGATTGTGAAGGCTCATATACAGCCTCATTCACAATATACATAGAATATATATTTTCCTTTGAAAAAAAAAAGATTGTTCTTATAGATAAGCGGTTAGTAACCCGGATCTTCGGGCTAAGCCTGAGGTGGATAGTTCTAATGCAAAGGATGTGCGCCTTAGAAAGGGCTACATGGATGAGGGGTTTTTAGAAATTTAAACAATCTCTAGTTCACCAAGTAAATCATTGATGAAGAGCTAGTTCGGTATTTAGGCCTAGGCAGAGAGAAGTCTATATGGCACTTCTTCTCTTGAGTTCCACTCTACTCTCAGATTTTACTCTTTAACATAAGCCCTATGTGTTAATTATATGGTATCATCCAAACTTTTAATGAACTACACACATAGCTCTTAATGGTCGATCAAACCAAGGCTATATCTCGATACATAAAGTAACTGAATACTATTATTTATATTATAGACAAGGTTTTTCCGATTTGATTCATCAAAACAATATAGCATAGCAATGCTTGAAAAGAGGCATAATATATACTGTCCTTTGATGAATTGTGGAATGACAAACACCTTTATTAAAATAAAGTAACTCCAGACAACTAGAATTAGAATATCATAGAAAAGAGATAGAAACATAATCCTTTAGGGAACAAGTAAAGCATCATCCAAAATATATTATCTCCGGAATCATTATTTTCCTAATAAAATTATACAAACTTGTTAGTGATGGCATTCAGCTTCAGGTATAAATAAGACATAATTACCTGTCTATCCTATGTGTTTTTTGTTTATTTATCTAATATTTGATTCCAATCACATAGACTACATAAATATGACAAAAAGTCATTAATTGTTCGCACTTGAAAATTTGCCATTATTTATATATCACAAGTTAGTGTTCCTTCATCTCATAATTTGATGAACTTGGATATTAACTGTTGGAGGAAAATATCAACATCTGTTGACTTCTTTGAATCTGGATAAAGATTGTCAGTAAGGGTAATGCCTCCCTCATGTATCTTAGAGACAAGCTAGGTGTCAAATTATTGGGCATGAAAAATATTGTAGACCCAACTAACTTGAACATTTGAAGCTGTTAGCACATAGATTGTCTCATATTCCCTTCTTTATAAACCGAAATCTAGCTAGATGCATTCAATCATTTTCTCTCCAGAGCGTTTTGGCCATCTCAATGTGATATATCAATAAGACATCTCACCTCATCAGGTTTATAACAGTTGAAAACTGGAAACATGTAATCTTTTACAGTTGGTTTGGTTGCCACCGTTCACCTTACATCATTTGAAACAAAATTGCATCAAGGGTTTGTAGAGAGACAACTCGATCACAATCTAAGTAGCATAATAGTCAAAGACATTTGTGGAAAGGGCAATTAAACATCTAGCAGCCAACAGAATATTCAAGTAAATCCATTCTCCAAGTATTAGCCTATAAAGTAAAAAAGAGAAGAAAATTGAACAAAGAATGTACATGTAACTTACATGTTAGTTTGATGAACCATTGCCACCGAAGAGCATGATTTGGGAGCTGAATTTAAAAGAACTAGGCAATGTACAAAGATTATAGTCAAGAAGTTAGAACCAATTGGTGGCAGTCTAAGCACCTGTAACAAGATTTTCTACTGGAATTTAGGATACTAACATGATGTTTCAGCACCGAAAAGTAGTCTTCCTGAAATTTTGGACAGGGAAAGGTAAGATTCTTTATTAGTTTGTACTTACAGTTCAAGGCAACAAAAATGTACATGTGAGCACAAACTGAATTATCTTACTGAGAATGCTACCATCATATGACAACACAGAAACACGAAGGATCACTTGTAACATCATTTTGTATATCCCAGTAGATTACAAGCGTCCATTTACATGGTAGAAGCATACATTACAAATACAAAAGATTTTATGAGAATCATTGGCACTAAAAAAAACTATCAACATACTACCAAGTTCCAACTCAGGAATGAAACATTAACCTAGAAAAGCTTCCATAGCATAGCAACCACAATTTGGGTTGTCAAACTCTCGCTCCCTTCAGCTATCATCAATCTTCTTCAGTTTTATCATATTGATCATACTAGTGGTTGTGGAAAAGACCATTAATCATATCAATCCCAGTAATCACCCAAAAACAAAAATGTGAGGAAAACAACTTACCATATCCAAGTGCTTTATCAGCAGCATCAGCCATCGATTAAGAGAGTGAAACCCTCTCACTGTGTAAGTTCTGTCATAGTGTCAACCTGAGAATCAATCTAACCAATGAGTATAAATCATTCAGCTCGACCCTTACTCATAGCTCTTAGCCAGCTTGTCATCAATGTCTGCAGGTAAAAAAAACATAATGATTACAAGCCTGACCCTATCTGAGAGCTTAGTAGAGTGTACTCATTCGATCTAAGTGCTGCATATAACTTCTGAAATGTGAGCAACATTAGGGTAAAGGGCAACATTCCTACTGGTTGTGCTACTAGTTCTAGAGTTGTGCAATCTGTTAAAATTTCTATATCGGCAACAGTCAGCAGAATTACAGGAGTGATGGCTCAAACCATGGGAAATAAAGAAGAGGACAAAGTTGTCATTTATTAGGTTAACTAGTGTACCCAGGTGAAACCAGGGTGAAACTTTATTTAACCTGAGTATTTTTGTTTCCAATCTTAGGGTAGGCAATAGTCACACTTTAACACCAATTCAAAAAGTGGAAGTTTTATACTATCTGAACACCCAAATGCAGACCGTGGTCACAGAAGAATTGACACCAATTCTTTTCGAGCTAGGATTTACAGGCGCTGGAATCTGGCAGAGGTTAACATAAAGAGAATTCGAGAGATAGTAAGACGCTTACCTTGTACGTAGACAGCCAGCAATATCCAGGGAGAGTCGTGTGATCTGCGTGGATAGTTAAAGAAGCAGAATCGATTCAAGAATCGTGAAGGAAAGTGCACTAAGAGCCGTACGCGATTGAGGACCAACGGGCAAAGGAAGGCGGCGACTACAGCTGATCAACACTGACCGACCCGGCCCGAAAATAAAGCCCGAAAAGTCTTTCTAGAAAAAATTCCGGGCGGGTTTGGATAACAAATCAGTCCCGAATGAAAAACTGACCAGGGTTTCGGTAAAATTTTAGGCCTCTAACTAAGCCCGGCCCGGCCCGGTTTATTATTATTATATATACCCCTTGTTTTCAGTATATGATTTGTTGGATTCTTTCACTAGTTTCAAAATATAAGATGTTCTAGCCTTTTTTGTGATCTGCTTTCCAATTCTACTCCCATCTTTTATTTTACAACTCTAATTTTCAAATTATTTCAATTCTCAATGCAAAAAATAAGGGTAATATAGTCTAAATTTTTTCTCTTTAATTCTTATGCCTAGAGTTAGAAAATAAAGTACTAAAAATGGGAAGAAGTATATATTTAAATTAAGTTTATATAATACCTTGTATTATTTATATAAATTATATATAATATCTATTAATATTACATACAACATATATTTATATATAATAATAATATTATATATAGTCTATATATTTTTTCAAAAAAACTAACAATATTATAAAAAAAATTATAAAACCGGGTCGGGCGGGCCGGGCAATGGCAAAGATCAAAATAAGTCCGGCCTAGCCCGGCCCGGCCCAAAAAATTTAAAAACGAGATTGGACAAAAATATAGGCCTGTTCGGACCTAGAATTCAATGTCGGCTCGGCCCGAACCCGGCCTGTCCGCCCATTTGATCAGCTCTAGCGGCGACTTCCACCAACATTAACGGCATTCATTGTACACGCTAACAAATATTATTGGAAAATTACATATTACATCCATGATGTTTCCTAAAATTACACATCCCACGCATAAGATTTCAAATTTTTTTTTCCCACCCATATGGTTTCTTCGTTTTACATCCAGCAACTATTTTAATTTTTGTTCAATATAAAAGATGTTTAAACGTTGTTCGAAATTGATGGAATTTTACAAGAATGATGCTAAAATGTTATATTTTGATCTTATGTCAAATCTGAAGTTTTTTAAGCTCACATGTGACCTATGGGACCCAATGAAACATGTGACATATGAGCACATTTTCATTGGGTCTCACAGGTCACATTTGAACTTAAAAAACTTTAGATTTGTCACTAAACCAAAATATAGCACTCTAGCATCGCCCATATAAAATTTCATCAATTTCGGACAACGTTTAAGCATCTTTTAAATTGAACAAAAATTAGAAAAGTTGTTTGATGTAAAATGGGGGAAACCACATGGGTGGGGAAAATAATTTTTAAAACCTCGTAGGTGGAGTGTGTAATTTCACCAAACGTTGTGCGGGCATGTAATTTTCCTAATATTATTTTATTACATTCTCTTATAATCTCTCTTGTTTATCTAGTTTCTTTAAAAATAGAGTTTTTTAACTAAAAACCACTCTCACATCTTATCTCCTTCACCTCATCATTTTTTTAACACTATGGGTGGAATCCACACCATTCTGATTTGTGGATGTTCAGTTTTCAATTAGGTCAGGAGAAAAATGTTTTAAAATAAGGGCCTTAGCTAGCTCATTATCTACTAATGATGAACCTCTATCTCACTCTCAACTATGCTCATATATCATATATGGCTTAGGACCAGAATATGAATATGTTCAAACTAGTCTCACCATGAGACCTAACCTTTTAACGTCACAACAAATCTACAATGTTCTCCTGAACCATGAATCTATTCAAGCCACTCACACAAATCCTCTTCCTCTCTCAACAAATTCTACCTCCACAAATTCCACAACCTACTCCAAAAACACCTTCAAATCACCCAGGTTTTCTAACTCAAAAAGAGGTTCCACTAGAGGCCGAGGCTACATAAGGGATAGAGGTTATCAGAAATATTCCCAAACTACATTCACTGGAAGGCGTGATACTCGTCCTAAGTGTCAAGTCTGTCATAAGATGGGTCACAATGCTACTGTCTGCTATCATAGGTATAATCATGCCTATCAGCCCAGTGCTCTCAGAAACTTTGGGGCAAACTACACCTCAGTTAGTGTTCCTGACATCAACTGATACCCTGATACAACTGCTACAGACAACTTCACTAATCAGATGGCCAACCTAAACATGGATAATCAGACCTACTCTAGCAATGAGGAGGTACTTCTTGGGAGCAATACTCTATCTATTCACAGTAAAGGTTCATGAAGGTTTATGCATTCAAATTCCTCCTTCATCATGTCCAATCTATATAATACTCTCTATCTGGCCAAAAACCTCCTCTACGTTCATCAATTTGCTCTTGAAAACAGTGTTTATTTTTAGTTTCATCCCTATTTTTATATATCAAGGACAAATACAAGGGGATAATTCTAGCCAGATGAGGACTTATAGGGGGATCTGCCAGCTAAACCTTGAGCCTTATCACAACTCACTCAGTCTAGTCATCAGCTTCCTACTATAATAGCAAGGCAACTTTAGAAACTTGGCATCTCCGCTAGGTCACCCCTCTCCAAGGATGACAAAATTTACTATAAATAAATATAAGTTGTCTTGTACTAAAACTTCTTTAAATTTAGCTCAATGTGTAGGTTGTTTCAAGTGCAAGATGCATTATCTGTCTCATCCAGAGAGAAACACTATTTACTCTAGACCATTTGAACTTCTATTTGTTGATGTTTGGGGACCTGCCCCCGTTTTGACCTTAAGTGAAGGAAATATTATCTATTTATTGTTGATGCCTACTCAACATTCACTTAGATATATGTGCTTTCTCTGAAATCAAATGTGACTAAACTATTCCAGGAATTTATTGAAATACCCGGGAATTTGAAGTTAGGAATACGATAATATCTAGTCAGAATAATAAGTCCGAGTTAGTAGTATAGTATATGGTTTGGGTGATATGTCTAAGGATAGTAATATAGTGGCCCGGGGAAACTAACGATACTCCTATATTAACTTATTTCCTCTTCCTAGAGATTTCTCTCCACGTTTATTTATTTTAATACATAGAGTTCTAATTCAAATTGGCTTTCTCGTTGTACTTAATTAAATTCTAGACTTCAAATCTGATTTTACTTCCTATTAGTAATTATCTCTAGTTATAGAGTTCAAATCCCTTTTGACTTCTTCAAATTAATTTATATGTATATTTTGTTATTAGTATTCTAGAACTCTCTCTCTCTAGCGCAATTATAAATCCCTTGCTGGAATTATTGTTTTACTTTATTTAATTTATTTCGATCTCTTTCCTACTTCCAAGTGAATGTTATTTAATTATCTTCCTAGATTTTCTACTCCATCCTCATCTTGTTACAACGATCTATTATCTCAACAATATTCAAACTAGTAAACCATTTCTGGATTTCTAATAGAATGTAGTTAGAGATTTTATTTTTCTTCCTGATGTTTCTCAACGTTAAGTTGTTATATAGGTTTTCTAAAAACAAATTACAATGTTAAGTATTTATTTTGATTTCCTTTTCTGAGTTATTTGTATTTCGTAATTATTTAACTCTCTTGTTTTAAGATAGTAATCATTAACTTGTTTAACAATATCGATTTCCCTTATTCCTATAATTTACTTATTTATATAACGACCTTCCCCACTACGCTCTACCTTCACCACGACGCTTCTACGTTTCTGCTCTACCAAAAACTTATTCACGTATCTGCTTCCTTGAGTTCTTATAATTCGCGTTCTTCATTCTACCTTCGGCGTTCTTCATTCTACCCTTGCTGGATCGTTTCCCTTGGTGCCAATTATGAGCTTTTTTGGGTAATGTATTCTACTTAGTTACTTAGTTATCTATTCGTTGTTCGACAAATTCTGATTGTTGATCTTGGTTACCTAGACGCCGATATCGTTGACAAGTGCTATCAATAGTCCGGAGCAGTTGGGTTCTTGAGGGTTTTGGTTGTTCCAGGTAAATTCTATGCTCAATGGTTTTGATTGTGGTTTTACGAAATATTGGAAAAGGGTTCGTTGTGTTTTATCTCGGTTATGGTTTGGAGATTTGGGGTTATTCCCCACGTTTTGGAATTGGATTGACGTTGTGGTGTTTCAATTGTGGTTTTGGGAGTCTTTCACAGGTTGTGTTCTGTTGTTTGGGAGCCCATAGGTGCTCCCCATGATTATTAATTAATTGCGCTGCACACATTGTTGCAGTTAAGCTCTATGATCTACTCTATGTTACTGCTGTTTCATAGGGGGTGTGCACACTTAAGGACTTAGAGTGAGGTGGTTGTTTGACGGTCTCATAGGTGACTGTCATGGTATTGTGGTTTGGGGTCCCATAGGTGACCCCGTGTTCGGAATTGTGGTTATTACTTCCTGTTGAAAGCTCCCTACTGCAGTTCGGTATTGTTATGCTTTTCTGGAAATTCACTAACTATTCAGTAAACCTTCTCATCTGATTGTTGAAGGCAATTGTGTTCTAAAATGTATTTTACAGCTTGAGGTAGAATTTACTCAGTTTTTCTGAATTGTGCGATCCTTTCTGTGTTTTTGTCTATGATTTATGATCGCAGGTATTGATGACTGATTGTGGGATCGGGACAGCGAATCACTTAGTTTAGGGATCACGTATTAATAAGGCGATGTCTTGAACTTTAGTATTTAAGAGATGTTGTTATGTTCTCAAGGTTTTTATACATTAAACGCTATATTGCTTCCGCGTAACTTAAAAGTTAACTTTGGTTTTTAGTGTTGTTTAGTTCTTTAGCCTGAGCACCCATGGGAATTGGGTGTGGCGGTAATACCCTGGACGTTTTGAGATCCGCAGCTATATTAAAGGTTATGTGCATTTGAGTTTTTTTTTGTTAACTAAGTTAATTGCTCTTTGAATCAGTTTTACCAAGTTTGAGGTTGTATTGAGTTTTATTAATGACTTCTTCTGTTCGAGAGATTCTCTTGCTGTTATTGTATTCTGCATAAGTATTTCTAATGGTTTTTGGGTTCTATTTCTGCATTTTAAAACTGCACTTAAGGACCTGTCCGAACGTCCGTCCGGACATCAATGTTCGGACAGGCCCCGAAAGTTTCAAGTGTTTTCTCCGTTTGGCTGTGTCCGAACTTCTAAGTTCGGACATCACGCGAGGACGGGTCGGCTTGCAAGTCTCGACCTATGTCCGAACTTGCAAGTCCGGACCAATGTTCGGACCACGTAAAGATTTTTCCGGAGTTTTAAAATTCGACTTGTGTCCGAACTTCGAAGTCCGGACACAAGTTCGGACATCTGGTTTTCCGCAGTCTATTTCTCCTCGGCTTGTGTCCGAACTTGCCATGTCCGGACACAAGTTCGGACCAACTCAGTTTCACTCTTTTAGGACTCGTTTGGAGTCCGTTTTTAATGCCGTTTGCGCCGTTAGATTTGTATGTTCATAAGCTATGTTTGAGGTAAAAATCCAGGGTGTTACAAGGTGGTATCAGAGCTTTGTTTTCGAAATAAGATAAAACTTGAGTAACCGGATTAAAAATTTGGGGGACAAGCCGTTTGGGGAAGTTATGATGGATTATGTGTATGTGTGAGCTGTTGAGTTATATTGGATATCTTGGTGTGATAATTGAAGGTTATACAGGGATTATTGTGTACTAACCAATTGTTGGACTGTATCATACTTGTTATATGTATCATTGTTATATCTGAATTATCTACCCGTGGGTTAGGGTAGTGAGTTGTGGTATATTTGGGAAGGGATTGTTATAGGGGATTTAAAAGCCTTGAAATTCTTGACTCATAATCAGGAGTCCACCTTGAGTAGGGTAGACTGGCAGACCGATTGAATTTCCCCTACAACACCAGAAGTAGAAGCGGGAGGACTACCATGGCAGCCAACGACCCAATGAGACAGCTTCAATAGCTCGCTTTGAACCTGGGCCAGATTGTGCAACGCCAAGCCCAGCGAGACAATGTGCCAGAAGACTACACGAAGAGAATCGCCCACTTGAAGCCAACTGCATTCAAGGGGGAGGAGGACCCAGTACTGCTGGAGGATTGGCTGCGTGAGTTTGACAAGATCTTTGAGGCGGTCAACTGCCCTGCTAACAGAAGGGTCAACGCCGCCGTGTACTACTTCAAGAGCGAGGCAGACATCTGGTGGTCTGCCAACAAGGATGCTCTTCTGGCGGGACCTGACTTTGGATGGGAGGCACTGAAAGAGGCCATGCGAAGGCGATTCTACCCTGAGCATGTCCGGATGCAGAAATACCTGGAGTTCTCTGAGCTCAAACAGCAGGCCCGGAGTGTGAAGGAGTACCACTCCAAGTTCCTAGAGCTGGCGAGGTTCGCGCCGACGATGGTCCCTGATGAGGCGTCGAAGGTGCAGAGATTTGTGGGGGGGCTCAACTGGAGTCTCCAGGAGGCTTTGAGCGTGCTGACGATACCCACCCTCCAGGACGCATATGGAAAGGCTGCTAACCTGTATAGGGTGCAGCAGAAGAGGAGGGAGGTGCAGACGGGTCAGAAAAGGAAGATGGAGGACGGGGAAGAGACTCGGAGTCGAGACGACCGACATCAGAGGCCACACCAGGACAAGAGGTGGAGGCCTAACTCAGGTGATGGGAGGAGGTTCGATGTGAGCCAGAGGAATGACCAGAGGCGGTACGATAGGCCCCAGGGGCAGGCTCAGAGAGCAGAGTACGGGCATAGCAGGCACTTCCACTGCAGGAGATGCCACAAGGATCACCCGGGGAAGGACTGTGAAGGAAACCTGGTGGCGTGCTTCCGGTGTGGCAGGAAGGGCCACAGAGCTTTTGAGTGCTTCCAGGATCCCCAGGGAGGCATCCAGCAGAGAGGGAATGGCGGAGACCGGACCTACAGACCAGCAGACCCCCAGTCTCGAGGTAGAGACCAGCGTCAGGCCCAGAATCAGCGAGGGGATGCTCCACAGCGTGGCAATGGCAGGGGTGGAAACGGAGGTAACCGCGGTCCAGGGGAGAACCGAGACAACAGCAGAGCTCCGGGGAGGATTAATGTTATGAGTCGGGCCGAGGCAGAGGCCGAAGCAGAGGTGTTAGCAGGTACCCTTTCTGTTCATGGTACTTCTGCTCGTGTTTTGTTCGATACTGGAGCTTCATATTCTTTCATTTCTGAGAAATTTGCTAAGGAATTGGGGTTTAGAAACTTGTAAGACTTCTACCATGCGTATCTATACCCTCGGGGGGGTTATTTCTTGTAATCATGTATTGAAGGATGTGGGGAGACATAAAAGGGGAAACTTTTGTAACTGACCTGTCCAGTCGTCCTCCCGACTTCGACATTATTTGGGGATGGACTGGCTGAGCAAGTATAAAGGGAAGATCGATTGTGGGGAGCAGAAGATCATCCTGAGAGGACCAGCGGGCCGAAGAGTCTCCTATAGTAGCATGGAGAAGAAACCGGGAGTAAAGATAGTATCAGCTATGTCAATCTCTCCCAGGTGAAGAAGGGACATCGGCGTACCTCTGCCATGGTCCAGGATTTGAGCCCAAGCGCGAGCCCATTAGAAGAGATTCGGGTGGGTGAATGAGTTCCTGACGTCTTTCCAGATGAGATTCCTATGCCGCAGACAAGGAGGTGGAGTTCAGCGTCGATTGTGCCAGGGAGCAGCGCATTACAAGGCCCATTACGTATGGCGCCGGCAGAGTTGAAGGAACTGAAAGTAAGGGTAGGAATTATGGAGAAGGGATACATCCGCCCTAGTGTATCGCCGTGGGAGCTCCTGTCTTGTTTGTAAAGAAGAAGGACGGGCATGAGGGTTGTGCAGGTACTACCGGGAGCTGAACCGTCACTGTGAAGAACCGGTCTCCCTTGCCCAAAATCGACGACCTCTTATCGACCAGCAGGGTGCAGGAGTCTTATCCAAGATAGACCTGAGTCGGGATACCACCAGTTACGTGTTGCAGAGAAGGATATCCCAAAGACGGCCTTCAGGACCAGATATGGGCATTTGAGGTTCTAGTGATGCCCTTGGATTGACGATGCGCGGCAGTCTTCATGGACCTCATGAACCGGATCTTCAATCCCTAGACCGTTTGTGGTGGTACTAGACGATATCCTATCTATCCAGGGATGAGGAAGAGCACGAGGAGCTTGAGACAGTTACAGATTTTGATCGAGCAGCAGCTTTACCGCCAAGCTATCTAAGTGTGCATTTTTGGTTGGACCGAGTGGCATTCCTAGGCCACAATCATCTCACCAAGGACGGAATTCAGTGGATCCGGCCAAGATCAAGCACGTGAAAGAGTGGCCAAAACCGAGCAACTAACGCGGAGGTTCGTAGTGTTTCTTGCGTTAGCGGGGTACTACAGACTTTTGTGAAGGATTCTCAAAGATAGCTAGACACCTCACAACACCATGAAGAAAGTAACCAAGTTTAGGGGTGATGACTGTGAGAAGGCGTTTCAGACGTTGAAGGAAGGGTTGACTACACGGACACAGTGTTGAACCTTGCCTTGCCTCGGGGAAGACGGCTTCGAGGTTTTAGCGATGCTTCCAAGTATGGCTTGGGGGTGTGTCTTGATGCAGCATGGGAAAGTCATCGCCTACGCATCAAGAACAAATGAAGGAGTACGAGACCAGTACCGACGCATGCCTCTAGAGCGTTGCAGCAGTAGTCTTCGCCCTGAAGATTTGGAGGCATACTTGTATGGAGTTTCTGCCAAGATCTACACCGACACAAAAGCCTCACAGTATATTCTTCCATAAGGAATTAAATATGAGGTAGAGGAGATGGTTGGAACTGATCAAGGACTATGATTTGGAGATCTATATCCATGAGGGGAAGTCTAACCTAGTGCGACGATGCTCTGAGTAGGAAGAAAGTCATTCGTGAATTCAATGTGGGTTCTTCCAGACGAGCTAGTTGAGACTTTGAGAAGCTGAACTTGGAAGTGATGGAGGCGGGAGGAGTAGAGCGTGATGGTAGGTTGTACCATATGAGTGTCTCTTCCGACATTTATGGGGAGATACTCAAGGGACAGCCTGGTGATGCGAAGTTGGAGCGCATCAAGGAGAAGATGAAGGAAGGGAAAGCTGAGGGGTTTGAGACCCACAGTGACGGCAGTCTGAGGTTTAGAGGCCGATGGTGTGTACCTCAGGGGTGCGTGGAGGTAAAGGAGAGACTGATGAAGGAGGCTCATAATACTCCCTATTCGGTTCATCCTGGTGGTGATAAGTTGTATAAGGACCTAAAGAAGATGTTTTGGTGGCCTAAGATGAAGAGGGAAGTCGCGGAGTTTGTGTCGAGATGCCTTACCTGTCAGAAGGTCAAATTCGAGCACAAGAGGATGGGAGGTTTGTTGCAGCCGTTGGAGGTCCCAAAGTGGAAGTGAGACTCCATTTCTATGGACTTCGTGATGGGTTTACCACCGGCGAAGGGAGGAGTCAATCAGATTTGGGTGATAGTGGACCGACTCACTAAGTCTGCACGGTTCATACCCATGAAGAGGACGTGGTCCATGAGTCAGTTGGTGGATGCATACATCAGAAATGTGGTGAGATATCACGGGGTACCTGAGACCATCATTTCAGACAGAGACTCGAGGTTCCTAGCTCATTTCTGGCAGCAATTTCAGAAGGCGATGGGCACCAAGTTGAAGTTGAGCACTGCGTTTCATCCAGCCACCGATGGTCAGACAGAGAGAACCATCCAGACCTTGGAGGACATGCTTCGAGCATGTGTGATGGATTTCCAGGGTTCGTGGGCTGATATGCTACATCTGATAGAGTTCTCTTATAACAACAGTTACCACACCAGCATCAAGATGGCTCCTTATGAGGCTTTATATGGAAGGAAGTGTAGGACACCGCTATGTTGGAGCGACATTAGTGAGACTGTTGTTTTGGGACCTCAGTTGATAGAAGAGACTATGGAGCAAGTCCGGATGATTCAGAGACGAATGAAGGCAGTCCAGGACAGGCAGAAGTCCCATGCCGATCTCAAGCGCAGACCAGTTGAGTTCGAGGTGGGAGATAGAGTTTTTCTGAAAGTATCGCCCGTGAGAGGAGTAACCAGGTTCGGGAAGAAAGGGAAGCTCAGTCCCAAGTTCGTTGGACCCTATGAGATCTTGGAGAGAGTTGGAGAGGTGGCATACCGACTAGCGCTTCCTTGTGAACTGGAGAAAGTTCACAACGTCTTCCATGTATCCCAGTTGAAGCGGTATGTTCCCGACCCTTCGCATGTGTTGCAGCCAGAGGTCTTGGAGCTGGAGCAGAATCTATCATACGAGGAATACCCCATTAAGGTATCGGACACCAAGACCAGAGAGACGCGATCGAAGTCCATCCGTATGGTCAAGGTCTTATGGTCTAATCATGGAACCGAAGAGGCTACGTGGGAGGTAGAAGAGGAGATGAGGAAGAAATACCCACAGCTGTTTGATCAGGTAACCGCTCGAGACAGTAATTCGTTTAGCAGTTTTCGCTTTATGGATGAGTTTTAGCTTCGAGGGCGAAGCTTTCTTTTAAGGGGGATGAGATGAAATACCCGGGAATTTGAAGTTAGGAATACGATAATATCTAGTCAGAATAATAAGTCCGAGTTAGTAGTATAGTATATGGTTTGGGTGATATGTCTAAGGATAGTAATATAGTGGCCCGGGGAAATAACGATACTCCTATATAACTTATTTCCTCTTCCTAGAGATTTCTCTCCACGTTTAATTATTTTAATACATAGAGTTCTAATTCAAATTGGCTTTCTCGTTGTACTTAATTAAATTATAGACTTCAAATCTGATTTTACTTCCTATTAGTAATTATCTCTAGTTATAGAGTTCAAATCCCTTTTGACTTCTTCAAATTAATTTATATGTATATTTTGTTATTAGTATTCTAGAACTCTCTCTCTATAGCGCAATTATAAATCCCTTGCTGGAATTATTGTTTTACTTTATTTAATTTATTTCGATCTCTTTCCTACTTCCAAGGGAATGTTATTTAATTATCTTCCTAGATTTTCTACTCCATCCTCATCTTGTTACAACGATCTATTTTCTCAACAATATTCAAACTAGTAAACCATTTCTGGATTTCTAAAAGAATGTAGTTAGAGATTTTATTTTCCTTCCTGATGTTTCTCAACGTTAAGTTGTTATATAGGTTTTCTAAAAACAAATTACAATGTTAAGTATTTATTTTGATTTCCTTTTCTGAGTTATTTGTATTTCGTAATTATTTAACTCTCTTGTTTTAAGATAGTAATCATTAACTTGTTTAACAATATCGATTTCCCTTATTCCTATAATTTACTTATTTATATAACGACCTTCCCCACTACGCTCTACCTTCACCACGACGCTTCTACGTTTCTGCTCTACCAAAAACTTATTCACGTATCTGCTTCCTTGAGTTCTTATAATTCGCGTTCTTCATTCTACCTTCGGCGTTCTTCATTCTACCCTTGCTGGATCGTTTCCCTTGGTGCCAATTAGGAGCTTTGTTGGGTAATATATTCTACTTAGTTACTTAGTTATCTATTCGTTGTTCGACAAATTCTGATTGTTGATCTTGGTTACCTAGACGTCGATATCGTTGACAAGTGCTATCAATAGTCCGGAGCAGTTGGGTTCTTGAGGGTTTTGGTTGTTCCAGGTAAATTCTATGCTCAATGGTTTTGATTGTGATTTTACGAAATATTGGAAAAGGGTTCGTTGTGTTTTATCTCGGTTATGGTTTGGAGATTTGGGGTTATTCCCCACGTTTTGGAATTGAGGAATTGGATTGACGTTGTGGTGTTTCAATTGTGGTTTTGGGAGTCTTTCACAGGTTGTGTTCTGTTGGTTGGGAGCCCATAGGTGCTCCCCATGATTATTAATTAATTGCGCTGCACACATTGTTGCAGTTAAGCTCTATGATCTACTCTATGTTACTGCTGTTTCATAGGGGGTGTGCACACTTAAGGACTTAGAGTGAGGTGGTTGTTTGACGGTCCCATAGGTGACTGTCCTGGTATTGTGGTTTGGGGTCCCATAGGTGACCCCGTGTTCGGAATTGTGGTTATTACTTCCTGTTGAAAGCTCCCTACTGCAGTTCGGTATTGTTATGCTTTTCTGGAAATTCACTAACTATTCAGTAAACCTTCTCATCTGATTGTTAAAGGCAATTGTGTTCTAAAATGTATTTTACAGCTTGAGGTGGAATTTACTCAGTTTTTCTGAATTGTGCGATCCTTTCTGTGTTTTTGTCTATGTTTTATGATCGCAGGTATTGATGACTGATTGTGGGATCGGGACAGCGAATCACTTAGTTTAGGGATCACGTATTAATAAGACGATGTCTTGAACTTTAGTATTTAAGAGATGTTGTTATGTTCTCAAGGTTTTTATACATTAAACGCTATATTGCTTCCGCGTAACTTAAAAGTTAACTTTGGTTTTTAGTGTTGTTTAGTTCTTTAGCCTGAGCACCCATGGGAATTGGGTGTGGCGGTAATACCCTGGACGTTTTGAGATCCGCCGCTATATTAAAGGTTATGTGCATTTGAGTTTTTTTTTGGTTAACTAAGTTAATTGCTCTTTGAATCAGTTTTACCAAGTTTGAGGTTGTATTGAGTTTTATTAATGACTTCTTCTGTTCGAGAGATTCTTTGCTGTTATTGTATTCTGCATAAGTATTTCTAATGGTTTTTGGGTTCTATTTCAGCATTTTAAAACTGCACTTAAGGACCTGTCCGAACGTCCGTCCGGACATCAATGTTCGGACAGGCCCCGAAAGTTTCAAGTGTTTTCTCCGTTTGGCTGTGTCCGAACTTCTAAGTTCGGACATCACGCGAGGACGGGTCGGCTTGCAAGTCTCGACCTATGTCCGAACTTGCAAGTCCGGACCAATGTTCGGACCACGTAAAGATTTTTCCGGAGTTTTAAAGTTCGACTTGTGTCCGAACTTCGAAGTCCGGACACAAGTTCGGACATCTGGTTTTCCGCAGTCTATTTCTCCTCGGCTTGTGTCCGAACTTGCCATGTCCGGACACAAGTTCGGACCAACTCAGTTTCACTCTTGTAGGACTCGTTTGGAGTCCGTTTTTAATGCCGTTTGCGCCGTTAGATTTGTATTTTCATAAGCTATGTTTGAGGTAAAAATCCAGGGTGTTACATTTATAGCCTATGTTTCTACTCAGTTTAAGGCTACTATTAAGGTTGTACAAAGTGATGAAGGTGGTGAATTCCAATCTCTTTCTCGTCTGTTGAAGGAGACAGGTATTTTACATAGATTGTCATGTCCTTATTCTCATGCTCAGAATGGCATAGTGGAAACTAGACACATGAGAATTGTGGATAAAGGTCTTGCTATGCTAGCTCATGCTAATTTGCCCTATGAATTATGGGGAACTGCTTTCACTACTGTTGTTTACTTGATTCACAGAACCCTTGCTTAGTTTTAGACCTAAAATCTCCATTTGAAGTTCTTTTTGGCACACCACCAGATTATTCATTGATGAGAGTATATGGATGTGGTTGCTGACCAAACTTAAGGCCATTAAATAAGCATAATTCAATTTCATGCTTGTTCATTGCATTTTTCTTGGATATAGGGCAAATACTGCAGGATATATGTGCCATGATCCCATAACAAACAAGATTTACCTCTCAAGAGATGGTTTATTCAATGACTCAAAATTTCCATATCCTGCCCTTACTCCATCATTACCTTCTATTTTTGAATGTACCCCACCTACCTATACAACCACTACTCCTCCACTCATACCTACCTCATCACCTGAACCACATCAATATACATATACATCACCACAACACAACTCACCTCCTTTATCACATTCACCCTCCACTCACATGTCCAACAATAGTGGTAACCCACACTCCATCACCAGCAACCTCAGTTTACTCCTCCCCCTCAAACTCAGACTCACCCAACTCACACTCATCAGATGGTTCCCTATCTACATCACGACTTCTACACTAGCCCTCTACACCTACTGACACCAAACTTCATCCCATGGTAACTAGAGGCAAAGCTCATGTAAGAAAATCTCTAGTCATACAAGATGGAACCATCCCATGTCCTCAAACACACGCCACCACACCAAAACCCCTGATGAACCCTCATTCAAACATGCCCTACACTAGCCAAAATGTAGAAGCTCTTCTACAAGAATTTCAGGCCCTTTCAAACACTCAAACCTGGGAGTTAGTTCCTAAACCACCTCAAGCAAACATTATGGGAGTCAAATGGATTTCGAAAACTAAAAGGAAATCTGATGGAAGCATTGAACGAAGGAAGGCAAGGTTAGTTGCAAGAGGTTTCCCTCAATTTGAGGGTCTAGACTACTTAGAGACATTCAATCCAGTAGTTAAACCCACAACCATCCGTATTATTCTCACCCTAGCTACTGTCTATTCCTGGACCATTCAGTAGCTGGACATTCAATCCAATAGTTAAACCCACAACCATCCGTATTATTCTCACCCTAGCTACTGTCTATTCCTGGCCCATTTAGCAGCTGGACATTCAAAATGCTTTTCTCTAAGGAGATCTACAAGAAGATGTCTATATGTCTCAGCCCCAGGATTTCTTCACCCTCAGTTTCCCAATTATGTGTGCAAACTCAGGAGGTCAATCTATGGACTAAAGCAAGCCCTTAGAGCATGGTATCATAAGCTCCGTAAAACTCTTATTTTTGTGGGCTTCAGGGATTCTAAGGCTGATGCATCATTATTTATTTATCACATAGCAGGGAAGACATTGTTAGCCCTTATCTATGTTGATGACATAGTCTTCACAAGAAACTCTCAAACTATTCTCTCCACATTCATAAGTCAACTAGCTAAAGTCTTTCCTGTAAAGGACTTGGGGCCAACATACTACTTCCTAGGGATTCAACTTCAGCGCACCAAAGATGAACTGTTCCTATCCCAACAAAGGTATATCACAGAGATTATTGCCCGTGCAAACCTCACAAAATCTAACCTGTCTCTACTCCTATGGCCCCGTCGTCCATGGTCTCTTACTCTCCAAGCCCTAATTTCTATGATATAACCCTATTTTGAAGCCTAATTGGGGGCCTTCAATATGTGACTATAACCCGACCAGATATATTGTTTGCAGTAAATAAATTGTGTCAACACATGCATAGGCCAACAAAATTACATTGGGCCCTAAAATGCATTTTGCATTACCTAAATGCCACCTCTGACCTTTGGTTTCACATAGCTGCGAACTCCAACCTTCAACTTTCTACCTTTGTTGATGTAGAATGCGGAGGTAATCAAGAAGACTGGCGCTCCACCATTGGATTATGTGTCTCCTTAGGAAAAAAACTTGTTGCCTGGCAGTTGAAGAAGCAACCCATCATCGCCCAGTCCATAACTGAAGCAGAACACTACTCCCTTGTAGGATCGGTCAACTAACTCAAAACACTTCAAGGTGTAAGTCTGTGAAGTGGTTTAACTCAATCGAATTGAGGGTGCGGAAGCAATCACTCGAACTCGAACAAATACACAATATAAGTTATTTTATTTTTTTTGTAAAACAAAACAACTTACACTGCCCACTAAGTAGAAAGGATCTACTCAATGGAACCTCACTCACTTATCCAACACAATATCTAATCAGTACAATGACAAATGTAATGAGACTAGGACCTACCTAGAATTACTCTTTCGATAAGCGCAAACTGAAACTAGTGCTTTTCTCTCACGAATACGAGGGAAGCTTTCTGTAAAGAAATGCTCTGAATAATTTTCTCTAGAAAGCCTGAAAAGGAAATGAAATCACAAGTCTCTTATATAGCTCTTGTGGAAAGTTAGTTCCTTAATTTTAGGAACTAACATCTTCTCCTGGAATTTCGGACTATGGGCGTCAAGCCTTCTGAATTGTGATCATACTTGCATGAATTTTTGTCCAAGACTGACGGTTGATGACCGTTTGCAATGTAGTGGTCATTGCTCCTTAAATTTCATAACTGATTGAAGGACTCACTCGATCTTTCAGCAAGGATTGACTTTCTCTGGTCAGGAAGGTGTGATTGACTCGTTCGACCGACAAACTATCTCATCAACACCTTTATGCTCCAATATCCCTTGCTCATGGTACATGCGAAATCATCTAGATTCAGCAACTGCTTACAGATTTGGGCATATTTCTTCACTCTCCCCCGATATTATGGTGTGACAATTTGGACGCGGCATACCTAACCGTTAACCCAATTCTTCATTCGAGAGTCAAGCATGTTGCCCTTGACTTTCATTTTATCAGAGAGAAGTGAGCAATAAGTCTTTTGATCCAGTTCATTCACACATTGGCCCAAACCGCAAACATATTAACAAATCGTCGTCCAGGCCCACGATTTGCTGCAATTCGTTCCAAACTGCAACTGGTGCCGCATGGACTACGGGAAGATATTAAAGCTTAATGTTTATTAGAGTCCAACAATAGTAAATAGGCCCATATTTATATTCAGTATACTCTCTTGTATAAATACAGAGAAACATTCTCATCTGTCTATCTCGATATATACAATATCTTTTAGACAACAATAGCATCAACATACATGAACCCACCCTTTCGTCATTATATCCAACATCGGCTCTTCTAAAAATTTCCAATTGCTTCACTTAAAACGACTACGCTTGTTTCAATCCCATCGAAAAATGCTAGCTCTACTAGCATGCGCCTGTATTTTAGCAAACCATACCATCCAAATCCGATTAACCATCTTTCTAACCGTGTCATCATCTCCATTCAAGCACAAATCAATAAACCAGTTTACCAACACTCCAGCAGAGCCTGAAATCAACGTCTTATTCTAACAGAAGCCAATCCATGAACACGAGAGCACTAAAAATTAAGTGACTCAATCTTTCAAAATCTCGACATATGTTTCTTCGATTATCACTTACGCTACACCTCTTTCCTATCAAAGCTTTACAAGGGACAATACCGGATAGCAACTTCCAGGCAAGCGATCCACGTGCGGGTGTCTTGCATTCTCCTCTAACATCTCTTCAAACAGAATGCGATCGTCTGCAGCAATCAGACGAGGAATCTCAGGGGCTCAATTGTAAGTGGTTGTACCTCTCAAAATCCTTGTAACGAGCAAGCAAATAGATGTAAGGACTTCACCCCACTCTGAGCAAACCTCATACTTTCCAAAACAACAAGAAAGCTTCACTTAATGCGGCCGTAAGCGTTCATCATATTCACGTTCTACGCAAAACTCCCATGCTTCTTTGCCATCGAGCGTCTTAGAGTGGAGGATCCCGTACTCCTCCACCTTTTGCCCATACCTCCTTTGGAAGACTCCAGGAGATGTCGCAGGTTTTGTATCCGATCAACCATACGTACTCCTCCACCCTTTGTCCCACATGGTGAATGGATTGAGACTCAATCTACACATCCACTATCCCGCGAATACAATGCCAAACAACCAATTCTCCCTGCACTGTGTGCCGCAACACCATGAAACCCTCTCAAAAAGAAGATCTTGTCATATACCTTATCCTAGATAACACATCCAACAAACTGCTGGTGGGTTACGCAGCCCCTATAGGTTGAAACTTAAACAACTCATAGCTCCCAGCGACCTTACCGCCACTCGATATCACCTCTACGTCTTATAATAATGAGTATAACGAAAGCATATAACGAAAGCAGCACGCGTACCGACGCCACTCAATGTCACCGCCACATACGGCAAAACGAAAAAGACCCACAAATAGTATGGAACCTACGTACTAAAAAGCCACAACACCAACAAAAATATCACTACGTTTAATACCTTAATATGTGTGTATAGTAGTTAAATATCACCTCCTAAGTCAGCATTGGCATTTTCACTAGGGGAGCGAAAGCAACACGCGTTACTTAGGAACCTCATGATACAACCATTGCCTTCATTTTATCCTCAATCCACCGTGCCTTCAGTTTTTCCTCCATCCGATATTCCCAATTCCGATTCAGCCATGCATTCACCAGCACCTCCAATTTTTCCCCAAGACGTGTGTGGATTGTCTCCATCCGTGCTTCCCATGTTGCCATGTCAGCCTCCCCTCTTGCCATTTCAGCCTGCCTTCTAGCCATTTCAGCCTTTATTTCAGCCTTCATTTCAACCCTCACTTCAGGATTTACATCAGCCTTCATTTCTGCTATTATTTCAGCCTTCGTATTAGCAATAATATCTCCACAATCGTGTGAATTAAATAAGTCCTGTAGTCCCCAGCAACAGGATTTCACGTCAGGTAGTCTTTCTTTTTTGATACCCGACGCCTCCGTCTCTGAAGCATCATAAGATATGTCACGTACTCTCTCTTTGTTGTTCCCCAGTATTGCCTTAGTCTCTAAAAGTAATCTCTGTTTCTTGTCACGTAGTACTGCCTCTGTCTCTGACTCTGAAGCGGCATCTTCTTTGTGTTGAGATGCGGCAGCAAGCAACTCTTCACGCCACTGCTTTCAAACAAAAGTTGCATAAATAGGACAAGTTTGCAAATACAGAAACAAAAATAAATACATGTATATTAAACCGGGTATGGTTAATACTATACTCAACCAAAAATAATACAACCATAAGAGTTCGCTTGAAGATTTGCTCATAAAGTTTTATTTAGTCTCATGGCAGAGGAAATCCAACGAAATTGCAATAAAAAATGTATCCACGAAGCTTAGTTGCAAAAGTTCAAAGAATTTAACAATAAATAATCAAAGCTTTCGATACTCACCTTTTGGAAGGGAATAAAAGAATTCGAAACATATACAGACTGTATACACAGTGCCTCTAACAGAAAGGAGAGAGATAGTGAAACTTCACATTGTATTTGATTGTATTGATCGTGTTGATAACAAGTGAATCGGTACATGTATAATACACATTCTAGATAAGGATGTAGAATAATATCTAGATATAATATCTGAAGTAAGGTTGGGCTATATACAATAATACGAGAACAAGCCCACTACAAGAATACAATTAGCCTCTTATCGTATCAACTTTTTTGTCACTCTTAGTACATTGATTCGTAGGTACAGATTTTACCTTAAAATAAGGAAGAAGATACTTGCAGAACTCCTCAAAATTATAGTGACTAACAGGTTTTATGGTTGAAGAAGCGACAGTTTTTAAGCTGGGTTTGAACTTCAACCCTTGATTAATAACTTTCTCATACAATTTACAGCTATAAAGCTTAGAAAGTGTAGCTTCTTCAACAATAGAACCAGATGAATGGAAGTGTGGAAGTAACTACAACATCTCGTCATCATTGTTAGACTGAGTCAAATCATCAATAGCTAGCTCGTCATCGACTCTGCTCGATTTCTGTGTACTTACTCCAGCATCCGCTTGTGCATTCACTTTTTTTCCCAGAAATGGTGCACATATCTCTGGGAACAAAGGATACCATTATCATACATCTCATTTAACCTACATGTGCATGGTATGCCATGGAGATCACTTTGTCACACCACAAAGTGACCTATCATTTCCAATGTAATTCTCTATACCAAACTCCATGACTAGTTCGTTCAAGCATAAAATACTAGCCTTCCCAATTAGATTAGCAACCAGAACGTTCATCTACTCCTTCTTACCCTTCGCCTGTGCACACTCGGAATCCTTCTTATGATTTTGACTTCCATTTGTAATTATTAGTATGTAACCTTTTTCTATACATATTATACAGTTCATAAAAAATATACATGTATTTAACCGGTTAACCGTAGTTAAATCAATAAACAAATATTTTATACCGTTACCTAAACCGCAACCATTGAATTATGATGGTTCAGTTAACCGTACCGCAAAATACGGTAGTAAAATCGGTTGTCGGTGCGGTACCGTGGTGACGAGTTTTTTTTGGTAGCTCTATTGAGGATGAGGTAGCACAGTCTGACAATCCGACAATGATGATGAGACGTTACATTAAGCTCCACACTTTAATTCAAACCGAATTTATCATTGTGACTTAAGCGAGCCTTTAAAGCAGCAAGGCATTGGCAAACCTCTAGGAACTAGTAGCCCAAACCGACAGGAATCTTCAACTTGGGAGCTTGACAAACCTCGGGTGAGTCAATTAGAGCTGATCATTCAGGCAAGCGGGTCAGAAATATAGCACCGTCGGGCCTGAGAATAATGTCCAAGCCCGATTTTTATTTTACGGGCTTTTAGCTTTGCTAGTGCTCGGCCCGGGTTTTAAATTTTTGTATACAATTACTATCAAAATTTAAAAAATTATATAAATAATAATAAATATTATGACAAAGATCAAATTAAATATATATTATATTATAATTTATAAAAAAAGTATATATTATAAATTCGGGTCAAACCGGGCTTACTGAAGGCAAAAATTTTGCCGAAGTCCAGCCCAACTTTTTTTTGGGCCTGATTTTTTGTTCAGGCCTTTCTGGGCCAAACCAATATTGACCAGCTCTAGAGTCAATACACACTTTGTCGTCATGGCCATTTTGTTAGATTTTGCATAATAAGAGACTCCATTTCCTCCAGTTTATCCACTATGATTTAATTACAAAAATCCAAACATTGTTGTAAGTTGGATTCAACCATTACACTCATGTTTGAAGAGATGAACCACAAAGATGTTGTTATAAGTGTCTTAGTTGTTTGGGAGTTGATTATCCATTTTAAAAAAATTGCAACACCACATTTCAACTTCTAAATGGTTTTGTGAATTAAAAAGTATTACTGTAGCTTGTAAAATTCATTATTCACCAACTAGAAGCGTTTTAACTGGTTTGCCTATCAAATATCATTTTCTAAAAACAAAAGTTGCAACATTGCATATAAATATGTTTTGAATAATTTGATGAATGAAAAAAATTGGTATCGCAATAAGTAAAATTGGTATTGCAAATAGTGACCCCGTTTATCATTATAGAGTTACTCTTGTTAGAAAAAATCACCAAATGACTTTCATAACTTTTTCTTTCTTTACCCGTACGAAAAATGTTTACAAGTGATGCACAACAACAAACAATCTTTACATAAATTTATGTACTTTTCAAGTATGTCACTGACTGCTACGATCAGCACATGCACCAAATTTTAGCTTGACCAATTATCATCTAAATTTATTAGTCATTGGTATCGTTATTTCCTATCAAATTATCAGTTAATGAAGAAGAAAAAGTGAGCCACACCTAGATGCATAGCAACAGTATATTTAATTTAGTAGTATCCCCTTCCATTTAGATAACACATCTCTTTTTAGTATCTACATAGAATCTATAGCAATCATCCACTTCAATCATAGTTGACAAACCAAACAACCAAATATTGTCAAGCTAAACTAAAGAATGGAGCACGATCAATCCTTGCATGGATCAGTATAATATCACAATCAACATAATCAAAGATCTGTAGAAAACACCCACAAAGACTTCTTTCAAAAAACTGAAAATTGTAACAAACATTTGAACTATCAGGAAATGAACCATGTACTCACCTTTGATTTACGATGAATTACAATTGAAGAAGAAGCACCGGTATGGCTAGAAATACTGGCTACGGGTCTAGCTAACTTAGTTTTTTTCTTGCAGCAAGAGACACTGGTTACTGATCTAGCTACCTTAGTTTTTTGCTTGAATGTCCTCTTCATCCTGCAATAAGGTTAAGACTACCTCATTTCTTGAAAATTCAGCATTTCATTTCAAATTATAGCACCGATCTCATATCCTGTTCGCGAAAATACAAAAGCATACTCGAGTTACATATGCTACCAGCGAATATGCATATATGAATGGATCTCCTTTAGGATTGTGATGGCTCGTATACAGTCTCATACACAATATACGTAGAACAAATATTTTCCTATAAAAGAAGATTGTTCTTTTTATAGATAAGCTGTTAGTAACCCAAATCTTCGGGCTAAGCCTGAGGTGGATAGTTCTAATGCAGAGGATGTGTGCCTTAGAAAGGGCTACAAGGATGAGGGGTTTCTAGAAATTTAAAAAATCTCTAGTTCACCAAGTAAATCATCAATGAAGAGCTTAATTCTAGTTCGGTATATAGGCCTAGGCAGAGAGAAGTCTATATAGCACGGTTTTTTCTCTTGAGTTCCACTCTACTCTCAGATTTCACTCTTTAACATAAGCGCTATGCGTCAATTATATGGAATCATCCAAACTTTTAATGAACTACACACATAGCTCTTTAAGGTTGATCAAACCAAAGCTCTTTCTCGGAACATAAAGTAACTAAATACTATTGTTTATATTATAGACAAGGTTTTCCCCATTTGATTCATCAAAACAATATGGCATAGTGATGCCAGAAAAGAGGCATGATGTATACTGTCCTTTGATGAATTGAAGAATGACAAACACCTTTATTAGAATAAAGTAACTACATAAATATGACCAAAAGTCACTCATTGTCCGTGCTTCAAAAGTTTGCCATTATTTATATATATCACAAGTTAGTATTCCTTCATCTCATAATTTGGTGAACTTGGATATTAACTGTTGGAGGAAAATATCAATATCTGTTGACTTTGAATCTGGGACAAGATTGTCAGTAAGGGTAATGCCTCCTTCATGTATCTTAGAGACAAGCTAGGTGTCAAATTATTGGGCATGAAGAATATTGTAGACCCAACTAACTCGAACATTTGAAGCTGTTAGCACATAGACTGTCTCACATTCCCTTCTTTATAAACCTAAATCTAGATGCATTCAATCATTTTCTCTCCAGAGCGTTTTGGCCATCTCAATGTGATATATCAATAAGTCATCTCATCTCATTAGGTATATAATAGTTGAAAACATGAAACATATAATCTTTTACAGTTGGTTTTGTTCCCACCTTTCACCTTACTTCATTTAAAACAGAATTGCATCAAGGATTTGTAGAGAGACAACTCGATCATAATCTAAGTAGCATACATAGTCAAAGACAACTATGGAAAGGGCAATTAAACATCTAGCAGCCAACAGATATAATAAAGTGAATCCATTCCAAGTATTTAGTTCCGCTAGAGTAAAAAAGAGAGAAATTGAACAAAGAACATACAAGTAACTGACATGTTAGTTTGATGAACCATTGCCACCAAAGAGCATGATTTGGGAGCTGAATTTAAAGGAACTATACAATCTACAAAGATTAGAGTCAAGAAGTTAGAACCAATTGGTGGCAATCTAAGCACCAACACAATTTTCTACTGGAATTTAGAATACTAACATGATGTTTAAGCACCGAAAACTACTCTTCCTGAAATTTTGGACAGGGAAAGGTAAGACTATGTATTAGTTTGTAGTTACAGTTCAAGGCAACGAAAATGTACATGTGATCACAAACTGATTTATCTTACTGAGAATGCTATCATCATATGACAGCACAGAAACACGAAGGATCACTTGTAACATCATTTTGTATATCCAAGTAGATTACATGCGTCCATTTACATGGTAGAAGCATACATTTCAAATATAAAAGATTTTATGAAAATGATAGGCACTAAAAAAACAATCAAGATACTACCAAGTTCCAACTCAGGAATGAAACATTAACCTAGAAAAGCTTTGATAGCAGAGCAACCACGATTTGGGTTGTCAAACTCTCGCTCCCTTCAGCTATCAAAATCAATCTTCTTCAGTTTTATCATATTATCATACTAGTTGTTGTGGCAAAAACGATGAATCATATCAATCCCAGGTGAAACCGGGGTGAAACTTTATTTAACCTGTGTATTTTTGTTTCCAATTTCAGGGTATTCAATAGTCACACTTCAATACCAATTCAAAAAGTGGAAGTTTTTTTACTATCAGAACACCCAAATGCAGACCGTGGTCACAGAAGAATTAACACCAATTCTTTTCGAGCTAGGATTTACAGGGGCTGGAATCTGGCAGAGGTTAACAAAAAGAGAATGCGAGAGATATAAAGACGCCTACCTTGTACGTAGACAGCCAGCAGTATCCAGGAAGAGTCGTGTGATCTGCGTGGATAGTTAAAGAAGCAGAATCGATTCGAGAATCGAGAAGGAAAGTGCACCACTAAGCCGTACGCGATAGAGGACCGACGGGCAAAACATAAAGGAAGGCGGCGACTTCCATCAATATTAGCGGTGAATAAATTACCGACGGGCTATGTGGCACGGGGACGGGACTGGAAACAGCAATTGTTTAAACTATAACAAAAAAAAGCAATCTAATAATTTAATGTCAACATTAAACTATGGGTAACAAAGGTTATTTAAGGAGAAAAAAGTATTACTTCACTAAACATAGGGGTATTCATTTCGAGACAAGGGAATAGAATCAGGTAAAGGAATGGAAAGAAAAAGAAAGAGATTCCCCCGAATCAAGAAGTTTGTTTGATTCTACATGGAAACGGAATCAAATTCTCAATGATTGTCTTTGTTGTTGTTTAGTTTCAAACAGAGAAATGTTAATACTTATTTACATTATGAATAATATATATTTATATTTAGAGTAAATTACTCGGAACCCCCTTGAGAAATGGGTATAATACGGTTAACCCCCTTGTGTTTATCATAATTATTGGTAACCACCTTGAGGTTACGGTATCTCTGACCATGAGCCCTAGAATTATAACTTTGTTATCAAAACATTAACTACATGCTGGTCCATCAGCTTAATCACATTATTAATGTCAGCCTGGACAATAAAACTGCTTAATCAACATCGTTTAACTCTCTTTCATCCCAATTCAGATGCATTTTTGAGGTAGGGTCACGTTTTTCAGACAATAAGAATGCTGATTAAGCACTGTTTTTTTGTCAACCATGTCATTAATAATGTCATTAAGTTGATGGGTCAGCACGTGGTTAACGTTTTAATAATGGAATTATAATTAAGGGGCACATAGTCAAAGATATTGTAACCTCATGGTGGTTACCAATAATTATGATAAACACAAGGGGGTTAACTGTATTTGTAACACCCCAACTACTAACAACACACTTAACAACACCTTGCAGCGGAAATCACAACTCACAACATAACTTAACTCCTTGGTGTTACACGCCGTTAGCCACCCACGTGGCTAACAAGGCTAACATACATACATTGTACCGGTCTGATGGACTAAACTCCCGAGCAACTACACATAAATCCCGTTCCATGTCCAACGATCATTATACACTTACATTACAATGTACCGAGTAATCACCAACTAACGCCGATACAATTTCGGTCTCACTACACCTGCAGCACATCCACAATTTTCATGACTACCCACATACAATCAACTACCCCGTCCTACTCTCGAACGGCTTCCAGCTCTTTGTACCTGAAATAGAAAAGGAAGAAAAGGGTGGCCCCCAAGGGGCTCAGCACCTTTGCTGGTATGGTAATCCCGCAACCCGCATGCTACCGGGCCACGCACAACTAATTGTCGTCTTAGCATGCGGTTGATTTTATTTAACACATGCACACATTACACACATACATCATGCTTAAAAGCACACACTAGTACAAAAAACGTCTATTTCGGCGCCCCTATCTCGGCGGTTGTAGATAAAACCGCCGAAATAGAGGCCCGAGATGTTAACAGTATGTAAAGAAGGGGTCTATTTCGGCGGTTCCTAGATATGAACCGCCGAAATAGGCCCTTTTTAATAATAAAAAAATTAAATAGACCTATTTCGGCGGTTCCTTACACGAAACCGCCGAAATAGGTGTTTCTATTTTCTTTTTTTTTTAAATTTAATCATCTATTTCGGCGGTTCTTTGTTAGGAACCGCCGAAATAGGTCTATTTAATTTATTTAATAATTAAAAAGGGCCTATTTCGGCGGTTCCTAACAACCGCCGAAATAGGCCCTTTTTAATTAGCCCCCCAGCCCGATTCGAAACAATTACGATCATTAGGGCTAATTAACCCCCTCTTCTCCTCTCTGTTCCGCGGCGATTTCGAACCACCACCGCCACCACAGCCGTCGACCGCCGCCCTCCTCCTCCCCTTGCTGTCGCCGGTGTCGCGCCGTCGGTGTGGTCTTCGGTTGGTGTCGCCAGCCTCATCCGCCACTAACAGAGGTCGAACAGAGGTGAGAGCAACCCTAAACTTTTGGGTTCGACTTTGTTTAGTTAATTGTTAATTTGTTGTTAAAATTGATAGATTGTTGTCACATTGTGATTGTGGATGATGATATTTATTGTGTGTGTGAAATCTTTGCAAGATTTGGTTGTTAAACTATTAAATTTATGTATGCACACAAGGTGTTCGATGAAATGTCCGAGTGAATTTTTGTGCTGTTTTTGGCCCTTCTTTTAAGTATAGTTAGGTTAGCTTATTTGGGCTAGATTTATTAAGCTTATAAACGTATGAATGAGTGTTATTAATGTGCAATAAATATAATTATAGTGATTGCGAGTAAAAGATATGTTGTTAATTAAGATGAGCATTAAGTATGAGTAGTTTGTTTCTTATATATTTAAAAGTATTGCGTGTGTGGAGAATTAGAGAAAGTGTTATGAAATGTATATGTACAGTGCAATGAAAACATGATATTAAATTAGCAACGAGTAATGATTATAGATGTGTCGCGTGTAGTATGATGTCTGGTTGTGTCATAGTATATTTCATCCTTTGGTTTTTTCGTTTATATATGAAAGGCAAAAAGTGAACCAAATTTCTTCATATAATATGCCCTATAAAACAAAATCCATCATCAACATGTGTTGACCAACTTTTGAGATTTAGATCATAGAGTGTTACTAGGTATTATTATAAAGTTTAATAAACATTTTACGAGATCTAATAAAGATTTCATGTTGGATTGGTAGACATTATTACACCTAGTACTACTTTATTAAAACATAAAAGGTTTTTGATAGTAGATTAAGTACATAGATGTTTATCCAGACCAAATAAAAAATTATCAAACTATACACAGAATCTTTATAAACTATCACTCGATTGTACTAGACTATATTCTACTATCAAAATTGTAAGAACGTTAAATAGACCAATGACATAAAATAGATTTTTCGTCTATTTTTGTAAGATAGAAGAAGAAAAGTAAAAGTATTCGATTTGGTTTTCCAAACTTCCTTTCTTCAGATTGCTACTCCTGCTTTTTATTAAAATTAAAAGCAAATCTAATTTAGTTTAAAGACGATTAATTATAGGACTAAACGTGACCCTGCTCAATGTACAATGCTTTCTTAAAATTAGAATAGCCAATCCAAGTTAATTATTTGGCTACGGCAGAGAAAATCCAGACCCAGTGCAAAATGTAGCTGGTGAATTTGAATTTATAAATAGGCCTATTTTTTTCTTATTATTTTTTTGGGCGAGAGGTAATGAAATTTAAACCCCAAATAACAAGTCACACCCGATAACTAATTAATATACAAGAAGTGGGTAACCCTAGAGATTCTCTTAACACGTGAATTTATGTTTCGCTCCCACGGCTCGAAGTCCCTATTAATATTTAAGTTTGATATATATATATGTTCACTAAAACAATTCATAATAATAACGTCAGCTGCGACAGCCGATACAACCTCACAAAATGTCAAAGTAATCATCTTTCCAAATCTTTATAGTAATACGAAAAACATTTAAAGGATGTGCAGCACATGAAAGATGTAATGTAAGTGTAGAAAAAGAGTAGAACGTTTCGTAGTGTATAATTGAATAAGAGCGTGAACAAGCAGTCATAGTAGAAAATATTGTAGTAGGTGAGGTATTAGCCGTTTTAGTAGCGGTTTGAAGTAGAGGTGTGAGAATGTATTTATATATATATATATATATATATATGAGTATTGTATAGTCGTTAAGTTTAATATAAAATTATTCTAATTGATCTGAATGTTGTTCAATCTTTATGCGTTGCCTCTGTAGAGATTGGTGTTGCTACACAAGTCTCGCACGCCCGATTGAGAAGAGGGGCTGAAAACAATTCATTTATGAACCGGTATTTTTTTTTAATTTAACTCTTCATTCTCTTCACTCACTGTAATATAATCTAACTTATCATTTTTCTCTTTTGTGTCTCTACAGATAAATACTTAAGGAGCTTCTTTACCATTTGATGGTAGATTGAAAGCGGAGCGGAGAGCAATTCATTTTCGAACCGGTAATATAATCTAACGTATCATTTTTCTCTTTTGTACTTTGTATTTGATTTCCACAAATTATTGGAATTTCGTTTGATGAATGAATTTGGTATATATTAGTTTGGTTTATGATTGAAATTTGTGTTGTTGAATAATTGGTGAATGCTTAATAATAGGCATAGTTGTGTCTTTATTTTACTTTGTATTTGATTTCCACAAATTATTAAAATTTGGTTTGATGGATAAAGTTGGTATTAGTTTGATTTGTGATGGAAATTTGTGTTGATGAATGGTTGGTGAATGCTTAATAATAAGCATGGGATAGGTAAAATTATGCAAAAGTCATGCCGTTTTTTTTTTAAATCTCTTCGTAATTAATATTGTTTGATGTATGTGTATATGTCTAACAATATCTAATTTTTTTTATCAGGTCCGTGAATCACCTCTCTTGTTTCCCGCCTTCTTCCATTACTTTTCCTCTTTCCTCCTCTGTGCACAAGTAAGTAACTAAACCTTATTTTTTGTTTAATAAATGCAATTATGTATTTAAATATAAGTGCTAGTACATAATTTAGCTTCATTCCCTATTTGTTGATACATTTCTTTTTTAATTTATTTTTTGTTGCTCCGTTGCAGAGACATATCAGAAGTGGTATTGCTGCATCTCTCGCACAGAAGCCTACCTCTCAGGCACCAGTCTCCCCTGTCCATAAATCCTTAAAAAACAAGTACGTATTCTAACTCTCGATTCTTTGTTAATCTGTAAACCGGTTTGAACTTATACAGTGGAGAATTGAAAGCGTTGATTTGATGATCTGAATTTGCAATTGGTTTTCAGTTAGCTAGTAAAGAATTGATTTATTTTAATTGTTGGTTGCTGCCATTGTTGGAATGTTTGTGGTTGTGATGACTTTGGTGAGTGCTGAATAATAAGCACGGGATGTGTACAATTATGCAAAGGTCATGCCAAATTTTTTGTAGAAGTGCAACAATTTCTTAAATTTAAAATGGTAGTTTATTTTGTGTTTGCAACCTTAGAGTTAGGCTAGACTAATTGTCAATCATCCCAGTCATGCTCCATTAGGAAATAAACATGTGCAACTTAATATAGGCCATATTCTACAAAGGATCTAACTCACACCTGTGATATGTTGCACATGTAGTATGGAGCGTGACTGGATGTATGGTGATAGAGGCGAACATTTTGACAAAATGCTGAAAGAGTTTTGCAAAGCTGCAGTGCAACACAAGGACAGGACAAAGGCGGAGAAAATTCCATGTCCTTGTGTTGATTGTGGTGTGGTTAGACATTATTCAAGCATCAACCTCGTACAACTCCATGTGAAGACCCGTGGTTTCATGCCACATTATACAAAATGGATTTTTCATGGAGAACGTGTTGAAGATAATGCTTCATCTTCCTACAGTCACGATCGGTGTAACTCAAGAACCGAGCAGACATTCGATACTACTAACGAGTCAGAACTCCCAAGCGCTTCCGGAGTCAATGTTGACAGTGAGTCGACTTATCATGATGAACAAATTGACGAGATGCTTGGTAACGTTGAGGATAACTTTGTCGACCGGCCGGATGAGTATCAAAGGTTGTTGGACGCATCCAAAACGGCGTTGTATCCTACTTGCACTAAGTACACGAAATTGACAGCTATATTGAATTTGTTCAACCTGAAGGGAAGATATGGATTGAGTGACAAAGGTTTCACGGCATTCCTCGAGCTGATTCATGATATGCTACCGGATGAGAACGGTCTCCCTACGACCACGTATGAGGCAAAGAAATGGGTGTGTCCAATGGGAGTAGAGTACAAAAAAATTCACGCGTGTCCAAACAACTGTGTGTTGTACAGGGGTGAATACGAACATCTGGACAATTGCCCAAAATGTTCGTTGTCCCGGTATAAGCATAAAGATGGTGAGTACTCCTCCGTTCAGAAAAAAAGCCCTCCAGCAAAACTTGTTTGGTATTTGCCGATTATACCCAGATTCAAACGGTTGTTTGCGAATCCGAAAGATGCAAAGAACTTACGATGGCATGCGGAGGGTAGAAAGAGTGAGGAGAAACTAAGACATCCAGCAGATGGGCCTCAGTGGAGAAACATCAATAGACGGTTCAAAGAACATTTCGGACATGAAGATAGGAATCTGAGGCTTGGGTTATGTACTGATGGAATGAACCCGTACGGCACATTGAGTAGTCAACACAGTACATGGCCTGTTCTGCTAGTGATCTACAATTTGCCCTCATGGTTGTGTATGAAACGAAAGTACATCATGTTATCGCTCCTGATATCTGGTCCCAAGCAGCCAGGTAATAGCATTGATGTGTACCTTGCCCCTCTGATCGACGATCTGAAGCTATTGTGGAATGAGGGGACCGTGGTATATGATGCTTATGCAAGAGAGAATTTCACGCTCAAGGCTTTGTTGTTCTGTACCGTCAATGACTTCCCTGCGTATGGGAACTTGTCCGGTTACAACGGTTAAAGGAACATTTGCATGTCCCATATGCGAGGAAGACACTTGTTCGGACCGTTTAAAACATTGTGGGAAGAATGTTTATATGTGTCATCGACGTCTTCTCCCCGAAGATCACCCTTATCGAGTAACGAAGAGAAAGTTGTTCAATGGTCAAGCCGAAACTCGTGTGGCCCGTCTACCTCTGACCTCTGAGGAAGTGTACGAAAAGGTTAAGGACATTGTAAATGTATTTGGAAACACATCAAAACCGACGAAAAACATTTGGAAAAAGTGTTCTATCTTTTGGGAACTACCTTATTGGCGTCATCTTTCTGTGAGGCACTGCTTAGACATCATGCACATTGTGAAGAACGTTGGTGAGGCAGTGAGTGGGACTTTACTCAATATACCCGGCAAAACAAAAGACGGATTGAAAATCAGAAAGGACATGCAAACCATGGGTATACGAAAGGAGTTACACCCACAAGAGAATGGGAAACGAATCTACCTACCTCCTGCATGCTACACGCTCTCAAAGGCTGAAAAGATTAGTTTCTGCAAATGTCTGTACTCGGTAAAAGTACCGTCTGGATACTCTTCAAACTGGAAGAACATTGTATCGATGAAGGATTTAAAACTTTTAGGCATGAAATCTCACGATTATCATGTACTGATGTTACATCTTCTTCCGGTCGCAATTCGAGGGATATTGCCATCTGATGTCAGAAATGCTTTAACTCGGTTATGTTTCTTTTTCAACGCTGTGTGCTCCAAGGCAATTGACGTAACCTCTCTAGATGATCTACAACGTGAAATTGTTATCACTTTATGTCAACTTGAGATGTATTTCCCACCATCTTTCTTTGATATAATGGTACATCTAATTGTGCACATCGTTCGAGAGATACAGTTCTGCGGTCCGGTATACTTACGGTACATGTACCCTTTTGAACGGTACATGGGTATTCTGAAAAGTAGAATGAAGAATAGGTATCGACCAGAGGGGAGCATTGTTGAAGCAACAGTGACTGAGGAAGTCACGGAGTTTGTGACCGATTATTTGAGTGAGGCAGAGTCTATTGGTATCCCAAAACCACGACACTATGGCAGGTTTAAGGGTAAAGGTGTTATTGGTAGAAAGATCGTGCAAGTTTCGCGTCTACTTATTCATCAAGCACATTTGTTTGTCTTACAACATCTTGAGGTTGTTGAACCTTATTTGGAAACCCATATGGTTGAGTTAAGGCATCAAAATCCTTTGAAAAACCACATTTGGCTGACAAAAGAACAAAACCGAGTTTTTATCCAATGGTTCAAAGATCATGTGTTGACATTAGCATCATCAGATCCAGAAGCTGTAAGCGAAGAGATCAGATGTTTGGCAATCGGACCTGAAACTAATATTACATCTTTTGAGGGGTATGATATTAGTGGGTATACATACTACACTGCACGCCAAGATGCCAAATCGATAAACCAGAATAGTGGGGTAAAAATTGAAGCTGCTGCCACTGAGTACCACAGCGGTAACCGATCTCAACCAGTTAGTAATTGGTATTATGGTGTCATCGAGGACATCTGGGAACTAGACTATGACATTGATTCCTTTCTGTTGTTCCGGTGCAAGTGGGTGGACAACCGACGCGGGTACCAAAATGATGGAGGGCTTACCATGGTTGATCTTTCACGGTTACACGGTTATGATGATGATCAATTTGTTCTGGGAAAGGATTGCGAGCAAGTGTGGTATGTTGAGGATCCGAAAGACTGCAGATGGTCTGTTGTTCTTCCAGGAAGAAGGCCGGTTGTAATGGAAAATGAAAATGAGGATAACGATGAAAATGGGACTGTAGAGGAAACATCCTTGTTTCCTACTGGATTACCGGATTCGATTGATGATACTGAAAACGATTTGCTCTACGCACGATCAGACCATGATGAGGGTGTTTGGGTAGAAAATATGAAATGATTTATGTTTTTGTACGTGTCAGGTAATTGTTAGTAGAATGTAGACTGTAATATCATCTTAACTGTTATTGTTATGCATCATAGTATTTATGTTATGAGTTTAACTGATGAAAATGCTTTATGATTTTTTTTTGCAGTGGATGATCACCCTATAGATGACCCCATTGGACGGCTTATCTCGACTGGAGAACCTGAGCCACAGCCGAATAGACCAAGTAAGCGGGTCACGAGAGGAGGAAAGAAGAAGAAGGACCAGGTAGCAGTACACGAGACTGAGGCTGGCCCTTCACAGCAGACCGAAGAGGAGTCGGTTGTGCCACCAGAGGCGAAGAAGCAGAAGAAAAGAGGTGCAACACGTGGGCTGAAGGCTAACAAGGGCCCTCCTACAAAACCGGTCGACTTCAATCAATTCAACCAGCCCCATGGAAATTGGAAGAATGACTTCACCGCTTACGGTAGCCATTTGGTGAAGTCATATTGCGACATAAACCACACCTGGAAGCAAGTGCCTCAATCATTGAAGGATACTATGTTTCAGCGTCTTCAGGTAAATCTCTACATTATTACTATGATCTTTTGTGAAATAATAGAACATTTATGTTTACTTTACTAACTGAATGATCATGTATGTAGTCTCGTTTCTCCGTGGATCCCGCACTTAAAAAGGATGTGCTATCAGCGATGTCGAAACAGTTCCGGGACCACAAGAATAAGTTGGCTGACAAGTTCATCTACAAGATGCCTACTCCAGAAGATCCAGATGAGCCAGATCATGGTGGAGACGGTGAGAGACCACCATGGGAGGTTTACGAGGGCATAACAGAAGAGCAATGGCTACAATTTGTTGAGAGGCGTCACACACCGGAGTTCCAGGTGCACTTTATTGTCATACATACATAAATTAATCTTAATTTCTTATGTTTTTTTGTGTTCAATTTCACTTAACATGATCCCATTAATTTATGCAGGCTCTCCGTGCGAAACAACAAGCAAATGCTAAGAAGAATCTGTACCCTCACCACTTAGGTGGAAAAAGTATTGCTCAAAGGGTACCAGAATGGGAGCAAAAGGGATATCTGCCCACGGATGGCTCATTGGATGCCAGTGGCAGAAGAATGAAAGTGTGGGAGTTAAGCCACATTCCGAAGAACTCTACTCCCGAAAATCCTCAATATGATGAAGCCACGAGAGCAGTTATTGCTCAAATGGTAAGTGATATCATTTCATTTTCAGTCAAAATTCATTTCTTTGTATATGAACTTATGTTAAACTAATAACTGTATTTGTGTGTTATATTAGGGTGAATTAAGCTCTCAGCTCACCCAGGGCACCTGGACCTCACAGAGGAATGATGATCCTCTTACACGCGCTCTTGGTAAGAAGGATCATCCAGGTCGTGCCATTGGGTTTGGTGGGCACGTTGGTATCCGCCAGGCATTTGGCGCACCCGGGTCCAGAATCAGCCGGGGACAGTCGATTAGCTACGAGGAGCACCTGAGAGCGATGCTGAGATGGAGCAGAGGATTACTCAGAACGTCGACGAGAGGATCGCTCAGGCTATATCAAGGATTCAGCCACAGCAGCATGAAAGCCAAGAGGTTTCTCGACCACCGGTAGTGAGAAGTAGTGTCCACTCGGCTGATCCGTTTCCCTATGCATCTCTACAGGTTAGACTTACATTTCAATTGAGTACATGACGATTATGATTTTTAACTTGATCACTAATATCATCATAGAAGAATTCTCAATTTTTATCTAAACAAGTTCCACATAACACTCAGGCACCCACTGAGTGCCATCTGTTTTTACAAATTGGAGTAGAAGAGGTCATGGTTGCATGGGGAAAACTTTTCCCCTCTCGTCCAAGTGATATTGTGCACGGTGAACCACTCCGACATTACCATGCACGAGTGCTTGTAGACGAATTTGTTGCAGAGCATGCTGACGTCGGTTTACCGGTGCCGGTCCCACAAAGACCTACCGTGCGTTCTGCACAGACTGCGACAGTGCAGTGGCCTGCACGATTGGTCAGACTCCCTGGGCAGGTATTACTCTTAACCGTTGCTATAAAACTATTGGTGTACCACCTTGCATCCATATACTTAATTAGACTAATATCATAGGATATGACCCCACCGAAGACTGATAAGGGCAAAGGAAAAAGAATTGCCACACCTGTGCAATCAAAGGCATCCACAAATTTTGTGCTTAGACCTGCTTTGGTGGAGAAGAGAATATTGGCCGGCTTGTCGACCAATATGCAGATTCTGCATTCCTCGTTGTTGGTGCTACCACCGGATAGTGATTCCCTCATTGTGGAAGATCCCGAGCGGATATTTCACTATATAGTTCAAGGAGAAGATATACATCGATTTGGGATGTATATGTCCGACTTCGAGGAGTGCTTCAGGAGGGATTGGTTGAATGTGTCGATTATCAAGTCGGCCGCCATGTGAGTGACTTCTACCTTTTATATTTTGAATTCATTAATTGGTGATGAATTAGATGTTTGAATATAAAGTTAATTACTAATGATATTGCCTCATAGGTGGGTGCATGATAAGGCGATCAATCTCTATCAAGATCAAAGATTTGGATTCCTGTGTCCTGCTATGTGCAATGAAGTCCAGATGACAAGTGATCCGCAAGGCCTTATGCAATATATGACGAATGCCCTCTATGAATGTTCGAAAAAGTCATTTATTATGCTGCCATATCATTCAGGGTATGATATTTGACTATTTCTATTAGTATTATCTAAAACATATAGTTTGTGTTAGTTGCTTAATGATTTCAACACATTGTGTAATTTGTGGACAGTCGACATTGGTCATTGCTTGTGCTGGTGATGGGGAAGCACCCACGAATCTTGCAATTTGACTCACTTGGTGCGGGTGCCAAGAGACCGAAGATCTCCACCGCAATACTGGGGTAATTATTTTGTTATCGTAAACAACAATTATTTTACATAACATTAACTGTTTCATAATTTGCTACTGATGCTTAAAACTATATATATGCTGATGTATATAGTTCCATGAAAGCTGCATTAAGATCCAGGGTATAACAATGAAGAATAGCATCCCTTGGAACACTGTCAAGGTACTCTATTAATTGATAAATTTGTGTGATAATGTTTAAACTTGTTTATAACTGTCAATATGTGTGTTTGTATAGTGTCCGGTGCAGCCTGGGGGGTCAGAATGTGGATACTATGTCATGAGATTCATGAGTGACATAGTAGGAGCGGCGAACCTTTTACCAGAGCACTCGTTAGACATGGTAACATTCTTTGAAAGTTTCAGTTATGCTCTTTACATGTTGTTAGACTTGTACGTTTTAGATTAATGTTCATTTTTTTTCAAGGCTTACGAACAAGTGTTCAAAGATGGTCAGTATGATGATGCTCAAATTGTTGAGATGCTTGAGGAATGGTCGGAGTTCGTCTGCACAAGTTTAATGAATTGATGATCATGAAGATGTTTTGCTAACTTTTTCGAGTAAATATAACTCTGTACACTTGTGGATGGTGTAATGGTAGATTTGAATTGTAATGGTGTTTTTTATTTGTATTGAAAGTGTGAAAGTAAGTGTAATTGCATTGGTTTTGTTAACTCTCAAATTGTGGTGCGTCGTTGGTATTAATTGGGAGCTTTTATAACTTTTTAAATGTGTGCTGGAGCTCCCTGTATGGATGAAGCATTATTACAGGTCTGATTGAATCAAATGTGGTGAATATATATATATATAAGCTGGGATAAAAAAAAAAAAAAAAATATACCTATCTCGGCGGTTCTTAGAGAACAACCGCCGAGATAGGCCCCTGGGATTGACCGTGTGTGAGATTGACCATGGGTCTATCTCGGCGGTTGTTCTCTAAGAACCGCCGAGATAGACTCATGGTCAATCTCACACACGGTCAATCCCAGGGGCCTATCTCGGCGGTTGTTCTCTAAGAACCGCCGAGATAGGTACATCTAGTTCGGCGGTGCTCATTTCGGCGGTTCACAACCGCCGAAATAGGCCCATTGGAACCGCCGAAATAGGCCTTTGTTCTATAGTGGACAATCTATTAACAGAACACAAACACAAGGTTAGCACGCACAACATAACAACCACTTTCACTTAATAACCTACACAAACTTAATTCCATTCTCTTAGAGAATGTAAACTTTACTTGGGGGGTGCCGGGGTGATATAAGCCCGAGCACAACATACATACATTTTCTTTACTTAGGTGTGGCGGCCTCAATAGGACCGATCACACCTTGCACAATTTCCCCTAGCTCCAATAATGATGAGGTAGGTAAGCCTTGGTTAAGCTTGGGTGGTTGTAATTCAAGGAAGAAAACAACCGTAAACATAATAAAGAGGGAGTCGAAGCGAACTTAGGCATCAACACCCTACCAACATTAAACATGATTTCCCCCTACCCGATTGGAAGTTGGGTAGGTAAGCTTTGACTAAGCTAATGGAGGTCGAAATCCAATGAAGGAAAACAACCCTTAACTAACAGGATGGGAGTTATTCACATATATACATCAACTCCCAAACAATACGCGCGACCGAAATGACCGGATTCCTCACCATACATAACATATACTTATTAGTTAAAGGTTCCTTTATGGAACTTATCACATACATACATCACATAGTTTTACTAACTCTGTTAACTCACATAAGGGAAATCGCATCCCATTTCGACAACACGGTAACGTATCCAAAACAACAATACAACAAGTCACATACATACACTTAATCACAACATACACTAACACACGGATAGCTGTAGTTAGAACGTTCCCGTGGGTTGGGACGTTTATTCCTAATACCGATCTCTTATGTGAACCTAAAGTCGGTTAACTATTATTTAACACATAATTAAGGTTAAACGGTATCGGAATTAATTACGCCACAATAATGAATTACTATAAACTCATTTCATGCTTTATCTTGCAAGGTGGCAAACACACAGAAAACACATTGGCATACAAGCCGGTGTAATCCGGTAGGACACAGGTTGCAAGAAAACCATACCTTACACCATGGGTTACTCTACCCGGTGTAATCCGGTAGGACACAGGTAGAGTCTACCGTGTCCCCGAGGATTCACTCCAACGCGTCTCCTCACGCTCTCCGGGTAGTTTCCAAACAACTGGTATTATTGTTCAAATTTTTATTAACACAAAACTTACGGTATGTAAACTTCTATTACTGTCCCACTTAACCGTTGCCCCCGTTATCCTTAACTTATTTATGTGATTTTAAGTTTGCAACTTACACATTAACTCTCACACTTATTTATACTTCCAATGGCCTTTAAAACTCATCAACAAGGCCTAATCAACATCTAAAACCATTACCATTCACTCCCCATCAAAACAACACTTTAAAACACATTCTGGTAAGTTTTTAGCATGGTCCGGCACTACAAGAAAAATCAGATTTAGCTACCACTATATATCAGTAGCTAAATCATCAGTTTTGGTAGCTAAACACAACGGGCTACCGCATTTTATGATTAGCTACTGATATACAGTGGTAGCAAAGGTCCTAGTGGCTAAATTAAAAATAGCTACCGTTTTGGAATGCGGTAGCCATTTCGCTTTGGCCTCGCTACTACTTTTCCTATAGCTAGATATTGCTACCGTTTTAGAATGTAGTAGTCAAACGGCTACTAGTGTAACAGTAGCAAAATGGCTTCGAGTATAACAGTTGCGAAATCGTTACTAGTACATCAGTAACAAAATCGATACTAGTGTAGCAGTAAACAAATCGCTACTAAAATATTGGTAGCAAAATGGCTACTAGCAAAGCAGTATCAAAGTTGCTACTAGTATAGCAATAACAAAATCAATACTAGAATGGTAGCTATGCTACTAGTATAGCAATAACAAAATCAATACTAGAATGGTATATAGCTAGCTCTACACTACTACTGAACAATGGGCACCACCACCATTCAATCCCAGAGAAGTGGGACCCATGTGCCCGCGTAACTTGACTATTCTTTAAATCGAATACTATGTTATGTGTCACATCTAGGATCGAATCTTACAACGTATGAGTATAAATAAACCTTCATACCAATGACATATTGCATTCAAACTAGTGTGTTAAAATGTGCATAGAGCAGGAATCGATCCCCCGATGTGGGTGAATATAGAATGTCTTAACCATTGTGTCATGATAGTTATTCACATCATATATGAAACTAGTGTATATAGTGAATGTTTGATACTGTAACATATAAATGGAAGTTTTTGCCGAGACATGATCAAACCAGGGATATATTAAAATTAATAAAATAGATATATGGGCGATTATATAATATAACAATTAATTTAATGCGACCAAATAGTAAAGCTATAATAACAATTTCTATATTATTGGCTTAAAATTATAAAAAATTGAAAATATAACATATATATATCTTTTAAAAATCTTTGAAATGTCAGAAATTATACAAAAAAGATAATATTTATTTAAGTTACTTATATAATAAGTCTTATTATATAGTGTTACAAATACTAATATAATTTAATCATTACATGAAAATTAAAACTTTAAATATTATTTTGTTTTGTAAATTGTATAATATATTATTTTGTAAATTTTATAGATATATATTGTCTAATCTTGACTATTTAAATTGTTTTAACTTTACTATTTTTCAAAATCCTATTAATTTGTGTGTTGTTTGTAAATTAAAAACATTATATATCGATATTTATGTACGTTTTATTATAATTTTGTATACTTTTAACATTTTATAAATTTATACACATACATATATAGAATATATATTATATTCAACTTACTTTGCAAATTTTTAACCTACACATCAACTAATTTAAATGTTATTAGTTTTAGTTTTTTTATGTTTTATTAGTTTTATGTGGCTTTTGTAAATTAAAATATCATATAGTAATAAAAACTGTATTAAATAATATATATAAAACACACACATACTTATACACTTAACTAATTTAAATTATTATTATACTATTTTTATATTAATTTTGTAAATTTTAATCAGCATATGTACTAATTAAATAATTAATATTTTTACTCTATTTTATAATGTATTAATATGTGTTGATACTTTGAGATTAAAAATATTATAATATCAAAAATATATTATGTTAGGTATATCTTATATGATAAAATAAATTCTAGTAGTAGTATATAGTTTAATTATTTTTTCACGAATTAGACAATTTTTATTTAATTATTGTTCTTTTTCAAAATTTTGATAGCTAAAATCTAACAATATACTATATTGAAAAAATTAAACAAATTTAAAAATTTATATAAAAGATAATATGTCCACTATGGTAGTAGTAGTAGTATAGGTTAGTATTTCAAACTATGTAGAATCACAAGTTTAAGTTATAAGAATAATAATTTTGATCCGCATTCATTGTTGTATTGTAGCATAATATCAACTAAGTTTATTAGCATTATTAGTCAGTGCAATTTCGAAATGAATTATATACGTATCACACATTTAAATTATAAGAGAATTATAATTTTGCTATCACTTAAAAATATTAGCTATCATTTTTTATAATGTAGCAAATATTAGCCCATAATCTCATTAACATCATTAGTCGGTAGTAATTTCATAATTAAAGATAGTAACAATTTTTATGCTTGCTAATAATATCGCTACCGACGCACAAACAGTAGCAAACGACAACCGTGATGAGTGTTAGTAACAATTTATTAACTTAGCTTATCTATTTGGTAGTAGCAACTTTTAGTAGCAATTTAGCTACTAGTTATAATATTTTTCGCTACTGCTGCTTAAATAGTGGAACAATAGCTACCATGATTGAATTGAGCCACATCTTGCAGTAGCTATTCGTAATTTAGCTACCAACTTGTAGCTAAATGTTCTTACGAAAGAACCAAGATGAAATAAAAACATAGCTACTACTAATGGTAGCAGTTTGTCGGCGATAGCGATTTGGCTACTGTTTAAAAAATCTAGCTACCATTATCGTTGTTGTAGCAAATAGACACCACTATGGTAGTACCCATTTAAAATCAGTAGCAATTTTTCAAAGTAGCTAACCAATATATGTGTGGTAGCAAATCATTGGTAGCTAAATCTGTTTTTTCTTGTAGTGCGGGTTGTGTCCGGGGTTACAAACCCGGACCATCCCGAAATGAGTTTCTGCCTATTTTTATGTGTGGGTCCGGGTTTGTGTCCGGGTTTAAACCCGGACCACCCCCTGGGATGCCTTCGCCTGTTTTTGCTATGTCCGGGTTTGCGTACCGATTTGCAAACCCGGACCACCCCTGGAACTGTCAAAATTTACAGTTTTTCACTAGTTTCACCCTAATTCACCCCTAATCATTTCCTAATCTTCCACATGTTTCCTACATGTTAAAACACTCACTAACCTCTTCAAATCATTGGTTATCCCTACTCAAACTTCTTGCTCAATTCTTAAATTTTTCATTCTCTCTGTTACATGTGCACCCTTGTCACTAGTGGAAAAAATGTTTTAACCACGGTTATTTTGCTTATATACCACGGTTAGGAAAACCGTGGTTTATGCTCCCGTCGCATATAGAAATTGTCTATATACCACGGTTGATAACCGTGGTATAAAAGTATACTATATACCACGGTTTGCTAAGACCGTCATTAAGACCGTTTTTGGAGTGGTCCTCAACGATTTTAAACCACGGTTAAGGAGAGAACCGTGGTATAAAGTCTTTTATATGACGTTAAAGGTCAAAACCGTGGTTTATTATCTATAAAATCAACGAATAAACCACGGTTTATACATATCACCGTGGTTTATAGTCTATGAAATTTTTTCAAAATCGCCGGCGATTTAGAAGCGCCGCTTCGCAGATATCAAACACAGCACAGAAGAGAATGAAGAGGCTAGAAATGTGTTCCTTGTTTGCGATTTATGGTTGCAAATAATGAGGAATGGCGTAGTATGTTCCTTGTTCGCGGTGGGTTGGGCGAAATTACCGTGAAGTTTGAAGAGAATGAAGAACGGATGCGTAGGTCATGTACCTTGTTCGCCGGTTATGTTGCGAAAATTACAGTGAGAATGAGTGAGTGAGGACGAGCATGTTCCTTGTTCGCAAGTGTAAGCTGCAAAAATTACCGAAAAACAAGAGAATGATGACGAAGAGCATGTTCCTTGTTCACGATTTAGAGATTGCAAAATTACTGTGAACTAGTTGAAGAGAATGAAGAATAGGTTGCAAGGCATGTTTCGTCGGTTTGGGTTCCAAAATTATCGTGAGGTTGAAAGAATGAAGAAGAGTTGCAGAACTCGTCGGTTTGGGTTCCAAATTACCGTGACATTGAAGAGAATGAAGAAGAATCGACATATGAGATAGAGAGAAAGCACCACGTTAAATTTCGGCCGAAAATTAAAATTCCCGCCTCGATTATATACCACGGTTGATCAAAAACCGTGGTTTAATATAGCAAGATGTGCAATATAAATGACGGTTGCCTAGAACCGTGGTATATAGTACCCTATATACGACGGTTCTTGAAGAACCGTGGTATATTCACTCCGGCATGTACTATAACCACGGTTCCCCTGAAACCGTGGTATATAACTAACCTATATACGACGGTTCCGGAAAAACCGTGGTATATGCGCTTTGGTATGCACCTTAAACGACGGTTTCTATTAAAACCGTGGTTATAAACTTTAAACCACGGTTTTCCATTTAACCGTGGTTTAAACACACGTCATTAAAAACATTTTTTCTACTAGTGTGGCTACAGATTTATACCTCTTGGCAATTTGCATTGTTTTCCCATTCCATTTGACCATTCCAAATCCTCCTAGACAATGCACTTCTCATACCAAGGTTCATGCCTCAATCTTAAAACCTTAAATCCTCATTGTTTCCAAACTCCTATGGCACTTAAACAACTTCTTTTGCTACAGATTTTTGCACAATACTCTATACTTAAACAAGCATTCCCAAGGTGGTTTACTAACTCAATTCAATCTCCATTCATACCTAGCTAACCCTAGGTTATACTTCACTCAAACATCACTAAAAGCTCTTTTAGATTCCTATCGGAATTTCGCCATAGTCGGCTACTTTTCTAAACATTGCCCAACACTCATACATACCACATTTAAACAACCTAAAACTAGCCAACCCTCAAGGCTCTACCAGCACACACAACAATCCCATCCAAATCATCAAATAACATTATAGCTCCCAAAATCTCAATAAACCACCTCATAACAACGACTAAAAATCTCTTGCTTCAAAGCCCTCAATTCAAACAACAATTCACAAGTTCTCTCAAAATCAAAAACACATTACCTTTCATATTTTGGGTTCATTTTTCAATTATCCCATCCCAAATTCTTAAACAATCATAATAGTATTAAGGTAGTTTTCTTACCTTAAACTCACAAGTTCCCTTTTTTCTCTTCTCCTCTTCTCTTCCTCATGTCATTTTCGGCCAAGGAAGCAATGCACCCTTGCCAACCTCTAGCCATATTCAAATGGGGCAATGAGTACTCATTATCACACCTAGATTCATGAACTAATCTAGTATACAAGAGGAAAGTGCTTAAAGCACAAAATTTAGGGCATTACCTTGTAACCCTAGAATTGAGGTTTGTCCAATCAACAAAACAAGGCTCCATCTCCTCTTTTGAAGATAAGACCAAGCTAGAACGGGCAACAATGGGATTCAAAACTGGGCAAATCGGTCAAGCATGAAGTGGAGAAAAATGAGTATTTTTGATTTTTTCTTACCTTGTAACAAAGAGGATGCAGCCTAGCTCAAGAAAATGTGATTCCCTCTTCAAATGGATTATACCCATGGTGTAAACTTTGAGTTTTTTGGAATTTTGAAAAGAGCACTAGCTAGCCCTTGCTCTAACTAAGAAAACGGTGTAATTATTTTTTGTTTGGAGTTTGTAGAGGCTTGCACCATGAAGAGAAGATGAGAGCTGGAAGAGGGAGCTCAAAAATCGCCATTAACAAACAAGAAGAAGAAGAGAGGTTCTGGAGGGGAAAGGAAAAATCGTGAGAGATAAGAGAATGGGAGAGAGAGTTCAAAAAGCACCTTTTGTACTTTTATTACCTTTTTGCTTTTTTTTTTGTAAGGTAAGGCATAAGAGATGAGAGAGGGAGGGGGAAACCGTGTGACACTTAAGGAGAAGGGGGAGTCAGATTTTTAATTACAAAAGTAAAGAGTATTTTACTCTTATTACAATTTATACCCCACAAGTTACTGTTTTTACACTATTTACTAATCCGGGCCCATTTTCCGGATTTTTTTCTTGTTTCTTTAATTTCAATGATTCTTAGGCTCACATTAATGTTTAATTATAGTTATATAATCAACCATAATTTTTTACGGGGTCGTTTAACTGTTTAAAGTCACGTTTTCGGGTTTTCTCGAAAAACGCGCTTTAGGACTCCGTTAGCGTTTTAACGCATTATTTGGATCCGTTTTCTTCCGGACTTTTTCCCACATGTTCTTAATGTGTAATTAAGGTATAAAATGTATTTATAACCCTAATGAAGGTTATGTACCCCCTAGAATAATTAAATACGCGTTTTCACGTTTTGTGACTTTTACGCATTTTCTTTTTCTTTTTGGTTTTCCTTTCTTCACCAATGATCTTAAGGACTTAATTAGCCTTAGAAAATTATAATTACACAATTAATTAACATGTTAAGGTTTGGGGTATTTCAGTATTATGTCCAATCCTCAAGGGGGTTCCGAATAATTTACTCTAATATTTATCTAAATTATATGTAACATATACTAATATTTATATAAATTATATAGCATATATAAATAGTTTTACGATATATATTAAAATTTATATAGATTATATATACAATATATATTACTATTATATATATTATATATAACATTTTTTAAATTTATTTCTATCTATACTTTTTTTTTCTCGTCTTTTCCGTTCTGCTCCTTTTTCTTCCTCTCTCTTCTCTCCTCTTTCTTTCCCTTGTCCCTCTCCCTCCCTCTTTCTCCCTTCTCTCTCCTCTTCTCCTCTTTTTTCCCTTTTTCGTCTTTCCCCTTTCCCTCCTCTTCTTCTCTGTTCTTTCCCCCTCTTTCCTTCCCTTGTCCCCCTTCCTCTCCCTCTTTTTCTCTCTCCTCTCCTCTCTCTTCTTTCCCTTTCTCCCCCCTCTCCTGCTCTTTTTTCTTTTTCTCGTCTCCTTTCCTATCCTCCTCTTTCTTCATCTTGACTCTCTCTCTATCTCTCCTCTTTTTCTTATCTTTCCTTCGAATATGTATATATTGATATTTATTTAAATTTATTAAATATCTATTATGACTTCCTAATTTTATTGTAGTTAAATTATTAATAATATTTTTATATATTACGTATAGTATTTGTTCATTTTTTTCAAATATAATAATATTATTACCATTATCATACATTTTATAATAACATTGTTTAAAATTATAAATTATATATATTAAACTTATATAATATATATTATATAAATATTTTTATCCATATTTATATAAATTATAAATAAAATATATTTATATTTCTATTAGATATAAAATGTCTATATTAATATTTATAAAAATTATGTATCATTTATTGGTATTTATATAAATTATATACCATATATATTAATATTTGTTTATGTTAAGATGATGATAGGGGTAAGAGGGAGGAAAGAGAATACTTTTCCCGAGGATTTTGGGGGAATAACTAAAAGGAATATAGGGGTTTTTGAAACTTAAAAAGGGGGAAACGGAATCACTAAAAATACAAAAGAATAAATTACTTAGAACCCCCTTGAGGATTTAGGATATTACAGTTAACCCCTTTGTGTTAATCATAATTACTGGTAACCACCTCGAGGTTAAGGTATCTTTGACTACGGGCTCCTGAACTATAACTCTATTATCAGAAAATTAACTACGTGTTGACGTATCAGCTTAATCACATTAATAATGTCAGACTGGACAAAAAACACTACTTAATCAGCATTGTTATTTTCCTAAAAATTTCAACCTTGTCTCGAAAATGCATCTAAATCTAAAGTGGGATGAGAGAGAGTTAGATGTTGTTGATTAAGCAGTTTTGTTGTCCAACGTGACATTATTAATGTGATTGAGCTGATGTGTCAACACATAGTTAACTTTATGATAACAGAGTTATAGTTCGGAGGCTCGTAGTCAAAGATATCTTAACCTTGAGGTGGTTACCAATTATTATGATAAACACAAGGGAGTTAACTGTAATATCCCAAATTCTCAAGGGGGTTCTGAGTAATTTACTCAATACAAAACAAACAACCACATAGGGAATGATTCTTTTTCCCTTTGCTGATTACCCCGAAGTGAAACACACCCTTATAGTAATATAAGAAGAGCTCAAGAAGCAAGAATGGATGGAGAGATTTTAATTAGTTCTTTGAATCTTCTTGTTTGTGTGGTGAAGAATAATAATTAGAGTAAATTACTCAGAACCCCCTTGAGGATTTGGGATATTACGGTTAACCCCCTTGTGTTTATCATAATTATTGGTAACCATCTCAAAGTTAAGGTATTTTTTACTACGAGCCCCCAAACTATAACTCTGTGATAAAAAAGTTAACTACGTGTTGACCTATCAGCTTAATCACATTAATAATGTCAGTCTAGACAACAAAATGCTTAATCAACATCGTCTAACTTTCTCTCATCCCACTTTAGATGCATTTTCAAGGAAGGGTTGACATTTTTAGGAAAATAACAATGCAAATTAAGTAGTGTTTTTTTGTCCAGCATGACCTTATTAATATGATTAAGCTGATAGGTTAACACATAGTTAACTTCCTGATAACAGAGTTATAGTTCGGGGGCTCGTAGTCAAAGATAACTTAACCTCGAGGTGGTTACCAGTAATTATGATAAACACAAGGGGGTTAACTGTAATATCCTAAATCCTCAAGGGGTTCTGAGTAATTTACTCTAATAATTATTAGAGAATAATAATTAATTACTTCCCATAACTACAAATTTTCAAAACCTTTTCTCTTAGGGGGCGTTCGATCCCCGCGAGCAGAACTACTCAAACGTAGCATTTGATGTGTTACCAATAATCTGCTTGTAGTTAACCAATAAGGGAAGGAGAATAGTTAGATTAGTGGGCTTCACTACAAAAAAGGACCAATAATATAGTATCACGTGTATACTTGAACCTGGGGTGCCGAGCTTTTTTTTCGCCGGCAACGAACGGGCCCTTAGAGAATAATAATTAACTATTTATCTTGCCTATTAATATTGTCTTGCTCTATACCCTCTTTAGTGCTTCAGAATTTTTTGAAAGAAAAGGAGGGGAAGAACGTCCCTAGGTGTTTCCACATCCCCACGTAGCCGAGACATTTCCGGTATTGGGGATGTTATATATCTTTGTCGTTCCCGTGCATCATTGTCAACGGGTAAACTGTGCCCCTCGATAACAAGCAATGCACAAATGACGAGTGACGACCAACAAGGTTGTCGCCATTTCCAAATTCCAACACTAAATTGCTCCAATTTATGGGCACCAACATTGTGGCCGTGTTGAAGTTTTTTTTCAAAGACATTAAATTAAATTAAAACATATGGATGGGGTTACATCCAAACAAAGAGTCAGTAGCCGGTAATCAGATATGGTGCATACGTGTAATAACAAAAAGAAACCCAAGCAAACTACTACAAAAATAGTAACTGGTTCATATAAAATATTGCTTTAATAACCAAGACATTGTTAGGCCGTCATTCTGAGGACTGCCAAAGTGAATCCACGGGCACCAAAACGTCTAGGTAGAAACAAGCATGATCCGATTTTCCAGCGGCGAAAACCAAGAAAAGAGTCACCACACCTAAGCAAAACATAAACAACTAAACTAAAACTTACAATTATTCTAACACAGTCATGATAAACGGGGGAGCTATGTGGCCACAAGAAGTAACATGCGAAACCACTGGTATCAGAGCAATCTCGGACAAACCCAACTCACATGTGAAATCAAAGTCTTAATAGGGGGAGAACAAAAACCCACTGATGCACTCGAATTTTTGCTTTAGTGAACCAGAAAATGCAAACAATTTTGCTGACATCGTCATCTGATGAACAAATGTAGTGAAAACGGATACTTCCCCATCCTGCCCAATACGATCTATTAGAATTTCAACGACATCGGAGACTACATCTTCACAGACTTATGTTGGGTGATTTTGCCCATCAATGCAAAAAAAAAAACCCCAAAAGGACAATGAGCAAACAACCCTTAGGGATGAAGGGGCTGGAAACCGTCGGCCGCGGGAGGGAGTGTGGTTGGGTTGATGTTGTGTCGACAGTCTTCTCTTGTCCGTATTTTTTAAAACATGTCTTGGCTACATCTACATGTAGTTAAAGATAGCTACATTATATGTACATATAATAGAAGAAATATATATATTACACCTATAAAACATGTACATTAGTTATGTAACAAATATTATACACAAAAATAGTACTTTCAGTATAATTGTTTTATAGGTCCTTATTCATTATACATATTTTTATTATTGGTTGTATAATAAATATAACTATCTTTGACTACATATGCCTGTAGCTGAAGAATTTACCTTTTTAAAATCAATTTTTTGGGGAACGCTTACAGGTTTCTTGGGCCGGGCTTATGCTCTTAGGCCCGATGAAACCACAGGCCCAACAGTTCACCGGAAAACAAACTTGCCTCTCCAGACAGCGCCGTCGCCTCTTCTCTCAAGAAAAGAAGAACGGCAGCGCCGTCGCCACCATCGGAGACAGGTTGTATCGTAACGCCCTAACTAAGCGTGACCCATCGCGACCGGACTAAACTGCTCAGTGAATCTAAACCGCTTTCTCCTCCCCGCTCCACCTTTCGGTCTGTTTCCTGCTAGAAGAGGTATAAACGATGGTTACGAGTGACTGTGAAGTAGAGAGAGTGTTCATCGGAGCAGGTTGCAACAGAGTTGTCCATAACGTGTCATGGGGAGCTTGTGGATTGGTCGCTTTCGGTTCCCAGAACGCCGTCTCCATATTCTGTCCAAACGTAATGGGAAATCTCAAGTTCTTTGGTCCATGACCATAGTTTCCCATGCTCTAGCTAAAGCTATTCAAATTTTGATATTCCTGATCATAAAATTATATTATGTTCACTGTTTTGGTATCGGGTTTCTGGCTGTTGTCTCCTGCAGACAGCGCAGATTTTGACTACCCTCTCTGGGCACAAGGGTGCTGTCAACTGCACCCACTGGCTACCTAGCTGTAAATATGCTTTCAGAGGTGAAGTTCATTGCACCCTCTTTAGGTTCTGAGTCAAGTGTTTATTCGGGATTGCAATGCTTAGCGTGCTTTGTTATTGATCTATTTGAACGAGCTGAAATTACCTATACTTAAATCGACTGCATCCTGGATGAATATGTGATTTGTTCAATGCTTACTTTTAACGAGACTGATCGTTGGTAGCTTGATGTTATCAGGGGTGAAACTAATGCTAGATGCCCAGAGTGCTTTGATATCTATGTTTAGTTGGAAAAGACCATGTAATCAGGCACTCACGTAGGGCTATAGATGCCTATTACTTCACCCCCGGCGCCACTTTATGCGGGTTCTAAACTGTAGAATTGAGTTGCTGGTCTGAGCTGTTTAAATACTCAAAGCATGTACTCTTTGCTTGAATATGCTATAAACTCTTATTTCGATAAAAATTCATATGCCAGTTTGTTATATTTTGCTAAATGTATGCAGTTAAGTAATTAGATCTTGCGTTTTTCATCCTCATGATCTGGTCTATGTGAAGCATCATTGCTTTGTTCGATCAGTGGGGCACCAGTTGTTAAGAAATACATTCTCTCTTTTTTATTGAATCATGTCAGTTTGTGATGAGAGCAAATTAGTGCCTTGTAGTTGCTCCTATAATACTAAGCATTGTAGTTTGCTTTTACGTTCAATCTTATAATTATATCAACTATGTTTTTTTAATATTGACAATATTTTGTTATACAGCTAAGGAATTGAATCAACACTTGCTGCTCTCGGGGGATACTAATGGTGCCATGATTCTATGGGAATATTCACTCCTTGATAGGAAGGTAGGTTGGATGTCTGTCAGTTACTTTTTGTAATCAGCTTAAATATATAGCTTTCAATATTATCTTTGTGCTGAAATTACCTCTTCACTGATAAACATCTGGAGACATTTTTATTGTCACCACTGATTTTGTATGGTAGCAAATAGGCAAATAGTGTCTGTCTCTAGATTGTAATCAGTTTACCAAGACCTTCTCTGAGAACTTATATTATCAACCTCTCCGTCCAAGTTTTAATATTTGCTGCATGACTGGATGTTTGAACTTGTTTCTTGGATAATTAGTATTTCCTGATAAAATTCTGTTGCCTACCTTCTTTATGCATCTGTAAGTGAAAAACAAACATTTTTGTCTAACCTCATTGAATGTGTAAAAATCAGATGTTTCTATAATAGAATTATCTGAGAAATATAAGGTCAGATAATCGGATCATTTCAAGGTTAGCATGTAGTTGCACTTTATGCTTACCGGCGGTGATGGAATATACTAGATGTACCAGAACCATATAAAGACAGTTTTGCTTGTGAATTTTGATGCTCTATAGTGGTTTTGTTTCGGTTAATTGTTTTAGTGCCTTACTATAGTTTATTGTGGTGGCAGTGGAGGTATGTCCAAAATGTACCGGAACCACACAAGAAGGGTGTGACTTGTATTACTGCTATAATGATGTCTTCCCATGAAGTGATGTTTGCATCTACTTCTTCTGATGGTACTGTTAGTCTGTGGGAACTAATCCTCCCTTCCAATCCTGGAGGTAGAGTTCTAATCATGCATGCTGATGATTGTTATTACTTTACATTCGTTTTTTTTAACTTGTGTTAATGTCCATTCTGATATGCTTGCTTGAGTAGGGATTGTTGATCATTTTCAATCTGATTCCTTTTGGCTTGGTTTGAATTGACTTTAGAAAATTATGTATTTGAGCACCAGGCCCGAAGGGCTAATGTAAACTGGGAAACGTCATTGTCCCTCCTCCCCCTCTTTAGCTTCTTATGTACTCCAGAACAGGATGCTATACAACTGCGCTTGAGTTCCACTGTTCAACCTCAGCATCCAACCTAATGTTTTCTACTCCCTCCGTTTCAAAATAATTGTCACTTTACGCTTCATACTTGTTTCAAAGTAACTGTCATTCTCTACTTTTGTGTACATTGTTTCCATTTTTACTCTTTATATATAAATAATTCAATGTGTATGTCGGTCTACCTTTTTTTTTCTGCATAAAGTAAGTTTAATCTTTTCCTTTCCTCTATGGAAAATGTGAAAGCGTAATAGTCATTATTAATCTTCCATAAAAGTGTAAAGAAACCTAAAACGGACTTATTGTGGAACAGAGGAAGTATTAAATAGATGGTAGGTGCATCTGCATGACTAGTCAGCTGCATTTCTAAACTGTAATCAAGGTTTCACAGATAGATGAATATACTTCTTTGTATAAATATATTTACATATTTTCAGTTACTGTTAGAAACTCTAAAAACTCAAACAATGTTATTCTTACAGTAAACAATTTTGTGTTTCTCGCCCGCTATTCTTTCCAAATTACTTGTCTGATTCCTTTCCACTCTGAGTTTCTCCATCTTTTCTTAACTTTGTTTCTTTTACGTTGATTTAATAACTTTTAATTATATGCTACTCCACTTTCATTGTAATACAGGTGACTGCAAGTTATCACGTCTTCAATCATTATCCATTGGTTCAAAATCGATGGTTGCACTCTCATTAGCAGAACTGCCTGATGACACTAGTCAAATAGTCCTTGCAATGGGTGGTTTAGATAACAAGATTCATCTCTACTGTGGTGAGAGAACTGGAAAAGTATGCAATCCCATATATTTCTCCTTAATCTGAATTGTTCCTTAGTTTGATTCTAGTGTTCTATATTCTTACAACACAACTTGGTTGAAACAGTTTGTCCGTGCTTGCGAATTGAAAGGTCATTCAGACTGGATTCGGAGTTTAGACTTTTCTTTACCCATAGATACAGAGGGCACATCCCCTACATTGTTGCTTGTCAGCTCTTCTCAGGACAAAGGCATAAAAATTTGGAAAATGGTTTTATGTGATTCCTCAGAAAACCCCGCCAAAAAGGTATTTAGCTTGTCATCTTACATAGAGGGCCCTGTTCTAGTTGCTGGGGCAACCTCATACCAAGTGTCTCTAGAGTCTCTGCTTATTGGGCACGAAGATTGGGTTTATTCCGTGGAGTGGAAACCTCTTTCACTGGAGGGAGATAGATACATTCAACATCAGAGCCTATTGTCTGCATCAATGGATAAGACCATGATGATCTGGCAGCCTGAGAAAACGACCGGGATATGGATGAATGTAGTCACTGTTGGAGAGTTGAGTCATTGTGCTTTGGGATTTTATGGTGGGCATTGGAGCCCTGACGGGGACTCCATTTTGGCACATGGGTATGGTGGATCTTTCCATTTATGGAAAAATGTTGGTATTGATGGTGATAATTGGCTGCCACAGACTGTACCTTCTGGGCATTATGCATCTGTAAGTGATCTTGCATGGGCAAGGTCTGGTGAATTCCTGCTTTCAGTCAGTCATGATCAGGTACTTTGTCCTTTTGTATGTGTAAGCTATGTATTTAACTTTACTTCAAAATCCCTTTCGTTGGTTGAAATCATGAAAATCAACTTAATTTGTTCAACATTTGTTTGTTACAGTAATGTAGCATACTGTCAGTTTGCCACAAACACTTATTTATCTTAATTTGAACATGTTCATTAGACTAGTCGAATATTCTCTCCCTGGGTAAGTGATGGGTCCTCTTGGCACGAGATTGGTCGTCCTCAAGTTCACGGTCACGATTTAAATTGTGTGGCCACCATCAAAGGGAAGGGAGGGAATCACCGCTTCGTAAGTGGCGCCGAAGAAAAAGTTGCAAGGGTATTTGAGGCTCCTTTGTCATTTCTAAAGACACTAAAGTATGCCATATCCAGTGAAAGTTACAATGAACATGAAGATGCTCAAGTAGGTGTTCAAATATTGGGTGCAAACATGTCTGCACTTGGATTGTCACAGAAGCCTATTTATGTGCATGGTGAAGCCCTTGCTTTTTTCTCAAGTCGACTACTATTCAGCCATTCTATTCACAAATAAATATGCAGTTCTCAATTTATCGTCCCTTTTTATTTCTGCTTATTATATGTAAGTGGTAACAAAAAGGCAGCCAAGTGCATTTTATCGGAATCGGCAACATGAGATTAAATATGATTTTGTCACCTGCAGCTACGCAGGAGGCTCCAGAGAGAAATGGTGGTGGGAATGAGGGCATCGAGTCCTTTGAAACTGTCCCAGATGCTGTGCCTGTGACATTAACGGAGCCTCCTATTGAGGACCAGTTATCATGGCACACATTATGGCCAGAATCTCATAAGCTTTATGGCCATGGAAATGAGATATTTTCTCTCTGTTCCGACCATCAGGGAAAACTTGTAGCCTCATCATGCAAGGTTGTTTATTTTAGGATGTAAAACAGTGTGAATACTTTTTGACGAATTGTCGTTCTCTCTGTTGATTAGTTGGGTGATACTATATCATGTACCTTGTTTTGTAGGCCCAGACATCTTCGGTTGCAGAAATATGGTTATGGGAAGTTGGTTCATGGAAGGCAGTTGGACGGTTGCAGTCCCACAGCTTAACAGTCACACAGATGGAATTCTCCCACGACAACAGTTTACTCTTAACCGTCTCTAGGGACCGTCATTTCTCTGTTTTCTCCATCAAAAGAACAGGTGAAATTACATAGTCTTAGCTTTCTGGCAGTCGGATTAATCAGATGGAGATTATTCTTATTTAGTGTTTTAACCATTGTTTGAGCAGAAGATGGTGAAGGTGACAGCTACAAGCTAGTATCAAGGCAAGAAGCGCACAAGAGGATCGTATGGGCTTGTTCATGGAATCCATGCGGACACGATTTTGCAACTGGTTCAAGAGACAAGACTGTGAAGATATGGACCATGATACCCAATGAAACTGGGTCATTTTCGTCTGCCAAACATGTCTTAACTCTGCCACCATTCTCAAGCAGCGTGACCGCCCTGTCCTGGCTTGGCCTTGACAAGCAGAGCAAGGACCGTTCAGGCATACTGGCTGTTGGGATGGAAAACGGACTCATCGAGCTATGGGCTCTCAAGACAGGAAGAACAACCAGGACGGATGCTGCTGCTGAGGTGATAGGTTTTGAAGCTGTGCTGGTCTCCAGACTGGATACTTTCATGTGTCATGCTTCGACGGTGCAGCGATTGGCATGGAGGAACAGGATCGTTAACTGTGAAGGTGGTGAGAGTGTTGTTGAACTGGCTTCCTGTGGGGATGATCATTGCGTGAGAGTTTTCCGGGTGAAGCTGTGTTGTTGATGTAACCGTCACTGAGAAATCCAATATTATGTTGTGACATTTTCTGATCTGTTGTAAGTTCTTTGTCTTAGCTTTTTCCTGTATTTATATGATTGTCGGGGCCGTCCGTTAGGCTACATGTCCATCGTGTAAATTATTAGAATTATTCACTTCCCTCTTCAGGGATTATACATCGTGTTTGTGGACTGCTTACTGGAACCATCTGTCGAGTATCAACTAACAAATTTAGCTGCCGTTCTCTCTTCTTTTTTCCCCAGGAGTGGTGACGCGAAAACATTTTCTATCAAACATTCAGTAGTGTTTTTTTTTTTTGAAAACAAAAACATTCAGTAGTGTTAAGATTATTGAAATTTGATGATGATAACTGGAAAATAAGTTCCATAATATATTTTTTATACCCACAATCCAAATCCAAGATATTCAGTTCTCCTAACTCTTTATTCTGAAGCATGCATCTAAAATATGCTTGACGTTCATTATTTCTCACTCGTCATTCCTGGTTATAAAGGCATCATCCACGTTCCCTTTCACTGATATCTCTTGCTGATCACTGATCAGAGAGTAGTCGTAATCATTTAGGCATGTACATCGAACTGACTTAGTGGCATAATCTCTATATCATCGTCTATGTAGTACACATTGGAGAAAACGAAGAAGTAAAATTGAAATCTTGAAACAAATTTGAATTGTAAGTTTAATTTCAAATTGTGCTCTTATGTTCTGTCTATGCGCTTGATGAATACACCGAATTTATTTGATGACGCACGTGTATACAAATTATACGGCTTTCCACGTTCAAATAGCTACCATTCAGAAGAAGAGAATCCACATGAAAGTGACGTACGTACGTTTAGGGCTGAAACTTGATATTATTTCAAGGCAGTGTTAGATAATGGATAATGGGGGAAGATTTTTGCCTAAATACCGTTTCAGGAAAAAAAATTACTGGTGGCACATAAATCGGCAGTGCTGCTTCTGAAAAATGACCAAATCTAGGCAATTTAACCTGAAGCCCCCTGGCCCAATGCAGTTTTTGGTTAATTGACCAGAAACCTCACTAAGGTATGGTGGTTTCTGTGACAATTTTTTTTCCCAATTTTTGATCAGCTTGTGCGATGCTTAAACGGTAAATCGATGAAATTTTGTAAGATGATAGTCAAACAGTTATACTTCGGACCTATGTCATTGCCACAACGTTTCGAACTCATACGAGACCCACACAACTTGAAAATGACACCGAAGTTAGCTTTTTCGGGATTGTTATAAACATGATGGTTTTTCTCATTTTTTTTAATCAGTTTGTGCGATGTTTATACGATCTCCGCAATCGATGAAATTTCGTAAGATGATAATCAAAGAGTTATACTTCGGACCTACTCCATTGACCCAGCGTTTCAAACCCATATGAGACCCACAAGACTTCTTGAAAATGGCAACAAAGTTTGTATTTTCTGTATTTTTATAAACATGGTGGTTTTTCCCAATTTTTTAGTCAGTTTGTGCGATGCTTAAACGATTTTCTAAATAGATGGTAGTCAAATAATTATACTTTGGTCTTATGCCATCGGCCAAACGTTTCGAACTCATATGTCACCCTCACGACTTCATGAAAAGGGCACCAGAGTTGAATGTTTTCAGTATATATAAACATGATGGTCTTTTTTCTTCTTCCAATTTTCAATCAGTTTGTGCGATGCTTAAACGGTCTCTAAAATCGATAAAATTTTGTAAGATGATAGTCAAACAGTTATACTTCGGGCCTATGTCATTGGCCCAACGTTTTAAACTCATATGGGACCTACATGACATCATGAAAATGAAACCAAAGTTAGCTTTTCTGTATTTTTATAAACATGAAGTTTATTCTAATTTTCGATCACCTTGTGCGATGCTTAAACGGTTCCAAAATCCATGAAATTTTGTAAGATGGTAGTTAACAGTTATACTTCAGACCTATACCATTGGCCAAGCGTTTTGCACTCATATGGGACCCATGCAACTTCATGAGAAGAACATCAGAGATAGATGTTCTATCTTTAGTAAAACATTTTTGTATTGATACAAAGTTTTCAATGAATTGTATGAAATTTAAAATAACTTAACATATTTCTAATAATAAATAACACTTCATTCATCTAAAGTGAGAACATACATTATTTTTGTGTGCTTGCTAAATGCACAACTCGTCTAGGCTGGAGCAATGTATCGTATTAAACACCGAAATAAAAAAAACTACAATTTTTCCTATTATAACGACAAAATTTGAGTTCCGCCACAGTTTCATTGTTCTCATCCATTTTGTTGTGAATCCGAGAATACTTCGGTCTTCCCCTTATAGATCGTATTGCATCTGGTAGTGATACCACTTTAAGTCTTGTATACGTTGGACTGTTGTGCTCATTGCCAAGTGGAGTAAAAGGATCGCCACCGTAAGAATCAATCATTGTCTACAGCTTATATACAGGATGCACGTAATTTTTCCACAACAACCTTGTTCTGTGACATACAACCATCACGTGAAAGCATGTGTATGCCACTCACCGCATTCATAACTCATCTCATTGAAGTCTACTTTGTATTTTAATTTGTTTCTTCTCATAGCCACAGAGCCGAAATCTTCCTCATACACTTGGTGTGTAGCATTAAATCGATAGACATTGTGACTATTTCACAGTCTTTGATTTTCCTCGATCTTCGTTGTTGTGTAGTCTATGTACAATGTTGTTCCCGTGACTTGTTGTCCATTGTATGTATCGAGGTTGTCGTTGAAATATGTTATCAGCTTGTGCAGCGTGTTGTTGACGCTAGCAATAGTTTGTAAGGCTGCCCAGGTAGGTTAACCGCCTTATCCGGTTAACTGGGTCTTCGATTTTCTAAAATCCAATTCCATTAACATTCCATTTATATTGGTTAACCGGATTCAGTTAACCGTTTAATTCAGTTTTATAAAATCCGATTCCTTTACCATTTGGTTTAGACCAGATAACCTTTAGTTTGGTTCAATTTTTTCGGTTAACCTTGTAGTCGTGTATTTTTTATTGATGAGACTCATACCATTAATATTATAGTACATCATTGATCATTCACATAAATCATGAGTGACAAATCAAACACATGTGACAAAAAATCTAATATTGTGCATATTCCCTCAATAACTAACATTAATTATTGCATAAGGTGAACATTAATATTTGAAGTTTTTGATTGTTTATATAATCGGTTAACCATGGTTAACCAACCGTTCTATAAAATTCAATACCGTTACCGAAACCGGACAATTTAGACGGTTCAGGTAACCATACCGCAAGAACCGGTACGATTAACCTGAAAACAAGTACGGTTCACTTCGGTTTCGGTCGGATACCGTGGCTTCAAAATTTTTTGGGCAGCCTAGTAGTTGGTAGCAATCTACGCTTTTGAGTACTCCATTTATGCACTCAACCAAGTTTGTTGTCATGTACTCCCATCTCCTGCCGTCATTGTATGCTCATGACCACTTCTCAAATGACAGGTCAATGAAGAAACATTCAATGTTGGGGTACTAGGATAAAAGGTTATTATACCTTCTTTGAACGTGATGCCTCCTGACTCGTACGTTGAATAAGAAAGAATATCTCACTCTTAAAAAAATGAAACAATTAAGTTTATTAGGGAAACATAGTATTGAATAAATTAGAGCACCTGTATTAATGAGATACTTCTTGAACTTTTTGTTGTGGATACTTTTCTGAAAGTTTGATGCAATACGTCGTATGTAGTAGAAGTGGTAACCCATTGAGGGTTGCCATTATTCATCTGATTCGATAATGCTTATGATAGCCGACTCACGGTCTGTAACTATAGCCACATTGATTCTTTCACCTATCTGAAATACCCCGAACTTAAATATAGGGATTAAAATTAATCTAATACATACTTAAGGGCCTAATAACACCTAAGTAATATTGGTAAGGAAAAATAAATCCAAAAGAAATAAATAAACGCTACGCTAAATAAGCGTTAAATAACCATAGGAGGTATGAGACCTCGGTTAGCGTAATATATGGATTCTAAAGGCTTAACAAGGCCTAAATAATATATGGGAACAACACCCGAAGAAAACGGATCCATAAAATGGATTAAAACCACAAACGAACCTTAAAGCGCGTTTTTCGAGGAAACCGGGGAAACGCGACTTTAAGCGGGTTAAATAGACTCGTAACAATTTTGGTCAACCAAATATTCATTAATAAACATTAGTGGAGGTCTAGAACCAATAAAATCAATAAAACGAGAAAATAGTAAAAACTGTCAAAAACGGGAAGTTGTGGGGTTAAAGTGTAAATAAAATGAATAAGTGTGTCCACTATTGAAAATAGAAATTAAAAATGTGAGTGTGTGCAGTGTGTGGCCGTGACTCCCTCACCCTCACTCTCTTAATTCTCCCTCATTAATAAAAAGGCAAAAGTAAACTAAAAAGCAAAAGTAACATGTTACTTTACTCACTCTCTCTCTTACTCTCTCATTTCCTCACAACCCTCACGTACAACCCCTCTCCCTCCTCTCTATTTTTCTCTTCTTCCTCTGGTAGCTCCAGCGATGGCGATTTAGGAAGCCAAACAAAAAACTCCATCTTCTCCTCCATCTTTGACCACTCAAATCTCCTCCAAAAATCATAAAATTTGTACCGTTGGAATCCTCTTGTCAAGGAGAACATTCCCCTCTGTTCAAAAATCGAAAATACCCATTTTCATCTCCATGGGTATTCCTCATTTGAAGGTTTGAAACCACCATTGGAAGCCTCTTCTTCATCTTGTTGGTTTGAGGTAAAAAGCAATCCGAAAAATCTCTCATTTCTAGCTCTTATTCGCATTATGAGAATTCCTAAAATGTGAGCTCTTGTTCCTTGTGGTTCCAGCCGTTTTGGCTTCTCCTTGGAGCTGGAAATGTTACCCTCTTGCTAGTCAAGAACTCTATCTAGTGAGAAAAAGGTAAAGTCACTCCTAAACCCTAAATATATGCTCATAGGCTCTAAGGTAAATTTCTAGGGTTTAAGTGTTAAATTAGATACTCATTAGTATCTTGGATATGGGATGTAGCATTGCCTAATTGGTGAACCAAGAACAAGGAAAGGAAAAGAAGAAAGAAAGAAGGAAGGAAGAGAAGGGAAGGAAAGAAAGAGAAACTAAAATCACAAGGTAAATGTCTTACCTTGAGCTAGAATTGTATGGTGTAGTGTAACCGTTTTTGAGTATTGGAAATGAGTGGTGTATATAGGAATGAGTAATAAGTATGTTTTAGTATGATGAGGAAAAGTAATGTAACAGTTTTGAAGGTTTTAAAAGATGTTAAAAACTTGGTAAAACATTGGGAAGTAAATGGGTATGTGCAGGAAATCCATTGTATTGTATAGTGCTGAATTGATATGGAAGTTTGGAATGAATGTGTGAGCTGAAAATGTATGTGGGCAATGTTAAAAATATAGGGGAACCTCTGCCCAAATTTGTATGGAAATGGGAGGACTTAGTTGTGTAAGAGAAGAAAACTACCTAGGTAATAACTAGGTGTATTTGGAGAGTTTAAGTGAGTAGTTTAGTACCTTGGAAAACAGATTTGAAGAGAGTCTAGGTAATGAGGAGAACTAGAGTGGTAAAGTAATGGATTTAGAATGCTAGGAGAAGCAATGGTAGAGAGAGTATTGGATGGTGAAGGTTTAAGGAAAAATCTGTAGCATTGTGGAAGAAGAAAACCTTAACAGAGAAGAGAATAGCAATGGAAAAATCTGTAAGTGAACAGATATTGACAGAGGAATTTAGAGAGTGGTTTAGGCTAGTTTAAAATGCTTAAACAAAGTTAAAACATGCTATATTATATGTAGAAATATTAGGGAAGAGATTGGTAGAAGTTTGGAATTAAAACAAGCTCAAAAACTTATATATGTTGCAATACTGTAACTAGTCCGGGTTTGCAAACCAGCACACAAACCCGGACTAGCATGAAAAGTCGACAGAAAGTTTTACAAAGGGATGGTCCGGGTTTACAAACCAAGACACTAACCCGGACCACCCCAAAAATACAGCCGAGAGATTTGCAAAGGAATGGTCCGGGTTTGCAAACCAATCCCCAAACCCGGACCACCCAAATTTTTCACCCGAGAGGAATAGCAGTGTATGGTCCGGGTTTGTAAACCCAGCCCTAAACCCGGACCACACCTAATTTTCACCCGAGAGTTGTTCCAGTGAGTTGGTCCGGGTTTGTAAACCCGGACACCAACCCGGACCAACACAAAAATCACCCAGAATGTATTTTTAAGCTTAGGTAAGGATGGGTAATGATACTATAAGATGATTAAGACATGATTAATGATGTTTAAAGGTTATTAAGGCCATAAACAAGCTTAGAAAATAATTGTAAGTAGGTAACACAAGTATAAGTATTTGAACAACAATGAATTAGTAAGTATAAAACAGGAAATGTTAGTAAGTGATTAGTAAGGTAAAGTATGGATAATTAACCATCCAACTGTATGCATGTGATAGGATTCAAATAGTTGAACACCGAAGGGAGTCGGTGAGTCCAAAGTCAACGGTGAAAGGTATGATTTCTTCATGCCCTGTATCCTAATCTGGTTACCCCGATTTGTGTGCTTATTTGACCACCTAAATAAGATAAATGCATGAATCGGACTATATTGCACTTACCTGTGTTTGACTTATGTTGTGCTTGATATTTATTGTCTTGAGCACTAGTTTGTATAATTCATGAAATATATGAATGATGATGAATGGTATTCGAACCTCGTATTGTACTTGTGTAATGTATTGTACCTCGTATGTATGTGTATATGGGTATTGTATTATTGTGGCTTGAATGTTGACTTCTGCTAATTCCTAACTACCTAACTCCTAACTTAAGTGAGTAAATTGGAATGAGTAGAAGTCCGATATAGTTTCGGCCACGCGTGAGGATGAGGAGACACAAGAGGTTGGATCCGATTCCTAGTTCGTAAGCTGGTCCACGACCCAAATCCCTTAAGTGGGTAGCATCCTGGATTAGTGAACCAAGTAAAGCCTGGTGGTGGGACGGTGTAGTCCCTGCCCAGAGGCCATACCGGCTTAACATGAGTAAGAGTAAGTAAGTAAGTATGTATGAGTACGAGTATGAGTATGAGTATGTATGCGTATGTATGGAGTAACGAGTAAAAGAGTAATCTCCACCCGATTAACCCGGGTGGACCAATGAAGCTAACAAGTATTGCATATTGTGTATGTAATGTGTATGTGTAAATCGGAAGAAGGTAAGTATGTATTGGATGGTTGTATTGTATTCCTTGTATGAAATGAAGTGTATGTATGTATGCTTGCGTAAGTATTATTGTACTGTGTATAAGAGTATGTATGCATGTATGTTTGAATGAAAATGAACTGCATGTATTCGACCAAGTGGTCGGCGTACCCTCACTAGTACGCGGGGTATGCGGTTATCATGCGCAGCGAAAGCTGACCCCCTAGGGAGAACGTTTTTAGTGTGCAGGTACCTGGAGCGGATGTGGTCAAGGTAAGAGACCGGTGGCTACACCTGGATGGTTAGCAGTAGAATGTAGAGGTGTGCTAGGTGGCACACCCCAGTACATAGAAAGTAAGTAGTTTGTGAGGAATGGGTAGTTGTAGATATGAATTTGGAAGAGGTATTATATTTGTATAAGGATCTTAGTAAACTCGGTGTATAGTATTGTAATGTATCGAACTTATGGAGCATTGTATGAAATGGAGTATTGTAATGAATGGGAAGTTCTAGTATTTGATTTGGTAATTGGAGTATGTATCGTAAGTGTGTAGTACTCGGATATTCCGGTCCATCAGACCGATGCTGTATGTAGCAGTAGTAGTAGCCTTGTTAGTCACGTGGGTGGCTAACGGCATTGTATCACCCACTGTATGTATGTAAGTATCCGCTGCGTGAGTCTGGATTGTATAAGGAGATTGGACGGTAACGACAGTATTAGCAGTAGGGGTGTTACAAAAAGTGGTATCAGAGCGAAGTATCGCTCTGATGACTGGAAATACCGAGTTTAGGAATACCGAGTTAGGATTTAGAAGCTTAGGGCTAAGGGCTGAGCGTTAGCATTAGAGATATGCTAGACAGGAACTTCCGGTGAGTACCGGATACCTACAATACCAGACCCGCCCTCCGCAAACCCTATTGTATAACCTTGGGAAAGTACGCCAGAGAGAAGGAAAGTCCTCTCATACTCGGGAAAACCCGATCTGGCAGTTACGAAATCACAGTACGGTAAGCATGAACCGACATGTAGTAGATCCCAAGAACTGGAAGTCCCGGAGATGGATCCCGGTTGAACAACAATACCCGCACTCAATAGCGGTTGAACGAACACTCCAACCACAAGGAGGCTGCAACATGCAACAACATGGGGCGACATGCTTAGCAGTCGCGATAACCTGGTTAGTCAAGACGCAGCAGGAAAAGGAGCACTAAGCGTGCAACGACGCGGAAAAGGGAACAGAACAAAGCCCGAGATACAAGACTACGGGACAGTAATAGTTAAAATAATACCACTAACGGTATGCTAACCGACTAAGGACATAGTCGGGAACGGTTAACTCCGGAACTACAACGCCAAAAAGGTTACAATACCTGGCCTACAAGCTCAAGTGGCTATAAGAACAATCACAAGATACAATCCGATGCAACTACAAGAGTGGTGCCTAGACAAGCTAAGGCTCAATCACCACGGTAAACCAGTGGAAACGAGCAACAAGGAAAAACACAAAACTAAATAAATGGGGACCTCCAAGGATTGGAGAAGTACCCCGACCAAGACAACCATGTCAAGATCAATGAGAAGCTACTCAAAAGGATCGAGTATCCCAAACATAGATCAATATGATCAATGGAAGAGTCAACAAGACTATAAAATACAAGTGGAAACCATACTAAGACCGGTATAGGTCTAACCAAAAACCAACAGTACCACGCACTTGCCACGACAAGTGCAATAAAGACAGGAATATGTAGAGGAACACTAACACACCATAAGTACATAGTAATGTACCGAGACCGCAAAGAAGCGACTACCGGATCACGTATCCTAAGAACAGGAAGAATGGAACCTCGGAAAGGCCTAACGGCCTAACCATGGTATCAAGGACATACCAGTCAGCGAGAAGCTGGACTTGGTCAAGACCACAACATGGCTATGCCATGTAGAACTTCTTTTAACACCGAACTATGATTTTAAAACCCAAAGTTTTCTTTCAAAACCACAACTTTTCATTTAAACCTTGGATTTTAAAACCAAACCGAAAGAATTATGGTGAGTATCATAGAATGATACAAGAGGAGTTGACAATAGAATACTTCACCTAGGCGTGTGACGAACACTACGAGTGTACCCAATTACGGGATGTGGGACAACCGCACTCCGAAGGAGCTTGCGGGCCTGACATATAGTTGGGTAAGTGGTAACGTATCAACATGGTACCCCACGTATGTATACATGTAGTGCACGAAACACGGGAAGTAGTCAACTCCGTTCTACGGATCGTGAGTAAATGCAGAGCAGAACAGCTGGACACCTCAGGCGATCAAGGAGAAGGAACTCCGCTAAGTAACAAGTATAAAGGAACTCAGAGAATCCATCTGAAGATAAGGAATAAGAACTAGAAAGTGCAAAGAGCACAGACTGGTAGGTATAGACATTGGACATGTCTCAAAGACTTCAAACAAATACATGGTAGCTGGAACGAACATCCAGCCAACACAGTAAGGCAAAAGCCTAACGTGAACACCACAATGCTCAACAAACGGGACGGAGTTCCCAAGAGCAGTCACGAGATTACCATAAAGTATAATCCATCGTTGGAGAGGATCTTGAACCTAGTCTGAAACACTAGGAGGAGTATAAACAGTCTACCCAAGAACGGGAGACGCTATAACCCACAAGGGGATAACTCAAAATACAATACCACAAGGCGGTATAGTAGACACGACATGTTATAAACATTAGCCGGATGTAACGGCGTAACCTAACAACACCCAGGAGCAATCCTTGAAGGGTGTCTGAATTGCAACAGTCGAACAATAGCGACATGATAAAAGCACAAGAGGCTAGAACGAACACTCGGTTAAGACACCGAAGGGATTTCGCATGACGGGAAATACCCTAAATTACAAAAGGGCACTGAGTAACATCAGAATGCCAAAAAGGACCTCCTATGAACGGAAGCGTGATGTCACGACTTGCCATGGAGCCCAGTAATACCTCCAACCTATGGGGTATACAAGGAGTGGAAACATGTATAGGCAGCTTGCCAAGTGCATAGCTCGCAGCAATTCGGCTTAAAAGCCATAAACCGACTACGTTATGTAACTTAAACGGTTGCAAAACCTATACCATGGAATAACAAGACTTGCAAGAGATATTGTCTCATACGACAAAGAAATCAACAACTGGACCATCGATTCAAACCCAACATTCCGAATGGCTTGTAGTAATGGCCAACTCAGTGTCACTATCACTAGAGCATCAGTCTAGTATACAGTTGACAAGCTTTTAATTACTTTCTTGCCTTCTGTAGCAATGGTAGCACAGAGGCATAAGAATCATGATAATGCCAACGTTGGCCTAGTTCACACTTGGACACTACGAGAAACCCAAGGGAAGGTACCCCTCGTTAGCCTAAGACCACCAATGTGGTGAAGATGTGAACCCTTAGAAAGGCTTCCATCTATTATAACAGAAAAGCCTACGCATATAGATATTGCCAAGGGGCGATGGAATAAGGAAATGAGATTTCCAAACCATTATGACTTAAGGAGTAAGCATACTCCATATGCACCCAAGCATGTGGTGAACCATTGTGTAAACACCAACATGGTAAACCTAGTCATGAGATCTATGAGTGGAAACAAACCTCTCAACAAGAACTTCATTTATCAATGATAGAACGGGACCAGAAAACCCTTGAAGTTTCTTGGGATGTCCCGGTGATGTACATACATGTAGAACTACACAGCTAGAGCCTATAACCAATGCTCAGCACTGAAAGACAATGATTGTCAAAACAATCAACGGGAATGCACATTGCACACCATGAATGGCCAGCGCTCAAGAGAGCTTGTAACCCGATAAATTACATCATCCATTATCAACCAAGATACCTGGTAAATTATATCATAAATGATGAAGCAATGTGAGGTAAGCTAACCTACACATGGAACCTAGATTGAAATAAAACATCTCCACATTGGGAAATAATCACATCACGGTATGCTACGACAACCGTCATACACACGAACAGGGGAAACCCTCAGTGTTCATGCCATAAGGAAATGGTGCCAATGACAATGGCAATAAGTAAAGAGGAACTATCACCGTAACAAAAACAGTAAAAACAATGTTGTACAATGAGTAAGAATACGGTGCGCAACAAGCGACCGCTATGAGGAAGTAGTTAGATAATGACACGGAGTATAAGTATGAAAGACAGGCAGAAATATTCTTTCCTATCACATAAGTGACTTACTGTCAAGTGTTTACGCCTCTGCACTCTGTATGACTGAGTGTTTTGGTATTGCACTTGTTCAGCTAATGATCTAATGGGATGGCTAGGGATATGGAGAATGTAAACCGTAGTAAACCTTTCCTTTCACCAACAAACATGGCATAAGCCAGTTAAGCAAGCTTAGCAACAGACCGTGCGACCTGAGGCCAAAGAAGCACGAAGAGTGGGAAACACACTAACAATCACAAGGTGTGAATTCCATTGGAATAAAAGGTGAAAGGAGACTTAAGAAAGAGACTTAAGAAAGTCACTAGGACCGACGCATAGAAAATGCAAGGTCATACAAGTAAAGAACACTTGTACTGAACCAGAGAAACTGGTGTAATTCAGAAGCTATTGACACCAGAGGAAACACTACAACTAAGTAGTGACTTAACCTCGCCCAACAATAAGTCGGAGGAACTTAATGAATAATCGTGGAGGCACGAATAGCATGTGTAGTAGATTACCAGAGAGCTGGTTATAAATCTTAAACTCATTAGGTTCAAACACGGTAAAAGAATACCATATTTGTGTAGTAAACCTTATTCCCATATTAGACGGATAAGAAGGCGATGCATAACACATTAAGGATAATACGAAGGGTAAGTAACCCGAGTTATCAGTGAAATACCCCTAATCTTTAAAGTATAATTAAATGATCTATTAATGATCTAAGATGATTATTAAGCATCTAAATATTATTGGGGAACAATCTAAAAGATCTCAACAAGGCAAAACACGTCTTAAGATCGGTAAAGCCAAAAATGTGCTTTAAGGCACCATAAAGATTGTATGACCTCAAATAGGATCCAAAGTGGATTCCTAAGTATTATAATTAAGTAAGGAACACAACAAAACCGTTCTCAAGGAGAACTAAGCCCAGGAACACCCTGTGACACAAAAATGTGCGCTAAAACACCTTAAAGCACGTTTTTGTGAGATTGCCTTTTAAATTGATTTTTAATGGGCTTAAAAATTATAATTACCCTTAAATATGATATTTCATCATATTATATCATATTAGGAATTTAATTCCAGAAATTTACGAATTTTTACAAATTTAATATTAAAATATTAATAAAACCCTAAAAGTGGGGCCCACATGAGTCAATATTGACCAAGTATGGTCAATGGCCAATTAATTGACCCACTTAGACCATGGAGATCGGCAGGCAAGGAGGGAGGAGACAGCACACAATCATTAGAAGACAAATTGCTACCTAATATTCAATTTGCAATAGTAAAACCTACCTTTTTCAATTATTCAAGCCTTTCCACTCTCTCCTCTTGCTCTTGTCCGATTCCAGCCTGCCCAAACGAGTTCCTCCCTTCCTAAGAAGCTCTCAAGTCTGGTTCTTGAGCATGGAAGGCAGATCTAACTCCTAAGCTCCTAAGGTAAGTGTTTTAAGTCATTTTTAGCCCTTTTTCTTCATCTCTTCACTACCAACACCTAAATTTCGTGGCTCATCAATTCCTATGGCTTATTCTCAGTGTTCTAAGGTTAGAACAAGAGCTAAACTCGGTTGAGACCAGTAGAGGGACCATGGTTGTTCAAATCTACATTTTAAGGTAAAAATGTGCTTTAAGCTCATAACTTTTGATTCCCTTCGAGTTTGTCTGTGAAACTTTGGTCATAGCCTCATATTCTTCTCCTTTTCATGTGGAATCTGTTGGTTAGCCATTTGGAGCAAGGGTGACCGAGATCCAAGAGAAATACTCTCTTTTAAGGCATTTTTCCAAGGTAAAACCTAATAACAAGGTAGTATTTCGAGATCTAACTATTTCCTATGTCAATATGGTGGATCTAACACCTTGTGGTGTTTGGTTCAGGTCGAAAATACCTAGAACTTCCCTTGCATTTTTAAGGTGATTTTTGCCTTAAATCTTACATTAATTATTCCTTATGGTTAAGCTCAAGCTTGGAGTGTAACCATATCTTGTTTTTGTGTATTAAACATGTCTAAATCAATTGGTGAATTTTCCTACAAGTGACCGAGCCCATACAAGGAATAATCAAGGTATAAACACCTTAAACTTATGATTTTTTTAATTTCCAAGTATATATATATATATATATTATATATATATATATATATATGGCCGAGAGTGAAATCATATATATAGGTCATATTGACCTAAAAATGGAAAAAAAATGGCTAAGATAAATTAAGCTAGTCATTTAAGAGATTTAATTAACATAATGGTCAAATTATGACATTATGTGGAAAAATAATTAAATCTAAGTGAGGCCGAATATATATGCTATTTTGAGACATTTATTGTGTAATTTATTTTGCAAGTTCAAGGTTGTAATAAGGCCATGTCATTAGGCCATTTTAATTTAAGTTTATAAGCTTATTTAGTTTTATTTATGCTTATAATTAAAATTGGGGCCAATTCGTAATTACTAAGAAAATAGAAAGCCGTGGGCTTAATTTAGAGCAATTTAGGATTTTTAAATGAATTTAATAAAAATTATAACATTTTATAAAGTTTTGGGTCAAAACTGTAAAAATAGAAAAGTATAGGTTATGATTAGTACTTACCGAAAAATTGGTTCCCATTTGATATTAGGAGTCAAAGTTGACTATATAGGAGACCTTGACCAAGTTTGGAAAATTTAAGAAAATAAAAAACTACCTTATAATAAGATACTTATTAAATTGTAAAAGGTTTATAAGACTTGGGGTGGTATTGTGATTTCCGAAAACTTGGGGTACTAAAAGGAGTTTAGTACAAACCTTAGGTTATTAGGAATTTTTAGAAGTTTATTTGGTTAAATTTGGAGTTTATATGAATTATATAAGAATAATATATGGTATTTCATAATATTGTTACAAATGGGTAACATATGTGGTAAAAATCGAGATTTAGAGAAAATATAAGGTTAGGAATAATGTTTATAACCTTTTGGTATAGTTTGGTGATTTTTGGAATTATATATGAGGTTTTATAAGGACATATGTATAATATAGGTTTTAATGGAATTAGAAAACTATATGTTATAAAGAGGGAAATTGGTGAATATAGAGAAGTTAAGTGATGGGGAAATAATTTAAATCGACCATGGGGTCTGTTCGGTTATTTTGAGGAAATATAACCATGGGTTATTAATTATTAAAGAATAAGGATTATAATATAAGGTATATATATAAGTGTAACAAGGAAATATGATTTGGGGTTGAGTTGTAAATTATGGAAGTTTGGTGGGAATTAATTAATACCGAGAGTGTTAAGGGCTGTTTGGCATTTATTAACAATATATAACTATAGGTTATAATTGTTTTAATGACATAGATGTCAAAATATATGTTATATAACTATAATATAACATGGTATAAATTATGTGGTGGATTTTGTAAATATTTAAGAACATAGGTGCTGTTCGGAAATATTAACATTTTTAAATGGAATTTATAATATGGTTTTAATGTTATAAGAATTAAACATTTGTAATATAAGAGGTATTCATTAAAAAGAATGAATGTATATTATAAGAATTACCATATAAGAAATAGTTCCATAAATACATACACATAAATAAATATGTGTTGTGGTGGAAAATATAATATGGTTTAACGACCATATATTTTCATAATTAAAATGACATAGGATAAAGGGAAAAGAATTACAAACATTGGATATGGAATGTTAGGACAGTACACGTGATAATAAGGATTGATAATACAAAGTATTGTTTACCACATTGAATTTGGGAAAAAGAAAAAAAAGAAACAAACCTTAGAAAAATAAATACTAAGGTGAAATGTATGGTTTATGACAAGAATCATACATGCAATATAGAAACAAACTATATGATGCACAAACATACATTCGGTTACATGCGATAACAAAAGCTCAACTATAAAATATATTAATATACGAGACAAGACTACGCTTGTGATATAACACTTTCCAATCTCGAGTTAAACCTAAAACCCGACAAACATTGACAGTTAATAACGGGGGTTAACCGGGGGATTAGTGACGGTACGGGATACCGTAGGATTTTGTGTTGTTATACAGTATGCTAATCGGTAGCATTATGTATTGTATAGACTGTTAGAGACGACGCACGGAGCGTAGGATCTTGCTGATTCATACTCCACCGTAATACTCAGCAGTGTGAACGGTATGTTATTTATGTGGCTTGATTGTCTCTGAGGATTTCCTCAGTTCAGACATTGTGTGAAAATCTGTGATAAGATTGAATGCTTGTGTGAATTAATATGCTTGAGTTGTGTATTAATGCTGCTTTATTATTACTGTTGTGCGATAACAGTACCGTTCGTATATATGAACATAGTATAAAACGAACTAGCGGCAATGATGCTATCTTATAGTGTAATATAAGGGACGTAAGTAAAACGTTGTAGCATTAGGGTAATAAGATATATAAAATATCTGAGACTTATATACGGAGCATTGGCCTCTTTAACGCCACTCTCGTATCTAGCACTGGATCCCGAGTCGACATACTCAGGATTGGACTACGACCTTGGTCTGCTGTGGTAGAAAAAATAGTAAAGCGATGTGATGGTATAGATAAGTATATCAAGGATGTGGCTCTTGTTGTGAACTGTGATCCATTAACGATACTAGGACACCGTGTGGTAGCCGTAAGTATCTGGATAAATTTCCAATGAACTACAGATTGTTCGTAGGACGGAGACTCTACCGCTGGAGGTGGCTATTGCCGTGGGTGACCCGCCATAAGAGATGGGTAACTTAGAGACACGTCGTTCTAACGAGACGTTGTCATTAGACATGACTGAACAATTACGAACGACTATATTAACTCGTACATTAGGCGAACATTATTTGGGCTTGCATGCCAAGACGAGAGTTCATACTCGTTTATAATTCTCGTTACTTCGCCTTGTTGTTCATTGGTTGTGCTTGTGGTTATGTGTGGTATGTTGGGGATTTGTTTGAACGAGCCATTGTGCTATACTGTGTGTTGTGAACTGGATGTGTCGAGTCACCGTATCGTGTGGATTGTGGTTGGGTGTCTGGCCGAGTGAGTCGCTGAACTCAATTATGAATTATTAAGTGTTTGTTGGAATGGAGTCTCTGTACTCATATAAGCGCTGTAAACGCTTTCAGTGGTTTATTACGATGCGATGTGTGAAGTCGGGGGCTTGTTTGTTATTTGAGATTACTGCAATATATATTGTTGCTTTACAGTTTCAACATTGAACTATTTGTATGGAAACGAATTGCATACTCTCGACCAAATAACTGAATGGTCCGAGGGTGCATGACAGTCAGGTAATAACATACTCAGCAGGGGCTGATTCCATACCACAAACTACCATTTTTGCAGGTATGCAACTTCCGGTGTCGACAAAGAGAGTGACGCGCTGGGTAGTTTGATTACAGTTATTTAAACATGCACTGTTGTATTTTAATACGAACCTAGAAACATGTATAGGTCTTGGATACGTAGAAAGCTCACTGTGAATGTATTTTATATTGGTTTTGGGAGTTTAGATCTATCTCTTGTTGTCACTGCGAGAAAATGTTTCGTATTTAAGAGCTTATCAGGAAGCACGTTATTACTCGTATGGGCGAGCAAGAACGGTGACCAGTAGTCAATTGTTGAGATTACCGCTGCGATTATATTGTTAAATAAGATGATTAGGAGCCGAATAGAGTAGGGGTGTTACAATCAGGGTCGCGCAGCAGAAGCTAGTGGGCCCTAGCTAGGAGACAATATACCTAGCGTAAGTATAGTAGAATGGCTATTAATGCCTTGAAGCTTAATAGGCTGGAACCGAATTAAGTATGAGTTAAATAAACTCATGTAGGAATCCTTGGTGCAAAAGACTAAACCATTGTCATGGTTAGAACCCTTTGACAAGGGTATATTATGTAACAAACCGCAAAGAAGCTAAAACGCTTCAGATTGCCCAAATTGATTAAACCAATGGTTAATAATAATAACATATGGTAGATTACGTGGGCGTAATCCCTTTTAAGGGGGGTAGAGCGAAAACCGCATAATGTGAATTTTATGAATAAAACACATAAACTATAATGTGCATAGCACAAATGAGAATCGATTTGATGATTGGTACTACGTTAAATAAACATAAGTATTCATTCATATTGAAATTGTGGTAATTAGGCATGGGAGATGCAAATACCATAGGATGGATATACCTACCTTGTAACACCATGTAAGAGTATTAGTAAAAGAAAAGTAATGAGTAGTGGACGGAGCTCCACAAGTACCGTAACCTTTGAAGAAGTAGTACGAAATGTATGAGAGTAGTAGATGAATGAAGTCTAGGAGTAGTGTATACCAAGGCAAATTATTAGAAGTAAATTGAGGACAACTAAATTTTACAAGTATGGTAATCCTTAGTTAGAATAATTGAAATGATGGAGAGTAATGGATGAAAGTAGTGAAAGGCAATGGAATGAGCACTTAGGTATTGAATCTCAGAGTAAAGTATTTGGGAAGTAGAGTGAGGATGACAGATGGACTAAATTCCATCCTTTGGAGATGTATGAAATTGTAATCATGACTAGGAAGAGTAAAAAGATAGAAAATGGAAACAATTAAATTATTTGGTTGTTTGAAACTGATGTGGGAAGTCGAACTTGATCCTGATCAGATCAGGGGAAACCGAACACAAATTGGGGTGGAAAGATAGTTCAACACTGATGCTGATCACATCAGGGTCGAATGATTCTTGAAGCTCCCCTCAAGTGGTCACAAGAATCACACATAGGATAGAAGTAATGAATACAAATTGGAATTTGGAGTTGTATGCTTTAGAAATATTTCTAATTAGTAGTTGTAAAAGAATTTTTCTTAGACTGGAGAGTAAGTAATTGTTGGAAGTTATACCGGAGAAGATAGTAGTGTAGCATGTTATATTATTCCAAGGGCAACAGGACATAGAGGAGTCCTGTGTCGAGATGACCTGAGTGCCTACGGGATTGTGATGTGTATTGCATTGCTTTGGGGATAGCTTTGCACTGTATGTACGTATAAAGTTTGTAATGAGGAACCAGACGGTTGATAGTAATATGGATTGGAGTAATTATTGTACATTGGTATGGTATGGAAAGGAGAAACATTGAGTAATGAATTTGGGAATTGTAAGGAGGAGGAATGTATGGCTTCGGTATTAGGCAAGTATAAATGAGTAAGTATAGTAATCCCATAACCTCGAACAACTTTGAGGACAAAGTTCTTAAGGGGGGTAGATTGAAATACCCCGAACTTAAATATAGGGATTAAAATTAATCTAATACATACTTAAGGGCCTAATAACGCCTAAGTAATATTGGTAAGGAAAAATAAATCCAAAAGAAATAAATAAACGCTTAAAAAGCGGAAAACGCTAAATAAGCGTTAAATAACCATAGGAGGTATGAGACCTCGGTTAGCGTAATATATGGATTCTAAAGGCTTAACAAGGCCTAAATAATATATGGGAACAACTCCCGAAGAAAACGGATCCATAAAATGGATTAAAACCACAAACGAACCTTAAAGCGCGTTTTTTGAGGAAACCGGGGAAACGCGACTTTAAGCGGGTTAAATAGACTCGTAACAATTTTGGTCAACCAAATATTCATTAATAAACATTAGTGGAGGTCTAGAACCAATAAAATCAATAAAACGAGAAAATAGTAAAAACTGTCAAAAACGGGAAGTTGTGGGGTTAAAGTGTAAATAAAATGAATAAGTGTGTCCACTATTGAAAATAGAAATTAAAAATGTGAGTGTGTGCAGTGTGTGGCCGTGACTCCCTCACCCTCACTCTCTTAATTCTTCCTCATTAATAAAAAGGCAAAAGTAAACTAAAAAGCAAAAGTAAACTAAAAAGCAAAAGTAACATGTTACTTTACTCACTCTCTCTCTTACTCTCTCATTTCCTCACAACCCTCACGTACAACCCCTCTCCCTCCTCTCTATTTTTCTCTTCTTCCTCTGGTAGCTCCAGCGATGGCGATTTAGGAAGCCAAACAAAAAACTCCATCTTCTCCTCCATCTTTAACCACTCAAATCTCCTCCAAAAATCATAAAATTTGTACCGTTGGAATCCTCTTGTCAAGGAGAACATTCCCCTCTGTTCAAAAATCAAAAATACCCATTTTCATCTCCATGGGTATTCCTCATTTGAAGGTTTGAAACCACCATTGGAAGCCTCTTCTTCATCTTGTTGGTTTGAGGTAAAAAGAAATCCGAAAAATCTCTCATTTCTAGCTCTTATTCGCATTATGAGAATTCCTAAAATGTGAGCTCTTGTTCCTTGTGGTTCCAGCCGTTTTGGCTTCTCCTTGGAGCTGGAAATGTTACCCTCTTGCTAGTCAAGAACTATATCTAGTGAGAAAAAGGTAAAGTCACTCCTAAACCCTAAATATATGCTCCTAGGCTCTAAGGTAAATTTCTAGGGTTTAAGTGTTAAATTAGATACTCATTAGTATCTTGGATATGGGATGTAGCATTGACTAATTGGTGAACCAAGAACAAGGAAAGGAAAAGAAGAAAGAAAGAAGGATGGAAGAGAAGGGAAGGAAAGAAAGAGGAACTAAAATCACAAGGTAAATGCCTTACCTTGAGCTAGAATTGTATGGTGTAGTGTAACCGTTTTTGAGTATTGGAAATGAGTGGTGTATATAGGAATGAGTAATAAGTATATTTTAGTATGATGAGGAAAAGTAATGTAACAGTTTTGAAGGTTTTAAAAGATGTTAAAAGCTTGGTAAAACATTGGGAAGTAAATGGGTATGTGCAGGAAATCCATTGTATTGTATAGTGCTGAATTGATATGGAAGTTTGGAATGAATGTGTGAGCTGAAAATGTATGTGGGCAATGTTAAAAATATAGGGGAACCTCTGCCCAAATTTGTATGGCAATGGGAGGACTTAGTTGTGTAAGAGAAGAAAACTACCTAGGTAATAACTAGGTGTATTTGGAGAGTTTAAGTGAGTAGTTTAGTACCTTGGAAAACAGATTTGAAGAGAGTCTAGGTAATGAGGAGAACTAGAGTGGTAAAGTAATGGATTTAGAATGCTAGGAGAAGCAATGGTAGAGAGAGTATTGGATGGTGAAGGTTTAAGGAAAAATCTGTAGCATTGTGGAAGAAGAAAACCTTAACAGAGAAGAGAATAGCAATGGAAAAATCTGTAAGTGAACAGATATTGACAGAGGAATTTAGAGAGTGGTTTAGGCTAGTTTAAAATGCTTAAACAAAGTTAAAACATGCTATATTATATGTAGAAATATTAGGGAAGAGATTGGTAGAAGTTTGGAATTAAAACAAGCTCAAAAACTTATATATGTTGCAATACTGTAACTAGTCCGGGTTTGCAAACCAGCACACAAACCCGGACTAGCATGAAAACTCGACAGAAAGTTTTACAAAGGGATGGTCCGGGTTTACAAACCAAGACACTAACCCGGACCACCCCAAAAATACACCCGAGAGATTTGCAAAGGAATGGTCCGGGTTTGCAAACCAATCCCCAAACCCGGACCACCCAAATTTTTCACCCGAGAGGAATAGCAGTGTATGGTCCGGGTTTGTAAACCCAGCCCTAAACCCGGACCACACCTAATTTTCACCCGAGAGTTGTTCCAGTGAGTTGGTCCGGGTTTGTAAACCCGGACACCAACCCGGACCAACACAAAAATCACCCAGAATGTATTTTTAAGCTTAGGTAAGGATGGGTAATGATACTATAAGATGATTAAGACATGATGAATGATGTTTAAAGGTTATTAAGGCCATAAACAAGCTTAGAAAATAATTGTAAGTAGGTAACACAAGTATAAGTATTTGAACAACAATGAATTAGTAAGTATAAAACAGGAAATGTTAGTAAGTGATTAGTAAGGTAAAGTATGGATAATTAACCATCCAACTGTATGCATGTGATAGGATTCAAATAGTTGAACACCGAAGGGAGTCAGTGAGTCCAAAGTCAACGGTGAAAGGTATGATTTCTTCATGCCCTGTATCCTAATCTGGTTACCCCGATTTGTGTGCTTATTTGACCACCTAAATAAGATAAATGCATGAATCGGACTATATTGCACTTACCTGTGCTTGACTTATGTTGTGCTTGATATTTATTGTCTTGAGCACTAGTTTGTATAATTCATGAAATATATGAATGATGATAAATGGTATTCGAACCTCGTATTGTACTTGTGTAATGTATTGTACCTCGTATGTATGTGTATATGGGTATTGTATTATTGTGGCTTGAATGTTGACTTCTGCTCATTCCTAACTACCTAACTCCTAACTTAAGTGAGTAAATTGGAATGAGTAGAAGTCCGATATAGTTTCGGCCACGCGTGAGGATGAGGAGACACAAGAGGTTGGATCCGATTCCTGGTTCGTAAGCTGGTCCACGACCCAAATCCCTTAAGTGGGTAGCATCCTGGATTAGTGAACCAAGTAAAGCCTGGTTGTAACACCCCAACTCAATCCAAATGTGGTCTCGCAACTTAACAGCATATATATATACATGTCACAGCGGAATTCTTTACACTCCAGGACCTTGCCACGGTCTGACTACAGAATATACCGAACATTAGTACTACAATCTTAACCATTTACATATCCTTCTTACAACCCCCTCACATCCTATACATCTTACTAACTCAAATTGTCATACGCGTGTACATGCACAACTCGTAGGCCACACTTAACCCGTAACACTTGTACCCCTTCTTACTCTCGCGACAGCCGCTTTCTGATGTACCTGTGTAGTAAAAACAGCCCCCAAAGGGGGTCAGCACGAATGCTGGTACGATCCCCTCATGGCCCCCAAGCTAACGTGGCTACGAAGACTAATTGTCGATAGCATGGAGATTGATTAAATGCACAACATAATAGTAAATGCTGTAAACAACAATCCATATATGAACAATCAAAGTTCACACACAATGAACGACTTAAATGCGTTCCCTTAATTAGAGAGTTAGTTATTTAACTCCTTAAGTAATGTTCCCTCTTAATCTTAGTCCATCCTTATCTCACCTCATCTTAGTCTTATCCTAATCTGAAAAACAACCATCCTTTAATGAGGAGTGGATGTCGCTTATCTTAATCTTAATTATACAAACCATCCTTTAAAGAGGAATGGTTGCAATTCATCTTAACCTTACCTTAATCTTAAACTTAACAATACAAACCATCCTTTAATAAGGAATGGTTGCAACTTATCTTAACCTTACCTTAGCCTTAATCTTAACTTAATCTCAATATACAAACCGTTCCTGGAAGGGAATGGTTGTAGCTTAATTCGAACCTGGGATTTAGGTGATCCCACCGCACCATCTTAATGCCACCTACTCTGGACGAGAGTCCAGCGCAGCTGAGCCGGCAACCGGCCCTAGGCTACAAGTCCGAAGACAAGTCCTTAATCGGAGGTCGAATCTGCTATAGATAACGACCCCCTTTCCTTAGCATGCATGACCGGAGATCGGTCCCGGGTTTCCTCACTCAAGTTCCAGTTAGTAGTAATCTCAAGACCTTGTTTGTTGGTTAACCTCTTTCGGTTCATATCGTCCCTTATTAGGGGCGTTCCTTAGTCTCACTCAATTCCTTACTAAACATTGGTTAGTAATAAGTTCTCACGGTATGTTGTGTTAGTTTTCAAACATCACACAACAATACAATAAATATAATATATTCCGGTTGCATGCTTTATCTTGTTTAGTGAGCACACAAAACAAATAGCACACAAGCCGAGGGACACCTCGTTAGCAAGCAGGTCACAAGAGAACTGTACCGTTCACCGTTGGCCGTTCAGTTGCTTAATCTCTTCCGGAGTCCAATTTCCAAGTCCTAAAACATTCATTCAGTTTTAGGTTGTTAATCACTTAACTCAATTCAACTTACTTATCTTACTTAACTTACTTAATCCTTAATGATTCCAGCCTAACACCTCTTAGGTCTTACAACTTAATCTTACAAACTTAATCTTAAACTTTTAAGTTTATTCTTAACTTAATCCCTTAGGTCTTTATACCTCTAATCATCATTGCCCCCTTAATGGGGTACCATTAATACCACTAAACTCTCTTAGGGTTTTTTTTTTTTTAGTCTTAAGGGTCGACCGACCCACCGACCGACCCAACCCCTGGTTCGGTCCGTCCCAGAAACTTTTCCGTCTTTTGAAACCCATCCGTCCGACCCAGAGCTAGACCGACCGACCCAAACCCTCTGGGTCGGTCCATCACAGAACCCATTTCCTTCGTTAAATTTTTGCCCGACCGACCCAAAGCTAAGCCGACCGACCCAAACCCTCTGGGTCGGTCCAGTCCAGAGACATTCCGGCTGGCTCAACATGGCCCGACCGACCCAAAACTGGGTCGGAGCCTGGGTCGGTCCACTACAGATTTTTCTCTTAAATTGCTCTTTCAATTCCAAACTCTTCCACAAGTGTCCTAATAGGTCCAACACCATCTTGGCACTTTAAACCCACCTTATAACCTCCACCAACCTCATTAAAACAACTTACAAAGATCTTTTCAACCATTTACTCAATTCTTACAAACACTCCTAACACTTATCATATAATTCCTTACATTACCAACTTGTATCCTTACCAAAACTTCTACTACCCAAAGTGTTTCTTTTCAACCCATATAACTCCTCCTTAACTTCATTACACTCCATCTTTGCTTGTTAAACCTTCCAAGGTTATCTTGCATGCCCATGCACAATTTCTCTTCTTTTCACTTGTCACTCATCAGTCTTAAACTCTTAAGCTTGCTTATACATTTCTTTCCATTACCTTAATACCTTGACATGGTTCTTCATTTACCTTAACCATGCAACGCCCTCCTTAGGCATTTCCACTTCTTTTATGCAACTTACTCACCATTCTCCTGATCATACACTCTTATACGTTTCTAGTCAATTCCCTAGACAGTCGACAACATTCTCCTTCAATCTTCACTCCCATCACCTAAGTCCACTCATTACCATCTAACTAAAACCTTACTGTTCCACCACTAACATCACCACCTCTTACACAAACTTCCCGAAACCTCATTGTTCTTCTCTTAGTTCATACCTAAATCATCTCAAAGCATTACACATCATTTCCTCCAGATTTGCACAAGTCTTACCATTCCTCATACCATGACTTTGGTGTGTTCAATGCACCCATCTAAACTCTAATTTCCTCATAGGCATCTCTTAGTCATTCTAAACCTCAAGAACTCCTTAGTTAACTCATTTCCACTCAAATTCCTCATAGTGACTCCTAGTAAATCCTAGGTCATATTAATTCACCACCATCACCTAAACACTTATTTTCTACTCAAATTTCGCCATAGCTCCTCTAGTATATTATCATGCCCAAACACATTATTTTTCCTCATTCAACCATCTCACACACATCAAGTTCTTCTCATCATATCTCATCACCCAAACCAACTCATTCACAACAAACTCAATATATTGCAATAATCTTAAATTGCATAGCACTAAGGCTCTTAAATGACATGGCTCTTAGGCCCTTAAATGACTTAAACTTAAACACTGAATTTCCCACATATAAAAGCTTTCAACCTGCAAATACACCCATCAATCTCATAGTAATTATAATGCTCTTAAAATCCATCTTAAACTTATATTACTAACTCATTCTCATTGGCTCCTTAGTCACAAGTTCACAAGCTTATTTAAGTTCTTTTTCTCAGATTACATAACCCATTACCTAATGTAAGCCCTAGGCTACATTGGTACCCATCTAAAACTCATTCCTTAATCTTAAACCACCACTAGGTAAGCAATTTACCTTGTTTTCTCAAGCTTATCTTAACTTCCTCCTTAGACCTTCTTCTTGCATGAATCTCGGCCACCACTTAGAGTCCCCTTGCCAATGTTCCAATCAATATTCAATGACTCATATGAGTACTAAACAATACACTAACCTCAAGGAATGAAAACCTATGTTAGAAATGTGTTCTAAGGCATAAAAGTGGATGATTACCTTTGAAGTCTCAAGGTAGACTTTGGCATTGAATGAAATAGGACCTCCACTAGTCCTTGGTGAATAAATCAAGCTATAACAAGGCATAAAAACATGGCCCCATGAGAAGGAATTTTCGGCCATATAAGGAAGATGATGGAAACTTGGTTTTTCTTACATTTTCTTTACCTTAAGAGAATGGAGAAGCTAATGAGCTCTTCAAACTTGATTTTCCTCCATCAATGGAGTTTTCTCATGGCACCAAACTTGAGCTTTGAAAGATTTGAAAAGATAGAAAGCTAGAGCTTAAGCTAACTAAGAATAATATGTGTTTAGTTTTTGATTTGGAGCTAAAATGAGTGAGTTGTAGACAAGACAAGGTGAGGCAACAATGGAGCTTGTTCTCTCGGTTTGAGAGGATGAAGAGCATGAAGAAAACCGTGGAAGAAGAGAATGAATGGAGAAGAGGAGAGAAGGTAGGCTAAAAGGTAAGATATTTGCTTTAATAAAGCAAATAGTAACTTCTTTACTTATCTCTTCTTTTCTTCCTTATTTGATGAAGTCTATGGTGACTCATCCCTTAGAAAACCGGCCCCCATCTTAAATAAGGCTATTCATGGTCTTTGTTGACCAACTAATTAGCTTATATTGATTAAAACTTAAACTAGTCACTATTTGGCACTATTCACAAATTAGTGCAATTTCTGAAATTTTTGATTTCCCATTGATTTAGGCTTCCTAATGTGATACTAATTAGTACACATGTTGATTAAAGAGTAATGATGGACATCTAGCCACTCAAAACTCAATTCTAAGACAATTTCTCAAAAATGTGCTTTAAGACTTCTTAAAGCACATTTTGTGTTTTAACTTGTTTTCAAGCTTGGTTTTCTTTGCTAATTGATTTAAATTGACCATTATCATATTACTAAAGTCTTATAATGGCATTTGGGTGCTAATCAAAGTCACTCCAAGCTTAGAGCACGTTTTTGCCCTGATTGCCCTTAAGGCACTTTCTTGTGTTTTCCTTGGTTTAAATTGTCTACCAATCTTTCTAAGGCATATTCTAGCCTTACTACATCATAATTTGATGTTTACTTAGCATACTTAGGTTTGGGGTATTTCACTGGTGGTGGGACGGTGTAGTCCCTGCCCAGAGGCCATACCGGCTTAACATGAGTAAGAGTAAGTAAGTAAGTATGTATGAGTACGAGTATGAGTATGAGTATGTATGCGTATGTATGGAGTAACGAGTAAAAGAGTAATCTCCACCCGATTAACCCGGGTGGACCAATGAAGCTAACAAGTATTGCATATTGTGTATGTAATCTGTATGTGTAAATCGGAAGAAGGTAAGTATGTATTGGATGGTTGTATTGTATTCCTTGTATGAAATGAAGTGTATGTATGTATGCTTGCGTAAGTATTATTGTACTGTGTATAAGAGTATGTATGCATGTATGTTTGAATGAAAATGAACTGCATGTATTCGACCAAGTGGTCGGCGTACCCTCACTAGTACGCGGGGTATGCGGTTATCATACGCAGCGAAAGCTGACCCCCTAAGGGGAACGTTTTTAGTGTGCAGGTACCCGGAGCGGATGTGGTCAAGGTAAGAGACCGGTGGCTACACCTGGATGGTTAGCAGTAGAATGTAGAGGTGTGCTAGGTGGCACACCCCAGTACATAGAAAGTAAGTAGTTTGTGAGGAAGGTAGGTAGTTGTAGATATGAATTTGGAAGAGGTATTATATTTGTATAAGGATCTTAGTAAACTCGGTGTATAGTATTGTAATGTATCGAACTTATGGAGCATTGTATGAAATGGAGTATTGTAATGAATGGGAAGTTCTAGTATTTGATTTGGTAATTGGAGTATGTATCGTAAGTGTGTAGTACTCGGATATTCCGGTCCATTAGACCGATGCTGTATGTAGCAGTAGTAGTAGCATTGTTAGTCACGTGGGTGGCTAACGGCATTGTATCACCCACTGTATGTATGTAAGTATCCGCTGCGTGAGTCTGGATTGTATAAGGAGATTGGACGGTAACGACAGTATTAGCAGTAGGGGTGTTACACTATCACATGGTGCCTCATCTTGTCGAGAAAGTACTTCCAAGAAGCCAAGTCTTCAGACTCGACTATAGTAAACACAATAGGCATAACTTTGTTGTTTCCGGTTTGTGCTACCGGTATCAAAAGCTTGCCTTTGAACTTACCATATAAATGGGTCCCATCTATCTGTAACATGGGTTTGAAGTGCTTAAATGCTGACGTTCAAGGTTTAAAAGCCCAGAAGCACTAGAAGTATGTCACTTGTGTTGTTTGGGTGTCGTTCTTTTAACCTGGAACCGCTTTTAGATTAACAATAGAACTTGGTATGATATGTTTTATGGCCATGAAAAACCTTGGTAGCTAAGCGTACGAATCGACCCAATATCCATACATTTTCCTTATCGCTTCACACCTTGCCAACCAAGCTTTCCTGTAGGAAACTGTCCTATTATAATGGCCACAAATATGTTCAATGACATCTAGAACACTCATGCGTGGGTTACGGCTGATATGGGAAGAAGGGCTTCGGCAATGAAATGATAATTCATTTGTCAATGATCTTGTCCATTATCTTCAAGAGCACAAGAGAGGTGCCTTAATCTCATTATTTCCCATTCGCTCTCACCGTTCAACAACACACCTCTTATGTATAAAGGACATTCGTCGACATTGACACACTGGACAACATAAGCTTTGCTCGAGTTCCTGACAATATTGAAATCTAGATTTTTTTTTTCAAATGTAATACTCTTCGACATCAGTTACCATAATTTCTTTGTCATCAGACTCCTACAGTAGCTCGAAATCTTGTACATGATCCCAGCTTGGAACACTGCATCGTTCAACATCCCTTTTCATTGTGTTGATGGCGTCCCAATCCACATGATGATAAAAAAAAGCACATGGAGTTCGTTGACTGCTTCCTTTGTCCTCATCTGGTCCATGAAGAAAATATCTAGGAATGAGTTCATCTTCATCGTCTGACGAAATATTTTCACATTCTTCAGGCTTGTATAGGCCATCATCTTCATCATCGTTACCATCCATTTCCAAATGAATCTCCATGCACTGAGAGATGTTCCAACAACATTTATAGTTAGCAAGCATTGATTGAACATCTTCATCAGTGTTTAACTGAAGTGGTGCAAGCACTAACAGATTTCTGGTGAACAACTATCGATATGTCATCCTCATCACAGAGTATCCGTAGTCCAATTGACGGATCACCTTTGATACAGAATTCTTTAACATTTGGATGTTGAAATCATCAGTCTCCCAAAGATTAAAGGTTTTGATGTGCTGATTGCCGCTGAAGCAGAGACTCCCATATTGGTTGTAAGAAAGCTCGACATTAACAAAGATTAGACAAAAAATGTTATGTATCTCTTAACAATAAAGAACTGAGTGAGTGAAGTAGGTTTAAGTGTGTGAAGAAAGGAAGAAAAATGAAGGTTCAAGTTAGGAAGATTTATGAGAGCAATAGGTGGAGACAAAGTGCATCCTTATTTGAGATACAACCATGATATATATATACAAAATATACCAATGATACTCAGAACCATTTACAGAGACAATAAAGACTCGGTACCCCTCTATTATTGTCCTTGAAAAAGAAAGACTTTGATAGTGGTTTGATCATTTGACAACATAATGCAAGAAAATATAGATGCCCATTACAAGGCACAACGGTACTCAAAACCCTCCGCATAGACAAAAAAGACTCAGTACTCTAGTATTGTCCTTGAAAAAGCAAGACATCTTTGATAATGGTTCGGTGATGTGACAACACAATGGAAGAAAAGTAGAGATGCCCACTACAAGACACAACGGTACTCAAAACCCTCTACAAAAACAATAATGACTCAGTACCCTTTATTATTATCCTTGAAAAAACAATACAAATTTGATAGTAGTACAGTGATTTGACAACACAATGGAAGAAAAGTAGATATGCCCACTACAAGACACAACATCACTCATAACCCTCTATAAAGACAAGAAAGACTCAGTAGCCCTCTATTATTGACCTTGAAAAATCAAGATAAATTTGATAGTGGTTCGGTGATTTGACAACATAATGGAAGAAAAGTAGAGATGCCCACTACGACACACAACAATATTCATAACCCTCTGTAAAGACATTAAAGAGTCAGTACAACTCTATTATTGTCCTTGAAATAGCAAGACCACTTTGATAGTGGTTTGGTGATTTGACAACACAATAGAAGAAAAGTAGAGATGCCCACTACAAGACACAACAATACTCATAACCCTCTACAGAGACAATAAAGACTTAGAGAAAACACACTAGTACGCTATAATTCAATATTTTATTTTTGAATTTAAATTTTTACCTTTTTAAGGGCTTGCTAAAGGCACGACCTGTCTAGGTGGGAGTAAAATTTAGAAAAAGATACGTAATAAAGAAATACATTGAAGATAACTTACTCGTCACTAATTTTAAGAACACTAGTGTTGGAGCTACGCATTAACCCCTGGTTCCTGGTCTATTACAAGTTGAATCATCCCCATGTCTTACATTTTAAAAGTGTAATTGCATATCATCATCCCCACGTCTTTGTTGTTCCTTATAAAGATAATTAACTCCAAAATGGCTCTGAATTACTGTACTACATACATCTTTAGATTATCGACGTAGCCCGATACATTTGAACACCTTCATCACGGTAACATTCGACCAACAATTTTAAGTAGTTGAATGAAATGTCATTTGGGAGATTTGTGATATCTAGATGAACTGTTTTTCCTTAAAAGTTGGTTTCAAACAAAAACCATGCTCATTAAAGAGTGGTTTGTGATGTAGAAACAACAAACATGGAAGAGTCATACACTTGGGAATTAACAAACAGTTATGCCTTTGTGATTATATTTTGATTGAATATCTTTGAGTAATTTTACTTGAACTAATTTCAATATTGTTATGCCTTTGTGATTAATGGGAATTAACAAACATACACTTGTGTGCTACTAAGGTTAAGACATTTTATGATTACAGATCCTTATGTTGTTGTTTTTTACATTGAGTTTGGACTACTAAAGCTTTGAGCACAATGATGCCTTATAGATCCCTTATCTTATATGTCATTTTGCATATCACTAAAAATGTTGCGGCCCGTGTACTGAGGTTGATGCACTGTAGATGGAAGGGTATATAAGAAACAAAAAACCACCAGAATGGGCATGAATACAATTCAACTTTAAAAGCTTAATAGTAGTACCGATGACTTGCTGAAAAGTATGGAGAGACAAAATTAAAATTCTAATAAGACATGGTTAGAACATCCACAAAAAATTCAATGAAGCTTGGGTGAATTAAGGGTTACACCTCAGCAAGACCACAATGAACAGGTAGTCACATCATGTTATAAACTATCAATTCTATAGTTGGTTAAGGCCGAAGGGGAAATATTTCACGCAAGGATTTTAATTTATTTGAGAAAACTTCACCTTATACATAGATGTAGATGAACATGAATGTGGGAACTGTCACGAGGAATTGGCAGGATTGATGTATGAAGAACTCATAAAATGTTGATCTCTTAAAAAAACTCATAAAAATGTTGATACAATACATATAAGGCATGGCTATGCTAGTTGAATTTCAGTCATGCATTCATAGAATGTGGCCAATCTTGAATCATTGACTTTAAGCATCGATGAGCCAAAATGGAGAAGAAAAAGCTTGGCTGACTAGGGGTGTCAAAATTGGGTTTTGGGTTCAACAATAGTTTAGGTCAACCCGAATCCGACCTAAATCCGGAATGGTTGACCCGAATCTGACCAGTTTTTTTTAATTTAAAATTTTAGATTATTTAATATATAAATATAATATTTTAAAAATAATTTGTTGTTATGTACTACATTTAATTATAAATTACAGATTAAATGCTTAATTTAGTCATAAACTAATCATTAAACACTAAGTTAAGTCATTAAGTATAATATATTTTCTATTTTTAATATTTTTATTTTCGGGTTGGCGGGTTCAACCCGAAGCAGGTTTTAACGACCCAACCCGAACTTGATTCGAAAATATTTTTGGGTCAAAAATCTCAACCTAAACCCGGCTTTTTATGTATTGATCTTGGGTCGGTTTTCGGGTTCGGGTCAAGATTGACATCCCTAAAGTTGAATACATATCTTTAATCTAACTTATAATATATACAAGGAAACAAATCATTTTTGAATCTATATTAAATATGTAATAAATAGTACATCATACACATACAAAAGTATAATTAATATAAGATAATCATTAGTAGATGTCCCAACATTTTGAAAAATAGGATCAATACGTCACACTAGAATATTTTTTTTCGAACAATTACGTCACACTAGAGTTGTTCAAGGGCCGAGCTAGCTTTAAAAAAATCACTTGCAAGGTTTATTCTCATGTCCTCACACCTTGACCAGAAAATGTTCAATTGGTGATCGATGAATAAGTGGGGAGTTAAGCTTTTGAACGAGTTTATTTACATTCCTTTTTCCATATAAATAGCTATTTCATCAAACGACGAGGTTGTTGGAAATCCTGCGGCTACATCCAAGTGGAAAATCTAGTGTGAAAATTGGGTGCTTTGGTTGCGTAGAAGTGCTCTGGTGTTAGATAACATTGAGGCAGTCATCGACCACTTCGATTGCTGAGTATCTTTCAGGATCGAACGACATTTGATGTCTATACCGGTGACCCTTATACGTCAATGTGTACCTCCATGCCAAAAAACTGACACATAAACAAGTAATATCTCAAGACATACATACACACTTTGGAATACATCAGAATTCAAATTCACACAGGTAGTGATCAAACAACATCAGACACCGAAATTCAGACCAATTCCTGTGTAGAATAACATACCAGAAGGCGAGTTCCAAACTCAGACCAAGTATTCAAAACCAACAGAAATACACACTTGCAAAGGTAGATGACAAATCGACCAAGTATTCAAAACCAATAGAGATACACACTCGCAAAGGCAGATTCCAAACTCAAACCAAGTATTCAATGGCAACAGAGATACACACTCGTAAAGGCAGATGACAAATCGACCGAGTATTCAAAACCAACAGAGATACACACTCGCAAAGGCAGATTTTATTCAACACCAACAAAGATACACACTCACGAAGGTAGATGAAAAGTCAACCAAGAATTCAAAACCAACAGAGATACACACTCGCAAAGGCTGATTCCAAACTCGGACCAAGTATTCAAAACCAACAGAGATACACACTCATCAAAGGAAGATGACAAATCGAAACCCAATTCTGCTCAATTGAGCAATATACTTTGTAAACTGTAGAATTATGCTCGACCGACAAATACAAACAATCCACGAATAGGGAGCTAGTAAAGGGGGCTTTAAATCAGTATCAACATATTCACAAACCCTACAATGATGCTTCACAGAGCATTAGGGTTATACTTCATAAGCTAAAGAATGACGGAAGCGAATTCCAGAATACGACACAAGATTCAGAGTCGACAGCTTACCGAATGTCTAGGGTTTACACCTCATATGCGTTGGCATGCAAACGGCAGGAGGGCAGTAGCCCGAGATCACAAACCGTGGACGGGAGCAGCTCGAGAGCAGAAGGAGAGGAAGAGTAGACACGGGATAGAGGAGAAGAGAGTCGGGCGAACATGAAGGGTATAGTCGGGTGGGCTAGTCAACCAGAGGAGAGGGATTTATTTAACCAAAGGAGAATAATTCCAACGTGGCAAATGCCATGTCAAGTGCCATGTGGGTCTAATCAACGGAAAATGGGAAGATTTTGACGGATGCAAAACGCCTGAAAGGTGATGGGTGGGGAAAGTAATTTCCCAAACCACGTGGGTGGACGGTGAAAATACGGTAAACCCTATGTGTGGGTTTAATACCCCGGACCTAAAAATGGTGGTTAAATTATTCTAATACGATTATTTAAGGCCTAAGAGTGCCTAGAGAGTATTGGTAATGAGAATAAAACCAAAAGTAAAGAGAAAACGCTTGAAAAGCGAAAAAAACGCTAAAACGCGCATTAAATGAGTATAAGAGATATATGATCTCGTAAGGGTCCGAGATGGATTCCTAAGGCTTAGTTAGGCCTAATTAATATACGGGAATGATTCCCGAAGAAAGCGGATCCAAATAATGGATTAAAACGCTAACGGAGTTTTAAAGCACGTTTTTTCGAGAAAACCCGAAAACGTGACTTTAAGTGGTCAAACGGACCCGTAAAAATTATGGTTGACTATATAACTATAATTAAGTATTAATGGAAGCTTAATAGCCATTAAAAATAAAGAAACGAGAAAAATCCGAAAAACGGGCCCGGTTAGTGAATAGTGCCAAACCGGGTAAAATAACGAGCGTTTTCTGTCAGAAACCGAAAAACGCTCCAGCTCACTAATATAGTGGGGGCCGGTTTTATTAGTGAGTCATTCCCCTCACTCTCATGCTAATTTAGTAAATAAAGAAAGAAAGAAAGAAAAGGAGGAGAGAGAAAAGCAAAAAGCAAAAGCATAAACATTTCCCTCTCTCTCTCTTTCCTCTCATCTTCCTTTCTTCTTCTTTTTCCCCTTCCCTACCGATTTCTCCCTCTCTCTCTGTGTGTTGAATGCCATTGGAGCCAAGCAAGGTTTCTCCATCTTCTTCTCCTTGCCCAAGCTTCATCCTTGCTCCGAATTGAAAAAATAATTGCATATTTGAACTCCTCTCATCAAACTCTACACTTCCCTCTTTTCAAAATTCCAAAAGCTTGAAGTTCATTTTGATGGGTGTTGGCCATTTGATGAGAAAAGCACACCATTTTGAAGCTTGAAGCTTCATCTTTCTACCAAGGTAAAAATATCCATGAAAAAGTCATGTTTTCTCTGTTTTATACCTTGGCCGATTTTGACCTCTAATGGAGCCTTGTTTCTTCCCTTTTATGAGCATTGTTTCAATCCCTAAAAGCTTGGAGGGAGTTCCTCTTTGATACTTGACCAAAGCCCCATCCTAGGGTTGCAAGATGGGTAATTCCATGGCCTTTGACCGGTTTTGGAGTGAAGAGAAGAGGAGAAGAGAATGTCAAAGAAAGGCTTGTGAATAAAAGAGGATCGTGTGTGAACCGAGCATGGTGAGATGACACGGTAAAAGTAAAAACCCCGGTGAAAGGTATGATTTTCTCATGCCCCGTATGCTAACCGAGTTACTCTGATTTGTGTGTTTGTGTGCCGGCTTAATCAAGATTAAAGCATGAAAATAATCCCTTGTTTGATTATGTATGCCTTGTTGTATGTTGTATGAGATAACATACTTGTATGCCGGTATGGTCTAACATAGTGCATAGACCGAGTCATAGTGAGTAATGATTGACTAGAAACCCGTAGATCGGGTAGTCTCATAAACAATGGTAATATGCAAACACACACAAGCTATCGAATAAAGTATAACAATAACACAAACATATGAACTCTCTAGAATGTGAGGAGATGTACGGGTTGAGTAATACCCGATAACGGTTAGAAAACCATAATGTACCAATCCACGAAATAAACAAGAGTGGAGAGATAAATGAACCTCTATCTAGAGGATAGTAGCTAGTGCAAGATGTGAACTTGTAAGAAAGGTAAAAGAGACCTAAGGGATTATTTAACTCCCTTGAGACATGGTCGACCTCCTATATGAGGATTTTACCCGGTATAAGTAGATAACCATAAGTGTAAGTATTCAAAATGTATGGGTAACCCTTGAAACTAAGATTACCCGAATTTAAGTAATGTTCCCTAATCGTTAGGAACATCGAGAGAGATGCTCCTAGACTAATATGCCTAAATATATTATAACTCCGAGAGGAGTGCATGTGAAAGTGAGAAGTCCGAGAGTAGTCGGACCTATGCGTAAGTAGTAGGAACTAAGAGTGAGTTCCGGGAGCTAGTAAAACTAAGCTCGAAAGCCATGAGTTTTGGCTTAAGTATGTATTAAAAAATCAAACGAGAAGAGCGTAGGAGACCTGTAGTGTCTCGAGAACTACGTGGGCTTGAGTATTAGTAACCCAAGAGCGTGGGTGAGTATAAGAATGAGTAACCCGAGAGAATGGGTGAGAATAAGAATATGTAACCCGAGAGAATGGGTGAGAATAAGATTAAGTAACCCGAGTGTATGGGTGAGTTATTGAACAAGAACCAAGGCATAGTGAGGTATAACCCTCAAGGCCTAAGAGTAAATTCACACAACTAACAACCTCGTTATGTTAGTTAAGGATAGAATTCCATGGTTGAATGTGTTCCTTGTGTAGTGTACATGTGTAATGTACTGATATGATACATGTTGATTGAATTAAAACGAACTCCAAGTATATCCGACCAAAAGTAGTCGGCGTACCGCGGTTAGCATGCGGTATATGCGAATTTCATATGCAGCTTTAAGCTGAGCCCCTAGGGGCATCGTTTTTATTCGTAGGTACACCAGAGACGAGACCGTTTGAGTGCAGGACGGGGTCGGTGGTTAGCATGGGTAGTTAGATTTAATTACTTATGTATTGAAAGAGGTGTAAGACTGAATATGTTGTTGGCATCCATATATTGTAGACTCGGTATAGTAAAGAGATAATTTGGGTAAAGTATTTGTATTGTGTATTCGGTTGTTCCAGTTCATCAGACCGTTACTGTATGTGAGATAAGCCTGGTTAGCCATATAGGTGGCTAACGGCGTTGTACCACCCTCTGTTGTACTAGAGTCCGCTGCGAGTTTTATGTTAAATTGTGACGGTTTGAGAGGTAATGACGAGTTTAGCAGTTGGGGTGTTACAAAAATGGTATCAGAGCGAAGTATCACTCTGATGACTGGAAATACCGAGCTTAGGAAATACCGAGTTAGGAATTAGAGACTTAGGGCTAAGGGTTGAGTGATAGCGTGAGAGGTGCGCTAGATAGGAACTTCCAGTATGATCTGGATACCTACAATACCAAACCCGCCCTCCACAACCCCCGTATTAAAAGCTCGGGGAAGAACGCCAGAGAGACGGGGAAACCCGATCGGGCAGTTGTTAAATGTATCTACATGAACCAGAACATGTCATACGGTAGATCCCTAGAACCGGAAACCTCGGAGACGGATCCCGCTGGAACGACAATAACCGCACTCAATGGCGGGAGATCGAGACATCCTATTCAAAGGAGACCGGAATCTGTGGCAGCTTGGGGCGACATGCTTTGTAGTCGCGAGAACCCGGCTGGCCGAGCAGCAGCAAGAAGGAAAGCACCAACCGTGCAACACGGCGGATTCTTGAGAAGTAACAAAACCGGGACTCAAGTCTACGGACCGCCATAGTTAAATAATTCCACCAACGGTATATTAACCGACTAAGAATCTAGTCAAGAGTAGATACACCCACCCAGCCACACCCGAAGATGTCGCTATACCTAACGGGCATAGCTTAGACAGCTACGAGCATAACTACTGGACATACCCGAATAGGACTACAGAAGTAGTGCCTAAATGACTTAACCCTCGGTAACCACAGTAAAGACGTGGGAACGAGCAACGAGGTAGAATATAGAACTAAGTAATTAAGGAACTCCGAGAGGGGAGAAGCACCTAAATGAATGACAGTCATGTCAAGATGAATGAGAAGCAACTCTAAGGAGTAGTTACCCAACTAAAGGATCAAGGAAGAGCCGACAAGGCTACCCAATACAATGTGAACAATACCGCGACCGGTATGAGTTAACCTAAAAACCGCCTGTACCGCGCACTTGCCACGACAAGTGCAGTAAAAACGGACTACCAAGAAGATCTTTAACAAGTGACCAGTACTTAGCAAGTGCCGATATGGCGAGAGAAGCCAATATAGCACCACAAACCCTAAGAATTTTGAAATGAAACGTTGGAAAGGCCTAACGGCCTGACCGCTGTATTGAAGAGCATACCAGTCGGTGAGAAGCCATACCTGGTAAGAAGCAACCGACATAGAAATGTCGTGGAGATTTTTTTAATTTTCAAACTTAAATTTTTCTTTCAAAACGCAACTTTACCAAAACCCCCAAAATTTTAAAACCAAAAAACTGAAGAACTACGGTAAGTTATCATGGAATGATACAAGGGGAGTTGGCAACAAAATACTTCACCTAGGCATGGGACCGACACTACCAGTGTACACAAACGAGACATGGGACAACCGCACTCCGAAGGAGCTTGCGGGCCTGACAGACCAGTTATGAGTTAGTCGGGTAAGTGGCAACGTATCAATAAGATACTCCATGTATGTATACAAGTAGAGTACGGAACACGGGAAGTAGTCGACTCCATACTACGGACCATAAGATAAGTTCAAACCAAACAGTTAGACACCTCGAATGACCGAAGAACGCAGACAAGTTTATAAAGCGAAGGAAGTCAAGAACCCACTACGAGAGGATGGAAGATTAAAAGTGCCAAAAGCATCGAGAATTAAGTATGGGCATTGGATATGTCCCAAGAATCAAGGAGGAAATACCTAATACCTGGAATGAGTATCCAGCGTAAACAAGACGGCGAAGGCCGAAAATGAACATATAGATGTCTGATAAACGGGATAGAATTCCCACAGTATACCTCACTGAAGAGATTAATGACCTGACCAGGATCGTAAAGGAGAAAGAACCAATGATCTACCCAATAACGGGAGACGCTACAACCTAAAATGGGATAGTTCAAAGTATACATAACCGTAAGGCGGAGTAAGAAACTGAACATACCATGAGTTCAAGCCAGATGTAATGGCACAACTCTGTAACACCCAGGAGCAATCCGTGAAGGGTGCCGGAATCAACAATAGTTGAACAAGATATTGTGTTGAGAACATAAGTGTTTAGGCGAACACTCGGGTAGAACCTGAAGGGATCCCACGTAACACGGGATACCCTAGATTGCCAGAGGGCATGAATTAATATCAAGATACTTAAAGGGCCTTCCATGTACGGAAGCGTGATGAGACAACCATATTGAAGAGCCCAGGAGTACCTCCAAACCATTTAATGGTATACGGAGAAGGAGAAACTCGTATAAGCATCCCGCAAGGAGCATGACTCGGGGCAGTGTGGCTTGTAAGCCGGAAAAACTTACTACCACTCGTAGATTTAAACAGTACAATCTTATGCATAAAGGCATTGTGGAGAATAAACCACTACCTTACAGTGGGGATACCCCTCATTATTGTGGGGCCTAGAGAGCTGCAATTGCGTGAATACTCCAGAGAAAGGCTACCACCTAAGTATATAATGTGAAACCGCTAAAGCGGTGTAGTGAAACCTGAGCATGTGTATATTGCCAAGGAGTATATGAACAGAAATAGTATGTAGAAAGACTTTGATAGCAATGGAAGGAAACCGAGAGAGTAATCGGTTGTGAAGTAAACACTGTATGAGTGCAATATGAACTCCAGAGTAAACAATGCGCAATAAGCGTAGAGAGTTTAGAGTAGTATATTCTATTGAGCCAAGTCAAAAGCAAGCCATAGTGTAAATGGCGAGAACACCTGGGCGGAAGCTAAAGTAGTAGCGGATGCCATGAAAATGAGTAAGAACATGGTACGCAACAAGCGACCATTGTAAGAGTATAGCCAGATAATGATATGAAGCTCATGAGTAAAGATGATAAAGAGACATGTTCCTTCCTATCACATAAGTGATTTACTGCCAGGAGTTTACGCCTCTCCACTCTGTAGGACTGAGTGTTTTGGTATTGCTCTTGGCCAGTAATGATCTTGTGGGATAGCTAGAAACTTGAGAAATGTCAACGAAGCCTGTTGAGCTAAATTTAGAGAAATGGCCGTGCGGCCGCTGGCCAAAGATGCACGAAGAATGTGGGTCATAACCCACAGGTCCCAGGACCGATGCATGGTAAGTGCAGCATAGTATGAATGAAGAATTCTCGTACTGAAACAAGTAAACAAACATAATTCAGAAGCAACTATTAAACGAGGAAGAGCTTGACCTCAACCGACAATAAGTCGAGAATAGTAAGTGAGTAACCACGAAGGTATACAGTGTTATACGAAATAGATTTCCAGAGAACTGGAGAGAAAATCTATAACTCATCGAATTCACATACGGTAAGAGATACCACGTGACGATAGAGAAACCTTTATATCCAAACAAAAAGGGATAAAAAGAAGTAGATAATACATTGAGAATACCAAAGGGCGAATTAAGCTCTAGTTATCAGGTCACGCAGCAAAAGCTAGTGGGCCGTAATTCAAGGTTAAGTATACCTGGCAATGTGAGTAATTGGCTAATCATAAACACCTTGAAGCCTTAGAGGCTAGAACCAAACTCGGATATGAGTTAAGTAACCGCAGTGAAGTAAAACACTTCATGATACATGAGTTAGTGAACCAATGTTCAGTGATAACATATGGTCGATTACATGGGCGTAACCCCTCTTAAGGGGGGTAGGGCGAGAAACCGCTTAGAGTATGTTTTACGTATAGGTGCGTAAACTACTATGTGCATAGCATAAAAGAAATTGTTTTGATGATTGGAACTTATGTTACATAAACATATGTACCCATTCATTGTGTAACTATGATTATTGTGCATGAGAAATGCAAGTAACAAGTATATAATATTTATGAAAAGAGGAGTAGAGAGACTCCTGGAGAATGAGAATCCCTTTAGTATTTGTCTATTGAGATTAGACATGTGATATGATGAGTATGAATCGGTATGAAACCGATGTGTAACCTAGAAGGGAGTGAGTTCCCTAGGTGATTGTATTTGAGAATGATTGATGGAGTGAGTTCCATCCTTTGGAGTTGCATGTTGTATGTGTTGTTTGAGTAATAATTCGACTAATGAGTACTGAGTACCTAGGTAAAGGAAGTGAAACAAATTGAGAATTATGGATGACTTTAGTTCCATAACTAAGAGATAAATTAAAATGGATTGTTTTATGAATATGACTAGAAAGAGCAGAAGATAGAAAACGAAAATGTTTGACTATCTGATTGTTTGAAACTGACGTGGGAGGTGGAACTTGATCTGCTAGCGATCAAGGGAAACCGAACACAAATTGGGGTGGAAGGATAGTTCAACACTGATGCTGATCACATCAGGGTTGGATGATTCTCGAAGCTCCCTATAAGTGGTCACAAGTAATCACGTTAAGAAAAGATACAACTACTATAAACCGGATTTGGAGTTGTGTGATGTTTTAAAAAGAATTTTCAAACAGAATTTGAAAAAGGATTTTCTTCAAGTATGAAGATGGTAATGAAAACTGGTTTTTAAACCACTATCACCCGCCGATGGCTACGGCCTTAAGTCTTGAAGACCGGTAGAACGGTGGGCGTGTATTAGTTTTGAAACCATTGCACCGTACGTGCGGCGGTCCTAAGTGACCGGTTGGGGCGGTGAAAGTGCGTGATTTTTCCAAAGGCAGCGGGACGGGGAGAGTACCCTGAGACGATCCTGTGTTGAGTGAGTCAACCAGAGTGCCTAAGGATATTTATATGTGAAACGTTTTTTATCAGAACCGAAGGGACCGTGGGCCTGAGAGAGTAAGTGCCCATTTGTCATGAAACGGCCGTGGACCAGAGAGCGTAAGTGTCCAACGTGACCGGTACCTGAGGGATCAGTAGTGTATTACTCGATATGGATTCGAGGACTGTAGTGTCTTCTTGTCTTCGGACCGAATCGATGAAGAGAGTAAAAGAGTATTTCTGATTGCTATGCATGTTGTGATTTGTGTGTGGTATGTGTAGTGTGAAATGAGACTGACTTGTGGAGTCTGTAAGGTTATACATGTATTATAACCTTGGCATAGAATGCCATGAGACCAACCATATTAGATTTACCAACTTTGAGGGCAAAGTTCCTTAAGGGGGGTAGATTTTGATACCCCAGACCTAAAAATGGTGGTTAAATTATTCTAATACGATTATTTAAGGCCTAAGAGTGCCTATAGAGTATTGGTAATGAGAATAAAACCAAAAGTAAAGAGAAAACGCTTGAAAAGCGAAAAAAACGCTAAAACGCGCATTAAATGAGTATAAGAGATATATGATCTCGTAAGGGTCCGAGATAGATTCCTCAGGTTGGTTAGGCCTAATTAATATACGGGAATGATTCCCAAAGAAAGCGGATCCAAATAATGGATTAAAACGCTAACGGAGTTTTAAAGCACGTTTTTTCGAGAAAACCCGAAAACGTGACTTTAAGTGGTCAAACAGACCCGTAAAAATTATGGTTGACTATATAACTATAATTAAGTATTAATGGAATCTTAATAGCCATTAAAAATAAAGAAACGAGAAAAATCCGAAAAACGGGCCCGGTTAGTGAATAGTGTCAAACCGGGTAAAATAACGAGCGTTTTCTGTCAGAAACCGAAAAACGCTCCAGCTCACTAATATAGTGGGGGCCGGTTTTATTAGTGAGTCATTCCCCTCACTCTCATGCTAAGTTAGTAGATAAAGAAAGAAAGAAAGAAAGAAAAGGAGGAGAGAGAAAAGCAAAAAGCAAAAGCATAAACATTTCCCTCTCTCTCTCTCTTTCCTCTCATCTTCCTTTCTTCTTCTTTTTCCCCTTCCCCACCGATTTCTCCCTCTCTCTCTGTGTGTTGAACGCCATTGGAGCCAAGCAAGGTTTTTCCATCTTCTTCTCCTTGCCCAAGCTTCATCCTTGCTCCGAATTGAAAAAAAAATTGCATATTTGAACTCCTCTCATCAAACTCTACACTTCCCTCTTTTCAAAATTCCAAAAACTTGAAGTTCATTTTGATGGGTGTTGGCCATTTGATGAGAAAAGCACACCATTTTGAAGCTTGAAGCTTCCTCTTTCTACCAAGGTAAAAATATCCATGAAAAAGTCATGTTTTCTCTATTTTATACCTTGGCCGATTTTGACCTCTAATGGAGCCTTGTTTCTTCCCTTTTATGAGCATTGTTTCAATCCCTAAAAGCTTGGAGGGAGTTCCTCTTTGATACTTGACCAAAGCCCCATCCTAGGGTTGCAAGATGGGTAATTCCATGGCCTTTGACCGGTTTTGGAGTGAAGAGAAGAGGAGAAGAGAATGTCAAAGAAAGGCTTGTGAATAAAAGAGGATTGTGTGTGAACCGAGCATGGTGAGATGACACGGTAAAAGTAAAAACCCCGGTGAAAGGTATGATTTTCTCATGCCCCGTATGCTAACCGAGTTGCTCTGATTTGTGTGTTTGTGTGCCGGCTTAATCAAGATTAAAGCATGAAAATAATCCATTGTTTGATTATGTATGCCTTGTTGTATGTTGTATGAGCTAACATACTTGTATGCCGGTGTGGTCTAACATAGTGCATAGACCGACTCATAGTGAGTAATGATTGACTAGAAACCCGTAGATCGGGTAGTCTCATAAACAATGGTAATATGCAAACACACACAAGCTATCGAATAAAGTATAACAAGAACGCAAACATATGAACTCCCAAGAATGTGAGGAAATGTACGGGTTGAGTAATATCCGATAACGGTTAGAAAACCATAATGTACCAATCCACGAAATAAACAAGAGTGGAGAGATAAATGAACCTCCATCTAGAGGATAGTAGCTAGTGCAAGATGTGAACTTGTAAGAAAGGTAAAAGAGACCTAAGGGATTATTTAACTCCCTTGAGACATGGTCGACCTCCTATATGAGGATTTTACCCGGTATAAGTAGATAACCATAAGTGTAAGTATTCAAAATGTATGGGTAACCCTTGAAACTAAGATTACCCGAATTTAAGTAATGTTCCCTAATCGTTAGGAACATCGAGAGAGATGCTCCTAGACTAATATGCCTAAATATATTATAACTCCGAGAGAGGAGTGCATGTGAAAGTGAGAAGTCCGAGAGTAGTCGGACCTATGCGTAAGTAGTAGGAACTAAGAGTGAGTTCCGGGAGCTAGTAAAACTAAGCTCGAAAGCCATGAGTTTTGGCTTAAGTATGTATTAAAAGAATCAAGCGAGAAGAGCGTAGGAGACCTGTAGTGTCTCGAGAACTACGTGGGCTTGAGTATTAGTAACCCAAGAGCGTGGGTGAGTATAAGAATGAGTAACCCGAGAGAATGGGTGAGAATAAGAATATGTAACCCGAGAGAATGGGTGAGAATAAGATTAAGTAACCCGAGTGTATGGGTGAGTTATTGAACAAGAACCAAGGCATAGTGAGGTATAACCCTCAAGGCCTAAGAGTAAATTCACACAACTAACAACCTCGTTATGTTAGTTAGGATAGAATTCCATGGTTGAATGTGTTCCTTGTGTAGTGTACATGTGTAATGTACTGATATGATACATGTTGATTGAATTAAAACGAACTCCAAGTATATCCGACCAAAAGTAGTCGGCGTACCGCGGTTAGCACACGGTATATGCGAATTTCATATGCAGCTTTAAGCTGAGCCCCTAGGGGCATCGTTTTTATTCGCAGGTACACCAGAGACGAGACCGTTCGAGTGTAGGACGGGGTCGTGGTTAGCATGGGTAGTTAGATTTAATTACTTATGTATTGAAAGAGGTGTAAGACTGAATATGTTGTCGGCATCCATATATTGTAGACTCGGTATAGTAAAGAGATGATTTGGGTAAAGTATTTGTATTGTGTATTCGGTTGTTCCAGTCCATCAGACCGTTACTGTATGTGAGATAAGCCTGGTTAGCCATATGGGTGGCTAACGGCGTTGTACCACCCTCTGTTGTACTAGAGTCCGCTGCGAGTTTTATGTTAAATTGTGACGGTTTGAGAGGTAATGACGAGTTTAGCAGTTGGGGTGTTACAGTGGGGGTGTAATTTTTCCTTTTTTTAACGAGAAGATGATATGTTTCCATTAATGTTATGTTAACTTGTACATTTTGTCTTAATTTAGATATAAATTCATTTGAGCACCAATTCAGAGGAGGTCATAATAAAAAATTGAGGCTCATAAAGCATGTCGAGGAAAAAATAATAACTTAGAGAAGGTTGTAGTAGAAATAATGGTTACAAAGTCGACTCATAAGACAGACCCTCTTGGACCAGTCTTTGTGGCATTACCAAAACCACAGTGTAACACCCCAACTCCAAATACAATGATCATCGCCCTAAGTCCATCTCATTCATTAACAACGCAGCGGAAACGTTCTACTAAATTGGTGTTACCGCCGTTAGTCACCCACGTGACTAACTAGGCCTATTCTCTTACAAGTCACGATCTGACTAACCAGATAATTTCTTGAGCATCTAAAACATTACAATTCATAAACCACAACTTATATCGAGTATCTCATATCCTAATACATCATACTAACATCTCATCAATTTACTAAACGAGTGTACATGCACAACTCGTGTAACAAATGTAAAAGCAACCCGAAGTACTCTACCCGCTTCTACTCTTAGATTGAGTCTTTGTCCGGTACCTACCTGCAAAGTTTAAATCACAGGCCCCAAGGGGCTCAGCACATGGCTGGTACAGAAAACGTGCAGCCCACAAGCTAGCAGGGTTACACACGACTACTTTGTCGTATACATGCAATTGTTTATCATAAATAATAATAAGAAGTACGATAACAAACAACACATTTATGTGAAACATTCACAGCTCAAATAAATCGAACGTCGTAATGGACACCCATTAATGATGTAAGTTAGATTGCTAACTCCTGAGGCCTGAGAATTGTTTAGTTCTCGTGTTTGACCATACCTTATAAGTGTCAACTGTTCTCTTATTAGAACTGGTTGTTCTCTAACTGAATTGTTTATTTTGTCGGGTCATGGTAACCCTAGCCAATGAGTTATTAGCTCCATTGGGTTAATAAACATTATTCTTAAGTTATGAGGGGTGTAGGCTTGACCCTCCTGCGCCTCCTGAATTTGCCTCCCATCTCGAATTGTTCACTCGAGATGGTCAGGTCAGTTTGTCGACCCTAGGCGGAAGACAGATCTGATACAGATGCCGACCTCCTAACCTGAACATGCATGACTGGAGTCAGTCCCGGATTCCTCTTCTCCCAAGTTCCAGTTAGCTGAAGTCTCATTGACAATTTGTTGGTTAAACCTCTCTCGGTATTAACCAACTAATAACAGGGAGTATTTATAACCTTATACAATTGTTTACTAAACATAGTTAATGAACAAGCTCTGAATCAAGTCGTGTTAGTGTGCAATGGACACACAATAACAATACAGTAAATCGGTTTCATGCTTAATCCTGTTTGATCATATCACAATAACACATAGCACACAAACCGAGGTAGACCTCGTTAGCAAACAAGCTACAAGAATCTCATACCGTACACCGGAGATTGGCTAGCTCTTAACACCACATTCGCCTAATCCGCCGAACGCCTCTGACTATCTAGATCTGTAACCAGAACTAGTATTAGTATCTTGTGTCTTAGAACTAATTTGGTTCTCTTGTCAACTTAAACCTCTTCCTAGGTTAACCCGGGTATAATAGTATACCGTTAAACGGGTTCGTTCATTTAGGAGCGTTTCCAAGCTCAGTTCTAATTCATTAACATACTAACGTCGTTAGCAGTTATTTAGTTGCACAGTTAGTAACTTTAGACTTATACGGACCTTGTATTAGATTTTAGTATTTTTCACTATTCATCCGTATTTCACTATTCATTTATACGGTCTCGTATTCTACTATTCATTTATACCGCCTCGTATTTTACTATTCACCGTATTTCACTATTCACGTATACGTCTCGTATTTGACTATTCATATATATGTAGTTACTATTCATATATACGTAGTTACTATGCATATATACATATTTACTATTCATGTATACGTAGTTACTATTCATGTATACCGTATACGAGTACTATTCATGTACACTAAAACTTTTCGTATACGTCCGTATGATACTCCGTATCATACGTATTTATTTCTTTTTCCAATATAACTTGTATTTTCATTTAAAATACCTTAAGTAACGATTTCTCCTATACTTATTAAATTACGGGTATACCCCTCGTATACCTTAATCTATATACGGGTCTCGTTTAACCCCGTCTTAACTCTGTTTCTTTTACAACTTGTTTCTAAATTCTTTATTTAATTTCCTTAACCTTCTAAACACATAAAAATGTGTTATTTACATTCCTTACCCATAGTTTTCTCTTAATCTCTATTTTACTCATAACAAGTTCTAAACTTGTTATTTTTATTTCTAATTTCTTCCAAAGTCTTACTTAATTAATTTCTTTTATACTTTTGGTCAATTACCGAAATATACCCAAGTTTGACCAGTCTTTTATGGTCAAACCCCCTATTTTCCATAATTTACAATCTTACCCCTAAAGTTAATTTAACTTAACTTTTTATTCCTTTATCCTTTTAATATCTAATCTTTTGCTACAATTTTTATTCTAGCTCCTCTAAACACTTCACAAACTGTCATTGACCAAGTTTGACCATGTTTGACCAGGGAAATTACCATTTTACCCTTGTGGTCTTTTCTTTTATCCTAACTCATTTATTAACCAATTTAACTCTAATTAATTTCTAATTTTCGTAACTAATTTTCCTACAGATTTTTGAACATCAAAAATCATTTTAAATATCTCTAAATCACCAGATTTAATTATCTAAAGTTGTAGTATACATATACTATCATTTATTAACTTTAAATATATCAAAAACCTTATAAATTCTAGTAATACTTATAAACTCTTTATAAATTGTAAACTTAATTCTACCATTATTTTCCCATCATCTAAACTTCATAAATTTCATAATAACTCATATATATTTTCGGCAATTATAATATATAGCTAAAACTTCTCAAATTTTACATATTACTCTTAAATATACTGATTCCTTTAATTTAACTTAGTTATATAATTTTCCTAAATCACATAAGTTTATTTAATTTTCGGCCACCCCTTAAATTATAGCATATGAACTTTTCTTGCATATTATGATAGCTTATATTGAAGCTTATATCATAAGGGTTATAAATCTAATTTTAGATTTACAAAGTATTAACATTTTAGGTGCTAAAAATTAAATCTAACACCTAACAAAATCGGCAATAATAATGTTCAAGGTATACAATAGGTTAGATCATATATAGATCAATATTTAGAACCTTGAAATAGGTAGTTGTAGAGTTTACCTTGTATATTAACCTTTTAGCTTAATATTTAAGCTTGATTTCCTTGGAAATTTTGACAGCAATTTGCTACAGAAATTGGATCCAAAATCATATAATAAGATGAATAATAAGAAGGGTTAGTAACCCTAGGCACTCGGCCTTGATGAAAATCAAAGAAGGAAGAGTTTCCAAGAAGGCAATGTTTTACCTCGAGAATCAAAGGCACTTCTTAGTGGTTTTTCCTGTGAATCTGGGGGCTCATGAGCTATGGTTGTAAATATCTTGAAAAGAGGATTCCAACGAGCTATCAATCTTGTGATTTGGAGTTAGGACGAGAAAGTTATGATTTCTACAAGGCAAGGTGTTCCTTAAGGCTCAAATCTAAGAACATGGAGTTTTTTTGTGTTGTTTCTTCAAAGAGAGGATGAGCTACGACCTTGGGAGCTCTCATTTGACAGGTAAGAGTCTGATTAATGATTCACTAAGGGGACAAGATGCTTTGGCAATTAATGAAAGTCTAAGTAGTTGGAATAGTAGAAATTAAAAGCATTTTGTCCTTAATGACTCACCCCCTTGATGTCGGCAGTATACGGTCCTTGTTTGACCCAAATTTTTGTTTCTTCATTACATTTATGTAATATTTGATGCATTAAACTCGTTCATAAGGACTTATACCATGTGTTAGGTATGTTACATAGCCAAAAATGCCTTAAAACACCATTTTATGTGCTTCCTGGTTCACATTGATTATGCAATTTGTTTTGGCTAGTTTAAATGTTTCCTTAATATATTTACAACCTTTAGAAACTTTGTTCATGAAATAGCATGTTGCTAATTCCAATTTAAACCAAGTCGTTTAGTGGTTTCTCCTTTACTTTCGTCAGTTTAGTACTGTTTACTGTGGACTTTGTATACTTAATTTGTGTGTATACGCTATGGCTCCTATGACCATTTAATTGTTGTTCCCTTATTTCTTTATGGTATTTAGGCTCATTAGCCTTTTCTTTCCATGTATACATGCTTAAAGCACATTTTTCTTTAAAGCACATTTTTGTGCTCTAAGGTGCGTTTTCGGTTTAAACGCTAATTCCGCTTAATGTGTATTACTAATCTTAGAGGTATTTCACATTTGAAATATCTTGGGAACTTATTGGTAGTTCCCTAATTTATTTGTGCTCTTTAAAACACCTTTTGCTCTAATTGTTCTTAAAGCATGTTTTAGTGTAAATTGTTGTTTAACACTTCTTCTAATGTTTCTAAGGCACGTTCTAGCCTTAGTATATCATAATTAGATAGTTCATTAATATATTAAGGTTTGGGGTATTTCACACAGTCTCAAGATAAGATTGACCCACAAATGATCTCCTTACATAGATTGGTTAAAATAGCTAAAAGTCCCTGAACAACACAACCGACCTCCTTACTTGGTTTTGCTCCCAACAATAAACATTCATAACTCAACCGGCACTCATGGGTTGTCAATTATGTCTCCACTTTTCAAAAGGTGATTGACCCACTAGATCAATCCACGTAGGCCAGTCAGGGCCGTCTCGATGATTTTCGGGGCCCTGTGTTAAAATTTAAAATGGGGCCCTTATAGAATTAAATTATGCAAATATAAAAAATTATTAAATAAAAATATGTAGAATGAAACCCCTAGCATTACATTTAAAATAAAATTTTGACATTTATATAATTTTTTCATGACAAAATCTAAAAGAAGAAAATAAAAAATGGGCCCCTAAATATCGGGGGCCCTTTTCGGTCGCCCCACTTGCACCCCCAGTGAGCCGGCCCTGAGGCCAGTCATACCTACATCCAACAACCAATAGTTACCAAGGGCATCCACAATGCATCCACAATAGAGGTTCTTGACACGGTTACATAGGTGAAGAAATTTAAAATGTTCTACAATGGTGTGGATTCCACCCATTTTCTCTCTCCAAGTTCCTTAAATAAGAACCCCACTTTTTATGACACAATAGACCCCACCTATGTGTATCTCTCTCTTTTATATTTTCTCTCACATCTAAATAGTTATAGTTTACTGGTTGTTCATTAGGAGAGAGAAGATTAAGAAAATTTGTTATGTGAATAGAGTTTCTTAAGTAATAAAATATAATTTTTAGATGACATGACACCTAGGAATATGTTAAGAAACTCAAAACCATTGTGGATGCCCTAACATCATTTAGTGTAATAGTTAAAGTCCAAATCACTTCTAAATCTTAGACAATAATCACTATTGGTTATATATAATAATCTCTTACAAATAAGGTCATAGAAAAATGTAACGCTAAATTTGCTCATCTCAAAATTTGTTTTTGCACTTTGTATCTTAATGTAAAATGTTGATAACTTTAAAATAATAGTTTTCTAGCTTTTTCTCCCATTTTTCCACATATAATAATACCCTATGTATTAGTTAGTTGAGACCTTTTTAAAAATTGATTTTATAAATTTTAAAGAAAACAAGATATAAATATATATATATAGTAGTTTTAAACTTTTCTTTTATGATAGTAGATTACAAATTTTCTAAAACTGATGATTTGCAACAGATACAATATATTTTTTTAATTTTTTTACAATAATTATTTAAAATATTTAATTACTATAATTTTTAATACGCGTAATTTTTAAAATTAATGAATACTAGAAAATTTAAAAAATTCATAATTCAAAGAAAAAAACTTGAAAAACATTTATTTTTGAATTACATGGATTATACCTTAAAATTAATACATTAAGAAAATTGTCAAAGAATACTTGTTTTTAAAAAGTAATATAAAATACAATTCGTTATACTCCCTCCTCCGTCCTGAATTGACCGTCCTGTTTACATGTCGTTTGACTTCACTTTTTAACCTATAAGATAAATTAATTTTGAAAATTTAAGTTTTGCATATGATTCCTTACATGATAAACTATATGTTACAATATTTAGTTTTATAAAATTATTTTATCTTATATGCTTAATATGTATACTCCCTCCGTCCTGAATTGACCGTCCTGTTTGCTTTATGGCACGCTTTTCCACTTCAATATTAAGCATATAAGATAAAATAATTTTATAAAACTAAATATTGTAACATATAGTTTATCATGTAAGGAATCATATGCAAAACTTAAATTTTCAAAATTAATTTATCTTATAGGTTAAAAAGTGAAGTCAAACGACATGTCCAAATAGTAAACAGGACGGTCAATTCAGGACGGAGGGAGTAGTATTTTTTTAAGGAAAATTATTCTTAGAATCAATATAGTAGTAGTTCAAAAAAAAAAAAAAAACAAGAAAAATGACCAATTATATTTCGCTACGTATCCCCTCCTTTCCCTTGGATTCAGCCACCGCTTAGAGCTCGGCAATCGAAGAGGGCTACGAACCTCCAAAAAGAAGTCTGCCCGCGGTGCGTCCGAACGCTGGCGCGGTCAAGTAGTTACTACAACGTTTAAGGAGTGCTTCGATTCAAGTTACCAGTCGTTTGTCGGGAAGTTGTTGCTCTTCAATCCCGGCATCCACCGCAAGGTCACTCTTAGGCACGAACTTATCCTGCTTGTTTCTTCTTCTCTCTTTTCTTTACCCCAGAGTCGCCCGTATGTTCGAATTCCGCTGGATGTATTCATACCAAGCAGCTTAAATGATCTAATCATTAATTGATGGATTTTGATCTATTCGGCTTGTGTGCTTTGAATTTTCATTCCTTCGAGACGGTCTTCCGATGCTTCTTCGTTTCTTCCCCTCTGGGGAATCAATTGACCCTAATGTCTCATCTAAACTGTTATTCGAGGCTCTTCCTGCTAGCTGATCTCTATGTAATATTAAATCAAGCTTGTTGTTCTGATGCTTAGTGATAGTTGATTGATGAGGATTTTAGCTGCGGTATCCCTTTTATTTGGAAGTAATTGTTTTTGTTTTTTAGAACGTTATTTCAGCATTCATTGTACATATTTTGTTTCAGTGCTAATGATAGTAAATTTGGTTCATATAGTTTGAACTATGCGAATTAATGTAACAAATGGCTGGTCTGGATGGAGAATGTGTACCTTTCTATGTAAATGTGTTCCCTTCATTTCCAATGTTATCTCCTTTTCTTGTTTCACTGGCTCACTTTAATGTCTACACGACATCTACAACCCAAAATTTGGCTTTTACGAATTTGCTATATTTATGTCCTCTGTGACCGACCATTGTGAATGTGGTTGCTAGTGCATACGAACATCTTACTTTCTAAGATCTGCTCTATAATTTATAATCAAATGCTGACGTTATAGTTTGCGTTGAGCAGTTAGCTTAAATGAGTTAAGACGAAGCTTTTTTTTTGAAGAAGAAGGAGAGAAGAAACTATATTGATATACTATGAAGCACATTCATGGGCACAAGAAGCCTAAAAGAGAAAACTTCCCTGTGACTAGCGCAGATGAGACATCTCCAAGGTCAACAAGCCTGGATGTAAGTGATAACTCTGACATGGATGATGATGACCATGATATTGTTGTATCTGAAGCTGTCAAGCAGGATTTTCCTGCAGCTAACCAGCCAGAGAAACCACCATTTATCTATCCTGAGAGACCAATTCAAAGGCCTGCTCCAACTGCTGTTTATGGTCGTGTTAAAGTAAGGCTTAAAACTCCAAAAATCTCGGACACTCAAGTTGGTTCATCGGATCCCTCGATGCAAAATGACACCGTCTTAAGTAATCCTCAAGTAGGAATAGATAAGCAGAGGATGACCAAGGAGAAAATGGAGGACAGTGCCAACTCATTGCCTGGGCCGGAGAAGGATGATAGGGAGAATCCATCTTTGAAGTCTTTAAACATTACAATTATGACTTCAAAAGGCTCAAGTTCTAGTATTAGCCAGAATATGGATCCTAGTGCACCACCAGCAAAGAAACCACATTTTGCAGAATCTCGACCTCCTCAACAAGAATCTCACTATAGTAAGCAGGAGCTAGAGAGTGCGTTAGAGGTGGGCTCTTTCCTTTTGTGGAAATGATGGTGTTTCGTAATACCGTCCATATTTTCTATATCATATATACACATTATGCTTGCTTAAATTTCCTTGGCTGTGCATCTTAATTTTCCTCTCAGGTTATTAAGAAGATCATGAAAATGGAAGCAGCTGAGCCTTTTAATGTTCCGGTGAATCCTATTGAGCTGGGAATACCTGTGAGTATATGTTCATATCTTTCACGTGAAGAAAGAAACATTCAGTTGCAATCAGCACAAGGTTCATAAAAACCTGAAAGATGAAACAACCCTACTATTTTACACTTCCGGTTTACTCTCTGCCTGCTCACCCCAGTTTGCTGCATCTATTTACCATTTTTTCCAATAATATCAGGATTATTTTGATGTTATTGACACACCAATGGATTTTGGGACGATACGACAAAATCTTGAAAGTGGCGGGAAGTACAAGAACTCATTGGATGTGTATAAAGATGTCCAGTATATTTGGGAGAACTGTTTTAGATACAACAATAAGGGTGATTACATTGTGGACCTTATGAAACGGGTAAAGAAAAATTTCAGCAAGTACTGGTCTGCTGCTGGATTGCACTGTGAACCACGGAGGAGAGATGGTAAGGGTGTATATCTTCTCCAAGTTCTTCCTCTAAATGCACTATATGATCCTTTAATAGTCAAAGTTAACACTTCATTCCGTATCAAATTTAGGTAACATTTAATAAATTGAAGACATATTTGTAACATAATTCAATACCAACTGCATATGCATTTTTTTTCTCATTTGTTCGATGAAATTCTGGAATATATTTCTTTCTCTTGCTTATGATAGACTCTGATAGATCCTGACTTGCTGTGTTTAGGATTGATTTTGACATTTCAACTCTGATTGCATTTAAAGCCTGATGTAATGTTTCCTTTTTCTGAACTATATTTAGGACCTGAGAATGTTGACGCCGGAGGACCTACATCTCATGAAAAGAAAAACAAGAAAGGAAAGGGGTAAGTTTCCAAAATTTGACATGTCTAGAAAATTTGCTCTTGATAGAAATTAGAAAAGGTCTGATTTGGCTGAAATGAACATGATGCCAATCGGCTTGGATGTTTTTTTTCTTCTCAATATAGGATAATAGGGTGCCGTGAAACAATATAGCAGCAAAAGAGATTAAACTAGCCAAGACATCTTGCCTTTATCTTCCTCTGACCCTGAAGCATTGTTTTGAGTTTTGTTCTGTAGCCAGCTTTCTGCTGGATATTTGTCCTATTGTGATTTCTGAATATCTGAATCTCTCAACTCGTCCACACCAATACCTGAAAAGATATACTAGTGTACATATGTATAAGTATTTTACTTTACGAGTTAAGTTCCTGTTGTAAATTGTGTATTAGCTCTTGTTGCAGGGGTCATTCGTAAGAATTATTTATCATGTACTAAGCCTGTCTGATCCTTTCGTTCATTGATCAAGGGTGAAGAAACATAAAGATGGCTGTCTATGTGCCATTTGTATTATGAAGCGCCGTAGACGTGAGAGGGAAGCACGTGAAGCACGAGAGTCTCGAGGCACTCAGACTAAGATTGGACTTTCAGATTCTGGTTTTCTTCAACAGGAGGTAATTATCAACACCATCCATTCTGTGCAAGAACAATTCTTTGAATAAATGACATAAAATTGGAGTTGTCTATATTTTTTTATCTACTGTTATCTGATTGATTTGCAAGCTCCAGCACCTAGTTGGATGCACAGAGCTTGATTGATAGTCTCTGGGAAATCTGAATTTTGGCTTTTGCATTAGGATAAAGCCACTGATCACTTAGGACTAATTCTATATATGGCGAGATCCAGAACAATGATCGGTGTGCTGCTTTTCTGATGCTGGATAGTGTGTGAGCGTGCAAATGTGCTCTCACTGTGAGCATGAAAGGGAGGGTTTCCAAATCCTTTTGTGGTCCCTTGCTGCCTTGGGCATCTTGACTTACCTATATGCTTCGTATTTGGGTTCATAGTGGGTTTTGTTGATCTATATGGTGGATTATTAATAACGTCACATGATAATTACTTTTTTGGTATTACTTTAATGAGACATGGGTTGGAACACTTTTTCTGACTTGCCTTGAGGTGTTCTAACCGCTTTAAAGCTGTATGGAGGCATTGTTCTGCTCAAGTTATTGTCTGACGAGAAGTTAAGAAACAAAAATTTCAAATATGGGGCTACTTATAATTGTTAATTTTCATTAACGTTGAATTTCGATGCCCAGAGAACGTTGCCAGATTTGGTTGGACTCGACTGATATAATAGATGGATAGGTAGCTAATTCAATTATCTTGTTGGTTTCCTAATGGCTGGTCTCTTCAAATCTTGTGAAGGAAAACATCAAAGTAGGAAGTCCTTTTATGGAAGAGACATCATCATACATGGATACCTCTCAAGATAATGATAAAGATGTTGAATCAGAAGACGTTATGGAAATTGAGAAGTCACAGACGGCCCTGGGTCAGGAAAGTAACGACCAGAAAGCAGAGGAGAACAAACTGGATGTCCATGACAAAGATGATAGAAATACAGGTACTTCTAAGAGTCCGCAGAGGGTCAAGCAGAGTGGTAGTGATCTGGATCCCATAATTCTTATAGAAAACAAAACCCCCAATGAATCCAATGAAAAATCATCAGTTTATGCCCAGAAACAGCAGTTTACATTGTGTCATGAAGGAGGACATGTTTCAACGCTTCAGCGTAGGAAACAAGAGGTATGCCACTTAGTATCCTATTTGATATAAGGACCTATTTATTCTTCGTGCATTTTGATTGGATTCTAGGTAAAATTAATACTGTAGATGCCTATTTGCAAATTGTCATCTCTTGTCAGATTGGGTTTGCAGTCTGTTTCCAGTTTTTTTTTTTTTTTCTTTAAGCTAGACGTCGGTTACATTGTATGTCAATCACTAAAGATTGGATGCAACTTGAAGTATGACTTGGGTGTACGATCGTTGAACTTTTGTCGGGTTTATTAATTCTCACTTTGGCCGGTTATCTCCTTCGAGCAACCATTTTGAACATTGAAAAATCACTCAGAACGAATGCTTGATCCTTTCTTTCAGTTATGACTTCCTTTGCGCATCACATATGCTGCTTAATAATATTCGAGGTATAGTTCAATTGGTTTTCCCTTTGACGAGATTATTGTTTCTTTTCCATGTTCATAGCTATTTGAGGCGGCAAAGAGGCAGCAAAGAGCCCAGTTGTACGAGAGCTTCCAGCGTCTCGAAACCTCCACGCTCATGGGACTCTGCAGCTCTCTTTTCTCAAACAATCGCAATTCCATCTGGAGTGGTCCTCACTCCTTGGTTCGCCATTCAGGGTCCAGCTTGAGCAAAAATAGCGAGATCCATGCTGCCGTGGCCTCTTTCATGACTCCTGGTAAACGTAAACCTTCCTCTTCTTGAGGATGTTCTAGATATTGCAAGGTTAGACAAAACGGAGTTGAATTTGTTTCCCCGACAAGTTCTTCTCGTAAGATGCCCCAGCCTCCACATGATGTGATTGCCTGATTGGAGTTGTGTGGTGTGAATGTAACATGAAATGCAGTTATGGGTGGTGTAGTTAACTCTTTGATTTGTGATGATGCCATATTATATGTCATAATTCGCAAATGGAAATGGATTTTGTGTCTCATCTTTTATATGCCTCGGCTGGTAAAATTTGAACACCGCGTCTGCATCCAAGCTGGACTTTTAGTAGGCCCATTCAAAACAGAACTTAAATATGTGGTGAGACCAAGAATGGATGCCCACCTCTGGATCAGTCCCAAAAACAAACACCAGACAATATATACAAGAGTTTGTTTCAAAAAAGAAGAAGATATATACAAATAGAGCTGATCAAACGGGCCGGTCGGGTTCGGGCTGGGGCAACATTAAATCGGGCCAACATTAAATTTTAGGTGGACATGTCTATTTTTTTTATAGGTGGGGTAGGTTTTGAACCTTGGACCTTTGGTTCGAGGACACCACTCCTCTACCGATCAAGCCACGAGGGCTTGGCAAGGTGGACATGTCTATATATTCGTTCAAGTCCGGTTTTAATTTTTTCAGGTCGGGTTAAGTCTGGATTTATTTTAATCGTTGCCATTGCCCAGCCTGTCCGGTCCGGTTTTATAATTTTTTAAATATTATTATTAATTTTTGTGAAAAAATATATAGATTATGTACTCCCTCCGTCCTGAATTGACCGTCCTGTTTGTTTTATGACACGTTTTTTCACTTCGATATTAATCATATAAGATAAAATAATTTTATAAAACTAAATTTTGTAATATATAATTTAGCATGTAAGGAATCATATGCAAAAATTTAAAAATTTTAAATAATTTTATTTTATATGTTAAATATTGAAGTCAAATGACATGTCCAAATAGTACACAGGACGGTCAATTCAGGACGGAGGGAGTGTAATATTAATAGATATTATATATAATTTAAATAAATAGTAAAAGGTATTATATAAAGTTAAATTAAATATATACTCCCTTTTGTTATCAATATTTGATTTTCTAGCTATAAGCACAAGAATTAAAGACGAAAAAGTTAGACTATTTTGCCCTTAATTTTAGCATTGAGAATTGAAATAATTTGAAAAGTAGAGTTGTGAAATAAAATATGAGGGATAAAATTGAAAAGTAAATGACAAAAAAAGACTACAATACGTTCTATTTTGAAAATAGTGAAAGGACCCAAATAATCATATATTGAGAACAAGAGGGAGTATAATATTATATTTATAAAACTATATAAGATTATAAACCGGGCCGGTTCGGGCTTAGTTGCGGGCCTAAAATTTTACCAAAGCCCGGTCCGATTTTTCATTCGGGCCTGATTTGTTGTCCAAACCTACCCAGAATTTTTTTGGATGGACTTTTTTAGACTTTATTTTCGGGCCGGACCGGATTGAGCCGCCAGGCCGGGTCAAGGTTGATCAACTCTATATACAAGGGCATGGAGACCATGGAGCTTGCTCCACCTTGTAATATGGCTTAATGCCATATGTCAATATATTAGAGAAGAAAATAAGAAAAAATAAAAAAAGGAAAGAAACAACAAGCGCACAAGGAGGAGGAGAGAAAAATAATAATTTTTTTCAAAATGTTATAACTTACAAAATAAAAGCGCAAAAATTAAAAAAGTTATACCATTGTTCATCATTTTTCGTGCTCTTCGAAACAAGATGCATCATGGATATGTTTTGGTCAACTTAAAATTTTATGTTTTTAGAATGAGTATATATCAGGTAGTTTTTAAGTGAATCTTACTTATTAGTAAAATAAATCTTCTTTAATAATAAAATGAATCATATTCATTAGCAAAATGAATCTTACCACAAACACCCAAAAACCACCATAGGATAGCTAAAAACGTCGAAGACATTTTTAGGGTTTGTAGTACAGGGTTTAGGGTCCCTAAACCACAAACCCGAAAAAACTGTCGAGTCAGTGACGACAATATAAAGCGTAGAACTAATGCCAAAAAGATTACCCTATCCCCCCCCCCCAAACACCCAAAAAACCACCCTAGGATAGCTAAAAACGTCGAAGACATTTTTAGGGTTTGTAGTACAAGGTTTAGGGTCTAACGACCCTAAACCCTAAACCACAAACCCGAAAAAACTGTCGAGTCAGTGACGACAATATAAAGCGTAGAACTAATGCCAAAAAGATTACCCTACCCCCCCCCCCCCCAAACACCCAAAAAACCACCCTAGTATAGCTAAAAACGTCGAAGGCATTTTTAGGGTTTGTAGTACAGGGTTTAGGGTCTAACGACCCTAAACCCTAAACCACAAACCCTAAAAAACTGTCGAGTCAGTGACGACAATATAAAGCGTAGAACTAATGCCAAAAAGATTACCCTACCCCCCAAACACCCAAAAAACCGCCCTAGGATAGCTAAAAATGTCGAAGGCATTTTTAGGGTTTGTAGTACAAGGTTTAGGGTCCCTAAACCACAAACCCTAAAAAACTGTCGAGTCAGCGACGACAATATAAAACGTAGAACTAATGCCAAAAAGATTACCCTACCCCCCAAACACCCAAAAACCACCCTAGGATAGCTAAAAACGTCGAAGGCATTTTTATGGCATTTTAATGACCTTTGATTCACTTTTTAACAACCTTTGGTTTACCTTTTAACAACCTTTGATTCACTTTTCCTAAACTTAAGATTCACAATGAATCTTAAAACATATTTTGTACATATAAAAAATAAAAAAATTAATTTTATCAAAACATATTCATGTTTGGTCTTATTTTAAAGAGCTCGAATTATGATGAACAATGATATAAAATATATGTTATTTGGACTTATATATAATAAGATACAACATTTTAAAATTTTTGTAAAATGATAAAGTAAAAAAAAAAATAATAAAACGGTCGCCACCACCTAACGTGGCGTAAACGCCATGTTCGAACTTGCCATATACAATACAACAACGTTCCGTTTGGTGACCATAATTTATGAACGAAGAAAAGATACATGACAAAAGCAAGAACTACCACCTACATTCTTAGAACTTGAGAATTATGAGTAGCTGTCAGAAGAATTAACTATCTTCGTCTTATTCATCTGACAGTCTTTAGAAATATATACTGTAGGAAATAAATCCGTGTAAAAGCATGATTAAGAAAAAGTAATTAACTATTAGTATAGATGATGTGATAATTGATGATTACAATATAAAAAGGAATTTTTACAGTAAAATTATATGAGAATGGAGCTTATAAGAGCATTTGACACTAAGGAAAAAAGAAAAAAAAAATGGAATGGCTCGTAAGGAATCACATTGTATTTCACTCTCACGTTCTTTTCTTATGTTTGTATTTATTTTCGTCTTCAATATCCTCCTTAGCATTTCCCTCGATCAGAGAACATTAATTTTACAAATTGGATTAATGGAGTTAACAATTTCATTAGAATTACAAGTACCTTTTTTTATATATATAATTAGAAGTAGCATAGTTGCATAGTTTTTTCTAAAACTGTTTTAGAGGCGGAGGGGAAATCATACCTTCATAGTTAGAGCTATCAGTAGTTGCTCATACTCCCTCCGTCCTGAATTGACCGTTCTGTTTACTATTTGGACATGTCGTTTGACTTCAATTTTTAACATATAAGATAAATTAATTTTGAAAATTTAAATTTTGCATATGATTCCTTACATGATAAACTATATGTTACAAAATTTAGTTTTATAAAATTATTTTATCTTATATGCTTAATATTGAAGTGGAAAAACGTGCCATAAAGCAAACAGGACGGTCAATTCAGGACGGAGGGAGTATTATAAAACGGCAAATACCTTTCCAATAAATCGGCAAAACTAAACGGGCAAAAGTGCTCCATAACTTGTCACGCTAAGAATATAAACACATCAACGTTTAGTTTTCAAACTCTCAAATGAGTTTAAATTTTATTCTCTTTTGAAACAAACAAATGAAAGCAAGAAAAGAAAAAGGGAAGAGATTAAAGCTTAGAAAGGAAATTAAACCGTTACACTTGCACATGAAGCATAAGAGCAGAAGAGGAGATCCTATCGCCGCCCGTACGTGGGTGACCGCCCATCTTTTAACCCGGCTAACACACGGCACACCAGCCAGCAGCTGAGCTCCACCTTACACGAAGAATGAACAAAAGGACAGGACGAGGCAACCTAAAATTAAAATAAGGTCTCTTTTCAAAATAGTTTCCGCGTGAAAGTCCTTTATGAATATGATCGTGACAGCTCTTGCATCCCTGTTCTATTGTTTCCTTTTTTTTTCTTCTTCTTCTCATCTCATCAATTTTTCCCAAGCTGACCACCTCCCTCCCTTAATGCCATTCTGCTAGCTATCCAAAACGACAAACTCGCCTATTAATACCTGCCTTTGTTCTTTTATGATCTTAATTATTCCCCGACGAGTTTGTTTTATTTTACAGTCGTGTCCCGTAGGGCTCTTTACTGTCTCGTGTGTTGTTTATAAGTAGAATTAATATTGTATATTTTATTTTTATCCTAGGTACGTACTAATGGCTTCGCATAAAAACTGCAAAAATGTCTCCACCAAAATGTACGTAATGAACACCTTCGATATCTCTCTTAATCACCCCAATTACTCAATCTAAGGACACGTTTTAAGTTATCAATTGAAAATTAGGCACCGTTTACTCTCGAGCTTGGGGTTTTTTTGTAAGCTTTACTTACCACATGTCTTTATTTTATTTCAGTTTTTCTTCTGTTTATGCCCACATTTACCACACAAAACGTATCTTTATTTGAACGTAGTAACTTAAGCTCTTTCAACTTCCTAGGTAAACAGCCATTTAGAGAATAGAGATAACAATTTTGTTAACATAAAAGAGTTTCAATCTTGTGTTTATAAGAGGTCAACTATGTATTCAAAGAGAGACAAATCTTGTTCATCTCATCTTACACATGTACCGTACTCTAATCTATCAACTTGGTGGTGAGCTTTTCACTCGTTCTTTATACCGTAGATGATGGGCCAAAACCAAACTGCAAATAAAACGATTCATTATTTCTTCGTTTCGTCTTTTCACTAGCTAATCATACTGTTTTACTCCCGAAAATAAAAATAAATTAGAAAAACCGAGGAACAGCCATATTCGGCTTCGATAAACAACGCGCTTTCCTTTGCTCATCATCCCAACTCCACTTTCCTACCTCCTTCCTTCTCTCTCCCCCACTCTTCGTCGTTTTTGTTCCACTTCCTTCTGGAATCCCAACCTTCTTACAGGTAAGAAACACACTGTTTACGCTAATCTTTCTTTCACGTTCACAAATTATCAACCTCTCTCGCGTCCTCTTCTCGGAAACGAATCAACCTCTCTGTGTTACAATGGAATTGAAAACAACTTCTTTTTCGGATAATAGGTTATTCGATGTTTCATTCCGGGACCTTATTGGCGATACGAAGACTTCTTTGTTTGCCTGTATTTCATTCTGTTAGCCGGAGTTGAATTGACAAAGTGCTGAAGTAGAGTATCTATCTTTCTTTCTTTCGTATGATGGCACTGATTTCTTTCCTGCTAATTGCGGTGATAATTTGGTAGAAATTAACTAGTTACATATCACACGCTGTTGTGCTGGTTGATGTAGAACTCGACAATTTTGGTCCTCTTTTTGTCTGTTGAATCTAGTTATTACTTGTGTTAATTAATACTAATACTTTCTTTCCTCTACTCTGTGCGCCGTAGTATTCTGTGTATATTGTGAATCTGTAATTTCCTATGTGATGAATCTCTTGAGGTATCAGTATAATCACTCAAAGTTTCATTTCTATCAGTGCTGACAGCTTATTAGTTAGCATCATCAGTTTCATCACTCACCGTCATTTCAAGTCATTTCTGCAAATGCATGTCGTCCCTAACCCATTACCATTTTTCAGGTTCCTTTGTGATCTGTTTTCTGGTTGCATACGGTATCAACAACCTCACTTTATACACCAGAGATGGGTCTGGTGGAGACATGGTTTAACACTCTACGGAGATCTTCTCATAAGCAAGATCACAGTTCCTGCAATGGAGTAATTGGAGTATTAGCATTTGAAGTGGCCAGTTTGATGTCCAAGTTGGTTCAACTATGGCAATCCCTTAAAGATGAACAGGTGAGGAGGTTGAGAGAAGACATGATGACTTCTGTTGGTATAAAGAAGCTTGTATCAGATGATGATGATTACATCGTACGGTTGATATGTGCAGAGCTCACTTGCAATCTAGGGAATGTGGCAAAGGCTGTGGCCAGGATGGGGAAGAAATGTGGAGGTCCCAGCTTCAACAATTTGGATCATGTTTTCAATGATCTCATTATGGTGGGATTCGATCGGTATGGGTTGGAGTTCACATGGAAGAAGATGGAGACTAAAGTCAAGAAGATGGAAAGGCATGTGTCGTTAAGTGCGAGTCTCTACCAGGAGATGGAACTGCTTTCTGAGCTAGAACAGACTCTCAGTAGGATGAGTTCTTGTACTGACTCTGTTGACCAGAAGACCTTGCAGGATTATCGGAAGAAGATTGCACGAAAGAGGCTAGAGGTTAAGAGTTTGCAGGAGTGTTCTCTTTGGGGCAAGTCTTATGATTATTCAGTTAGTCTCATGGTCAGATCAGTATTTACCATATTTGGTCGGATCAAATATGTTTTTGGAATTGATCTTGCTGGAGATCTTGGCTCTCAACATCCTAGGATGGCTTCTGAGAATAAGCGCACGAGTCATACACTTGCAGCTCTGATGCAATCTTCTGTTCATCCTTCCGAGAATAATACTGTGCCAATGTTCTCCTCGGGTCCTCTCTGGAAAGCTACTACTCCGAAAGAAGGCCCAAGTTGGAAGTTGAGTCAGATGTACCAGTCATTCTCTGGTCCTCTGGGAGGCCGAAGTCCAAGAGCATCACAATACCATGAAGGGAACAAGGCCTTCAGTTTCCACTCTGGTCCACTAGCAAAATCATCCGTGAAATCTAATGCGGTATCCAAAACAAGCATACTCGGGTTCAAGCTATGGGCATCTCACAAGCACAATAGCACCAGTCGTAGAGGGAAGTATGCACCCTCACAGCTCATCCAATCCACTCCGTCTGAAGCTTCTTTTGTATGCAACACTAATGGAACTTGCTCTCCTGTAGCACACAGAAGTTCCGATCCTTATGGATCTGGTTTGGAAACACCTAACGGCCTTGTTGACAGCTCAGTTCAGACTAGCGATTTTGTAAAATTCAATTCGAAGTGGAAATTAGTAAACCCACCCCCTGAGACTCTAGGAGCAGCTGCTTTGGCTTTGCAATATTCGAACATCATCATAGTCATTGAGAAGCTAGCAGCTTCCCCTCATTTGATTGGTCAAGATGCTCGGGATGACCTGTACAGTATGCTCCCTTCAAGCATAAGATGTGCCCTCAGGGAAAAGTTAAGGCCCTCCTGTAAGTCTCCTGCATCTTCTGTGTATCTAGCAGATGAATGGGGTAAGGCCATGTCTAGAATACTGGAATGGCTGGCCCCACTTGCGCATAACATGATTAGGTGGCATACTGAGCGCAGCTATGAGCAGCAGTCCATGGGTACAAGGACATCAAACTATGTGCTTCTTGTACAGACCCTTTATTATGCTGACAAGGAGAAAACCGAGGACGCAGTGACTGAGTTGCTTGTGGGTTTGAACTATGTGTGGAGGTTTGGGAGGGAGGTCGAGGCCAAGGCCTTTTTGCAGTGTAATAGAACTATCAAGTTTGGCAGTTACTTGAACGATGAAGATCCTTGAGATGAGAGTTGTTCATACACGTGCTTTGTGAAGTCAGCTGTGTAACGAGAAAGTTACTCCTGGACCAAGGTTCTAATAATACTTGCCTGACCGATTCTTCATTCTAAGAGTGATGGTGACGCAATATTTGACTTCCCTTCTCCACAGCCGCTGGCTGCTATCAGTTGAACTATTATTAGGTGGATGAAATCGAGGCTTTGCCCATCTCTAAAGCCTCCCACTCAGGCATCTCCATGTTGCAGAGGTATAGTTTATTGACCGATTTAGGATTATCTTTTATCTTGCCAGGTTGATTATATTGTCGTGCTGGTCCTGTTAAATGATGATAGACTGAGGGGTAGTTTATGTGTTTGTGGAGGGTATGTATTAGAGCAAATCAACTAGAAAAAATTGTTTATAGGAGCACAGATCATGATGAAATGGTCTAGAAACTAAGGGATCTTCAATAGCTGTTATTGTTACAGATGGAAACTATGGATGCAAGCTGTGTATATTCTCCTGAATTGGAGAGAAAAGAGAAATTCCAATTCTTTGTTTGTCCAATTCTCTTGCCTTGGAGAGTATTTTTTCCAGGGGATTCATCTATCTTGGCCGTGTTATACTGAATAAGCCCGACATCAAACACTGCTCAAGGCCCGGCACTAAAGTCTAAATTTTAGAAGTTAATTCGAAACAACGCTTTCACTGAATTTCCACAAGTAGTACTAGTAACCCCACCTCAACGCAGGAGGTGACAGAATGTTACCATTTCTAACTGTATTCTACTATAACTATGTAAGCGAATGGAAAAATTGAGGATCGAGTTTTGACAAAAAGACAGCTTTTCATCAGTAGTGCAGAATAATATTGTTCAATAATTGATTTTTCATAAACCTTAAGATGAATCAAGATTTCTACACTCTTCTCTTCTATTTTATTTTGATTGAAATGGAACAGAGAGTCGTTATTAAATAAAAAAATTGGAAATTGAGAGTCTAAAACACATTTGTAATTTCGTCCGAAATAAGCATTAGAAAAAATGATGTAAATTTGAAACTGTGTTAGAACTTAGAACTAGTTAATGCTTTATTGGTTGGAAAATAGTTTTGATAATATAATAGCAATAATAATATTATGAGTTAATAATATGTTTAATATAGAACTATTCTAAAATTAGTATTTTTTACTCATCCTAGATGACGTATGAACCAAATAATTTTGGTTTAAGGGCTGTACATAGGAGTTTAACATGTCATGTACCATTCACATTGCTGTTTATTTCAACACAGTTTTGAGGCATGATAATCCAGCTATTTCCTTGTTGCAAAAAGTCAAAAAGTAATTGGAAGTTTTTCTATTTTTTTAGTTTCATTCTTGAAATTGCTATTGGTAATAAATGAAGATTAATCTTCTATGGCTCCCACTAATAAAATAGACATTATTTTAGTAAGTGGTCAAACACTCGTTCAACCAACGTAAACTTTGTCTGTCTACTGACCTCACTCTCTTCATCCACCTTCGAAACGAGACTTACTTTCCATTCTACCGTTCTTTTTTTTTGAGTCAAGAAAACTAGAATAGAAACAAAGGACTACGGAGATAAATCGTCAGAACAGATTTCCAGAATTTGACTGGGGAAGTTGTCCCACCAAACTAAGGAGCGTCCCGGAGGGGCCAACCGTGCATAAATATCTGCTGTCCTATTAGCTGAGCGGCAAACGAAAAAGAAAGAGATCGCATCTGCTCGGGAAGAAGCTTCGTGGATCTCAGTAATGCTGGAGCAATCTTGGGCGAAGGGTCCTGGAGCTCACAATAAGGAGGACACATGCCTTGGAATCAGACTCCACTTCTAGACGTCCAAACTCTGCCGAAAGAGCAGTTTGGAGTCCAAAGACAGTTGTCTCTGCCTTCGCAACATCCACATGAATGATAGCTCCCAAGTTCTTTGAGCCACACGCAACCGATCCATTCTACCGTTCAATGTATATAGGGTTTGGTTTCTCATGTATGTTTTAAAGTACTGTCATAATATTCCCTCTTTAGACGAGTTCCCGTTCATCGATGTGGTTCTGGTTTAGAATGTCTTAGTTGATTTTTAGTGCAGATTCTCCTTCACTAGTTTCTATTTTTCATGTTCACAATGAGCAAAACGTGTTCAACTTTTAACCTAAGATTACAAGTGAAAATTTACATTTACCAAGTAATCTACTTCGCATTTACTATGTCATTCTTTCACTTCTCCATCTGATCAATGTATTCCCACAAATTTGTGAGAATTTTAAAATAAATTATTGTACAATATTGTGAGATAAAAAAAAATAGTATTGTATTTTAACTACCATATATCCTCTTTCATTAAAAAGAAACTACCATTACCATACTTATTGATTGAGTTAATAGAGGGTATAGTTGGGGAGCAAAGGTCCGAGTTTGAATCCTCCAAACCCCTTATTGACTGTGCGTATCACCATATGTAGCTTTAGCTATTGACGTGGTAAATTATTACTTCATGGGTGAGTTTACTCATGTTGCATTTCTAGCAGCGGGTTCCCATGTAAACAGAAGAAAACCTACCATAGCCCCAACTGGGAAAAACAGTAACAGTTATTTGAGCGCCCAATCGCTCCAAGGGCAACGTACTTGACATACTCATACTCCATATCACCGCGGTCGCCGCCGTCGCCACTGCTCGGGACTCCATAGAGGATTCTATCTCTCTGTCTCACCGGGTTTATTCTCCTTAGTTCAATGGCGAAGGGCGACGATTACAAGATACAGAAAAAGAATAAAGCGTTCAGAAAGAAGCTTCAGCGGGATCCTGCAGCCGCTGTCTCGCTCGTGTCGCCGCCCTTATCGCGGCCAAGAAGCGTCGTAAGACCGGCAAGCGCCGAAAATGCGAGGTCTAATATTTCTTCTTCTCATTTTCTTCATGTTTTCAAGTCTCACCATCTCAACAGCTCCACAGCTTACAAATTGAGTTTTAAATTTGCTTGGCTGTATTTATGGTCAGTGCTGTTGGTTCCTGTGGATGAGTGTGAATTTGTTGTTGCTTATTAGTACTATCCCTGACAACTAACAAAGATGCTTGATAAGGTTGTGCGAGCAATGTCATTTCAACCGAACGCGATATAATTGCACCATATTAACGGGAAATTAAGTTCTTTGTTGGGTTATAAATCTTCGAGATCGAGTTGAAAGTTGTTGGCTGTTCCAGATGACTATATATATGTTCCGTGCTTCTTCGTTCTGAAGTGTATATGCATATGATGTTTCGCAATGACCCTCTTCACTGCTGTGTTGTACATTTAAATTTTTTCTACATGTCTGTCCAAAGTTACAATTAGCTATGTAATGTTGCAATCTACCTTATATGCCCTCTATCACAGAAGGTCCTCTGTTGGTCCATCCATTGTTCTATTCTATTGCTTGGCACAGGGCAGCTTGTTTCCTCATACAGTGCTAAACCTGGTATATATTTGCTTTTGCAGGGGATGTGTTATAGTCTTCCTACTCCAGAGGATCCTTTTAATGAAAAACACGGAAAGGAGGATACTGAAGAACGTCAAGGTCAAAAGAAGAGCTCCAAACGTAAGAATGATTCTCAAAGAAAAATTGTCTCTGATACCAGCAAGAAGAGCATTGATGGTAGAGATCCAAAAAGGTTGAAAGCAGGGGATTTAAAGAATCACGGAAGGGATGGAGTTAATCAGCAAAATGGTGCCATGTCAGAAAGAGTAGATGCTGATCACCAGACTGTGGAAATATCCGGTGGCCCATCAAAGTTTTTTATCCTTTGCTTGAAGTCTATACAGGATGCTTTACTAGAAAATGGTGAGATGAACAAGGATCAATCGTTGTTTGTTAACCCTTGGGGAATAGAGTTTTGGAAATTGTATTCACTGGGGAGCAACATACTGGAAACTAGTGGAACACGTCCGTCGCTGCAACAAATGGCTTGGATGGTCTCTGCTGCGGCTGATAGTATTTCAAAGAAGGAGAACGAAGGCGAATCCCTTTCTAGCCCTTTTCTATTGTATCTTGTCCCATCGCAACAATGTGCAGCCAAGGTTTGTTGCGTATTTGCAGACTTTTAGGTTCATTTCTAAACTTCTGTGCATTTTGTTGATTGCATTTTGACTGTAGTTGGTCTTTTCAGGTGCGCTCAGTATGTAAGCCCTTGAAATCCTTGGGTATTCAGACCGTGAGTTTGCATCCTGGTACCTCAGTAGATCACCAGATTCAAGGGTATGGAAACAAAATTCTGTTCCTGTCAGGAGGATACGTGCTTAATGTTTCTATAAATGGAAACTAAATTCTGCACTCCTACAATTCTGGGTTTCTCAGTTTTTGATTTAGTGCGTAGTGGTTATTTTTTCAATAATTTGCATGAACTGCATCAGCTACTTGCTGTTATTTCCTTCCAATTTTTTCTGTTCTCTGGATGTTATACCTTTCAACTGAACACTAATAAGAACTTTATGTTTTATGTTCATTTCTAACTCAATTTAATATAGTGTTTTCAATTTCAAACCATTGTCCACGTAAACTAACTCTTGTGACTTACTGGAAGTATCCCATCCATGAAATGAATTCTTCTTCTTCATGTTTAATGTAAGTTTATCTGGTTATGCTTCTACAGTGAATCAAGTAACTGGTGGAGATAGCTGGTGGAAGATTCAGGAATTAAAGTTACAATAGGCAGTTTTAGCACAATAGTAGTAAACATAAGTTTACAATACTAGTATAGCAATAAAATGACGGACAGCATTGTAATAGTAATATTATTAATATAGATGACGACGTCTTGGCTAAAAATGTGGCAATACTTTGAGAAGGGTTTTGAAATTGCAAATGTGATAGCTCAAATTTACTTAGTTATAACATACGATAACAAAACATTGAATTAATATGTGTTTATGTCTCTCTTACTCAAACATACATTACATATTGAACCTTTCCTGTTCATTTTTTGAAGTACACGTTCCTTGTATTGTGTATGCCTAGCTATATCTCTTCTACATGCATCTGTTGGACAATCCCATGGTGACTCCCTTTTGTTGTTTGTTTAGGCTTAAAAGCTGTGAACCTGAATTCCTTGTGGCAACACCAGAGCGACTTTTGGAGCTATTGTCGTTGAAGGCCATTGACATATCAGGAGCATCCCTACTGGTATGATTTTTGAACTGATCTGAGTATCTGATACCTTAAATGGCTTACGATCATGTAGGTATCAGATCTGAGTATCTGATACCTCTTTGTATAAATTTTCTTGTGTCCATGGCTTCTCTTTTAAAAGGAAAGAGAACCTGCAACTTTTCACAGCTCATTTTTCTTATGTTTTGAAGGAATATGTGGACAAGAGTTGGTATTAGTTCTGATGAACTTCTGTTTGTATCTTACATTTCTTAGATGTGTAAGGACAAGACCTCATCTTCCTGTATCGTTTATGCTGGTTCTGGAACACTCTGGTTAATAAATAAACGAAAGCTATAAAGTATAAATTTCAACAGAAGAGAAATCACATCGAAGGGAGTTATCAAATATATATGTTGAGGAAAATGACATAGGCTATTGTCTCATGCCTATTTAGTTTCTAATGTTTTGTGTGAGGAAATATGAGCTGTGTTGACATCCCACCATTTGGAATGGGTGAGAAAAACTAATGATAAGTTATCTTATCTTGTCACGACAATATGTAGTAATTTTACCTATATTGGTGGCCAAGTTGTTAAATGCGAGATGTGTACTGATGCGATTGAGTTAGATGTGTGATAGGCAATGCATTGATGCATGAGAATCACGGGCACAACACACAGTTGCATAATAAGGCGCAATGTTAGAATCATCACATTTCTAACAATTCAACTCACTCAGATATGAATAGATGAACTAGCTTAAGTAATCATGAAAGGTATATACTAGCCAAGCATGTTCATCCATTTTTCTAGACATGGGTACACAGTGATAACACCTCCGAAAGGAATTCAAAACGATCATGTTCATACATGTTGGTAGACACACTTACGATTATTAGCCAAGTGATCAACTATCCACAAAAAATCCAACTAGTCTAGGAGTCTATGGAAAAGGGATTAGGCTAGTCGCAAGATCCGAGTCTTCTGAGGGTTAAGGCCTAAGGGATAAAGCCTTGAGACATCTGCTCCAGTATTGTTGTTAAAAACCCAGACAAAACCCCACTTTGAGGTTTCTGCTCCATATGCGTTGGATGCCTATGTTGCACATCATGGTAGATGCAGTAGCCAGTAGCATAATGCGCACATCAGATGCATATATACCCGATATCTGTCAGAATATACTACATCTAGATTATAAAAAAGGTCAATACAATGCCTATTCTGATTCAGATATTATTAGGTTAAAGAAAGCTTTTGTCATATTTATTTAGGTTATTTGGGTTTGGGACAATTTAGGTTCACTATTAATTCATATTATTCGGGTTTAGCCAACTTTTAGTTAGTATTATTTCAGGTCATTCGGTTTGGGCCAGTTTCGGGTTCGGGTCAATCAGGTGTCAGTTTAATATATTTAAATATTTTCGGCTTTTGGGTTCGAGTATAACGAACGGGTTTCGGGTCCGGGTCAAATTTTGACAGCTCTAGTGATATCATCATAATACTGGCATTTTCTGTGAAATTTTTAAGGTGTAGAAGTAGGTCACTATTTTAAAAGTTGTCTAAGTTATCTATTTCAGTATGCTCCTATGAGAAAATCTGCTGTTTTGGGCGCAACTCATATATATTTTTGATCAAAGTGGCATAAAAGTTCTTGTTTGAGTTGTTTTGTCCTCTATCAGATATAATGTTGGGAGTCCCTTTAGGAGTCAATGGAAGAGAATTTGTTGTTGCTAGAGCTAAAGTGCATAAGTTTCTAATCTGTGATGTTTGAAACTTAAAAAAATTGTTGCAAATGATATATTAATGGAAAGTTGGAAAGACAAGATAGTGGAAATGAAATGGAAATGGCAAAAACGTCGGCCTCTTGGAGCCTCTGCACTGCGAGCTACAATACCTTAGTGTATGCTTCATGTTGTTCTCTCAATATTTCCCGTGTAGTAAACCTAAGCACCAGCAAATGTCGATTGGTGGAATCCTTTGCCATCATTTCAGCGAGTATAATCTCATCTCTTGTCAGTTGTCCCCTTATTTGTGCCTGGTTTTTGTAGCAGCTAGCTCTAAAATTTAGGCCGCTGTATCATTGCATTATGGGTGTATTTGAACTTTGAAGGTTATGACTTAACAACTAGGAGTAATAAAAATTCTCTTTGACAACTTGTTGACTTTTCATGTCTTATCATCTCGTTCACTTTTTAGATTTAAAAGGATTGTTTGTGTATGTTATGTTAACAGGTTGCTTTTTGTAAAAGCTGAGAGCTAGGACATAATTGATAGGAATTTCAAACAGCTAGGCTTCCAGAAAACAAAGGCCTATTTAGGTTGGTAGAGTTTTCATTGAGTAGTTGATCTTGACAATTTACAGGTGTTTGCAGTGAAACTGTGAGTCGCAGAACCAATTTGTCTTTCATTTACTCTTGGTTTTTGTATCATCATACAGAATTGCTCTTATTAGTGGGTACGTTACTAGACCCAATATACAGCTACATTATAAAAAATCGGTTGTATGTGCATTACTCTTAAACTCATTGCGGCTCCTTATTTTTCTCGTGGGATACTCACTAATTTTTCAATTACTTTTTAATAGGTGGTGGATGCAATGGACATGTTGTGCCTGGATGCTGTAAAACGCATTAGTGAATCTATTTCTAGCAAAGGCCATGTCATTGCTTTTGAAGGTTCTACTGCAAATTTCAAGGCTCAAGACTTGCAGACTATAATGCGAGGTCCAGCACGCAAGTTATCTTCTGGTGAATCTGTAAAGAGTCGGAAGAATGCTAGCGTTCTGAAGTCGACACGCGAAAATGCCTCAAAAGGAAGCTAAATTGTCGTTCAGAGGTATGCATTACTTGTTGCTAGCATCATAGTTGCCGCATGTGTAGTGTGACCTCGTTGCTGGTTTTGTTTATTATTCAACCTTGATGATGGATGAGATATTTTTGTACCCCTGCTCCCCTTTTTCCGTCTCAGATCAAACTAAGGATAGTGTATGTCAAAGTTGTGCAAGAACGAGGTTCGAATTCTTTAACATGGTTGGGTTGTTGGTTCGTTTCATTCTTATTTCGTTTTGCTTTGCTTTGTCTTTCACCAAAAATTGCTGGTTAATGAAAGAATAACAAGCTGAAATGTTGCCACTGATTTTTGTAACTAGCCCTCATGTGTATATATATAATATACATTTATGCCCATTATACTAACAGCACAGCCGCATATCAAACTATCGCACTAATGTATATCGACAAAACAGAGCATAGAGGCAGTCCGCTTCATCCTTTGTCTTTGTAGTTGTTTTTCTTCCTTGTACACACCTTGAGTCATGATCTGCCTATTGCAATTTGAATCATGGTATGAAGTCTGCGGGAAGTTACCTGCAACTGTAGGTGATGGATCTGAACTGTCTCACCGCATATCATTAAAAGTGGCTAGAGCATGGGTATTAATAACCTCTAATTTTCGAACAAGAACATTGATTTGGAATTGAGGTTGCAACATTTGTGTGATTTTTTAATTTCCATGCTAAGATGTATGTTTTATTTCTTATGTGAACAAAAAGGTTGTAGCTTCCCCGCCTCTTTGGTTTACTTTTACAGGCGGGGTAATTCTAGTTTTTATGTGAAGAGGTGCTCTTTGGTTTATAAGTTGTTCTAGCTTGGTCCCCTTGTAGATAGTTACTCCAATGCAACAGGAAAAAGTAGAGTGAAAATTTTGTTTATTGTGAATCTCTCTCTCTCCCTCTCGGTAAATTAAGGCTGTCAAGTCATTCAGAATTGTTGGTATGTAGACATCATAGAGTGGTGGTACCAGTTACAGATCTAACAAGTTTTGTCTCACCCATCGAGTTTGTACACTAATCTACAGGAAGTATGTTCCTATTGTAACCACCGAGTAAGTAGAGGAATGTTGTGTCAAATAGAGATAGGTTGCATTGCGGACAGTGGAAGAGTAAGTAGCACTGCATTAATTGTAGATGTAGATGTCACTCTAGTTTGGCAGTCGTACTGATTGCTGTGATGACCGTGGGGAAGTTGGATTGACGATGTGTGTAATCTATCTAGCTTTTCTTTCTTGTATGGGTTGTCATCCGGTGTAGACATCTTAGCTTGGTTTGGATTGTTTTCGTGTGGTTCAAGGTTACGTCCAGCCAGGTGACCTTTCACCTTAATTAAACGGATGGGCTGTTTAATCAGGTCATACTTAATACAGTACTACATCTTTATTAAATCAACTCCAAATTTGATTAGTAGTCCTTTTTGAAGAGTGCATTATATTCCTTGGTTCAAGGTGTAATCATCCATCCATCATTCAAGGTAGTAGCCATCTCATTTCCTGGTACCAATCCCCATTGAATGTAGTAAATGATTGATTGAATGAATGTAAGCGCGCATCATCACAAAGACATAAACACTTCATCGTTGTATTAGGAGTTGTGATGTATGTTTCTTAATTGTGTGAACCAAACAGCTCAGAAAAAGGAGGGAGCCTAGTCAGATATTGTCGGCAGGTGTTTTTTTGCTTTGTTTTTGCCATTCTAACTAATTGGGCACTAGTCTTTTTCGTAACCCCACTTGTCTTCCTTTTAGTCTTTGTTTCCGATTGAAAATGTTTTAGGAATATTGGGTTGTGTGTTGCACGAGGACTTTTGCAAGTGATAAAAGAAAATATGAAATATATATTCACCAAGGCGTATTAATTATAATATATTTTTCCATGGTTAAGTTATTGTATAGTAAATAAAAGTGTTAGAGTAGTGTGAACTGAATTGTTATAGTTGTTTGTTAGGAGTGGGATTATCGTCGGTGCTCAATTTATAAGCGTACATGCAGTAAATTAATACACGTGTATGTTTAATTAATACTTTGTATGAGTAGGAAGACGCAGCATAGCTGCAAGTATGGTAATGTTACGATACATTTGCCTAACTTCTTCCGTAAAGAAAAGAGACATCGATGGCCTAATTCTTTTGTACCAGAATCAACTGGTTTATGATTTATCAGTTGGTTTATCAGGCTCAGTTCATTCTTTTGTTGTATTATGAGTTAGATATTATTTACTTATAAAGTTTATTCAAAACAGCATTATCAGTTAGTTAATCAGCTGATTTACGTATTACCAGTCGCATTATCAGTTGGTTTACATATTGTCAGTCACATTATCAGTTTGAAACTCTAATAAAAAAAGAATAAATTATATAAATTTTTACACAATCATCTAATTTTGAAATCAATCATCAACCTGTATCAGCTATAACTGATATATTCTTTTTGCAAAAAGAATGGGGCCGATGGTATTCGTAGTACGCTGGTAGTAGAGAAGCAGAGCAGTTTTCTTTCTTTTTGTTTGATTGATAGCGGCTGATGGCTAGTAAGTGGTTGACCTTTTGAATTAAAAATCCAATTCTAATCCGTGCTATTTCCTAGGTAGTAGTAGTAATAGTAGTAAGGTAACTAAACATAACAATGAAATTAATGGCATGTCTTGCTGGGCAACACGTATCCTTGCTTTTTTAAACCTGTAATCTCGTGGTGGGATTAGAGGTGGCAAAACTGACCCGAACCCGAAAAACCGAGTTGAATCGAACCTAATCGAAATCCATTCTCAACCGTATGGACAAATGAAAAAATGACCTGAAACCCACAATGAACCAAATCGAACCAAATCAAACCGAGATTTGATAGAACCAAAAATCAACCACTATCTAATATCATCCGAACTGAAAGTATTCAAACCGAAGCTATCCGAACCATAGTCACCCGAAACCCGATAATCACCCAAAACCCAAAGCAATCCGAATCGAAAATAAACCGATAATAATCCAAACTAAACCAAACTTTAAAATAATAATATTATTACTTCTAATTTCTTATTGTCTTTAAATATAATTTGATTCTTTAACAATACATTTGTCACCAGAGAGTAACTATCATCAAAGCACACTAACAAGAATGTTATGTTAACTACTATATATAAAAATTTAATAAAAAGTTTAACTTTAGTTGCATGTGGGTTTCAACTTTTATGTTGTATTTTTTGCTAATAGTTATAATACTAGTTGATGGAGGAAGGATTTTCTTATAATGGGAATATTTACAAAATTAGATTTGAATTGGTGGATACAATTTTAGATTCTTCAACCACGCTACATACAAAATGTTCCTTCAATTTGATCAATGTCTACATCATGAGTAGCCACTTATCCTAAATTATTGAGATATGTAGTCGGAAATGAAAAAAATGATTATTTTAATATGACATTACAAATTTGTATCGATTTAGGCAACTCATATAATTCACCCGAATTAGACCCATAGCCCGAAAAAACCAAATGCACCATTGACTAACCCGAACCATAGGAAACCAAACCAAAACCACCCTAGCCGAAAATCACCCAAACCGAAATACAATCGAATTGATCCAAACCAACCCGTAACTTCATAGACCCGAACTAAACCCGAAAAACCGAATTCACCCGACCCAGTCCGACCCGAGCCGAATATTATATAATTCAAAACTGGCCCGAACCAAACCTAACCAAACCGAACCCGAAAGATTGACCCGAATTGCCACCTCTAGGTGGGATGCACATGAATATGTAACTATATATATATATATATATATATATATATATAGATATATATATATATAGATAGATATCTATATAATATATATATATATAATATATATATATATATATATATATTATTCATATACACAGAATATACGCCGTAGTAGGTATGAGTATATAAATACGTAAGTGTGCCCTAGTTAATAGGGAGACAGGGAGGGACCCGTCAACAACAACATGATGCATATAATGAAAAAAACCCACCCGAATTCTCCTAATACAGAAGTGGGAGCATGGCATATATAGCTATCAAGATTATTACTCTCTCCGTCCCAAGTTGACTGTTTACTTTACTATTTGGATGGGTCGTTTGATTTCAATATTTAACATGTAAGATAATATATTTTTATAATTTTTTTTTATAATGGAATCCTTATGTGAAAAATTATACTCCCTCCGTCCCACCTTGACTGTCCTATTTACTATTTGGACATGTCGTTTGACTTTAATTTTTAACATATAAGATAAATTAATTTTAAAAATTTAAGTTTTACATATGATTCCTTACATGATAAACTATATAATACAAAACTTAGTTTTATAAAATTATTTTACCTTATATGTTTAATATTGAGGTGGAAAAATGTGCCAAAAAGCAAACAGGACACTTATGACGGGACGGAGGTAGTATGTTGTAAAAATTATTTTTTAAAAATTATTTTATTTTATATATTTAATATTAAAATGGAAAAGCGTGACAAAAAGTAAATGGGACACTTATGACGGGACGGAGATAGTATTATAATTACTATATTGGTGGGGCAAGCTCAGCAGCAAACACCATACACAAGGCATGTCTCCCCTCACTCGCAGTCGCTGATGATACACTACTGACTAGTCCCCCTCCCCACACACACTTAGCTAGCTACTGTGCCGCTACATACATCAACAGCTAAGTTGCTTCACGCCTTCACCTACATTGTTTCAAGTATTCGGGAAAAACAGACACACGCGGTATGTGGTAGTTTTGGGGATGGGACCCACGCGGGTTCCACGTGGGTTCTACATTCTACTCCAATAATATACTGCCACATATAAAACAACCACAAAACAGCCAGACCAAAACAACCACAAAACAACCATGCCGAACGCAGCCACTACTGTGTTCGGTTATGGTAGGGTTAGGGTAGTTTTGTGGCATAAATGTCTTGCCAACATTTGACATATTTATTTTTATCCATTCATTTGCAGTTTGTGGCATATCTGTAGTATAAATACCAACATAACATCGTGACACTCTCGAAACCTATACATTATTAATAATTAAAAAATATAAATTTTTATAAAACATAGAATAAATAATTTAAAATTTAATTTATATGTTTAGCTATTTAACAAATTACTGACTATAACTGAAAATATAAAAAGTATTATAAAATTTAATTACCCTATTTAATATATATATATATATTGAACAGAATGAAAATTTAAAATACAAAAATATTATAAAAAGTTGCATATAATATATTGGAGCTAAAATTAATTTGATTAAAAAATAATAAAAAAATGATAGTTTATTATTTTTAATATTACTTTATATATTTTTAAAGTTTTTACAGATATATGTATTCTTTAGTTGTACATCCAATCATTATATTAATAAACTTAAATTTATGCTACTTTTATTGTTTTTAATATATATTATTAATTTTTGTGGTACTTTGTGAATTAAAATATATAAAATAATATTATAAAATATTGAATTATGATTCTCTATACTATTTTTGTGTTTTATTATTTAGAGTAAATTACTCGGAACCCCCCTGAGGAATAGGTATAATACGGTTAACCCCCTTGTGTTTATCATAATTATTGGTAACCACCTTGAGGTTACGGTATCTCTGACCGTGAGCCCCCGAGCTATAACTTTGTTATCAAAACATTAACTACATGCTGACCCATCAGTTTAATCACATTATTAATGCTAGCATGGACAATAAAACTGCTTAATCAACATCGTTTAATTCTCCTTCATCCCAATTCAGATGCATTTTTGAGGTAGGGTTAACGTTTTTCGGACAATAAGAATGTTGATTAAGCACTGTTTTTTGTCAAACATGTCATTAATAATATCATTAAGTTGATGGGTCAGCACGTGGTTAGGATTTTAGTAATGAAATTATAGTTAAGGGGCTCATAGTCAAAGATACTGTAACCTCAAGGTGGTTACCAATAATTATGATAAACACATGGGGGTTAACTGTATTATGCCCAATCCTAAGAGGGTTCTGAGTAATTTACTCTATTATTTATGTAGCTTCTATAAAATATATAATACGTCTTTTATATTTTTTATATTTTAAATTTTTTAAAATTATGTAAATATGTTTTTTTTTTCATTTTATACCACTAAATTTAAAATTTTAATATTTTTATCGATTTTATCAATATTTACGTCATATTTTTTGAACAACTAAATTACTTTTTTTAGGATGTAAACATTAATAAAATTCATAAATTAATTATTACAATTTTTTTTATTCAAATGTGAATAAGTAGTCTGGTGTGTTAAAACCATGTATGGTTACAATTTTTACTATCCATTGATAGAACTGTGGTTGATAATAGTGAAGTTATTTGTATAGACTTTAATATAAATGTTAATAAAATGATTGTAATAAAAATTTATTGTTTTCCTAGTTAATAAATTATATGTATTAATCTGTATATTTGTTAGTAGTTTCTTTATTTATAACTTAACAATAAATAGTTTTAAAATGTAATATAAAATTTGTAATCATAGCACAGAAATTGGTAAATACACTGCATGTAACTGATTTAACTAACTTATTTAAAAATGTCAGACGAAACAACCACACTGTCAAACAACAGTTTTCAAAACAGTCACAGATATACCAACACAAACAACAGACAAAACTTTACAAAACAGTCATTCAAAACAATAAGACCAAAACTACTACAAAGAAAAGAGTAGGTACTGTTCAACACATAATAAAATAACAGAGAAAGAGTAGAGAATATTATTGTTGTCTTTGTTTGTGCCTCACTTCTCGAATGCTTTTCTAGCAATTTTTCAGATTATTCACTGTATTTGCGCACTTTGTTTAATTACTGTTCGTGTCAAAAGGAAGAAAAAAATTGGGCAATTGAACGGTTAATTAAACCGGTGGTTAGCTAGTATCAAATCGGTCCGATCTCTCCGGATTTAGAATTGATTTTAACCATACTATCACAACAAGTCAGAAGTCGAAACTAGTTGGAATTTGGAAGCCATCCATGATCGATCCCAGCGTTCTAGCGTCCGTTCTTTGACTACTGCTGCTGCTGCATATATGATATGTCTTTCACCGACGGTACAACAAACAGTAGTATACAAAGAAGGGATCATGCTCATGTGTATATAGGTTGAGCATATGCTCAACACATTTTCAGCCTTTAGATTAGAATTTAGTTTTTAAAATATTAATCCTAACCGTAAATAATTTTACTTATTTAATAATTAATTTTTAAAAATTGAAAAACAAACAAGTAAATATAGAAGGGTATAATAGACAACTTTTTCCACTAATAACTCTCATCTCATTGACAGTTTCTACGCTACATCCATTTTCCTCTTTCTTTTCTACAAAAAAAAAACTTCCTCCTTCACGACGGTTTTAAAATATATTGATGATTTATTTTTTTCACTAGAAACTAGATCATGCGACAGGTTTACTATTTCTTCATTATTTCTAAAATTATAAATGAACTTTGACAATTGACATCTATTTAGATTTTTATTAATTCCCCATATTTAAGTGAAAAAGTAGATATTTAAGTAATAATAGATTTTTCAAGATGTAGGTGTAGATTTGTTGGATAAAAGAGTAGAAAATAAATATAATCTTTATTTAGGTGATAGTGTAGATTTTTAAGTAAATTGATAGATTTTCCAAATTGTAGGTGTAGATTTGTTTGACGGAAGTGTAGATTTTCATTTTAGGAAAACAATTGATAAAAATAGTGGATTTTTTTTATGCTCTTATATTTATTTTCAAGGAATCTTATCAACAGAATTTCTAGTTTGTTATTTTTTTTAAAAAAAAGTTTACTTAAAACTTGGTATTTGTTTATTATTTTATTTTTCAATTCATTACTTCACTAAAAATATATTGCTAGGGAATATTTATTATAATTAATGATTTTTTTCTCTAAAAACTAGATTGTGTAATATTTCTTCTTTATTTCTAAAATGTATACATTTGAATCAAAATGTACACATTCATGATGAAAATGTACACACTCATGTTGAAAAAGTACACATTTGATAATATAGTATATACATTTGAATCAAAATGTACACATTCATGACAAAAATGTACACACTCATGTTGAAAAAAGTAAAAGCGTAGATATATAAATAAAATGATAAATGTTTCAAAATGTAGTTGTATATTTGTTTGATGATAGTTTAGATTTTAAATTTTGATAATACAATTTATAAAATGAAAAAATGGGTTTATTTTTGTCTGATCTTAATGTTATGTTAATAATAAATAAATTCTAACACTTTTCTTATATTTATTTTTAAGAAGAATTTTTATTTGTTATGTTTAAATAATTTTTTTACTGAAAAATTGGATTTTTTTTTTTCAAATCACCATTCCATTTCAATTTCAGTTTACATCGTGGGATGGTGGGGAGTGTTATTTTTCTTTATTTATAAAATTACAAATTAGTTATGACTTATGTACCCTTATAATAAATATTAGAATTTAGACCATCCATTTGTTTTTTAAAGATTCAATGGCCATGATTTAGTTGAGCATCATGCTCAAAAATAATTTTGGACACCTTCCCCTCGTTGCAGTAGTATATCCTCATACTCAGCAGCAGCTGAGAATTCAGAGAAAATTTCCGGTCCAGAGGCAAATTCACAACTCATTTCCCTTTGAGGTGTGAATTCTCCCGTAATTACACCGCAGGTGTGTTTTTTTCTTTTTGCTGTGAAGGAAGCGCACAACAGAAGTCAGCTTGTTAGCTGACTGCTATCTGTTGTGCGCCTCCTTTGCAAATTTTTTTTTTTTTTTGTCGATTGTGAAGGAAGCGCACACTGCAAGTCAGCCTCCTGGCTGACTGACTTGCAGTGTGCGCTTCCTTCACAATCGACAAAACAAAATAACCTAGCGCACTTCTATTAGACGCCGCGCTCATTCTCTTCTTCAACCCATCCGCGCCGCTTCCATCTGTTCTTCCTCCCCAACTCTCTTCCTTCTTCTTCATCACCGATTCTTCCTCTCTTCTTCCTCTTCCACCACCATTTCCTCCATTTTTTAATCTCTTCCTCTAAAACCTCTTTACATTATACAAGTATTTATCCTCCCAAATTAACAGCTCAACATCCCATCTGTTGATTAACTGACTTTGAACAAACCATGGATCCGGGGAACTATCAAGTGTTCGATGCGCAGGGACCGGTCGAGGATCAACCGTTTAGCCTGCAGACGACCCATATTTCTGCAGCTTATGCGTCTGCAGATGAGGTTAGTGTTTTTTTTTTGAATTAGTATAATTTTTTTAATTTTGTTTAGTGTTAATTACTTTATCTTTGTGTTATATTATAGTTAGTTATTGATTATGTGTTAGAGATTGTGAATTATTTTGGTGAAATTATAATGTAGCTTTGTAATGTTAAATTTTATTTCGTTAATCGTATGTTAGTTTTATAATTAAAATGTAGAAATGATTAACATTGTACTATATTTAATTACAATGTAACTTTATAATTTTTATTATATTTCGTAAAAATAGATTGTAGATTTGTAATTGTAATATAACATTATATTTAATATTACGAGTAACATTGTAGTTTATTTAATTATAACGTAGGTTAATAATTATATTGTAGCTTTATAATTGTAATATAATTTATTTATAATTATAATGTAGACATGATTAACATTTTGTAGTTTATTTAATTAGGATGTCGAGATGAGTAACCCAAAACGTTTATTTAATTAGAAGTTAGCTTTATAATAATAATCTATATATTTTTTTTTTGGTCGAAGTAATCTATATATTTTTCATTAACGATAACGTATCTTTGTAAGTATAAATACAATTTGTTAATTATATCGTATATTATGATGATAGTCTAACCTTTATACTAGAATGTTGACCAAGTAATGTAGTTTTATAATTATAAATGTAAGTCGTTAATTATATTGTAGCTTTATTATTATTAATTTAACTTCCTAATTATAATATAGTGTTGATTAACAATGTAGTTTATTTAATTAGAATGTAGCTTTATAGTAATAATCTATATAATTTTCGTTAACAATAATGTATCTTTGTAAGTATAAATACAATTTGTTTATTATATTGTATATTATGATGATAATCTAACCTTGATACTAGAATGTAGCTTTATAATTATAAATGTAAGTCTTTAATTATAGTGTTGCTTTATAATTGTAATCTAATTTTTTATAGTTATAATGTATACATGATTAACATTTTGTAGTTTATTTGTAGTTTATTTAATTAGAATGTCGAGATGAGTAATCTAAAACGTTTATTTAATTAGAATGTAGCTTTATAATAATAATCTATATATTTTTCATTAACGATAATATAGTTTGTAATTATAAATTAAATTTATAAATGTAATTCGTATATTATAATCATAATCTAACCTTGATATTAGAATTTAGCTTTATAATTTTGTTTTATAATTATAAATGTAATTCGTTAATTATAATGTAGCTTTGTAATTGTAATCTATCTTATTTATAACTATAATTTAGAAATGATTAACAATGTAGTTTATTTAATTAGAATGTATATTTATAATAATAATCTATATAATTTTCGTTAACAATAATGTATCTTTGTAAGTATAAATTATAATGATAATCTGACCTTGCTACTACAATGTAGCTTTATATTGTTGTTTTATAATGATAAATGTAATTCGTTAAGTATAATGTAGCTTCATAGTTATTAATTTAACTTCATTATAATTATAATATAGACTTGATTAACAATGTAGTTAATTTAATTAGAATTTAGCTTTATAATAATAATCTATATAAATTTCGTTAACGATAATGTATCTTTGTAATTATAAATACCATTTTTTAATTATATCGTATATTTATAATGATAATCTGACCTTGCTACTACAATGTAGCTTTATAATGTTGTTTAATAAGTATAAATGTAATTCGTTAAGTATAACATAGCTTTGTTATTATTAAATTATTTGTTTTATAATGTATTGTTTATATCTCAGAGGTACGAACCTTATAGAAACCGTACCCTAAGAACCCGATCGAATTGGAAGGCTCAGGTCCCTCATGCATCTATTGGGCCATACATTATGAGTGCTGGTTTGTTCAAAGTTTGTGCATTGGGACTTACCACAAGTAGAGGGCTCGTTAGTGCTTTGATAGAGAGGTGGCGTCCAGAGACGCACACTTTTCTTATGGTTGGTGAGGTCACCATCACACTTGAGGATGTTCATGTCCTGTTCGGGCTACCGGTGGATGGCGACTCATTATGTTTTACGACGAATATACCTGATGTGAATGCAGTCTGCATGAAGCTTCTTGGGGATGTGCCACCCACCCGTAGAGGCAACCAAATCCCTATAAATTGGCTTGCCTCTAGATTTGTGGAGACTGACCCAGATTTTCATCTTCTTGACCCTGTCATACACGAGCAGCATGCGAGGGCATTCATGCTTCGAATGCTCGGTGGCCTTTTGTTTCCTAATGCGAATGGAGCATGCGTAGATGTTTCATACCTATTACTCTTTAGAGACTTTGCGAGGGCTGGTACGATAAGTTGGGGATCCGCTTTACTTGCGCATCTCTACAGAGAGATGTGCAATGCTACCAAGTATGATTCAACATGTTTAAATGGTTGTAGCAAGTTGCTGACTGTATGGGCGTATGAGCGCCTACCTCATTTTCGTCCGAGAAACTTGATTGACCCACCACATGATCTTCCCCTTGCTTACAGGTAAAACCTTGAAACTAATTTTCCCTATATTACTAATGTTATAGTCCTTATATTTGGCTAACTTTTTTGTTCATTGCAGATATAGTGGGAAGTTATGCAACATTGATTCTCACTCTGCTCGTGCGTACCTAGACACGCTGCACGTTCCACCCACGCAGAGAGAGGTGAGATCTTTTTTTCCTGGGTAGGTTATTTTCACTAATAAAAGTCTAATAAACATATTGTGTGCATATGTAGTGGATTTGGCAACCGTATGGTGAAAGATCACCTAATCCTCAGCAATTTGCGGTTCGTGTGTTTGTCATCCACTACAATGTGGTGGAAGGTCATCAGGCTGATCGGGTGTTGCGACAGTTCGGGGTGGACCAGCCAATACCGAATCCTCCCCTTGATTGTGATTACCTGCATGTTATTACAAGGTCCGGGAGGACCGATGCTAGGTGGTGGGAGATCTTCAGTGACTACCTGCGTATGTGGTCTGAAAGACAGCAGTATCAGATTCCACTTGCACAGCTACCGCGGAGTACCCCACTTGATTTGAGGAGCGCTTACATGGTTTGGTATCGACAGCACTCGGTGGCCTGGTATACCGAGGAGAGTAGACGAAATGTGATCATTGTAAGTGTCATCTATTATGGTGTGCACGATGCAGTTCCTTGCAACACATGACCTTAAGGAATTCCCCACGCAGTTGTACAGTTGTTGGTATGTTATTGACCAGTGAATATCGAACTCAATAAAACGTGAATTTGATTGTCTTTCAAAATAAAATCCAGTCTCATCAAAAGAGGGGGTAACATGCACGCACTAGATACACGGTAGATCCATTACAAAGGGTAGAAGAAGGGGAGCTAATGCAGGTTTTGTTAAGCAAGATTTCCATTATTTATAGGAAGGCGAACTGAAGCAAACGGAGTACATGGTACAGTCAAAATATTGTTCAACAGTAACATATGGAGTTGTCATTTCTCCATTTTACTGAATAACGTGTGAGCAGTTTAAAGATAAGTCACATGGTGTCCATAGAAGTACTTGTAGTGTAAGTGACAGGACAACACAAAGAAGTATAGTGTTGTAGTCCTGAAGACTCCTAAATAGAGGACTGCCTTATGAAACGTACATGAATCAATTTCAAACTAGAGTTACAGACACACCTACAAAAGGACAATGTGAAAACCATAGGCTACCAGAAAGGAATAGGGAAGTTGTAACTCAATGTCCTGTATGTAATTGATACACGTTGATGAAGCTTATTAAAGATGCTTCGAGTAGACAGCACTTGATAAAAAAGTACACATGGAGGAGGAGCCACGAATTGAGCACAAGATGCAACCAAAAGTTGTGGCAGTAAAAAAATATTCTCATATCTTATCCAAGGAAATCTAACAAATCTCATATGCGTCCGAAACCCACCATCAACCAGAGTCTAGCAAATTGGAACATGATAAGATGGTATCACTGTATGGGATAAGATACTACGAGAAGGTAAGATGCTATTAGACTGTATGAGGTGTATAAACTCAACCGGTCCCGACCAAAGGCCGTGCCAACGTCCATAAATACCTCAGTCGCCCTTGAAGTTTTATGATGTATAAACCATTGCCATTACACCCTCAACTTAAAGTTTTACATCTAAAATGTTTATTCCCTGTATGATGTACATGCACCACATCCCATCCTTTGATGATTCTGGCTTTTACTTCGAACCAACCGACTACGGCACAACGCGTCGTCTCACGATTACAGATTTCATTGACTTCAACTATTTCAAATTCCTAGTTGAGTGTACCCTTGATTGTGGCAATGAGAAGTTTGTTCCAACGTCCATTGTCTTCCGAAAAATGTTGTTTCCTCTCCCAGTGCCTTTCTGGAGCCAGATGGTAATCGCAAATGACGAAGACGTGCGTCTTATGGTTGAAAACTACATAAACAACAAGCAACACATGGGTATGATTCAGCTTCTGGTGGAATATGAGCCGAAGGTAGATGGTTAATTATGGTCATAAAACAATGACAAATTATTGGCTGTTTTAAGTATGTTTGTCATATAACTCACTGTACGATGATGCTCTTCCGTAGTAATGTACCACTATTGTGTGCTCCATTCATTGGGGCCGCTTCTATAATTCAATAAACATTGTACTTCCCTTAATAATAATGAATACATATAGTGATGCATGATTATTTACATGATCGAAGTAAGACCATGGTTATAACACCACCAATCACCAAAGTAGGCACACCTAATTTTATTGAAATACAATACATTCCGTTACATTCTTTTTGGGTGCTTGCTAAAGGCACGACCTGTCAAAGCAGGAGCAGTTGGTAACTAAAAAAAAAGGATTGACAATAGATATTTCTTCAATCATAACTAGCATTTGGGCAGTTTCTCCTAATATGTCCCCGTTGTCGACACAACCCGCACCTTCGTCTTTCACGTTCATACGCCTCGTCCATCTCATTTGGAATACGTGAAAATGTTGGACGTCCTCTGACTGTACGCATCATATTTGGGTCAGGAACCACAGTGAGGCCGACATACGAAGGCCAGTTGCCTTGGTTACCTAAAGGAACAAATTTGTTCTCCTGATATGCCTGTATCATCGTATCAAGTCTGTAAACGCTATGAACATAGTTCTTCCAATCAAGTGTAGTGCTGGAACAAACAGCCATAACGTGTGAACAGGGTACTTAAATGCCTGCCACTCCCCACATTCACATAGTCTTTCGTTGATTCGGACAACGAATTTTCCTTTGTCTCGCCTTAGGGTGGCATCACCGTTGTCAACGACCTCGAATACCAAATCCATCGAATCAATGACAATCACACGGTGATAGTTCGATAGGATTTGGTTCTCGTTAACCCTTTCAAGAAGTTGCCTTGTAAAAATCGATCCGCTATTCCTTTGTGCAGTATACGTTTCCAAGTTATCCCGGAAATAATCAATAAGCTTGTACAGTGTGCTCTCCACAATTGCTGTCACGGGCAGCAAGCGAACCATCTTCAACACACCATTCATGCATTCCACCAGATTGGTGGTTGTATGACCCCACCGTCTACCGTCATCATAAGCACGGGACCATTTCTCCACTGGGAGATCATTGAAGAAGGCAGCAATCGAGGGGTGAAGAGATATTAAATGACTCAATCTTTCATCAACAATATCCTTCCTAAATGAGTAACCTAACAACAAACAAATAAAAATCAAACAGTCATAAACAATTACTACTAACTTACAGTTAATTAGCAGAAGTATAAATCAAATAATTACCGGTGTTTATCAAAAACTTCTTCCATTCCTTGTTCCCATATCTGGTTTGAAAGTTCGAAGCTACGTGACGGAGACACAAGAAATGTTCTGCATATGGTGGAAGCCAGTATTGATCCTCCCTCATAATTGACATTATAGCTGCGGCACGGTCAGTAATTACAGCGACATCACAACGTGGCCCGATAACTTTGTTACGCACACGATCGAGAAAATATTTCCAGTCATCCCTGGATTCCCCGGAAACCAAGCCGAAAGCCATGGGAATAATCTTGTTATTACCATCTTGCGCAACAGCCACTAGTAACTTACCCTTGTACTTCCCGTAAAGGTGAGTCGCATCTATTTGCAGTAGGGGTTTCATGTACTTGAAAGCAGTTATGCATGGCCCGAATGCCCAGAAGCAACGCTTAAATTGCCTAACCGATGTGGTTTGCATCTCGTTCTCAAACACAACATTAGACTCCAAATCCACAAACGAAGTAGGCATGTAATGTCTTATGGTTAAGATGTACCTGGGCAGTTCGGCATATGACTGCACCCAATCCCCGTAAACTCTTCTTATGGCTTCAGCACGACCCAACCAAGCTTTTTTATAGCTTATTTTCCTACGATACTCCTGGCGGATTAATTGAATAACCGTCTTCACTTGTAGTCCCGGATTCTCCTTCACTCGGGGAATCATCGCCTCGGCAATGAAATGGTAGGTTATGAACCGGTCATTATTCTCGTTCAAGACAGGAGAACACGAGTGAGGAGTGAACTTACGTACACGCCATTCAAATGCATCCTTCAACAGACATGCTCGAAAATAGAACTTGCATCCTTCATCTTGTCGACACTTTAACGCGTAGACTTTTCTGGTGTTTTCTTGTGGTAGAAAATCAACATTTTTTTGCAAGTGATAATCTTTGACAGCCATAACAAGAACTTTTTTGTTCAGAAACTCCTGACCTTTGACAAACTCTTGCCCTGGCCTCCAATACGGTATACCACGTCGGTCGAGATCTGAAGGCATTTGGCTTATGGCTTGTACGTCTACCTGCGTTAAGAATGAAGCAATTGGTGTGTAAGGTTCGGCTGGTGTCGAAGGACCGGCTTCACCAACTTCATCATCATCATCATCATCATCATCATCAGGGAAGTCTTCCGGCTCCATCTCAGGATCATCTTCCGAACTATGTTCATCACCACCCAAATTAACAGGGTTATTCTCGAATGAAGTTGTAGCAGCAGACTCGAACTTCACTTCCACTTCCAGGTTCCTCACGATATCGGGATTCTGCAAGAAGTTGGATATCATCATCCTAACAAGAGCGTCGTTGTTGACTTGAAGAGGAACAAATGAAGGGAGTGGGTATCTGCTCTCGAGCTTCCGATAAACAATGGAGGTAATCACGTAATCTCCTCCAAATTTGAATCTACTTGATTTTTAACATGATTTTTGAAAGAACTGAATGTGGCTAATTCGGATATGTGTGTGAATATAAACCTAGAGGAAGGAGAAATATGAAAATATACTCCATGATTTCCATAATTGAGATCTATATGAAGATAGAGAGTACAAGGAATTTCCATAGTTTAGATGGTTTAGACAGAAAGGAGCAAAGGAAGAGGAAGCAATATGATGCATATATATAGATGTTGTGAAAAAACTAGTCGTTAATAGCCGTTGGGAGAAGAAAGAGCCGTTGGAGTTGCATTTAAAGGAGACTGATTTTTAGTAGGCGTCCTGCACAAATCGACAACAATAAAAAATACAGATTTTTAGTTAGTGAAGGGCGCACACTGCAAGTCAGTCAGCCAGGAGGCTGACTTGCAGTGTGTGCTTCCTTCACAATCGACAAAAAAAAAAAAAAAATTTGCAAAGGAGGCGCACAACAGATAGCAGTCAGCTAACAAGCTGACTTCTGTTGTGCGCTTCCTTCACAGCAAAAAGAAAAAAACACACCTGCGGTGTAATTACGGGAGAATTCACACCTCAAAGGGAAATGAGTTATGAATTTGCCTCTGAACCGGAAATTTTCCGAGAATTCAGATCACTTCTTTTTTTCTAGCTCTCAGGAGGACAGGCCTCTCTTTAGTATTTTCTTTTCTTTCCTTCTTTTTAAAGTTGGCCTACTCACAAAGAAACCTCCTCCATCTCTCATCATCATCATCATCATAAATCAAAAGCTCTCTCTTCCTGCTGCAGCGCTGATAGTATAGTATCTTTTCACCCTGTTGTTCGATTTGCTTCTCCGAATTGGGAAAAGCCCAGGCATTTGGTTTGGCAATTCAGCAAGAGAGAAAGAGAGAGACTGGAGATCAGCTAGCTTGCTTCTCACTATTCCTTTTTTTTTTTTTTCCGTCTTCTTCTACAGAAATCAAACAACAACTGGATTGAATTGGATTCGTTCTGACATTTTATCTTTCCCCTTCCTAACACTCCACATTCATCCTAACTTCTTCCCAAAGCAAAAATCAAAACACACACACACACACCCACGTTCATCCTTCACTTGTAGTTTCACATTGATCATTCTCTTCTCTGTCACAACATACGTGTTCTTTTCGCAATCCAGCAGCAGCAGCAAGCAATTACCACTACAACTCCACTTGAGACACCTGATACACTCTCACTACTACTACTACTACTCTTTCCTTTTTATATTCCCTTTGAATACTCTTCATCAACAGAACATAACTCACATCACACAGGCCTCATCCTCCTCTCATTCTCTACACCTTCTCTGTTTCTTACAACAAAATCCAAAAAACAGAGTGAAAAACACTAACAGAGTGAGATGGACGGCCGAGTGACCACACTTTCGGAAGCGAGAGATGACATAACAGGACAAATTGGGCTACTATGGTCACAAGCCAAAGCGCCATTGATAGTCCCATTACTCAAACTCGCGGTTGTAATCTGTCTAGCCATGTCACTGATGCTATTTGTCGAGAGGGTTTACATGGGTGTTGTCATAACCCTAGTCAAGCTGTTTGGTAAGAGGCCAGAGAAAAGATACAAATGGGAGCCACTCAAGGATGAAAATGAAGAGGGTGATTTGGAGGTTGGGAATTCAGTTTATCCCATGGTGCTTGTACAGATCCCCATGTATAATGAAAGAGAGGTTACTAATTGACAAAATCTCTACTACCTTAACTGCTAAGCTACCTCTTAATCTGTATGTATGATCATATAAATATAGCAAATGATTGATGGTTGTGATTATCATAATGCTGTAGGTTTATCAGCTATCGATTGGAGCTGCTTGTGGTCTTTCATGGCCATCAGATAGAATCATTATCCAAGTACTTGATGACTCAACCGATCCAGTAATCAAGGTTGTCTTCATAATTTTGCTTTAATTGCATGGCTAGTATCTAACTAATAATCCCAACTCCCAGTCTGTCTGAATTCTTCCCTAAAACGTTATGCAGAATCTAGTAGAGATGGAGTGCCAGAGATGGAGGAGTAAAGGAGTAAACATAATGTACGAGATCAGAGACAACAGAAAGGGTTACAAAGCAGGAGCTCTTAAAGAAGGAATGAAACATCATTATGTTAAGGGATGTGATTATGTGGCCATTCTTGATGCTGATTTTCAGCCTGAACCTGACTTCCTATGCCGTACTGTTCCTTTCCTTGTTCATAACCCCAGCATTGCTCTAGTTCAAGCTCGTTGGAAATTCGGTAATTATTCTTTAATTATACCTTAATTCTCTGACTGTTAGATTGTGTGATTATTAATTTCCATGAATAATCATAAAACAATCAAATCATCTTTGGTTATATATTAGTGATGATTATGATAAGTAGTAGTAGTAGTAGTATATATAATCTCCAAATTATTACTCATGATGTTGATGCATGTCGTCTTTGATTGTTTTGAGTGTATGAGAGTGAGTGTCGGTCGGTGCTCTTTGTCTTTCCTTCAATATTTTCTGTTTTTTTTTTTTTTGAAAAACCAGAATATATAGTTATGTTCTGGTGTTTTTCTATTGGCTACTCCATTCTTACTTTTTTTTTTTTCATTATTAATTTTTAGCTACCTGCCTAGCTAACTTGTGGTGGTGTATTATAGTATTATATGTATCTTGTGGGGTGGACTGGTCCTCTTCTCTGTACATTTAACATCATTCACTCACTTTACGGATTTTATTATTCATGTCCACTGATCATCATAATTTATCATACCAGTGTCACGCCAATAATATACATCTAGTACTATCATATACTATATCTCTTTTCATGCATAATAGTATAAACTAGGAGGAGCTACTATGACGAAAGAGATTGCTAATATGTAATAATAATAATAATAATGTACGGTGTACATTTTGGTTCAAATTAAGATAGAAATTAATGAGAATTAACATATATAAAAGGAAAAGCAACATGCTTAGATTTAATCAATTGGTACATTAGTATGAACAAGCTATGATAGGTGAATTGATAATTAATTATATTCATCACATGGGAGCTATCTTTTTGAAGCAAATGCATGACATGTCACATCAGATCCAGTGTGATTGTGAAGATGAAATGCTTTTTACTCATTTTATACTACTAGTATATAGCAAAACGTGGGGTTCTCATGTTTCTTATAATCACACCGACAAGTTAGTTCTGCGTTACTTGTTTCTTTTGTAGTACATTCACTAAAATGGAAACAGTGACACTCGTCACTCTCGCTTTTTTTATTATTAAAAGATCGTAATGCTATTACTTTATTAAGAACTGAACAGGTGCCTTTTTTTCCTTAAAAAAAGAATTATCATGATTGGCGTCTTTTGAAATTTCTATTGGGTCAAACCCTCTAATCATAATCTTGCCAAGTATCATGTCTAACCGAGTGCTGTTTTGATTTTTTTTCGTCTTAAAAATGTACTTATTATATTGTTGGGTAGGATTTGCAATTTTTTGAACCGGGTCCACTTTTGATTTTGATTAGACTAATTATTAGATTCACCACATACATCAAAAAGAATAAGATTGCACTTACTATTATTATGTATATAATAATGTTAGTAGTTGGTCGACAAAGTAAATATGCTTTATAGAAGCTTCTTGCTTTAATTTCATCTTTGTTTTTATCCTTTTCTTTTCGAACTCCAGCCTCCCCTGGGATAAATTATGTTCATCAAAGAAATCAATTTATTTGCCAACAAGGGTAGGTTTGATATACTACTATTTTATCTAGTACGTACGTACCCACGACAGTAGCTAGCACATTCATCTACAGATTATTATTAAATCAAATTGTCTCTAACAAAAAAGGAATACTATACGTATGACATATATTGAATGCTATGCTATGCGATGCATCTACTATGTGTGTTGGTGCAATTTAGTTGGGGAAATAAATGTGTTTGTTATATACATTCTGCCGACGTACTATCTATTATATATATATATATACACTTAATTATAGGCTACAACGAAGTGTAGTTTCTGGTGAAAGAACATATAGATAGTATTATTGTTCAAAAATGGAAGTAGGCGTACATATAGATAGTGGTATTATTAGTAATAATAAGAATTGATCAATTAATTAATAAAATGCTGCATGTGTGATCGAAAATACAAAAAAGTAACCATATTTGTTTGTTTGTTTGATGATGGGCCGGCCTCTGCTCTGGGCTGTGTTATTATAAATGATTGCAGTGAATGCAGACGAATGCTTGATGACAAGGATGCAAGAGATGTCTCTTGATTACCATTTTACAGTGGAACAAGAAGTTGGGTCCTCCACCTATGCCTTCTTTGGTTTCAATGGTACGTATACTATATAATATTTTGTACGTATGGTATTTTTTGGGTTTCTAGCTGAAATAGTAGTAAATGCTTTTAGGAACGGCTGGAGTGTGGAGGATATCAGCTTTAAATGAGGCAGGTGGATGGAAAGACAGAACAACAGTTGAAGATATGGATTTGGCAGTCCGAGCTAGTCTTAAAGGCTGGAAATTTGTGTACCTTGCTGATATTAAGGTCCGTCACTCACTTGGTTTCATTTCTTTTCTGCATCCCCTCTCCTCTCTGCATACCATATATATGGCATATGGCATATGGCATATGGCATATGCATGAAAATGTAGTTCCTACAGCATTAATTGATTCATATTGTATACAATACTCTGTTGACCAGTCCCAAGCAATCAATTATATGTATAGGTAAGGAACGAGCTGCCAAGCACATTCAAAGCGTACAGATACCAGCAACACAGATGGTCATGCGGACCCGCAAACTTATTCCGCAAAATGGCATCTGAAATAATCCAAAACAAACGAGTATCAAGTTGGAAAAAAATCCACTTACTCTACAGCTTCTTCTTTGTTCGTAAAATAGTAGCACATTTAGTAACTTTCATCTTCTACTGCATCGTATTACCAGCAACCGTATTAGTACCAGAAGTAACAGTTCCGAGATGGGGTGCTATCTACATCCCAACAACAATCACTCTTCTGAATGCTGTGGGAACACCAAGATCACTTCATTTGGTTGTATTCTGGATCTTATTTGAGAATGTGATGTCGTTACATAGAACTAAAGCGACGTTTATTGGATTGTTTGAAGCGGGTCGGGTTAATGAATGGGTTGTTACTGAGAAGCTTGGTGATGCGCTTAAACATATGACGACAATTAATACTAATAAGTTGGTGGTGGTGGAAGCTGCTAAAGTTAAGAAAGTAGTGCCGCCGTTTCGCAATATCATCATCAGGATTGGACAAAGGTTTGTTTGTATTATTCGATCAAGTTAAATTTTCTGAAAGAGAGATTGATTTTGTTTGACTTTAATTAATCTAATTTTTATTAAAAAATTAACTGTAGGATGCTGGTGATTGAAGTTGTGGTGGGTATGTACCTGTTATTATGTGGATGCTACGATTATGGTTTTGGAAAGAATCACTACTTCATCTACCTCTTTCTACAATCTGCTGCCTTCTTCATTGCTGGGTTTGGTTATGTTGGTACTTTTGTGCCCACCACACAATGATCATCAACACACCTGGCCGGATGCATTCACTTCACTTCATCACTTCATATATATACATATAGATTCAAACTGAAGATACCAGACCACAAGCAAGGAGAGACTACTCCATTACTCTTTGAATTCGTTCCTATATATATATACAGCTTCTTCACTTTTTGTTTTCTTTCACTGTTATGTTGTAGAACATCATGTTGGATGCGTATGTAAGCACATCCAGTGCATTGGAAGAGTTGTGATCGATCATCTTTTTTTTTCTTCTTCTTAACTTAAATTTCTCATGTTGTGATTCGTTTTTGGTGCAAATTGGTTTAGGTTCATGATCATTTAATTGTTTTGTGATATCACTTAATGTTGTAATTTTATCAAAGATGCTCTCAAGTACATGATGTGTTGTACCAGCTCGATCTTCAGGAAGTAAGAAATATATATATACTGTTGCCATTCCTATATATGTTAAGCTATTGCATTGTTTATGGCACTACTCGCGGGAGCACCTATATATATATATATATTGAACTTTGAAGCAAAATTAACAAAGAGATATGTACAAATTTGTATTCTTTATTATCCTCCATACATTACATATAATATATGGAGTACCTATTAATACACTTAAACATCATATATATGTATATGCATGAATGATGGCGCTGATCAACATCGATACATGAGATTCCCGACCACACAAACAACACTCATATATGATTTGTTTGCTACTGGTGGTGGCAGAGCAGAATGGTGCCTAAGTCTTGGATATACTCGTCCCTTCCCTCCCATTCCTGCAGCAGCTAATTAAAGGGTGCATTCTTCCAAATTAAGAAAAAACTATACCTACATGTCAAATTGGTAGCTAGACATAAGACAAGTACATACCTATCATCATCTTATCTTCTCGTATCTACCTTACCAATCACACCGTTTTATGTTTTGTTTACATGCTCATCATCATCAATGAACATATATGATCATAACCATATATATGTTAAATGTTAATACATGGTCTAATTCGTACAAATGAACACAATTAACTTCCTCAAATAATAGTTAGTTTGTACCCATTAATGATAGTAGTTAGGTTCACTCATGGGGAAAACTATTTCCTAACTTTTTTTTTCTCCTCTTATATGTCACAACTCAGCTATCATTTTTTTGTTGTTGTGGGGATAGAACGGAAGCAGGAAATTGGGGAAAAATTTTCAACATGCTAATCATACAACTTACATATACGTGTTTCTTCCGGGCCCTTAACTTATTGTTATTGGACCATTCCATACTTAGTTACTTAGGCCCCGCATGAGCCCAGATCTTGAGAGCTGATTTCCGCAATAATGGAACTAGAGCTGCGTATTTAACTTCAATATTTAACATCTAAAAGTGTGTAAGGTGAGATTAGGGTCTAGCTACGCTTCTTTTTGGGTTTTTTTGGTTCTTGAGCTAGCTTATCAATATTACTTACGTCACAAAAGCAAATCAAATTGAACCCAAGTGGGTTCATTATTAGGAAGCTATGCGATATAGTATTGAGTTTGACTGAGTCATGAAACCAAAGAAGACCGTACCCCCACCAACGATCATAGTTGAACAGAGTTCTAATGTCGCTCCCTCCTCTCTCCTTGACCCTCCCTCTCCCTCGCCGTTCCGGTAACCTTTCATCATGTCGCCATCACTAAAATACCCCCATAACCACCGCAAAACCGTCAAAAACTCCACAGAAACCGTTCCACAAACACCTACCTACTCACGTAATACCACCACAAAAAGCCTAACCTTCCACATCACAAAACACATATCCACGCTCCGTAACACAACCAGAACAACCTTTACACAACCCAGCCAAATAGATAAATGAGAGAGCGAGAGAGGAATAGGGAGCGAGAGCGGGAGAGGAACAGGGAGTTGAACAGGTCGCGAGCCGGTGAGAAGTGTTCAAGCCGTAGTTCCAGTCGCCATCCCAGGAGTAGCTCTAGTCGCAGGAGGCGACGGTTTGTGTCTATGCGAGGTGGGAAAAGGTCGAGACGACGACGAAGAAGAGGCGAGTCTCTGCCCTGGCAGTCCAGGTGCTCCAGGCAGCGCCTGCACCGACATTCGAGGACGGAAATGCGACGGTGTAGAAGTACCTGCAGTTGGGCGTTCCGACGAGGAGGAGGTATTCCAGCCAGTGATGCTGATGCGCGAGTCCAAGGCGAGAATATAGGAGGTGGCGAAGGAAGTCCTGCTTCGGATGGACTTGGTTGTTCTTTATTCTTGGACAACCTCAGTCACCAGGTGGACTCCCGTGCAATCCAGTGGCTTCTTAAGATAGATAATGATATCATGGATGTCTTCATCTCAAGGAAGAAGCGCAAGAACAATCGTTTGGCGTTCGCTCTGGTGCGAATGGCAAATTCTTCGCGGATGGAGGAGGCAGTCGCTAAAGCTAATGGTCGACTTTTTCTGGGCCATAGGATTTACGCACACCGGGCTAAGTATCCAATTCATAGAGTAGTTAGTAGGCGTTTCGGCAAGATGCAGAGTGGAGGTAGGTCGGTGGTGGCACCACCTGCTGCGACTGCCTCTGATGATGGGGAGAAGCCTGGCTATGGCGGTCCAGATGTTTGCCGCACCGGTGTGATCTCGCTGCAGGAAGGCAACCATAATAAGTTGCACCATATCGAAAGTAGCGGTGTTAGAAGGATTGAGATAGGCGACAATCTTGAAGTGGTGGTGGACGGCGTGAATGTTAGCTTTGTCATTGACCACGGTGAGGTCGGGGGAGAGTCCAAGGGACGCGCCGGAATTCGAATAGTGGTGAACAGTTCCAAGGGGCATGGAATAGGTACGTGGGGGACGCTGTCGGGAGAAGGTGAGCAGGCTGGATGTTTGGGTCCCGACAAAGATTTTTTTGAGGCAGGCGCGGGTAACAGAGCCACGAATGCAGTTAACCTAGGCAATGTCCCTTTTGGGACCGGGGGGCAATGGCCTAATTGCTACATGGGCTGGATCTACCCGTACAATGGTTACTGGGCTGGGACGCCGGTCTACTACTTGGACCAGTCAGGGATGTGGAGCCATGGGTATGGATGGGGAGGAGAGTGGGCCAATTCCTTTGCGACAGGTATGGATGGGATGTCTTTTGGCTACGGGCAGATATGTCATGGCCTAAGCGGGCCGAACCTGCCGTGTGCCCCCACTTGTGACCCTCAGCCCGATGATATGACGGTTAAGGGCCGTGCACCTATCTCTATTCGTCAACCTGTGGTGACTAAAGAGCTAGCTCCTGATCCTATTGCGGATGAACTGTTAAGAAGTAGTTGGCCGGATCCGGAAGACGATAGTCATTGGAGTGACAGGAATGGTGCTCGAGCGGTGTTGGGGAAGGAGTTGGACCCTGGTTGTGCAACAGATGGTTCAGAGAATTTGACCCCGGATCTTGTCCTGGGACAGGTGGATGAAGAAGGGGATGGTGAAACTCTTAGGAGCTTGTTCGAAGATCCAGGACAAAGAGGAAGCAAGACAAACTCTACTGCTGGCGAAGAAGCTTGGATGCCACGTGCGTGATGAAGGGGTTGCTCTAAATAATTTTGAGGAGATCATTCGCGAGCATAGAGCTAGTTCACGGCAACGAAGTCAAGAGTCTAAGGTTGCGGTTGAGGCCGATGCAGATAGCGAGTCGCGTTCCACCTCTAGATGTAGTGCTAGAAAGAGTTTGGGGTCTAAGAAAGGCCTAGTGGGATTTAGTAAGTTCTATCGTATTAGTAAAGCTACAATTAGAAACAAGAATAGAGTTAAAACGAGATAGTAAGGAGTGTCTGGCAGTTTGTTTGATAGACTAGAAAGGTATGTATGTGGTGGTCCTTTCTTTGTTCTAGCTTTGTGCTATTGGTCGCTTATGTGACCTTCTAGGCTTATGCCTAGTTTCGGGCCTTGTGCCCTCATTTATCAAAAAAAAAAAAAACTAAAGCGAGGCAGAGTTAGTATCATTTTGAGTCACGACGGTGACATATTATGTTAGGCTCGTATTCTTAGTCAGTAACTTGAAGAACAAATTACTTATTGCCCCAGGGCATTATTCCTTCTTTTATTGCAAAACCGAGTTTCCTGTTGTTCTTTAACTGAGTTCCATAATTCCTCTTTGCGTTTGACTAGTCACCCCATACCCCTATTATTCTCTATTATTTCCTTAGTTTTTTTTAAAAAATCATTAAAATCCAACACTACTCTAGATCAACTTGTTTGAGAGTAGTCAACGTTTTTGGGCCTGACAAGGCTACTGAAAAGAATGTCTCAATTTTCTAGAGATAGTACCTTCAACCTCAATAGTCAATACACACACCAATTTAAGTGAGTGGAAATTTGTTGTTGATAAGACATGAACAACTATAGTACTACGTGGTGATCTATGCTCTCAGTTTACACCTACATGTACCTCAGAACTCCATTGTGGACCAACAAACATGTTCCTGGTGTCAAGTGATTGACATCCGAGTGGTGGAGGACTGAAGTAGGGGACGGAAGGTCCTGAGTTCGAATCCTCTTACCACCCACTATGGTGGGGAAAGGAGTTTACTCTCCGATTACCCAGCCCGGAAGAGGAAGTGAAGGACGGTGGTGGGGGAAAGAAACTCTCCGATTACCCAGCCCGGAAGAGGAAGTGAAGGACGGTGGTGGGGGAAAGGAATTTACCCTCCGATTACCCAGCCTGGAAGAGGAATGGATGACGTGTAGGACGGATGCAAGGGAAAGGTTGTAAGAAGAGGTCAAGGAAGGTCCCTAGGACAAGATCTCTAGGCTTAGTAAGATGTCCCGTGTAATGTCTGTGTAAGGTAAGACTAGAAAGGTTATGTAAGAGTTGAGTCGGTGTTGTTTGATTTGCCCTTGCGACACCCTAGGCCATGTGCCTATAATTATAAAAAAAACAAACATGTTCCTGGTGGTGTTACAATCTATCCTACAAAACCAGGAGCTACAATTGCTTTAACCACACTAGTGGTCCTTATAAACGAAATTGGCTTCAATCTCCTTATTTATAAATGTATGATGTATCAAAAGAGACGTAGTCAAATTAGTGAACTATCCTCCGCCTATAATAATAGGTAACGGGTTCAAATGTAAATGAACTAAGAATGCCCATAGTAAATGACAGAATTAGTTACAGTCTAGATTGATTAAGTTTGTTACAGTCTTAATAACTAGTTTGACTTAGTCAACACGTGAGTTAGTTAGCGGTGTTTGTAAGCTGCTATTACTAAAGCGCTGTATATAAAAACTCTCTACTCTTGTTCATAAATATAACACAGTAATACAGTGAATCATTCTCCTTTTCCTTCCTGCTCTCGCTCTCTGTTTTTCTTTCTGCTCCACTTCTTCCACCATTACATGGTATCAGAGCAGCATTAAGCTCTCTTCCTCTTTCTTTCGTCATTCTCCTTCTGTTCGGTAGCTTCGATCGTCATGGAGACCGATGCCAACAGTGCGACGAGTAATCTGGAGGAGTTGCTGCGATCCTTTACAGAAGCGAGACCGAAGCACACAACTGTCGTGGATGTTTCAGATCCATTGTACATACCTACGTCTGATCATCCAGGTATGATAATAGCATCTAAATTTGATGGAACAGGCTTCCAGACTTGGAAGCGCACCATTCTCATTGCGCTTATGGCCAAGAATAAGATAGGGATATTGGAAGGAAAGATTTCTCGACCTGAGAATGATGAGACTAAAGCTCTAGCGTGGGATAGGGCTAACGGTTTTGTGATGTCCTGGTTGTTGAATGCTTTGGATCGGGAGATATGTGAGAGTTTAGTGTTTCATACCACTGCGAAAGATATGTGGGATAGTCTAGTGGCCAGGTTTGATCAGATCGACGACACTAGAAGATTCAATTTGAAACGTGAGTTGTGTAACCTAGAGCAGGGAAGTGATTCAGTGAGCACATACTTTACCAAGTTTAAGTGTATATGGGATGAGTTGACCTCAGTAGTGAATTTGAACTCTTGTAAATGCTGTAATTGTGGATATACAAAGAAGATAAAAAAGGTGTTAGAGGAGGATAAATTGCTGGATTTTCTGATGGGATTAAACGATTGCTACATGAATATTAGAGGAAATATTTTGATGATATCTCCTCTGCCTACTCTAGAAAATGCTTATTCCCTTGTCTTGTCTGAGGAAAGGCAACGTGATAGTGGGAAAAAGAAAGGAGTTGACAGTACCTTTGTTAACTATGTTGGAGGAGGCAATCGTCCCACTCAGCAGCTGAGATGGCAAAATAATGACAAAGGGAAATAAAGAAACAAAGGGAGACTTGTTCTTATTGTGGAAAGACAGGTCATGTGGAGGATAAATGTTACGAGAAGCATGGCTATCCAAATGGCTGGAAAGATGGGAAGAATAAGAAGATAGGAGCCAATTCTGTGGCTCAAGAACAAAATCCTGAGAATAATGTTGTTTCACCAGTCCCGGGCATGTCTCAGGAACACTGAGCCTGTTGGTTGATTACTTGCAGAAAGTCAGTTCCGGGCATAAAGAAGAGACTGGAGCTTGCAACTTTGCAGGTAAATTTCAATCTGTTGCTCTTCATTACTGTTTAAGTGTTGAAAACAGTAAAAGAAATCAGAAAAATTGTCATTCTTGGGTGATCGATACTGGGGATACTGATCACCTGATAGGGAATGAAGATATGTTTCTCAGTAAGAAACAAATGAGGAGTAAACACTTTATGAGTTTACCAAATGGTCACGTGCAAACCGTTGATATTATTGGGAGAGTTTTAATCTCTGACAGTTGCTGTTTAGAGGATGTTCTTCTAGCACCGTTGTTCAGATGTAATCTGTTGTCTGTTAGCAGATTTGTGAAACAGTTCAAGTGCAATGTCTTGTTTCACAGTGGTTACTGCTCTTTGCAGGACCAAACATCGAATTATGAGAGCATCATTGGATGGGAACAAGATGATCTCTACTTTCTGGATGTCACAGCCCTGGAGGAGTTCTTTACTACAAGAAATCAGAAGCAGGTTTTTTGTAATTCTGTAGGTCATAATAAAGCAGTCTTATGACACTACAAGCTGGGGCATGTCCCTTTTCAAAAACTTGTTGAACTTGGTCTGATAGAAAGGAAAGATATTCCTTCTACTTTTGTTTGTGATGCGTGTAATAAAGCCAAGGGGCATAGATTACCCTTTCCTGTTTCACATTCATATAGTGCTGATTGTTTTGATATCATTCGTGTTGATACTTGGGGGCCATGTTAAGAAACAGCCTATGATGGAAACAGATTTTTTCTCACTATTGTGGAGGATAAAAGCAGAAGTTTGTGGGTAAAACTAATGCACAGCAAGTCACAAGCATTTAGTTTTATTAAGGAGTTTATTGCCATGGTTGAGAGGCAATTCTTAAAGAAAATTAAAGTGGTGAGATCAGATAATGCGTATGAATTGGGTTCTTCCACAGAAGGAATCGATTTTTATAAGAAATTGGGCATAGTACATCAGAGATCTTGCCCACACACGCCTCAGCAGAACGGCGTGGTGGAAAGAAAGCACAGGCATCTTTTAGAAGTTGCTCGAGCTTTATACTTTCAGTCAGGCATTCCTCTTAAATTTTGGGGAGATGCAGTCCTATATGCAGCTGTTCTCATTAACAGACTGCCTTCTGTTCCTCTACAAGGGCTTACACCTTTCGAAGCCTTATATGGAAGAAAACCTACATTTGATGCTTTAAAGGTTTTTGGCTGTTTAGCTTATGCTACAGACGTTCACAATCACAAAAGGAAGTTTGCACCACGGGCTAAAAGGTGTGTTTACCTTGGTCCCAGCTTGGTTAGCAAAGGGCATAAGCTTCTTGATCTTGTTTCTGGAAAAATCATTCACAGTAGGGATGTTGTTTTCTATGAGCAACATTTTCCTTATTTGACAAGATCAGATCATGTAGATGGGAATTCTGATGATCTTTGCCGAAATATATTCTCATCTCCTGAATGTGAGCAACATGTTTTTCACTTACCTGAGACATTCCCTGTTGGCTCTCCTCGCATTTCTGACATTCACCACAGAAATGTTGTTTATTCAGATGACATCCAGCAGCACACTAAAACACCAGTAGATCACATTGATCAGTCTTCTTCTAGTTCCTCTCCTTTTTCAAATGAAGATGCGGTTATTCTTCATTCTTCACCAGAAATAGTTAGAAGATCTAGCAGAACAAGACAACAACCCACTTATCTGAGAGATTACTTTGTTGGGATCAGCTCTGTGTTTTCTACTCCAGAAGAGATTTATTCAGCAGTCCTTAATGCTCGCTTGCAAAACCCAATTTCAGAAAACAGATTGGCAATGACTTCTTTAACAGACATCACACCAGTCAATTCATGTTGCTTGTCTGCTGTTACTGATGCCCGGGACATACAGGAACCACACAATTATGCTGTTGCCAGTCAAAGTAAAGAATGGGTTCTAGCTATGCAGCAAGAATTGGAAGCTTTAGAACGCAACAAAACTTGGGAAGTTACTACTTTACCCAAGGGAAAGAAGGCCATTACTTGTAAATGGGTATACAAGGTTAAACTCAAAGCTGATGGTTCCTTGGAGAGGTATAAAGCTCGACTGGTTGTAAGGGGCTTTACACAGAAGCCAGGAGTAGACTACACAGACACATTCTCTCCGGTTGTTAAAATGACGACTGTTCGAACTCTGGTGGCTATTGCAGTAAAGAAAGGATGGTTTTTACAGCAGCTGGATGTCAATAATGCGTTTCTGCATGGTGAGCTTCAAGAAGAGATTTATATGAAGCTTCCTAAGGGACTAGATGTGAATGACAGAAACAAAGTTTGCAGACTCAGAAAGTCTTTGTACGGTTTGAAGCAAGCTTCAAGGCAGTGGTATGCTAAGCTCACTAGCTTTTTACAGTCTCAGGGATTTACAAGTTCAGGACATGATACTTCTTTGTTTTATCGCATACAGAAGTCTGATGTCTTGTATATTGGTGTGTACGTGGATGATCTCATTATTTGTGGAAATAATGAGACTAAAATCAACCAGATTAAACAGTCTCTTGATCGACAGTTTCGCATCAAGGATCTGGGTGATTACATTTCTTCCTTGGAATGGAGTTTGTTCGCACTCCTACAGGAATGATAATCACTCAACGAAAATTTGTTAAAGAATTATTAGCAGATTTTGGAATGAGTTCCTGCACTCCGGTTGTCAGTCCTTTACAACCAAATTGCAAACTCCTTGCGGAAGATGGAGTTCTTCTTGAGAATCCAGAAGAGTATCGGTGTTTGATAGGAAAATTGAATTACCTGACAAAACACATCATGATCTTTGTTTCAGTGTGCAACTGCTAAGTCAGTTTTTACAGAAACCTCACACCAATCACTTAACCGCGGCCTTTCATGTTTTAAGCTACATCAAGGGGACTGTTGACAATGGCTTGAAGCTGAACAACAATCCAGATATCTCACTTATAGCTTTTTGTGATTCAGACTGGGCATCTTGCCCGATATCAAGAAGGTCTGTAAGCGGTTTTTATATCATGATTGATGGTGCTCCAATCTCTTTGAAGTCAAAAAAGCAAGCCTGTGTCTCTCTTTCTTCTGCTGGGGTAGAATACAGGGCTATGCGCCGTGTTACATCAGAACTAGCTTCGCTATCTCGCCTTCTTCATGATCTAGGAGTTACATATGTTACTCCTATCCCACTACACTGTGATAATAGGTCGGTTGTCTTTATAGCAACTAATCCAGTGATTAATGAGCGCACCAAACATGTGGAATTAGACTGTCACTTTGTTCGGGAACAAGTGCAGCAAGTAATGGTGGCCACCGAATCCGAATCTACCCGGAACCGGCGAATCTACCCGGAACCGATTGGAACCGGAACCGGCCGGAACCGGGCCGGAACCGATTCGGAACCGGAACCGCCCCCTTGCGAATCGAATCCGAATACAAGTTTTGAGATTCAGGACCGAACCGGAACTGGAACCGGAACCGCCTGGAACCGCCCGGATTCGCGTCGGATTCGGAACCGTGGAACCGGAACCGGTGGAACCGGAACCGGAACCGGTCGAAGTTACCGTTGGAAACTAGCCGTTGGGAACCGGAACCGCCCAGATTCCCAACAGCTCTTTTTTTTTATGTGTGTAACGGCTCCAAACAAAGCCTAACGGCTATATTGCCCCCAAACCCCTATAAATACACCATTTTATCATCATTCTCACCACACAACTCATCCTACTCTTCCTTCTCTTATTACTAGTATTTTCTTGTGCAATTAAGTGTTATTAAGCATTTTAGCTACTAAAAGGTTCATTTCCCACATTAGCTCTCAATTTTCCATTTCCCACATTCTAGCAAAATGCCGAGGAGATCCGGAAAGGAAGTGATGCCTTCTTCCAACCTCCGAATCGATCCAAATTTTCAAGTTGATGAGCAAGACCAAATCGACGAGATGGAATTCGGGTATCATCAACATCAACAACATCCACATTATTCACCTTCATCACTCCCGCAAGGTGGAAGCTGTACAATTTCTCAGCACGGATCTACAAACATGGGGCCAACACAACCGGGAATATCACCACCATTTGGTAAGTTTTAATATTAGTTACAACTTATTTTATACAAACTTTAATTTTAATTCTTTCTTATCTTAATTATAGTCTAAATCAAAATTTTTTACAATTAAAGGTACATCCTCTACCCCATCCGATGCTCACAATCTTGGTCAAGATGATGATCAAGAAGATGATGATGCCGACAACACCACCGCTCCAACAAAATCGAGAAGCTTCTTGGGTGTGGGCATACTTCACAAAGAAAGAAGATCCGCAGATGCCCGGGACATACAAGCAACATTGCAATATTTGCCACAAAGGACTTGCATGGGCGTTGGGCACCGGAACCGGAACCTTTGCAAAACATATGAAGACGCACAAGATCTACAAGGATACAGCGGCAATGGCGGGCTGTACGAGTGGTCAAACTATGCTCACCGGGTTTAACCAACGACAACCCGGTCCAGGTTTTTTTCATTATGATAGAGAAAGAATGATAGATGGCATGGCTAGGTTTATGATTGCTGAACAGTTACCTTTTAATTTTGGTGAAAGTCCTTACTTTGAAAACTTTGTTTGCTCCACATTACAACCACAATATAGTAGAGTGCCTAGGAATACGCTTAAACGTAGAGCTTTTGCACAACATAGTAAAACTAGAAACCAACTTATGGAAATGATGAAAGCATTTGATGGTTGTGTTTCATTAACTAGTGATATGTGGACATCTACTACTAATGAGGCATTTATTTGTGTTACACTTCATTGGATTGATAGTTCTTGGACGCTTCAGAAGCGTATTATTGCTTTTGATATTTTTGATGATGCACATACCGGTTTTAATATTTCTGAGAAAATTATTGAAGTATTATCTGAGTGGAATTTGTTAGACAAGGTATTCTCAATTTCTTTAGATAATGCTTCGAACAATGTTAAGTGTGTAGATTATCTAAAAGCTAATTCGAATCTCATACTCTTGCATGATGGTGATTACTTGCATGTTCGATGTTGTGCTCATGTTGTGAATTTGTGTGTACAAGATGGTTTATCTAACTTGACTTCCACACTAGAACCACTTAGGCATGTCATGAGGAAAATTAGAAAATCGGGTCTTGTTAAAAATGAGTACAAAAAAAAGTGTGAGGAATCCGGTTTACGTCCTCGTCATTTTGCTCCCGACACCCCCACTAGATGGAACTCCACATATGAATTGTTAGTTAAGACTAAGAAACACCAATCCATTTGAACTAGTTTGTATAACACTATGGTTGTTCAACAAAATCAAGAATTAATGGGTGCGGACTTTTGGGTAAAGGCTAATGCCATACATAATGTTTTAAAATGTTTTGACAGTGCAACTAAGGTGTTTTCATTAGTTTATGAACCTAATGTGCATCTTGTCATAAATGAATGCATTAGTATTTTCCATGTCTTGCATGAGAACAAGAATGTTGATGAGGTTAGTGGTGTTATTTATGATATGATGTCTAAATGGTTTAACTATTTCAATGAATTTCCTTTGATTTATTGTATGGCAACTGTTCTTGATCCTCAAATAAAATTGGATGGTCTAACAAAATTGCTTGATTATTATTATAGTATTGTTCCAGGAGGTCCACCCAATGATGGTTATGTTCAACAATATGTAGAAAAAGTTAATGCAGCCTTGAAAAAGCTACATGATGAGTACACTTCAAAGTACCGTCCGGATGAGCTTTCTTCTGCTAGTGGTAGTGGTTCATCTTCTAAACCACCACGCCCCGGTAGCAAAAGAAGTTCTTTGATTTCTAGTATTTTGAAAAGACCAAGATCAGTTCAATCGGGTTCGGGATTTTGTACTTATGATGATTACATTAACTTCACTTTTAGTTTGATGATGATGATGGTGATATAGATGTTCTTAAGTGGTGGCAAGCACATGAAGGCAAGTTCCCCATCCTTGCAAAGATAGCTCGAGATATACTAGCAATTCCAGCATCAACCGTTGCTTCAGAGTCGGCGTTTAGTGCGGGCAAACGAGTGTTGGATGAAAAGAGATCAAGCCTTGCACCGGACTCAATCAAGGTTTGTGTTGAGAAGTATGATTGGGACTTAGCCGAGCTGAGATGCCAAGCACACGCATTGCAATACGAGGGGCAACATGATGATTGGTACGAGATGAATGGGGACAACACCACTTAGGACTTCTATTTTGTATTATAATCTTTTAGAATGTATTAGTATTACTTTCTTTCCATGTAATCTTTTAAGACTTCCAAATTGAAATCATGTAACCTATTAGTAGCTGTACTCTTTTTCCTTATTAGGGTTTTCCCAATGGGTTTTTACCTAATAAGGTTTTAACGACGAGGCAGTGAATCATATAATAAAATCACCTTTATTTTTGTAAATTCAATACAAAAATTTAAGTCTTTGGTTCTTACACATTTAAGATTATAAACTTGAGGAATAACCTAGCTAGGAGTAAAGTGGACGAAAAGAGCAACGTGTGCGCGCAAACGGATCTAAAATCGGAGTTAAAACGAAGAAACTAGAGCCGATCGAATCTTTCCGGAACCGGTCGGAACCGCCCCGGAACCGTCGGAACCGATCGGAACCGGAACCGGAACCGGAACCGGAACCGGAACCGCTCCGGAACCGGTCGGAACCGTTGATTTGAGCGAATCCGAAGCGAATACAGAGTCCGGAACCGGAACGCCCCGGAACCGCCTGGAACCGGTTCCGAATCCGAATACACATTTTCCGGAACCGGAACCGGTGGATTCGGATTCGTGGCCAGCATTAGCAGGAAGGTCTAATTCGTGTTCAGCATATCTCAAACAAACATCAGCTTGCAGACATGTTAACTAAGAATCTGCAAGGAGTCTCTTATCGTGCACAGTTCCCTTCCATGGGCATTTCTACATCTCTTCATTTCAAGAGGTGTCTTCAAGCTGCAGCCACCTCTTGAGGGGGGGGGGGGGGGGTGTTGGATTATTCCAGAGAGTTCTAGATTGATTAAGTTTGTTACAGTCTTAATAACTAGTTTGACTTAGTCAACACGTGAGTTAGTTAGCGGTGTTTGTAAGCTGCTATTACTAAAGCGCTGTATATAAAAACTCTCTACTCTTGTTCATAAATATAACACAGTAATACAGTGAATCATTCTCCTTTTCCTTCCCGCTCTCGCTCTCTGTTTTTCTTTCTGCTCCACTTCCACCATTACATAATAATAGGTAACGGGTTCAAATGTAAATGAACTAAGAATGCCCATAGTAAATGACAGAATTAGTTAAGTGAATTAATGGTCCTATCCAAAGTGTGCCACAACTAAATATTATGCAAGTATACGTAAATTTACTTATCTTTATTAAACTACTAAATCATAAACAACACACTATTACTTCATAAAATTAATAAGACGTTTGTCAACTATTATTTTACGAGGGTGATTTCTTTCTGATTAAGAAATTTACATAGGATAAGAGTGTATGGTAAGGGTTTAATATCATTATAGTAATTTCTTTATTTGTTGGAGGCTTGTAGATTATTGACTTTTCATATCAAACACTATGGCGACTACATGATGTTGTATCTCATTCTGCTGCATCTTCACGGTCCCAACTTTCTTCATTTAGAGACGCCTCCTTAATTATATGTGGATCAGTGGATTTACACGACCACACTTATATGACAAGCTATGGTCACTTGTGGCAGAGGTAGAGACCACTAGCAAACTCTTGGAGATCAAGTGAGCTGGAATCACTGAGTTCCTTTGTTAACTTGAACAGAGACTCACTTATAATCTTAACCCTCAAACACCAACTAATTTCTTTCAAGTTCCATTTACATCATGATTCTTTTGTATCTGCCCATAAGAATCCATAAAACATAAATTACTGTCACACGTTTATCAAATATTTCTTTGAAATTCTTAATATTGTTTTTTTGAAGATTCTCTCACCTCATTTGTCAAATCTTTAACAAGTATGTGGGGACAGTTTTATCTCTCCACCCTTCAACTTCCATGGTCATATTTAGTGTATGACCACAATATAAGTACAAATCTCAAATATGCAAATTACCATAGAATATGAGCCATGCCTTGCTTTTTAATTTGGAAAAAATATTATGTAGTATAATTTTAAAAGAACGATCAAGATTGAATAAAACATAATAGAACATTTTTTTAGAATAGAACAATCATGTTATAAACGCATGGTTAGATTAGCGGTTTACAAAATAGACAAGAAGCGCAGAATGATAAAGTCAAGTTTCATATTCTACGTTAATCGCTTTTACACAACGAAGAAGCGTTGAGCAAATGTCTCACTTATTTGAGATCTCTGCTGGACAAGTTGACTTCCTTTACACCAATCAACATCATGTCGTTGTAGTATAGTGGTGAGTATTCCCGCCTGTCATGCGGGTGACCCGGGTTCGATCCCCGGCAACGGCGTTTTTTCTTTTTTCCTCCACTTTTGTTACTTCAATATGTCCGTAAACATCCTTTAGCCAGCAAAGCACCAGTGGTCTAGTGGTAGAATAGTACCCTGCCACGGTACAGACCCGGGTTCGATTCCCGGCTGGTGCATTAAATTTTTTGGACTGCTGCGTTTCTCTGCTTTGTTGTGCAATTCTTCCTTGTTTAACCGGCTGAACTATACGCTCCAGAAAAATAGTAAGGTTGAAGCTTGAGAAATATACGTTCTTATATTGTACATAACTGATTTTTGCTGCATTCAAACTCTAATTTGTAAGGTTGCCAGTAACCACTGCTTACTTCATCATCTCTCATTCTCTCTGTCGAGATTATCGATTTTTCAACATGCACCAAAAATGTTGGTTTTGTGTTGCAAAAAAAGCTGGTTTTGGAGGCAATATCAGAGTCTGCTACGTTATTAGTTCACAAATCCACAAACTTCGTTACATTTCGTTTGAGTTTTAATACATCCTCAATTAACTTGGAGGCTAGTGCAATTAAACAATTACATAGTTCACAAGACGGAAGGAAATCGATAAAAACAAGGAGCAACCAAAGGACAATACATACATATACAGCTTTAAATCTTCAGAGCTTCCCTGAGTTCATCACCTAGACCTTTGTCCAGAAATTGCTGGGTTCCTTTCACCGTCACCGCAACAAGCTCATTGAACTGTAGCAAGATTGCTTTGTCGTTAACTGAATAAAAACGATAATGAATCCTACTTGAAGAGAAGAGACAAGATCATGATCATTAGTCACTGTAACTTTGGCCCGGCATATTGCTGTACGATAAAGGAAGTGCTCAGTGTTGAACTACTCTCTGACAAGTTGCCACATGCAAAAAAAGTATGACCTCTGTTTCAAGAGCCAAAACCACTCCGAACTTATAAGCAGTACACATTCACCGTGGTAAAGGCAAATCTGCAACAGTTGCGTAGCCACAGCCACACACTTCATTGCCAATCAGCTCTTCCGTTTTACAGTGGATATTTTAGCTCACAGATTATAGCTGCATCCTGTACACCTACTTTTTCCTCAATCGAGCAACGCCACATCCCCCCTTTCGACACTGGAGCCATAGCCTCAAATTCAGTTCCAAGCAAGTCAAGCATTTCAGTCTCAGCGAATGAATCTATGGCAGCAGAGACGTGAGGAGTCCTAGAATCAGCCTCATTTGGAATACCATTACCACCACTCAGATATTTTGCGTACTAAGCATAGTAAACATTTCCGTGGAGATCAACACAAGTGACTATTTCCCGAAATCGTAGATCTTTTTGGAAATTGAAAGCGTCAACAAGATGCAGTGAAATAAATCGATGTAGAACATGAAGTTAATATGGGTTATAGACCACCAATAAGTCAAGTTTTTCTGTTAAAGTATATGTTTGAGCGTCTCTGCAAGATGTTGCAGCGGATACAAAGATGATCGATTTGTAAACAGCTACACAAATGTTCCTGGAAACAGAACAAATACAGGCTCCATAAAAGATATCAGGAGCCTGGTCTTCGACCTTAATTTCCACGGCCAGAACCCCATCTACCACCAATCAACGCACTACCTTCCAACTTCAAGTGCACATACTGAATTTTATACAATTTTGAGAAAACAAAAAGATAGAACAGACGTAACCAATAGAGTAAATTTTCGTCACATTCGGTCAAAAAATGCATACAATTGAGATTAAAAAAAAAAAAAAAACTCAAAGGAGAGTGATGAAGATGAAGAGGAGAAGCGCCGCGATGAAAGAGTACTTGAGGGCGGCCACAAGTATAGCTACCGACACGATCACCAGCTGCCACAGCACCTGGACGCTCGCCCACGTCAGCAAACCCGTTAGACCTACCGCAGCTATATTATTCGGATCCGGGTCCAGCAACAACTCCACCCAATTCAAGTTAAACCTGGGAAATCGATTCTCCTCACTCTTCATCTCCCCGTCCATCTCGCTTTCTTTCCCGGTTTTGTTATTTTTCCCTCCGTCTCCGGGACTATTGTCATCATCGTTCCCCTTCCCATTGTTGCCCTCTGCACGGGCGACGAGGTTTCTGACACTAGCGGTGGGTTTAGTATAGAGTGAAGGGATGTTGATAATTGATGGACGAGCCAGTTGGATACTTAGATGATGATTCGGGATTAGGAATCGAGGGTTTGTGAATTGAGGACTTGCGGTTCGGATTCGAGGGTTTAGGGTGTGAGTTAACCCTAACATGGTTATAATATCCCGCCCGGTCCGGTAGGTGGCAGGTATTGCAACAAGGGATAGGCAAACGCCTTGCCGCCAATAGCCAGCCGCTAGAAGAACCCCACCTGATCGATGACCGACCGTGAAGGTTTTTTTTTTTTTTGAAACCAAAATATAAACTTCTTAGAAACATAGTTTTTATTTTCATAACACAAGTTTTTTGGTTTCTTTAATATTGTCATATTAAATCATTATATGCTTCTAACTAGTAACAATAGTAATTTCATAATATAATATTTTCATAAGCAAATAGTAAACTACAAAATAATACTTTCTAATGTTCTTTGGCCCAACATAGGAAAATTTAGAAGACAATTTTAGGACTATTTTACTCTCACTTTTAATGGGGAATAAGAAAGATGTTGGTGTGAGGATAAAAGTAATGGATAAATGTGAAAAAGAAGTGATAAAAAAAGACTAAACATCTTATATTTTTTTTTAAATGATAACACTTAGAAATTCATCTATTAAAGATAAGAGGGAGTATCAACTATAAATTTTGATTAACCCCATTCAAAAATCTCTTAATATCACTACTTCAGTGTAAGATAGCTATATGTAGATGTCGAATGATGGTGCAGACCATATAAATCTATATATTCTTTCTAGGACTCAATGGGGTGAGAAAATTTAATTAGAGTTTATTATTATTCTCATGACATGTCTCTACTAATTACTGAAGTAGATACTTAATAAAATGGAGGTTAAAAGCAATATAGCCGAGTTAGTGAACTATTCTTCACTTGAGACAATAGGTTGCAGGTTTGACACCATCGCCCCAGAGTTAAGCAAGTTTAAAATTGAATGTACTTGACGTACATAGTTTTATTTAAATATACATATTTATATGGGTTTCTGACTTTGTCCCACATGCGAAACACACTGTGAATTGCTGCTAATATCTACTTTCACAATCACAAGTCTAGCTATATACCACTTAGAGACAATTGAATCCAAACAACTAACGACCATATCAGAGAAGAGTAAAGCATTTTTTTTTTACCAAAGCCGAACACTTGATCTGAAATCAACCTTAGGGGTTTAGGTTAAGAGTTAACTAGGAGAGATGGAAGGAACAGGGTCTTCACGCCCCCCCCCCCCCACCGGGACTCCAAAACGGTGTTTGTCGATAATATTCAGGATGATACGACGCTCGGGACCCTCTGGAAAGTATTCAACTCCTATGGAAGGATAGAAAACCTGGTCCGACCCACAAAAGGCGTATAGCTACCAACATGAGATACACTTTTATTGAGTATGAATGTGTACAATACGCTGAACAAGCAATACGGGACACAAATGGGATGTGGGTGAACGGAATGAGACTACAGACACAATTTGCAAGTCCTCAGCGTAAGAGGAGACCCATAGGGCATTTCCAGTATTCAGCATCAGCACCTCAGCAAGCATGGTCCAGGGGACCTGTTGCACAGGAAGAGCCAATCCAGCCCCAGCCAACCCAGTACCCAGAAGAAAGTGACCCCAAAGGAAATCCGGTCAAGTTAGCGCCGTCTGGGGTGCTGATTACAAGTATGGATAGAAGCATCAAAGTACGCTCCAAAGTCAAAATCACAAATGAAGGAGTTAAGAATGGGCTACCAGGGAATGAGCGAATTGAACATATTATAAGTTCATCTGCGTATGAGTACATTGTGATTTTCTACACCAAATGGGACCAACTTCGATTCTACAAAGTGGTAAATGGAACAAAGATCTGTGGACGGTTGAGAAGTGGGAAGATGGAGTTTTCCATCATAATCGAGTGGGAAGCGTTGCAGTACGCGGGTTGCCTCCACAAGCCTGGTCTGAGCGCTCAGTGAGAGCAGTGCTGGCGAAATTTGGTGAAGTGATTGAGATCGAAACAAACATGGATGTACCGCCATCAAGCCTGGAAGTATTTGTAACAATGGAAATAAACAGCCCCAAGATCGTCAACGAGGAAGTGGAGATTCTGTTTGACAATGTGAGTTCCTCCGTAGGCATCATTGAAGTTTGGTCCGATGAACTGGGGACAAAAGCAGCGGCAGGTGTAGCCGTGGTTGATCAAAACCCGGAGATGTCGTCGAAGTCGCTGGAGAAGTGCAGGAGTCGGGAGAATTAGTCGGCCAGAGCCATCGGAGAGTGCAATAGAGTAACGACAAAAAAGTTTTTTGAGCCTGGAGCCAATCAAGTCTGGAGTGCGGAAGAGGTAGCGACCCTCATTGAAATGTGTAGAATGATAATGGAGCATGTTAGGGCAAAAAATACTTTTTGTATGGGGAACATTCAAAGTAATGATCATGAGTGGGGCAAAGGTGATAGAGCTCTTGGTGGAAGTACAATAAACTGCCACATAGTACCGATCGAGGAATTAAATGATGACTCAAAAGGAGTGGAAGAGCCACACGTGGTGGAAGTGGAGCAGGCAGAATCAAATGAACTGATGCGGGATACGAGTATTACTGAGGGAGAAGTTAACGATAGTATGCAATTGGGCCAGACAGGAATCACGGTCGAAGTGGCCCAACAGGGTAGTCTGTCTCCGCATCAATTAACAGATTCAGAAAGTGGGGCCCAAGGTACAAGCAACGCTATGGGTTCTCCCATAATAAGTGTGGGCTATATAAATATACCCAACGGTGGAGCCCCCACTCCAGTTATAGCAGATTCGTTGGAGGAAATAAGTTTAAACGTCATTCTCACCCCTGGAAAACCCCATGTACAGCCGACGCACAAACCAGCACGGCAAAACAGGAAGGGAACTACAAAAAAGCATCTCATCTCAGCAGAAGCAAGAAAGTGTTTTAAATATGGCCAACGGTTGAAAATTACTTCCCCTTTCCCGGCAAAGTCTCTGGCGAATATCGACCGTATTCTTAGGAATCAACACAAGGGTAGAAAAATCGGTCCCAATGACACAAAGCATCACGTTTTACAACATCAGAGGAATACGAAGACTGGAGAAATGGGCCATGGTGAAGAAAGATCTGAGGAGGACACAAGAAGCAATGATAGGTCTCCAGGAGACCCATCACACTAGCCCCTACAGCAAGAAGCGGAATCTCTAGGGTACAGGCAAAGTTACCGAATGGTCAGAAGTATATGCAACGGGTCATTCTGGTGGACTTATTATAGCCTGGTCACCCAATGAGATTGACGCACATGAGTAGCAAGAGGGGATGATGGATAGCAATGGAGGTAAAGTTAAATCATCATCAGTTTCAAGGGGTGATAATATTTGTGTATAATCCCACTAGCGCAGATGGGAGACGTGAAGTGTACCAAGAGCTGCTTGACTACAAAGGAAACAGTAATCTACCTATCCCAATTGTAGGAGATTTCAATGAGGTTAGAAGAGGGGATGAAAGGAAAGGCGGGAGGACAGCAACTCTAACTGCCTCAATGAGGGACCTAAATAGCTGGATTGAAAATATGGAAGTGGCTGAAGTTGAATTGAAAGGTTGTAAATATACCTGGGCGCGAACGGGGATGATGAGTAAAATTGACAGAGTGTTCTGCTCTAATGAATGGATAATGGTGTTCCCCCATGTGGTACTAAGAGGGCAGCCGTGGAAACTATCGGATCACCGATTTATGTGGGTGCAAATTCAGGAGGTAGATTGGGGCCCAAGACCATTCCGTTTCCTAGATATGTGGATGGAGGATGAGAATTTTAAGGCCTTCTTTGAGCAGGAGTGGCAACAGCAGCCTGGAAACTTGCTTCACCAGAAATTAAAAACGATGAAACAGGTACTAAAAAAGTGGAATGTGGATGTATTTGGGAAAATTAACTCAATTATGGAGAAACAGTTGGAGGAACTTAAATTACTGGATGAGCAAGATGAAAGGAACGGGGTCAGTGAAGCACGAATTCAAAGAAGAGGGGAGATAAAAGACGAAATGTGTAGAACGCTGCGAAGAGAGGAACGGTATTGGTTCCAAATGGCAAGGGAGAAACATGTTAGATTGGGTGATCTCAATTCCAGATACTTTCACCGGAAAGCCACCGTAAATCGCAACAATAACAGAATCTCAGCATTGGTTGTTGACGGAAGGCTGTCCTGTAACCCGACAGTAATCAGAAAAGAAATAAGGAGAGATATTTCAGTGAATTGTACCGTGTGGACTTTGCTTCGGGCTCGTTCCCTTTTGCTGGTAGTATGCTGAGACTGAGCTGTGATGAGCAGGAAACAATTGTGGCAAGCCCGACTGAAGAGGAGATTAGGAGGGCAGTATGGGACTGTGATGGAAATAAAGCCCCGGGCTATGACAGATTTAATTTTAATGCGGTTAAGAGATTATGGAGTGTGATGGGGCGGGAGTTTATGGACGAAATCATGACATTTTTCTCTGATAATGTCATGCCAGAAAGTATTAATACCACATGGATCACCATCATTCCCAAGAAACCAAATGCTTCGGAGCTGGATGACTTTCGACATAAGTGTCATCGGGTGCGTCTACAAGGTCATTGCTAAGTTGCTAGCTAACAGATTAAGCTTAGTCATTAATCAGCTAGTGGGTGAGACCCAAACTGCCTTCATGAAGGGTCGGCACATTCTGGAGGGTCCCCTGATGGCTAATGAAGTCATAAGCTGGCTGAAAACAAGGAGGAAAGGCATTATATTCAAAATTGATTTTCGTAAAGCTTACGATAGTATAAGCTGGGCTTTCATCCTGAAAATGCTAGAATTGTTTGAGTTCCCACAACGGTGGAGTAATTGGATTAGTCAATGTATCACTACCCCACGTATCGTGGTTCTGGTTAATGGATCTCTAACTCCAACATTTAAGCCAAGGAGGGGACTGCGGCAAGGGGATCCACTATCCCCTCTCCTATTCATTCTGGCAGCGGAAGCATTGAGCTGGATGCTGGACTTTACGATCCAGCAAGGCAACAGAAAAGGACTGGTGGTTGGTGTTCGTGAAATAAGGCTCTCACATATGCAATTCACAGATGATACTATCATATTCGGAGTCCCTGAAAGAGCGGATTTAGAAGTTGTCAAACATGTGGTGACTTTATTTGCAGACATGTCGGGCCTCGAGATCAATTGGAATAAATCCACAGTTTTTGGAGTGAACTTGGATGAGCGTGAACAATCGCTGGTGGTGGAGGTGCAGGGCTGTCAGTACGGGGAACTACCAACAGAATACTTGGGTCTCCCCCTTGGAGCCAATCCACGTTTGGCCAGCACTTGGAAACCAGTGGTGCAGAAAGTAGAGAACAAACTATCAAAGTGGAAGGCTTCGTCCCTGTCTCGAGCTGGTAGGCTTGTTCTCACACACGCAGTCTTGGAAAGTATCCCAGTTTATTATATGAGTATCTTTCACATGCCCAAAATAGTCGTTAAACAGATTAACTCGCTGCAAAGGAGGTTTTTGTGGAATCATGGTGCTGGAAAAAGGATTACCCCGATAAAATAGAACTGTTTAACAAAACCGAAGGAGCTGGGCGGTCTGAATCTGTGTGATCTGGAGGCCAAAAATGCAGCTCTCATGCTAAAATGGTGGTGTAAGTTTCAGGACGATGAAACAAAACTGTGGCGGAAATGTGTCGTGAGTATCTATGGAAATAACATAGAACTTCCTATTACTGACCCGGAGTGGAGCACGAAGCGGCGGAGAGGTGTATGGTATGCTATTGTAACAATTGGGTCGTGGGATGCTCGCATACAGGAAGTATTAAACTGCAACTTAAGATGGGTAGTGAAGAATGGTGATATGGTGAGATTCTGGTTGGATGTTTGGGTGGGGGATTTTACTCTTCGGAGTAGGTTTCCTAGACTGTTCTTGGCTAGTAACTTAAAGTCTGCTCACGTAAAGGAAGTGGGCATGTGGACTGGGTCCGCTTGGGCGTGGCAATTTAGCTGGAGGAGAGAGCTCTTTTTGCATGAGGTAGAGGAGGTAGAACAGTTGTTGAATATGCTGAATGGAGTGGATGTTTCGGATGATCCTGTTGGGGATAGACTGGGCTGGTTAGCAGGGAAGGATAAATCCTTCTCAGTAAAGAGTTGCTACCACAACATTCTCTCTTTAAATCACCCATCTCCCCCAACGTGGCACAAATTATTTTGGTGTAAAGCAGCTCCACCACGGGTGGAGACTTTCAACTGGCTATTGATGAACAACGATCTGATTACCGGGGAGAGACTGTTTAGCATGAACATGGCCTCCATCAATGAGTCTATGTGCCCTGTGTGTGGTAGAAACATGGAAACTGTGGAGCACCTGTTCTTGAGTTGTGATGAAACTAGAGTCTTGTGGCAGCTGATGTGTCGCTGGTGGGGTGTCAACTTTGTACTGTTAACTGGAATCCAACAAAGCCTGGAGGATTGGTGGATTCGGGCGCCCAGTGCCAAGGCACAAAAGGCGTGGAGATCAACTTATCTGTTTACCACCTATAACATTTGGTATGCCCGGAATAATTTGATATTTGAGCAGAAGGCTTCTGATTGGGATGCAGTGGCTACAAGCGTGAAACGACAAGTCATCGAATGGTGCAGAATTGGAAAGTGCACGCAGCAAACAACAGCAGCTCTGGCCTTCTGCGTAGATCTGAAGTCTTTATTTTAATCGATTTTGCTATCTTTATGAGAAACTCTGTCTTCTTTCCTAGCTTTTATACCCCCCTTCTTTGCTGGTTTTCCCAGCTGTTACTTAACCACTTGGTTATTTTCGCTACAATGGTAGCCCCCCTGATAAAAAAAAAGTGTTTTTTTACCAAATCATGTCATCTCTCCTGTATTCACCATATTTCATGATAGGATAGTTGTAAGTTCTTAGACGTTGGCAATCTAAGTCTACAACTCAAGATGAACGAATAGAATAAAAGGAAGAACAAAATGAAGTAAAGGTTATTTATTATAATCAATTATAACCTCTATTACACAGTCACTATTCAGTGTGAATACAAGTCCTCTCGTCAAGAAAACTATTTTGATAAAACTCTCATGTAATTCAAATTCTCGAGAACTTGAACTTCCTATTGTACAACCAGCAGTAAAAGCTCTCTTTGAATAGCCTCTTAAAATCTCTATCTCTGTTTTTCTCTCCCACCAAAATCTCATTTCCCTCTCTTCCTATAAGTGTATATATAGATCTGTAGGATATCTATCTATAAAAGATAAATACTATAATATCTCTTAGATTTTTTCTATGTTTACAAAGTATTTAATTATCAAACAAGAAAAATATATCTCTGACTAGAAAATATAAATCTCTATAAGAAGATATAACCGACTTAGGAAAATATGGGAATATTTGTTGATCTCTCATTGTAGCATATTTCAGAGAGATAAAACCCAGTAGTCGGTTCAAGACTGATCTCTGGATGGTGCACGGTATAAGACTGAGTTTGGTGATCAAAACATTGCATGAACAGTTTCCCACGTTTTGATGTGGCAAACTCTATAAGCCTTGAATTGATTAATATTTCCCATAAAATCTTCGCTTGACAGCTTCTTTTCTTTACTGAATTTTTCTCTACCAAGAACTTAAAGAGATTCCCCCATAGATGATGCTTTCCCCTGAATCGTTGTATACCTTATTGACCAATTTCCACCTTTTGCCAAACCAAAAAGAGAGTCAGTCAAAATCGTCACACAAATAAGTGGTGAAACATACACTGAGATTGCTCATGGAAGTGCGTCATAGTCTGATCAGTGTGCAAGAGATGACACTTATGAAGGAGGTGAACGTTCTTGGGGATTAATTAGGCAGATTAGTCTTAGGTACCCAAACCTGCTTGATCCCATTTATAGACACACACTTAGAATGGTTGATAAGAACCCACCTTTTTGTGTGCAATTTATTGATTCTGTAACTTTGACTTGATGATATTTCATGCAATTGTTTTCTCAAAAATTTGGGACACCATCTGATCTTGTGTCTAGCTTATGGCATTATCGGCATGAGAACAATCTTGGTTGAGATCTCACCGTTTCAGCATTTAACTTCACAATCTTAAACTAAGCAGTGTCTCAAACTTATATCCAAGCCGCATTTGTCTAAGTTATTATTTTGCATCATTTGCTTCAAACCCAGTATACAAAGTAGGATTAGTCGAAGTCTGAAGCTCTAACTTTTAATGTACATTGGCTATCATATATTATAGTGTTTCACATTCCCTTTTCTGTGACTTATTTCGATCCAAAAGGGAATTCACTTGTACTTGGGCCCAACACAGAAGAGTGAGAATTCAAGTTTCCAAAGACTTACTCAGATCTTGCACTTTATCCCTGAGTTCTCTAATCTCAGTGTCATACCGATATTTCAACACTTTTATCTTAGAGATGGTAGAGGTTAACATGGTAAACAGTTGTTTCTTGGTCATAGAATTGAAAGAAGAGTCAACATGATCAAGGTTCTCCTTTTTTACTTCGAGTGTTTTCTTCTAGTCATTCTTCGTTATGTTTTTTTTATAATTATAGGCATATGGTCTAGGGTGCCGCAAGGGCAAATCAAACAACACTGACTCAACTCTTACATACCTTTCTAGTCCTACCTTACACAGACATTACATTCTTCGTTATGTAGTAGTCATTATCAATCTCACTACTGTTGTCATCATCTTTGTCAACAACCACCGTCTGATGATTGTCCAAATGAGCATATTCTAGGCGTGCATTTCATATCTTTTGTCAACAATTTTCATGCTCATTTCTTTACTCTTGCTAGTTTTCTTCTAGTATTGTGTTTCTTCACTGTAGAGTTAGTTTGTTCTTACTCATCAACCTTTTATCGTTGTCATTCCAGCTCTCCCTTGGCTTAGTTTTCGTGACTTCACCTTTTGTGAAATTTGGAATGAGATCACCATCTGTGACTACAGTCCATAGATCGATATTGACATACATAAGATGATCTTCCATTTCTGATACTAGTTTTAAGTTCCTAGACGTCAGCGATATGAGTCTACTGAGTCAGGATGATCGTACAAAAAGAAAGGCAAAATAGAACAAAGTAAAGGTAGAACTTTTATTATAATCATGTATAACCTCTGTTACACTTTCACGTATTCAATGCGAATGCAAGCCCTCACGTCAAAAACACTAACTTGACAAAACTCTCACGTGATTTGAATTCTAAAGAACTCAAATTACCTATTTCACAACCAGCAACAGTATACATAGAATACTAGGCTATCTATCTATAAAAGATAAATACTATAATATCTCCTATATTTTCTCTATGTTTGCAAAAGTATTGAATTATCGAACTAAAAATATATTTCTAACTGGAAAATATAAATCTCTAAGCAGATATAACCGACTTAGGAAGATATGAAAATATTTCCTTGATCTTTCTTCGTCGCATCAACAATTGCCTAATGTTGGGCAAAATAATGTTGAAACCATCTTGCTAACTATGGGCAGTGAACCCAATCATTGTAGTACAACAAGGTCGTATCCATAGGGACTTCGTAACTGTCTAGCTAATTATAAGCTTAGTAAATGTGCAAGAGGATATATACAAAAGTGCATAAATGTAAATTAGGGGTTTTGGGTTTTTGGGTTGTAACTGGAGAAATAAAGAAAAGCAATAAACACTAAACTAACTACCTAGGATAGGTGTAGCCCGGGATGGATATTTGCACCCGTCCTCCCCTTACTACCGATTGTCGAACCTCAAACTCATAGCTAAACCACAGGAACGCTTAATTAATTAGCAACCTAATCTAGGTCTACTAATCCTAACCAATTTAATCGAGACTTCTCATTCAGCTAAGCCCCGGGTCAATCGATAGCACTAAGCTCAAGTTCCACTAAGGTGCAATGTAGTCTAATCTCAAAATTATCGAAATCAGAGTACACCGTTTTAGTCTCTAACAGTTTAGGTTTCTATCTCTGAATAACATTTTGATAGAATCCCACAATAATGCTAAACTAATCGGTAGGCCAAACCAACCAATTTAACACATAGAAGACAAATTGAGCAAAACCCTTAACAAATCCCCAAATCATGAGCAACAAGTTTAGAAGTCATAAACACTCAATAATCATCTTCATTAAGCTCAAAGACTAAAATAGAGCACAAACACAAGTTCAAGATTCAACAATGGAGTTTAGGGATTTTGGGACAAAATCCCTAATCCCTAGCTACAAATGATTCTACACAGCCATAGGAGAGAAAATAAAAGAGCAAGGGATAGAAGTAGCCATTAATGGAGCTTGGAAGGAGGCGAGCTTCTCTTCTCTTCTCCTCCCTTCTCTTCTCTTCTTCTTCTTCTCTTCTCCTCTTCTTTTCTCCCTTGGAATCGCCTCTTTTCTCTGTTTTTGGGGCGGAACCGAGCTGAATGAAGAATGGGGAAGTTTTCCCCAAAATTCCCCGTTTTAAAACGCAGATCTGGGCAAATTTTCGACCCGTCCGGCCCACCCTGGGTCGGACGCGTCCAGGAGCAATTTCGGGGCTGAAAACGCGTTTTTAAAGTCCGTCCGACCCAGGGTCCGACCCAGACTATGGGTCGGACGATTCCAGTAGCTCGGGGACAAAAATCGCGTTCTTTTAAAAGTCCGTCCGACCCAGACCTATGGGTCGGACGGTTCCAGTAGGCTAACTTCGAAATGCTATATCTTCTTCGTTTCAGCTCCGATTTTGGATCCGTTTACGCCCACGCGTTCCTCTCTTCATCTACTTTACTCCTATCTATGTTATTCCTCCTGTTTAAACAATAAATGTGTAAGACACCAATGAAACACAAAACTAGAGGAAAACAAGCCAGAGTGGAGAAATGAGCATGACAAGTGTTGATTAAACATATGAAATACTCCCCTAAAACATGCTCATTTAGACACTAATCACCTAAACAGATCGTTTATTCTAATATTCACTCCAATATTGCTCATGTTCTTTCATGTTTCTTGCAGTTGATCTATAAAAAATATCATTATGAACTTATTCTGCCACCATGAATTTGTGAATTTCCTCCCAACTATCAAATGTGGTTAGGGATGACAATGGGTCGGGTTCGGTTCGAGTGACGCTTCACCCGACCCGTCACCCGTTTTCACCCGCACCACCCGACCCGACCCGTCACCCGTAACTTCGTCACCTGTCACTCGTTTTTTTTTCCAGCAAGCATTTTTAGTCTTTAACACCTTATATTATCTTAGTTTTTTTAAATACACTCATATTTGTTTAATAATACATACCACATCAACTAATGTGAACAACTTACTCAAAACATAGAGTATTAATCAAATTATTTCTAAACTATCTCAGCAAATATGGGATGAATAATTTTTTTTAGTTTAATATAATACATACGGGTGACGGGCTAGGTGAACGGGTCAAGTGACCGGATGAAAAATGTTTACCTGACCCGACCCGTCACCCACACCTAGAGCTGATCATAATGTGTCCGACCCGGCCCGTAAAAAAGCCCGACAAGCCCGAACCCGATAGGGCTTCCGGGTGGGCCTGGACATAAAATTAGGCCCGAATGAAAAACCGGGCCGGGCCGCGGCACATTTTTTGAGCCTGTGGGTAAGCCCGGCCCGATTTTATATTATTTATTATTATATGTTTAAAATGTAATATATACATATTTAATTTTTATATAATAATAAAAAAATTATAATAATATAAATTTTAATAAGTTATATATAATATATTAATTTTAAATAAGTTATATATATAAATATAAATCTATTAAAATATATTAATTTGAATTTTTTATATTAATTTATATTAAAAAATTAAAAACCGGGCCGGGCGGGCCGGGCTTCGACAAAGTCTGGAAAAAACCGGGCCTAGCCCGGCCCGGCTCGAGCATGTAAAAAACCGGGCTTGGTTTTTGAAAATAGGCCCGACGGGCCTAAAAATTTCCTCTGGCCCGGCCCGAACCCGGCCCGCCCGCCCGAATGATCACCTCTACCCACACCCGTTTAACCCGTCACCCGATTTTTACCCCTTTTTTCCAAAATTTTCATCCGTATTAACGGGTCGGGTGAAACGGACACCTGTCACCCATTGTTATTCCTATATGTAGTAGTGGCATTCCAGTCGACCAACATTTTGGTGTAATTCACCTGGATCTATCTTTTTTATCTTTACTTTATATAATACTTTATGTTATTAATTAAATTTAACAGGTAACAAAAAGCTCACAAGACCAAATATAACATCTTATCACAATTAAGGAGGACATCATTATCCCGTTATAGTTTTTCCACTCAGCCAACCGGCCCATTCAGTAGACAGTTTCTAGGTTCAAAATCATCATAACCAGTGAATATGTCCTGATGTGGGACAGAGATATTACGAAGCTCATTCTTTTGCAGATTATTTGATCAGTTTATGATATCAATTGCCATATCATTTTTTTTAGTTTTTCTCTTTCCTGTTTTATTATTTATATATATATAATTACATTTGATAACTAAGCTCAGTTCCCTGCTTCAGATTTACAAAAGAATGGGGCTAAAAAAGTTACGTGTCAAAAGGCGGATCTTTGATACTATATTACTATGAAAAACCAGTTTTTTTGTTACGAAGGTTTTTGTTACAATTTTAAATTGTCATCATATATTTTATTAGTTACAAGTATTTCGTTACCCAAGATAGTACTAAACACTTGAATAAATTTGAGATTATATAACAATATAATTGTTATAAAATAATATTTTTAGTATCGATATAATTTTTAATAACGAATAAAAATCGTTACAATAAATAGTTTGATTTTTAGTTATGCCATCTCCTGCGATTACATGTAATAAGTTTTATCTTTATAAAAAATTAGTTTAGTAACGATTTTATTTTTGATAACGATATTCATCGTTACGAAAAACCTTAATTAATTTTAGTAGTTATTTGACACTGCTAATCGTTCTTTCAGTAAGCAAGGTAGTATCTCCTTTTACCCCATTCTTTCTTGCATTTTGCTAGTTGTTTATATAAAAGAATTAATAACAATACAAGTTTATAATAAATTTTATGTCAATATCTTCAAAATTTTCTGAATATATATAATCTTAATTAGCAAGACGTAACGATGTGTAAATATAATGACCATACGACTATGTCACCTAACCACATCAATTTCAATACAACGGTGCTTTTAGTAATTAAGTTGATATTATTGTCACAGCTACTGCTGCACGTCATTTATTCTTCAGCACAACATGAGATGTGATCATGATATTAATTGGACAACTATATGTCCATTAACGGTACCTATTTAAATGAAAAGGTAAGGTAATCCTTCGGTTGATTAACAATTCTGGAATGGCGCTAGTTGGTTTGGTTTTGACTTTTGTGACATTCCATCCCACATAACATCTTGTAGAGATAGATTTAGAGTTCTGTGAGTGTAACACAAGAGGATGTACTAGTAGTAGTTTAGATGTTTGAAAGTGGAGAATATATTTTATAATTTTACAACATAAATAATAGTACTAGCTAGTTAAATTATTTGTCCACCTTGAACATTAATCATTTTAGATCATATCACTTAAATTTTGGGATTGTTGGATTTAGTATATTTGTGGTTATTTTTGGCTATCTGTTTTGACTAATATACGTGTACAATATTTAAAACTGTTATGAAGGACAAATTTAATTTTCTGTATTTATAATTTTGTTTTTATAAAAATAGATGAAGTATTAAAAATGTCACATATATACTAAAAGAAATATTCTACAATATGCGCTAAATAAACCAAAACAAACAATATTGTAATATATATAGAATTGAGCACAGCAAAACTCTCCTCTGTTTCTGTGTCTCTCTTCGCCAGCAGAAGTGGAGGATGCTGCTCCTCACGTCAGACTTGTGTGATTAGGCATAGCTAGCTTCTAGTATTGTTCATCGGTTCAAGTTTAGCACTGCTAGCTGCTGTTCCAGTAAATTGCCTTTGGGATGAAGTTGGTCATGGACTGAACCATACATGGGTGATGGGTAATTAGTTATCATGCCTTTGGGAAGATGCATGGAAGGCCAACTTTGGCCACCAAAGTAGGTAATAACACGTGACCTGACGTATCTATTTAATGATGCAGTATTTAGCACGTGGGATAATGTACTCCATCCAAAGATGTACATACATTGATACAGCATACATGTAGATTTAGTTATATGGGGCCTTTAAAAGAAGTCACATCCATTTTATCTCTTTGGCAAGTAAAAATACTGACTTTGAAGAGGTGAGGAAGGAGCACACTCGGTCACACCAAACGTAACTATCTTTATGAATCAACACTTTCCTCTTTTCAAAATTTTCTCCCAGGCACTGTAGCTTTTTTCGCTCTCCTTCGGAAGCGATTCTAGAGGCGAAATTTCTTCGTCCTCTTTGGGTTCTCGTCTGTTCCGCAGCGAGATTTGGTCTCGGTTTTTATATCTTCTCTGGGAGTCTGGTGGTTGCCTGCCTCAACGTTCCCTCTCAGGATTTTATCAGTTCCAGTGTGTTCCTCCGGTGGTTCGCCCTTCTCCTCTCGCGTCAGTGCCTGTTTCTTTCTGTGTTGCCTGGGTGTTGATAGGGTTGTCTCTGTTGTCGCTCCGCTGCTCTGCTCGTTGTTTTTCTCTCGTCGTCGACATCGGTTCTAGGTTGAGGGTGTTCTCTGCAAGTTCTGGTCGATCCGTGTTGGTCCCCGGGTCAAGCTGTCGGGGTGCGGAGGTCTCCTCATTAGGGGGTTTCTCTCTTCTTCCATTATCGGGCTGTCGAAGTGGAAGTCGTCTGCTTTGGCTCCTCCTCTAGTAGCTCTTGGTCAGCTTGGTTGTGCTGGCGGCTTTGCCCCTGGTTCCTATTCTTGCTGTGGAGGGTAGTTTCTTTGGCTGGCTCTCCTTCCTCGGGCTGTTTCTTTGAATGTTAATAGGTTATTGAATACAGGAGTTTCTTCCCCGGTCTTGTTTCTTTTGCTTGTTGCCGATTTTGTGTATTCGAGGTTACAGTCGGTTGTGGGTGCTGGGATTCAGTTTGTCAGTCTTCTCGAAAGGGAGTGGTAGGTTTGTCTTTGCTTAGTTTTTGTGGAGACTGGCCTTGCGATTGCTCAAATCTGACCAGCTTGTGGCATTTTGTGTGGATTTTCTGTTAGCGAATTGCTTTGTTTCTTTCTGTGAATCTGGTCTTGAGTTTGCTCCTTGATGGCTTTTTGTTGGTCTAGCTGGATTGATGAAGAATTCAGTTTTGGGATTTTCCCCAAATTTCAAGATAGAAATGTGGATTGGTGCAGATGCACACGAGTAGTATTGGTTCTTTTATGGAGTATTTACTTCTTCTGGGTCTTTGGAGTATTACTTTACTCTGCTTTGGTAAATGCTCTTGAATTTCGAGAGGTTACAAGTATCAAATCTAGTTTCTACCAGGCTGGCTGGGAGGAGTATGATGGGCGAGATGACGGGCCTAATCTCTATTTTATTGTGGAAAGTTTAAACTGCAGAGGATTATTTCTTTTGCTCGATAGAGACTTAATCTCGAATAAAAAATGTGGGGATAGTGATAACCAAGTGAGTGTTCTCCTGAGGAAAGAGACGCTCTATGATCAAGGTGTGAGGAACAAGATTTCCTACAAGGATGGTGTTTCTCATGCGCAGAAGTATTTGAATCTGAAGTCCAAAAGTTTCTTCTCAAGCACAACAATGGTGCAGTTGGTTAGTATTATAACAAACCAAAAAGCTTTAGGGCCTGTCCTAGTGGCGGGTAGCCTTAGCTATTGTATTAATCTAACATTTGGGTCAATCAGGAAAACTATGGATTGGGATAACAACCGTTTTGGAATTTCCAAGTTCCTTGTTAGCAGCAAGTGTCAGGAGTGTAATATTAGTAGTAACTATGTTAGATCTGCTAATGTTTATGTGATTAGTGTTGGTGAATCGTTTGAGCTACTTATTCTGGATCGTTTTTCAAGTTTGAAATGAGAGGATGTTCCCTTCTATTCAAACCTCTACCAAAGGTTTTGCGTTTATGTTTGTAATCTCTAAACCTTTTATTATCGCTAATGAATGAAGTTACAAGTGTTTACTAAAAAAAAACGTAACTATCTTTACATTTTTAGTTGTTATAAATTGTATACGTACGCTTTACCAATAATTAGATTAACCAAATTGGGATTTTAAAAGAAACAAGCAATCGTAGTTACAAGAAATAATACTCCGATGTTCTAATTTTTCAAAGAGAAAATTACATTCCCATCATGTTTGGCAAAATTATACACCCCACCTATGAGGTTTCAAAATTTACTTTCTCTACCCATGTGGTTTCCCAAGTTTTACATCCGATAACTTTTCTAATTTTCTTTCAACTTAGAAGATGCTTACAAGTTGTCCAAACTTGATTAAACTTCACATGAATGATGCTAAAGTGTTATATTTTGATCTAGCATGATATCCGAAAATTTTAAGCCCATATGTGATTTGTGGGACCCAATGAAACATGTGACATGTGAATGTGTTTTCATTGGGTCTCACATGATGCTAAAGTGTTATATTTTGGTATATTGTCAAATCCAAAGGTTTTTAAGCTCACATGTGGCATGTGAGACCCAATGAAAACACATTCACATGTCACATGTTTCATTGGGTCCCACAAATCACATATGAGCTTAAAATTTTCCGATATCATGCTAGATCAAAATATAACACTTTAGCATCGTCCATGTAAAGTTTCATCAATTTTGGACAACATTTAAGCATCTCTACGTTGAACAAAAATAGAAAAGTTGTTGGATGTAAAATAAGGGAAACCACATGGGTGGGGAAAGTAATTTTGAAACCTCGTGGGTGGGGGATGTAATTTTTCTTTTTCAAAAGATAATCACACTTTCATTAAATCAAAGGAGATTATAACAACTTTGGGCTTACATCATCCCAAGGTATAGCTAGGTAACAAGAAAGATATTGATCAAGCCAATAACCCTTGCCTGAAAAAACATATATTTTTCCGATGCTAATCAGAATGGCTAAAGAGAAAACAAGAGTGTATCATGCTCTTCTAAACGAACACCTTCAAGAACACATAGAAAGTATGGAAGATCACCGAAACAAACAAGGCCTAGAGAGACATCTCCATGCTTAATGATCAACCAGGGAAAGCTAAAACACCAACTAAACTTACTAACATTGCTAAGGTAGGAGCAACTTAGACTTCTACAAATTATTGAAACCCAAAAATCGACATGTATCATCAAAACCGCTTCAGATCTGGACCAGCAGTCAACGGATAGCTAGATCGATCTGCATCAAATTTGAGTTGTGGTGGTCGCTGGAGAAACGAACGGTGACAACGGTGAGAGGTGAAGAAGCTGGAGCTAGGCGGCGTTAAGGCGGCAGCGTCATAGCGAAGCACCGGCGTAAAACCCACACAGTGAAGACAGATCTGGTGCGAAGAAAACCAAGGAGAAAAAGAGTGGACAAGAACAGAGAATGAACATAGAATCTGGTGGAAAAAGGAAAGAGATGGAGGGAGGAACCCCTCCCCTGTGTGAATTTACCGGTGGGGTTCTTTCTTGGGCTCAAGCGTTCGACTTTGTTTGGTTACGGTTTTACGTGGTCTTCAATATTCTACGAGCATCTTCAACAGTTAAAAGCCAAGAAATTTCATACATTTTATATTTTATTTTCTCCTCTCCCAGTCTCTCTCCTTGTGTCAATAAGGATGATTCTTAGTTAAGGACCTCAAAGTATACCTCTCCCCCTTCACTTCTATCATTTCCTTTAATTTTTGTACTCTTGATCATAAGTGCTTATCTATAAGTTGGGGTGTTCATAACCGGTTAACCGGTTTCCGGTTAACCGGATTGTCGGTTAGTCAAATTTGATAACCGTAACCGGTTCATTTAGAAGCGGTTAACCATCGGTTTCGGTTCGGTTTTACCGGTTTAACGGTTAACCGAAATGATGTAGATTTATGTGTTTTTTCTTATAATTAGTAAACAATGTGTGGTTTTTCCAGTTTTGGTGCGATATTAAACCGGTTAACCGCCGATTTTGATAAGATTTTATTGGTTTTGGTATAATTCTAACCATTAACTTTATAATTGTATATTTATTTTTGGTAAATCTAATAATTAACCATATAGTTTTATACTTATACTCAAAAAATTAAAAAAATTAAATGTTTAAACGGTTTATTCGGTTAACCGGATTCGTCAAAATCAATAACCGGAACCGGAACCGGGAAACTAAACGGTTTGGTTAACCGAACCTGCAAACAACTTCGGTTAACCGGGTTTCCGGTTTCGGTCCGGTTTGACGGTTCCGGTTTTCCATGAACACCCCTATAAGTGATTTCATTGTACACATGTTTCGCGATTAAAACGATTTCATTATAGTAGTGATGTGAGTTTTAAATTAATCAATACTGCTACTATGCATTTACGAAATCCAATAATTAATATAGCAAGTATTATATGGATCGATCTGCCAAACCTTCACTATTATTTTCTAGAATATAGGTAGCTACCTATGCTCACGCTAACATGAACATGCACTTATTTAGCACTCTAAAGTAGTTAAAAAATGTGAGATAAGACAAACGGCCATAGAAAGAAAGGCAGCAGTTATTATTACTCCATTTGACATGTACTGAATTCTCAAGGACTGAGAAAAACAAAAGCAAAACCAATGGACGTAAAAGATAGCTAGCTAGCATTCAATACCCCCACCTTCTCATGCTATATATCTTATCTATTTATGTATCTATCAATCCATTAATCATGATTCATGACTCTGTGGACTGTCTTTACGTAAAAAGAGATGGCGCTTTAATTGTTCTTACCTGTAATTTCAAGCTCTCACCCAATTTTAAACACTCCTTTTCTCCTCTTCAAAACATATATCCTCAACCACCTCCAAACTCACTACTACTTCTTAATCCCACCACTTTCCTCCCTCAAAACATCCGCATGCAATTCACACAAAAAAAGAGCAATGGATTTACAATCTCCCTTCTCTTACTACCAACTCATCTTCATCTCCCTCGCATTTCTTCTCTCTACCATCTTAATCTCCACTAAAAAGAACAACAACAACGGCAAGAAGAACTCCTCCTCCTCCTCCTCTCCAGGCGGCCGGCTCAACCTCCCCCCAGGTCCACCAGGCTGGCCAGTGGTCGGCAACCTCTTCCAATTCTCCAGTTCAGGGAAGCAGTTCTTTGAGTATATTAGAGATCTCAAGCCAATATACGGTCCAATCTTCACAATCAAGATGGGTACTAGAACCATGATTATAGTAAGTGACGGTGAATTAGCCCATCAAGCTCTAATCGAAAAAGGCCCAATCTTTGCTACTCGGCCCAGTGAGAATCCAACTCGTGTCATCTTCAGCGCAAACAAGTTTACGGTTAACGCGGCGCTGTACGGTCCAGTATGGAGGTCGCTTAGACGGAATATGGTGCAAAACATGCTTAGCACCAGCAAGGTCAAGGAATTTAGAGAGGTCAGAGATGCTGCCATGGATAAGTACATCCAACGCTTCAAAGATGAAGCTCAAGCTAATGATGGAGCTGTCTGGGTCTTGAAAAATTCAAGGTTAATTAATTTACATTCGGTTTTTTTTTTGTTATATTAATTTCCCATAAATACAAACAATTACTACTGAATACTGATTGGGTCTCTGAATGATCGTCACACTCACATCCGCGGTGGTACTGGTAGGTTTGCTGTGTTCTGTATTCTCTTAGCGATGTGTTTCGGAGTCGACATGGACGAGGAAGCAATTGAACGGATAGATCAAATGATGAAACTAGTACTGATCACACTAGACCCTCGTATAGACGATTACCTCCCAATCCTAAGCCCATTTTCTCCAAACAACGTAAAAACGTCCACCAAGTCCGACAACAACAGATCCAAACCCTCGTTCCCTACATCAACAAACGCCGTGCCGTACTCAACAATCCCACAGGCACAATTGATCCAAAAGCAACTTCCTTCTCATACCTAGACACACTCTTCGATTTAAAAATTGACGGTCGAGAATCCGGTCCAACTGACCCAGAAATCGTCACACTCTGCTCCGAATTTCTCAACGGTGGTACCGATACAACCGCCACCGCACTTGAATGGGGAGTAGCCCGATTCATCCAGAACCCATCAATCCAAACCAAACTCTATAATGAGATCCTCTCTGTTGTCGGTCCCCACCGGAAAGTCGATGAGACTGACCTCGATAAGATGCCCTACCTACACGCTTTTACTAAAGAGCTGCTTCGGAAACATCCGCCGACGTATTTCTCACTCACACACGCGGTCACGGAACCCACTAAACTCGCTGGTTACGATATACTCCCTGGTGTTAATGTGGAGTTCTTCCTCCCTGGTATAGCGGAGGATCCGAAGATATGGAAGAATCCAGAGAGATTTGATCCCGATAGATTCTTGTCTGGTGGGGAGGATGCAGATGTCACAGGTGTTACAGCGGCTAAAATGCTGCCATTTGGTGGTGGGAGAGGATATGTCCTGGTTTGGGTATGGCGACTGTCCATGTGCATTTGATGATTGCGAGGTTGGTTCAGGAGTTTGAGTGGACGGCTTATCCTGATGAGAAGACTGAAGTTGATTTTGGAGAGAAGTTGGAGTTTACTGTTGTTATGAAGAAAACTTTGAGGGCTAAGATTAAGCCCAGGGTACTGCCACCAACGCTCGACTAAAACGAATTCGTATAGTATTTGTGTGTTCTACTTAAAAAAAAATTAATTATATTTTTTATTGCATTTTTGGTTCTATAATGACCAGGAATTCAGCTAGAAGAAGAAGCCTACAATTTGGTTATGCATTGTTCATCATCATCATACAGACAGATATACATTTAGTCGACCTATGTAGTAGTTTGCACGAGTTTTCACTTTGTAATACTTCAATTCATCAGTTTGTTTCCTTTCATTTGTTGTACTTTGCCAGTATCACCTTTGCATGTGTTATTCATGTGGCATGTGTATGTTTGTTCACTCACATACATTTATAACAGAGCGGATCATGGTTCATGTGAAGGATCTTGACAATCTTCAGTTCTGGTTGTGCCATGTGTACAACAAAGATTTCACTATAATATGTATGACAAAACAATACAATTATTTTAAATCTCAAAAGCACTATATCGCTTGAAACAAACTCATGCTTCTCTACCTACATCCAACAACTCGGCTTCACCGACTCCAAGTCAGATCCATCTCTCTTATATATCACAAGGGTTGTTCTCCTATATATACTCTCATTAATACATGGAAACCTGTCAAGGGATTTATTCTCTCTTACATTCTCATTGTTAGGAACAGGTCCAGGATCCTACAGTGAATGAATTAGTATTGCGGTCCAGTTAGCTATGATGGAATTAAGGAACAAGACACTGACCTAGTATTGGTTTGATTATGATGGTGCCGAAGTCAGATTCATTTTATGTTGAGTAGGGGCACTCCTATTTTGCTTCACATAGATGTGGTAAGTAGTTGATGAGATTAACTTTACATTATTTTGGAAATGTTGGTGTGGTGAAGCTTTGTTTTTTTTTTTTTTTATCAAGGGCTACAGTTTTAGCAATACAAAGTCTGCGTGGGGTAAAACCCAGCCAAAGTCAAGATGATCGTGGGATAAAACTCATCCAAAGTAGTGAAAAGCAGTGTTGCAAGCAGCAAAGCAGAAACGTGGGACATAATTGAAAGTAGTAGCCAAACGACTCAGCAACCATACAAGAAAACTAGACTAAGAAACTAGTCAAATCATACCAAATCCTACAGGTTAGACGCACTCCAAGGACCATGGGTTGTTCTTTCATTTTTACCCCATTCGAGGGCCTAAATCTTTGTTGAGGTCACCACCTTTTCCTAGTTCAACTCCAGTTGATAAAAAATTATGCAATTACGGGTACACCAAATGTTATACATTGAAAACATATAGGTAGCCTCCATAGTTTCCTACCTCTACCAATCGGATCATGAGAGCACTAGAAGTTCAAGCTTTCTTCCACTCCAGTCTTCATAGTGAGATCCACCCCCCCCCCCCCCCCCTACCAGGACAACATATGAGACTAGAACTCCTGAACTTCTCTACAATGTACAAACTGATGATCAGAAGTTTTAGCCGCCCTCCTGCAGAACACACATTTTACTTCTGCTAAAGTAAGCATATTCATGCCAAACATTCTGTCTTTCGTTGCTAATTTCTTATGCAATAAGAACCATACACACAGCACGGTTCTGCTCCAGAACGTATTGTGCCAAGTCACTTGGTTACCCGAATCTTGTCTCATCACTTCCTGATAGAATTCACATGTTGAGTATTTTCCAACCTTCCCCACAGACCAGATTAATTATCCTCCATTTCAGAAAAATTTACGTTGCAACCATTAATTTGAGTCATCAACTGCTCCATCTCCTCAGCCTCGTACATAAAAATAGCCCTTCCCCCACCTCAAACACCATTGCCATTCTATACCCGTCCAAATTCTCACCTCACTTATTTTGGTTGTTTTACAGTCACTCATGGAAAAGAGCCGAGGAAAACTCTGCTAGAGTGTGGCTGAAACAGCCCAGTCATCGAGCCAGAATCTAACCCTTTCACCATTACCCATAGTCCATCGCAATAGCCACTAGAGTCTCTTGAATTGTAGCTCTCCAAGCACTTATAGAGACAATAGTCTTCCACAAACCTTTGTTGTTAACATTCGGCCAAAAGTCATCTAGAATTGGTAGTTGGATATCTTGACCCGCCACAACAGAAACTACTTGTTTCCATAACCTATTAACATCCAATATATACTTCCACCATCATTTGAGCATCAGAGGTGCATTTTTTTCTCATCAATAGAATTCCTCTACCCGCGTTATGACTCCACAGGAAGCAGTGTTGGATAGAATTGAGCTTATCAATTACCTTTCTTGGCATCTTGAAAAGGTTCATGTAATAGACTAAAATACTGTCTAATACTGACCTGATTAGAACAAGTCTACCTGCCCGAGACAAGGAAGATGCTTTCCAACCATTGAGACGTTGCACAAATTTAGAAATCATCGGTTTCCATCTCTCCAATTTTTGAGGATTAGCTCCTAAAGGTAATCCTAGATAGGAGCTAGGAAGGGCGCCCACCACACATCCAAACGAATTCCGAATTTGCTCCTCCTCTATACCGTCAATATTGATTTTGTAGGCTACTAATTTATTCCAGTTTATTTCTAAACCGGACATGTCCGCGAAGATAGCCACTATCCACTTTATTTTCTTGAGCTCTTCAACATCCATGGGGTAAAAGATGACTGTGACATCCGCAAACTGAAGGTAAGATAAAGTTACTTCATTGGCACCTATTATAATTCCCCTCCTGTCACCAATATGAATTGCATCATCAAGTTGCCAATTTAGAGCTTCTGCCACTAATTTAAATAACAGTGGGGAACGAAGTCTCCCTGTCTTAGACCCCTACTTGGTGTGAAAAGGGGGGTTAGGAGCACCATTAACTAGAGTAGTGATTTTTGAGGTTGTAATGCAACTTCTGATCCATTTCCGCCAGGTCAGTGGGAATTCAAAAATCTCCAACATCTTCATCACAAAATTCCAACTGATGCAGTCATAGGCTTTTTGAAAATCAATCGTGAGGATCACTTCCTTCTTACGCCTATGTTTGAGCCAATTTATGGCCTCATTTGCTATCAAGGGACCTTCCAATATATGTCTTCCCTTGATAAATGTTGATTTTTTTTCGCCTATCAAGGAATGCATCACTCGAGAAAGTCTTATAGCAAATACTTTTGAAATTACCTTATAAATACACCTAACCACACTAATTGGACGGAAATCCTCCATCTTGATTGCTTCCTGAGTTTTCGGAATGAGAGTTACGCAGGTTGTATTTATCACACTTGCCAATTTACCTTTGCAAAAGAAATCCAGCACTTCTTCAGAAAAATCCAGGCCAACAACTCCCCACATTTGTTTGATGATATTGAAGTTGAAACCGTTGTATCCAGGCACCTTATTCCCTTGACAATTTCATTCTACTTTTTTTAATTTAAACATGGAGATAATGTAGTAAGCTTATTCTGTTCCGTGAGTGACAGTTTTGGCCTAGATTCACCGAAAGGGAAGGACTGTGGCAGAATTCGCCTTGAATAGCTCACAAAAATAATTCCTCGCTTCTTTGCAATTTTCAACCGGGTTATATGACAGCTGCCCATTAACCATCAGAGCCAAGATCTTATTCCAGTTCCGATTGACTGAGGCTTTCCTATGAAAGTACATGGTATTTAAATCTCCTGCTCTCATGTTCTTCTCCCTTGACATCTGCCGCTAGTATCTTTAACAAACCTCACATTCCAGCCTTCAGTCGATTCCTCCCAGCATTTCTATCTTCATTGGGCCCGTTAGCCTTATTCAATTCATCAATTTTGGCTATGTGTCCTTACGTTTATCCATTTCCTCACTAATAATGCCAAAGTTATCAAGATTCCATTTCTTCTTATTTCATTTCCTTCAGTTGACCAGGCAGTCCCCTACCTGATAACTTGCTCCATTCCTCTTTGAATAGTGAGGGAAATGAGCCATCTTCTAGCAGGTATCAAAGAGCGTGGTATTTTGAAGCTTGGATTTTCTAACAAACATTATGAGTTGATGTTTGCATATTTAAGGCAATGAGAAATATATCTTTCCTCTAAAAAAATAAAAAATAAATAGAAACTGGTGTACATATTCATAATAAACTGATATGTATATATTCTAAAATTAAGTACTGTCTTTTTTTTTGATAATTGGCTGGAGAACCAGCTAATAAGGCAATACTGAGGTTCATACGAACCTTTCTCGCCAAAAGGGTACATTTCAAAAGAAATTAGGAACAACAACAAGGTAGACAAAGTAAAAAGAACAAGACTAAATGGTTCTTCTGATCCCCATACGATTGATTGAAAGTTTTGTTAGCCACTTAATCCCAGTGGTTGTAACCCTTGAAATTAGCCCTTGACTAGAGTTAAAGGGCGCTTTGGGGATTCACCAAGCTTAGAGATATGGAATCCATTTGCTTGTGGTGTCTCAAAAATAGGTCTGTGAGTTCAGCAGGACTTTGTCTGGGATCATAAGTTTGCCCAGTTTTCTGGTTCCGTAGGCGACTAATCGTCGGGATTCTGACATGGAGCTTGAACAGGATGATCATGGTCCACGTTAGCAGTCTTGTTTCGGTTTCTTGCTTCTTGATCAGCTATAGTATCGTAGTTCCATATGGAAACCCCGAATAATCTTACGGGGAATTCAATTGAGTTTGAGTTTTTCTTTGGTCCCCGTAATCCTCGACGATCTTCTAGTGGCTGCATTCGGCATGCCTCTAGTATTCCTGCTATGTTTGCGACTGCTTCCCGCACTTCCTGTCTGAATATGGCCCACTTCTTTCTTTTGATTACTCCTCAGATATTTTGGGAGTATATGTTGTTTCTCTTCTATTCTCTTACTTTTCCTGAGGATCTGAGCAAAAGTCTGTAGAGAGAGTTCCGGATTGGGGTAGTGACAATTGAGCTTTCTCCCGAAATCTAGACATTTTTGGGCATTTAATATTGTTGGGCTGACATTGGAGGAGTTTATTGGAATAAGGTCCACTATCAGATTTATTTCAGGGGAGGAAATGGGTAGGGATCTGCGGCTTGGGGTTTGCAGTGTGTGAGGAGAGAGAGGGGGTAATGATTTGGAAGATATAGGGGTACGAGGTGAGGTTGGGGGGTGGTGTAGACTTGTGTCGATGGACAGTGCCTGAGAGCCATTATGATTATGTTCTTTATTGTGGGCTGGAGAAGGTGAGTCGGGATAGGAAATAGTATTTTCGGTTATCAACGTGGCATGGGGAGCAGCAGGCACAGGATCCCAAGAGGCCGATAACGGCTGATTTTTCCCCATAAATCGAAACAGGAGGTCATTGCAATTAAATAATTCGGCAGGAATAAAGGCAATGATATCCGATAGGATACTTTCAGGAATGTAAATCGCCTTCTTTCTTGCCCCAATAAATGTGTCAGCATTATTACTTTTCTTTGAAATAATCGAAACGGTTTCCAGATTATCATACCGAAACGTTACCATTTTTGGGTTTAATTCTCTGGAGTTTTCAAACGGCGTCGTTTGGTTAGAGAAACTCATACAATTCTCCGTGCAGTCCTGGAGACGATCATCTTCTTCGAAGATGTGGTCTAGTTGTTCCTCTGGTTGCGCCACTGGTGGCTCCGCCGATTGTTCCGGCTCAGAATTGTCTTGGTTCTCTGTGTGGTTCTGGTGACAGTCATCTACTTCTGGAGAGGGATCTGTTTGTTCCTCTGGTTGTGCCTCTGGTTGTGCCGCCGGTGGCTCCACTTCCGACTCAGGCTTATCTTGGGTGCTATCTTGAAGAGATTGCGAAAGATCATCGGACCAGTATTCGATGATTCCGACATAAAATAGTTCTCCTTCAACTTCGTCTTGGATCTCTTCATTAATAATCGACATTTTTGTGGTGTTGATTTCTGCCTGTACTTCTAGGAGTTTTGGGAGCTGTCTCATATCGGAACATATTTCCGTAATCTCTCCAAGATGTCTTGTTATCATACGTACCGATTTTTCTGACCCAGCTTGCAACGGGATTCCCCGGATTGCGATACCTGTAGACCTGCTGGACAAGTGGTCTGAAGTACTTCATTCTCTGGCCTCCCATCCAGGACCCACCCCCTGAATTGACTGCCTGAATTCTTCCGCTTTGTTTCTCTCTTTAAAGACCACTACGTATTTTGATTGTGTCATGCAGTTTACTTCTTCAATGTGTATTCTCCAATTACAGAGCCTCTGTTTGACACTTTGCGTACTAGAGGGGGAGGCAAGGACAACCACCACTCCACGATCCAGTTTTTCTATTATTTCCAACGAGTGCTCTAGGCTAATGAAACCTTGGGAGCGTGATTCTCTTCCTGGGGTTGGGCTATGACATGGCGGAGGTGGAGGGGGGGGGGGGGGAGGTGGAGGCCCCTGATTCTGCAAGCTTGAGTTGAAAACTGGTCGTTTCAGGATCCATTGCGACGAGGCTCCTGGAGAGTACCGCCGGCTGATTGCAGTTTGGGTTTGAATCCTAAATCCGTCCATCGTCGTGCCGTTAGTTTCCAAGATGGCATGGTCCGCTTCTTTCTTCTCCTTGTACTCCACAAAGTCATACCTCGATCCGGTGCGTATTCGAGTGGTCTTTGGCAGTCACATGGCCACAATTTGCCCGAAGCTATCAAACAACTTCTATACAGTACCATATCTGGTGCTCGGGTTAATATTGTCTATGAAGACCGTGGCTCCCGGGGTAGGCTTCTGAGATGGGTCTATGGTTGTCATTACGAAGCGGGTGGAAATATATTGAGAAAGGTATTACAGAGCTGTTTGAGGGGGAAAGAGGGGGACTGGGGGTCTGAGGTTTAGTGGGAACTTGTTGGTGTTAGATGGTAGCAAGGCTGGTGCATGCGGTGGCGACATGGTGGCGACAGAGTGAATATTAGAGTTTAAGTACTGTCTGACATCGGGTTAACGACATGCTACATTTATCTTTTTAATAATTTTGCTTGCCCATCCCATGTCTAAATCACGATTTACAAACATTAGTAAATTGATACGTACATACCCCAAAATTATCAAATTAGTAGTACTAATAAACTGATATGTACATATCCTAAAATTAAGTATAGTCTGATATCGGGTTAACAACCATTCTACTTTTTTCTTATTAATAGTTTCTACTTTCCTATCCCATGTCTAAATCACCTTTTACAAAAGTAAAACCTTAATACCAAGTTGATAATTAAAATTCACTGAAAACACACAATTTCGGATCTAATAACTAAGTGCTTATACTTTTAGTTTTTAACTAACGAAGCATTAACGATTGATTTGTGCATTAAATAACATAGACGTCAAAAGTCGTTGTAGTATAGTGGTGAGTATTCCCGCCTGTCACGCGGGTGACCCGGGTTCGATCCCCGGCAACGGCGTGTGTTTTTTTATGATACAGAAACAAAAAAAGGCTGCAAGAGATTATGGAGATTATACGTTAACTTGCTCTGCCCATTTATCATCTAATCTGCACTCTGCTCACAATGGGTGTATCATTCATGTTATGACTTTCTACCGAAAGACAAAAAGAGAACAAAAGAAATGGCATTTATATTATATCACAAATCCTCAGTTCGAAGACCTCGATTACGTTTAACTCCCTTTCCAGTTTCGACAGAAACGTAGGCTCACACAATTGAGCCGAAGATGAAAGCAGCCCGAAACAGCAATGTTGTCTGTCAGATCAAAACAGCAATAGGAAGGTTGCGCTTGACTCTGGACAAAAGCAAATGACAGGGGCACTCGTTGCTCTAAACTCTTACATCAAAATTAACCAAAAGAGCAAGCAGAGTTGTCTGTACACACGAAAAACAATAAGCACATTTCTTACGTACTGCCTTTTTCTGCAGAAGCTATGAATGGTGTTCAGGGACTAATGCTGGGCGATAGACTCTGCACCAAACTCAAACTAATCAACACGCTTCTAACTGACCACCACCAAGGGAAAAACAAAAACTGCCCAAACAATAGACAGAAAAAAGCACGCATGCTATGTACACGGCCATGGCCTAGAGAAGGAAGGAAAAAATAACCAGTTTTCCTATCTTCCCCAGCTTTTGAGAGAATGTTCTTCAATACCTCTGCTCCTGGTCATGTTTGCTACTATAATATCATCTTCAGGGTAAAACTGCATCTACTAAACCTGCAACACCACGGCTAAGCACTTGATGGGCTCTCAACAAGCTTGTTGGCAGAGTCCTTTGTGCAATGATTACCTTCAGGAGGATAGACAGTGTCCCTGTCTTCTGCAGAGCATCCATGTTCCCTGGAATTCGTAGGGTTCTCTGGATCTGCGACATTCGAACTTCTTTCTGCATTTTCTTCGAATGATCTTGAAGTAAATCCACGGGCAGACAGCAAGCAGTTGTACGTATGTATGCTGGCAGTGTCCAGGGCTGACGCCCGTGTCCTGGAGCTGAACAATGGTTGCATTGAGCATTTATTATCAACGTCCTCCCGCAGAGAGACGCGGCAAACTGGGCAGGTGGAGTTCTGAAGCAGCCATAAGTCCACACAGCTGATATGGAAGTAGTGTCCGCAGTGTGGAAGAATGCGTAGCACGTCTTCTTTTCGGTATTCTGAAAGGCAAATTGAGCACCTGCAGTAACATGGGTTCACGGTTTACTTATCCTGAATAACATACTTGTCATACATAAAGCATACCAACATCAGGCAGCCTCATTTTATTGTTCCTAATATGATAATCCAGCAGCACTGCGCATTCAAATTTCAGTGAATATTTCTTTTCGATACCAATGAACTGATATTCACTGTTGTCAAGCACAGAAAATAAACCGAGAAATAAATAGAGCCATACTGGTGTCACTAATCTCACCACAAATAGCATACTACTCACAGACATACTACCTGTCTACAAACCGTATGATGCAGTCAGCTAGAGTCAGCAACCATGGCATAGGATGACAGTGTCTTTTCACTATTAGATAGAAAAATTGTATTTATCCAGACCATGGAAGTTTGTAAGAATAAGTAATATGCAGGAATGAGAATGTTTTTTCTCTAATCTCAATAGAAGGAATGAACAACATTTCAGTAGAAGCAGGATTCAAAGTCATAGATGACTATCAGCATACAAGATTAAACAAAAAAGCATTGTCGATGAAGCTTATTTTAAGCAGTTGCTTTGACCATATAGGAAAGCAGACTCTTTCTACGCGAATTCACCTAATATTCACCTAACACGAAACGGGTAGCCGTGAAAGTGTGTATTAGCATTCACCTAATATTTTTTCATTTTTAAACGGAAAAACGAATATACAGTCCCCACTCCCCAGGGCCCAAGCCAACCCATACTACATGGTACGACATCCTATAGAAATAGGATAGGAAAGTAAGACACGTCAATCTAAGTAAAGTCTAATATATATATATATGGGGGATTAGGGATGTGGGGTGGGTGGGGATTAGGGATGTCAATCTTGACCCGAATCCGAAACCCGACCCAAAACTGATCCGTAAAATGTCGGGTTCTAGTTGAGATTTTTGACCCGAAATGATTTTCGGGTCGGGTTCGGGTTGGGTCATTGAAACCCGTTTCGGGTTCGGGTTGAACCCGCTAACCTGTAACACGAAACAAAATTAATTAAAATAAAAAATATGTTATATTTAATGACTTAATTAGTATTTAATAATTAATTTATGACTAAAATAAACATTTAATCGATAACATATGATTATATATTGTACATAATAATTACTATTATAATATTATATTTTTTTTATTAAATATTCAAAATTTAAAAAATAAAATAAATTTTTAAAAAAACGGGTCGGGTTCGGATCAACCCATTCCAGGTTCGGATTAAAGAAGTACAACCGCTCCGGGTTCGGATTGACCAAAACTATTTTCAGATCGGGTTTGGGTGAGCTCAACCCGACCTAAAACCCGATTTTGACATCAGTAGGGGGATGGACCACAGAGCTAAATCACCAAAAAAAAATATCTCAAGTACTTGGGGCCATCTTCGAGAGCGCATTAGCATGGTCCCCAATCTGAGAGTCAAAAGCCAAAACAAAAATTGAACACGAAGCAGTGGCAAGACTTCCATCCAATTTAGAGCGCATTGACGCCTCCTTATCTGGCCGTAAACAAGTAAATTTAACTAGGGGCGTTCACAGAAAATCGGAACTACCAATCCGAGATTGGAACAGGAGAAACTGAAAAGGTGAAACTGAAATTGGAAATATAGTTAGCTGAACTGGTTTTTAATTTCATGGTTTGGGTTGTGGTTAACTTTATTGATTTTAAGAAATTCAATTATTCGAAAAACCATTTAAGTATTTTAATTATTAGTTTTTTAATTTTTTTAGTATAAATATAATATTAAGGGTTAATTATTAGATTTATCAAAAATAATTGTACATTCATATAATTAATTGTTAGAATTATACTAAAATTAAAAAAAAATTCTCAAAGTTGACGGTTAATCGGTATAATACCGCTATAAAACGGTTAACCAGGTTAATGTTGACAAAACCCAATAAAATTGTATGTTGTTTGTTAATTGTAAGAAAAAATACATAAATCTAATCATTGTATTTAAACGTTAAAGGTAAAACTATGCTTCAATTTACAGTTTACCGGTTCTAATTAACCGCTTCTAAATGAAACGATTAGACTTATCAAATTTGATTAAGCGAAAGTTGGGTTAACCCAAAAACCAATTCACGGGTTATGAACACCCCTAAATTTAACTAGGCAATGAAGTAGGGTAGTGCTGAATCCAATAAAATCACCTATATTAAAGTAATAATAGCTATGTTCTCGAGTTAGGACTTGTCAGCAAACATTACAAAAAGCTTCAACTGAGAGGAACACTAAAGCATGGGAAAAATGCGAGGAAGAAGTTTTGCTTACTGGACATCTTTTGCAGAGTCGAAATACGAATCGATGTAGCTCTTTGCTGGGAAATTGGCCAAGACTGGAGTCCCCAGACCGTGTAATCCTCTTTCCATCTATAACAAGAAAATTTGTAGATCAGTATCAGCTCTGGTGTCACTTGTGAAGGACATAGAAAAGAGAAAGGTACCCCCACGCGAGGAGCCAAAGCAATAATATTCCATTGAGAAAAGTAAGGGATAACCCAGAGGAATAAACAGAAGATAAAAAGAAGAGCTAGAACAGAGCAGTTGAGCAAACATGCGAAACTGAAAATACATAAGATTGGGAAAAAATTTAACAGATAAAGCAGGATAAAAAACCGATATGGTATAGTAAGAAGAAAAAAAGAGCCTAGAAATTTTCGTTCCACTTATGGGAGGCAAGGAATTGGATACTCAATCCAAGATAGACGACTGTAAGTTATTGTAGCAGTATTAACGAAAAAGGCAAGACTTTCTGAACAGAAGTACACAATACAAGACAGAAATGTCACAACGAAGAGAGTACGTTTACTCCGAGGAAGCTGTTATTTCGGATGACCTTTTATTTCATGCTACTGGATTCTACTCACCGATCAAGGAAATTCAAGTTCCTACCATTACGAAAAATCAGGCAGAAAGAAGAGGAGAATCACGAAGGTGAGAAGATGCGAGAAGATGGAGAGCTCACAGTGCTAGGATCTGGTCCGTAAGAACGCTGAATGGATCGTCGCGAAGCTCTGAGCTGAATTCGAGCGCATATGAGGCGTGTGCAGACGAAGACTATGAACAAGGTGCTGACCGCGAATCCTATCACGGTCATAACCAGGTTAATCCCCGACGACTTCATCTTCTAACTCGATTATTTGATTATGTCTCTATTATCTATCTCTCTTCACTCTGACACATACAACACTCAGGCTTCTTATCTCGTGAATTCTTAATTGCAGCACCTAAACTGCGGCAAATTCTGTTTTCTTTCTTCCTATGAAAGCGAGATGGAGATGAGCTGATCGGGAGAAAGCTGATTTTCCGTTTGGAATATTATAGTTTATTGTTTCTTCAACGAAGTGAGATGAGCTTAAATTAATGGCGTAATTGAATCGTCCAACAACGGCAGAACCGAGGAAAGACCAGGTCACGTCAACTGGATGTCTATCCCGCAACCGCCGCAGCAACGAGTTGGTCGGCACACTTCCGAACCGTGAACGATTCCAAGCTCCGATCCTCTCTTTTTATTCGAAGCTTGGAGAGACGAAGCACGGGATTGAATGCACAAATGGATAGGAGGGCTATTGAGACTAGCTGTTGCAGACTTGCAGTAAAGTGATGAGAGCCAAATTTCTGTTGGTTGTGATGTGAGAGAAAACAAGAAAAGACGAGAGAGACGGACAGAGGGAGTATTTCGTATATTACTACGGGCAATATGTAGGGGAGGAAAAAAAAGCTGAAAACAAGGGGGAAAAACGGAAAGAGGCGGCGTCCTTTTCAGTAACCCAGGAAGCAAGCAAAAAACGGAAAGCAAAAGGAGCGGAGTGCAAGGGTCGTAATCTCCGCTTAGAAAAATTATCAAGTTGTTTGTCTATTCATTTGAGCATAATTATGAGAGCACCTAAATTTGGGTGCTCCTCTTTTTTATGTTTTGTCCCGTTGTCACACCATTTTAAAATCGAGAATTCTTGGCTACAGTTTAGTGTAGCCACCTGGCTACATACAGTGACTACATATATAGGGAAGATAAGCGCGACTTATGTATATTTTTTTTTATTTTTCCTGTTTTTGAGATAGGCGCACGCGCCTTTTGTTTTTGGTTTTTTTTTCATTTTTCCTTTTTTATTAATATTTCTCTTTATTACAAAAATTTTAAATTATTGTAACTTTTAATATATATGTCCAAAATGAAAAAAAATTATATCATTGTTCATATAAATTCAAACTCTTTAAAACAAGACCAGTCATGGATATGTTTTGACCACTTTGAAAAAAATTATTTTTACATGTATAATGCACAAAACGTAAAAAAACTTGTACATATGGTCATACAAACCTGTACAAATGTTCATTAAAACATGTACATCCACACGTAAAAATGTGTACATCATCTCAATAACTCGACAGGTTTTTAGGGTTCGTGGTAGCGGGTTTAGGGTACAGGGTACCCTAAACCCGCCACTGCAAACCCTTAAAATGCCTTCGACGTTTTTTAGCTATCCTAGGGTGGGTTTTGGGGTGTTTTTTTTTGGGGGGGTAGGGTAATCTATTTGGAATTTATTTCGTATTTTATATTGTAGCAACTAACTCGACAGGTTTTTAGGGTTTGTGGTAGCGGGTTTAGGGTCCCGCAACTACAAACCCTAAAAATGTCTTCAACGTTTTTAGCTATCCTAGGGTGGTTTGGGGTTTTTTTTTGGGGGGGGGGGGGGTAGGGTAATCTATTTGGAAACCGTTCTATACTTTACATTATAGCAACTAACTCGACATGTTTTTAGGGTTTGTGGTAGCGGGTTTAGGGTCATTAGACCCTAAACCCGCAACTGCAAACCCTAAAAATGCCTTCGACGTTTTTAGCTATCCTAGGGTGGTTTTGGGGTGTTTTGGGGGTAGGGTAATCTATTTGGAAACCTTTCTATACTTTACATTGTAGCAACTAACTCGACAGGTTTTTAGGATTTGTGGTCGCGGGTTTAGGGTCGTTAGACCCTAAACCCGCCCATACCCTAAAAATGCCTTCGACGTTTTTTAGCTTTCCTAGGGTGTGTTTTAGGGTGTGTGGGGTTAGGCCCGTTAGGGTAATCTATTTGAAAGCCGTTATATACTTTAATGTGAGAATGTACATATTTTAATGTGAGAATGTACATGTTTTAATGTGATGATGTACATGTTCAAATGTGAGAATGTACATGTTCAATTATGAGAATGTATATGTTTTAATGTACATGTTTGTATGACCGTCTGTTCATGTTTGTATGACTGTATGTACATGTTTGTATGGCTGTATGTACAAGTGTTCTTTCTTATATGTACAGGTTTAAATCTAAGAATATACATATTTAGTGATTCGTACAGGTTTATGTGACCTTCTGTATGTTTTTAATGTACATGTTTTACGTGATGATGTACATGTTTTAGTGAACATTTGTACAGGTTTGTATGACCATCTGTACAAAGTTTTTTTTATGTTCAATGCACTATACATGTAAAAATAATTTTTTTTAATGTTGTCAAAATATATCCATGACTGGTCTTGTTTTGAAGAGCTTGAATTTAGGTAAACAATGATATAATTTTTTTTCATTTTGGAATTATATATTAAAAGTTACAATAATTTAAAAATTTTATGATTTAAAAAAAAACCAAACAAGCGCGCGTGCGTCTGGAGGATGAGGATGTAGCTAGAGATAGCTACACTTAGGTGTAGCTAAGAACGACTGTTTTAAAATTTAAAAGTATTTTTTATCAATATCACATAACTTATTTTTAGCTATAAATCATGTCATTTACTTTATATTAATAAGAGTACAAATGAGAGATGGACTTAGAAATTGAAAATTATATGGTTATTGACAAATAAAATTTACGATAGTTATTTTTTTCTAAAATTTATGGGGTTACTGACACATAAAACATCTATCATATAATAAAAAATTATATTAAATTTACTATAATTAATTTTTTTTTTCACAAAACTCATGGGTTCACGTGACCCTGCTGCACCCCTAGATCCACCCCTGGTACAAACAATAATATCTATTAACAATATTATTTTTAATAATATACAATATAATCTTAACTTAATATTTTATTTAGGTTTTAAATGTTATTATGAAGTTAAAAATGAATGTAGTCGTATATATTATAAATATGAAGTCTATCATAATAATGCATTATTATATCACCAAAATACAAGTATTTTAAGTATTAATCTATTTAAAATAATATTTTAAAAAAAATATATGAAAACCATAGTCAACAAAGATCTCATTCTATGGAGAACAATATTTTATAAATATTGATATATTTAGTTTTACATCATTATTAGTTTTTAAAATATTAATATTAAAAATATACTTATAAGATTTAACACTTAAAAGAGTAACATCAGTCATATTAAAATTAGAGAAATAAGGGAATTTTCATGAAATGTCACTATATTTTTTTGGTTAATTCATGAAATATCATTAAAAAAAAGTCACAAAATGTCATAATATTTTTGTAAAAGTTTTTGTCTTTGACTAGAACTAAAAAGATTAAAATATTCTTACTAGTTAACAAAGTAATTTTAAAACTAACAATATGTCTCTAAGTGTAAAAAAATCACTAAAATTCACAAAAAATTCAATATATTATAAAAATGTAGATAATTTTTTAAAAAAATATTTAAAATATTATATAAATAAAAAATTATATTAAAATATCATAAAACATCAAAAAAGGTAAATATTTCTTAGACTTGGTGATGATAATTTGAGACACAAATCCACATAATCTTTTTTTTATTCAAACTGATGTGTCATTCCTTTATTTCGCCAAAAGGACTCACAAACTATTAATTTGAGTTATGATAATATCAAGCAAATTATTTGTCATTTGATGTAAGATTAAGCTTGCTAATTTTAAATCATAGATAACTTGGTATTATCACTTAGGACTTGATTGGTAAATAATAATGAGAAAAAATAATGGATATAAGAATTATAATATTGAATTGGTGTGGGAATTCTCCTCTTATCCTTGTGACTTTACCATTATTCTTAACATTAATTGTTCGGACATCGAACCAAGGAGAATGAGTAAAAATTTAGGCTTACAAAGGTGAATCTGTTACAAGGATTTAACAAGTGAGTTGTAACTAATAAGGAAGGGAACTTAAGGGTTAGCCATACTACTATTAATACTGTATTAACCTCCAATATTTTATGTAATGTACTCTTTTTTTCAGCATAAGTGAAGCATATATGTTAACATATATGGTGTGGTATATATGATTTTAGTCTCATTTATTTGTTTTGTTATTCAGATAAAAGAGCATAAATGTCAACATAAATACCTGCAACAAATGCTAATATTTCGTTTTAGTGATTTGTTGAGCAAAATAGTGATTAAACTATCTTGCTAACTATGGGCAGTGAACCCAATCATTGTACTACAAAAAGGTTGTATCCACAGGGACTTCGTAACTATCTAGTTAATTATCAGCTTAGTAAATGTGCAAGAGTATAAACAAAAGTGCATAAATGTAAATTGGGGGTTTTTGGGTTTTGGTTTGATAATGAAGAAATAAAGGAAAACAATAAAACTAAACTAACTAAAATAGGATAGATGTAGTCCGGGATGGATATTTGCACTTGTCCTCGCCTTACTACCGATTGTCGACCCTTGAACTTATAGCTAAACAATGAAACACTTGATTAATTAGCAACCTAATCTAGGCCTACTAATCCTAACCAATTTAACCGAAACTTCTCAATCAGCTAAGCCTCAAGTTAATCGACAGAACTAAGCTCAAGTTCCCCAAAAGTTACAATGTAGTTTAATCTTAAAATCAGTGAATTAGAGTACACTGTTCTAGTCCCCAACGGTTTATGTTTCTATCTCAGAATCACATTTTGATAGAATTCCATAATAATGCTAAACTAATCGGTACGCCAAACCAACCAATTTAACACATATATGACAAATTGGGCCAACCCTAAATAAATCCCCAAATCATGAGCAATAAGTTTAGAAGCCATAAACACAATAATTATCTTCATTAAGCACAAGGACTATAATAAAGCACAAACACAAGTTTAAAGTACAACAATGGAGTTTTGGGAATTTTTGGGCAAAATCCCAATCCCTAGCTACATGGAGACTACTCAAGCATGATAGAGATAGAAAGGAGATAAGGGAGAGAAATAGCCATGGATGAGGAGTGGAGCTTCAATGGAGGTGGAGCTCTTCCTCTTCCTCTTCTCTTATTTCCCTTCTTTTCTCTTCTTTCATGTCGTTTTTTGTGTTCCAGTAGCCTTCCCCTCTCTCTCCTCTTTTTCTTCTTTAACGTAGATCTGGGCAAAATTTTGACCCGACCGACCCACCTTGGGTCGGTCCCGTGGGTCGGTTAAGTCCAGAAGCAATTTCGGGAGCCGAATATCGTGTTTTAAAGTCTGACTGACCCACTTGGGTCGGTCCTAGGGTTGGTCCAGTCAAGAAGCAATTTCGACCCCTGGAACGAGCGTTTCTGGCCTCTAGAACTTCTGACCGACCCACTCTGGGTCAGTCCAGTCGGCAGGCTAATCTTCAACATGCTGTAAGTATGTTCTTCGTTTTAGCTCTGATGTTGGATCCGTTTGCGCCCACGCGTTCGTCTCTTCGTCTACTTTTTTTCTAGCTATGTTATTCCTCCTGTTTCAGAAATAGTTGTGTAAAACACCAATAAAACATAAAACTAGAGGAAAACTAGCTAGAGTGAAAAAATAAGCATGAAAAATATTGATAAAACATTAATAAAACACATGAATATATCTCTAGAAGATGCTCATTTATTACTCAATCACTTCTTTTCTCCCTCCACCCCCACTTTACCACTCCTTCTAAACCACTATTAGTTTAAGCTCCACTCACTTCGGAGGTGGTAGTGTTATAGTTGTATTACACTTCGTTCATTTTTCATTCTATACATTTTATTTCATCTTAAGAAAAATTAGGACTTTATTTAATTTTTAATTCTTTTGTGAAGATAAGGAGGGCATCAAGAAGTGCCACCTGCCACAGTCGCACAGCCCCCAATTGGCATGTTGTAATTATAATTTGGATTCGGAAATGTTTTCAAACATTTTGATTTTATTCTTATTTGGGTAGGTTTGGGGTGACGAAACTAAGATTTTGTTTATTTCCCCAATCCGACGCGTGGAGGTTAATACATGGACAGTTGCAGATTTTTCTCTTTCATTGTTTTTGTATTTGTCTATCATTGTGTGGAAATATTACTATTATTGAAATAAAAATGATCAACCATTGTCTGCTATAAGCCAACCACATGGATCCAAATATATTTCCCCTCCCAAAGGTGTGGACTTCCGCTTCTCAGCTCAAAATTTGGACCTCACAAAAGGATTCTCAATTTCTCATAGCAAATACTAAACGTGATTAGTTGTTGTGAGAAAATTAACAACAAAAAAAGAAAGTTACAATCTATCAAAACGCGTAGTATTTGAACATCTGTTCCGTGTTAGTTGACGATTCTCCTCATGTTGTGTGTAAGTGTAATTCATTTCATAGCTCGTAGACGTGCTCTCTCGAAAAGATTTCCACACCGTATCTCTCAAATGCAAAGATAAGAAGTTAGATGAATCAAGATAACAAACAACAACAAGCTTTAGACGTATTTCTTACCTTCCTCCATGTTGTTGCAACTTGCACATACGATATATTGCGTCTTTGTTTGTTTCAAAAAAAAAAAATGCGTCTTTGTCGACCATATGATTTAACTATTAATAGGCAAGGCAAGCAATATAAAACCATCAACTGCATACGCTGCTCACGCAGTGCCCCGCCTCACCCCCTCGTATTTGAAAATTTCAATAAACAGATCCAAAGGTTGCAAATTGCAGCTGTTATGCCTGTCCATACATAGAATGTGTTTTTAGGTTTATGTCGCTCCTTCCCATTGTAGAGGATATGTGGGAATCGGGAGGGAGTGACCTTTTCTTTTCTCATTATGGAGTATGTGACAAGATGGAGAGAATCTTATTGGACACATGAGTACGGATAAGAATGAGAGGATAAAAAGCAAGCTGGAGTTGGAGTGGGAGTCACTTATAATTATTACCCGATTGATCAAATTGACGGGAAATGATGATTACTTCGATAAGCGGTTGCGGGAAAAGGGGGACATGGAAGATATTAACTAAATATCTTGGAGCAATATTGGCTACTTTTCATTTGAGTGCAGTTAAGTTGCGAATGCTTTCTTAGGGTTTAGGTTTTGTGATGAGATGAATGTATTTAGGCTCTGTTGGCTGTTTTGGCAGCATAAATGCAGCATATTTGACAACAGGAATGCGCTGGTATAAATGCAACATATTTGCTGGTAGGAATGTGTTGGCATAAATGCAGTTGTTTTGAAAACTGCTGTTTGGCAGTGCAGCATATATGCAGCATGTTTGGTTAAGTTAGTTATATGTAGTGCGTTTACCGTTTTCGTATTACAATTATAATTTATTATATCACATTATGTAACTTTATTTTGTTAGTAAAACTAAATAAAAAAAATTCACAAACAATAAATTTTTATTTCTATTATTTAAGAAAAACTTTGAACTCCTAAATAATATATTTTTATTATCTAAATTTTATAATTTTTACAAATATAAAAGCGTAAAAAAAGAGAAAAAGCGTTTCAAATTTTCTGATAATGTAACTTTGTATGTTAATAAATTTATATGCATTCACATTCTATATACTTTTAATACTTTTTAATTTATATCAACAAGTGTGTATATTTATTATTTTTAAATTTTATTAATCTATTGGTATTACAAATAATATATTATAGATTTGTATTATAAATGTGATTTTTTGTAAATTTGGCTAAAGATGTAGTACTATTTTTTATAAATTATTTAAAACATTATGTAATTTGTAATAAATAAAGTAACTTGTAAAAAATTTCTTTTTTTAAATCAATAGTCACAGTAATTGCATTATGAAGTGAGTAAAGAAATGGAAGTGAAAACACGAAACGAAAAAGTACATTTGCTGCGGGCATTTATGCTGACATTTATGCTGACATTTATATGTTTAGGCGAACAGCAAAAACAAATAAAGGAGTCCAAAACAGCATATGCTGTACATTTATGCTGTCAAAAAATGCGCATTTATGCTAAGGCGAACACGCCCTTAGTGTGTGTTTGGCTTGGGATAAGAAAACAGGATAAAATCATGAAAAGAATTAAAATTCTCTTTATTTTTTAATTGTATTTTTTTGGCGAAGGAAAAAAATGAATCACAGGCACTAGTAGAAAAAAGGCCTTTTTCGGCCCCCAATTTTCGGCGGTTTTAATATTTTGGCCGAAAAAGAGTGTCGGGTGAGGTCATTTTCGGCGGTTCCTATATACAACCGCCGAAAAAACGTGTTTTTTTTAAAAAAAAAACATTCGGCGGTATATAGGAACGCCGAAAAACAAGACTCATTTTCGGCGGTTGTATATAGGAACCGCCGAAAATGATTATTATTTCTATACCCCCCCGAGCTCGACATTATGTAAGTCGTATTCCTCATTTTATACCGACGCCGCACCCAAAACCCAGAATCGCCACCAATCGCCACCTAAATCGCCTCCTTTCACTCCGAGACCGCTGCCGCGCCTCTGACTGCCGTGCGCGGCCAGGAGTCGCCCCACCAGCCGGGTCGCCACCTGTGAAGCTGCGCAAGTTAGGGTTAAAAGAGGCACTGGTGCGGACAGGACAAAAAACACGGTCGAAATGCTCCAAAAAAGACGGTTTTGAACCGTCTTATACCCCCGTCGTTTTTTGTCAAATCTTAAGCGCGGTTCGAGAACCGTCTTTAAGATGACTTTAAGCGACGGTTTTGATGAACCGTCTTTTAAAAGCTCTAACGTAAAAAAAATCTAGTCTAATGCGACTAGATTAATTTCTATTCTGTAGTGCTGTCGACTGGGATTCGAACTCACGACCGATGGTACTCAACACCCACACCGCGTCCCCTAACCACTAGACTACAACATCAACTATTCTTTATAAGAACAAAACACATATGTAGCAATTATATATAACTTAATCTTTTAATTATTGGAATTTTAATTCCAATTTTAATTTGTTCACTCCTATACAAATTATAATAAGTCGTTAGGCATCGTAATAGGTAATAAGCATCGTATTATATACATACTAAAGATTTAAAGATTACATATTGTACATATAGTTACAATGTTAATTATAAAAGACTAATTTACTAAAGTAAAAAATTAATGCTAATTATAAATAAAATTTTATTAAATTATATATATACATGCAATATCTCACTACCTATTTTATGAAGTTTAACCAAGATGTAAAATGTTAATTATATATATACATGCAATATTAAACATTTAGTAAAATGTTAAATGCTAATTATAAAATTATATAATAAAACCAAGTTACAATGCTAATTATGAAATTATATAAATAATAATATTTTTTTCAATAATAATTACAATGCTATTACAAAAAGACTAATTTACTAAGCTTTTATAACATATATGTTTAGCGTTTTAAATGACGGTTTCAAGTAAACCGTAAAAGTGCTTCGCCAGCACTTAAATGACGGTTTCAAGTAAACCGTCATTTAAAGTGGTTCGCCAGCACTTTAAACGACGGTTTCAGGTAAACCGTCTTTTAAGAGTGCACTTTAAAAGACGGTTCATTTAAAACCGTCTTTTAAGAGTGTTCGCGCGCGTATGAGCAGCACTTTAAATGACGGTTTCAGATAAACCGTCTTTTAAGAGTGCACTATAAAAGACGGTTCTGTTAGAACCGTTTTTAAAGTCTCTTCGCGCGCGCCCACAGCTAATTTAAGACGGTTTTCAGATAAACCGTCTTTTAGGTGTTAATTTGTTGTTTATATGTTATTGTTGATTGATATATGTCATATGGAGTGTAAGTTATTGATTGGTTTAATTGGAAATACTACATGTGGTGAATTTTTGAAAATAATCTATATGCTCGCAAGGTGTTCGATGAAATGACTTAACCAATTTCAGTGACTTTTTTGCTATTTTACCATTGTTTGTGTGAATTGTTGACAAGTAAATGACATTGGTGAATTATCGTATAATTTAACATTAAAAATGTTAACTAATTGTACTAAGTTTGTTGATAATTATTAATTTTTACATAACTATAACTATTATACTCACTTCTAATTTATATAATTCTTTACATGCAGTTACACTCTTTGACATTCCCTTTGTCGTTGTCCTCCGCTCTATTACCTCCCTTTGAGCTCCGCCTGAGAATCTTGTCCTTTCGTTCAACATTTATACGCGGTGCATTTATACCAAGAGGTTAGCTTTATTTTTCAATTAACCTCAATCAATTACCGTTTATCATAATTGTTTGTGTAATTAGTTTATTTTATGTAATAGTTAGTTGAGATAAGTTTATATAACCAAATAGTATTTAAATATATTATATGTAGATGTAGATGTATATATATATATATATATATATAAGACAACCTATTATATAAAATATATATACAATAGTCAGTGATTTTATATATTATAGATATATGTATATACATATCACCAAGTAGTACATATATATTATATATAGACGTATATATACATATAAGTCAACCTACTAAATATATATATATATATTATACAGACTCGCCATGCAAGAACCATATCATTATATATCATTTTCCAAAGATAGGATAGTTATTGTTGTTTTTATATTTATCAATATATTTTTGTATTTTTTAGCTTTAACTTTCATTTGGAGTTTGTAGAATGGACCGTGAATGGATGTACGGTCAGCGAGGGAATTATTTTGAATCAAAAGTGGATAATGAATTTTGCAAAGCAGCTCTCGATCATCAGAAAAGGATGAACGAGACACACATTCCCTGTCCATGTGCACAATGTGAACTTCGCAATAAGTTTCCTAACCTACATACAATCAGATTTCATCTATCAAGGCGTGGATTTATGCCGAACTATAAGATATGGTTTTTGCATGGCGAGTCATTAGAAGCCAGTAGCAGGGTGCAAACTTCCACTCAACCGAACAGTGAACCAGAAATGGTTACAGACGATACTACATTTCCTGATAATACGTGTGATCTGAGTGACACTGATATCAACGACGACAGTGATAAGATTGAACAACTGGACTCTATGCTGCAAGATGTTGAAGATAATTTCACAGACAAACCCGCTGAATATCAAAGATTACTTGATGCATCACGTTCCCCTTTGTTTCCCGGATGCACCAAATTTACAAAGTTGACATCCGTGCTGCATTTGTTCAATCTTAAAGCAAGATTTGGCTTGAGTGATAAGAGTTTTACGGCAATACTAGAACTATTCCACGACATGCTACCAGATGATAACAATCTTCCTACTTCCACTTATGATGCAAAAAAGTTGATGTGTCCTATGGGTGTGGAGTACGAAAAGATACACGCATGTCCAAACAGTTGTGTATTATACAGAGGAGAGAATAAACATTTGAATGAGTGTCCAAAATGTCATTTGTCACGCTATAAACAGAAGGACGGTCAAACATCCAATTCTAAGAAAATAAGTCCTCCAGCAAAAGTCATTTGGTATTTACCCATAATACCAAGATTCAAACGACTTTTTGCCAATGTCAGAGATGCCCAAAATTTAAGATGGCACGCAGAAGGAAGAAAAAATGATGATAAGCTGAGACATCCAGCTGATTCACCACAATGGAGGACAATCGACAGAAGATTTCAAGATTTTGCCAGTGACAGTCGAAATTTGAGACTCGGGTTATGTACGGATGGGATGAATCCTTATGGCAGTCTAAGTAGTCAGCACAGCACTTGGCCTGTTCTATTGGTGATCTACAATCTTCCCTCGTGGCTGTGTATGAAGCGGAAATACATAATGTTATCATTGTTGATTTCTGGACCTAAACAACCAGGACATAACATCGATGTATACCTTGCACCGCTGATTGACGATTTGAAATTGCTATGGAATCAGGGGACAGTGGTTTATGACAGTTATGCCAGACAAACTTTACACTTCGTGCCATGCTTTTTTGCACAGTGAATGACTTTCCAGCGTACGGGAACTTATCTGGATACACAGTAAAAGGCACATTTGCTTGCCCAATATGTGAGGACGACTTGTTCTGATCGTCTACAGTTTTGTGGAAAAAACGTCTACATGTGTCATCGTAGATTATTGCCATCAGCTCACCCGTACCGTAAAAAGAGGAAGTTATTCAACGGAAAGACTGAGTCACGTGTTGCTCGTATACCTCTGAGTTCTGAAGAGATTTATCAAAGGTGAAAGACATTGACAATGTTTTCGGTGTTCCGTCCAAGTCTACCCAAAAAAACATCTGGAAAAAATGTTCAATATTTTGGGAACTTCCGTATTGGAAACATTTATCTGTTAGACATTGTCTTGATGGTTTTGTATTGCATCCCCAAGAAAGAGGCAAACGAACATTTTTACCTCCAGCATGTTACACTTTGTCTAAGAATGAGAAGAACAGCTTTTGTAAATGTCTTCATTCCCTTAAGGTTCCTACGGGTTACTCATCTAACTGGAAAAGTCTTGTGTCAATGAAGGACTTGAAGTTGATCGGGTTGAAGTCTCATGATTATCACATTTGATGTTGCATCTACTTCCTGTTGCCATTCGGGGTATATTGCCGAAAGATGTGCGGAATGCAATTACAAGACTATGTTTCTTTTTAAATGTAGTGTGCAATAAAGTCGTGTATGTTGATACACTAGACAGTCTGCAACGCGATGTTGTTGTTACGATGTGTCAACTTGAAATGTATTTTCCACCCCGTTTTTTGACATCATGGTCCACTTGGTTGTTCACATTGTAAGAGAAATCAAATTATGCGGTCCTATATATTTAAGATACTTGTATCCATTTGAGAGATACATGGAATCTTGAAGGGAAGGATGAAGAATAGATATCGACCTGAAGGGAGTATCATAGAAAGGACAATAACCGAAGAAGTGACAGAATTTTGTACTGAATACTTGAAGGGAGCTGTAGCTATTGGAGTGCCACAACCGAGACACATAGGAGGGACAGAAGGTCAAGGTGTTATTGGAAAAAAATTGTGGCAATTGATTCATCCTCAATGGAGTCTGCACATCTATATCGTTTACATCACCTTGAGATTATTGAGCCATTTTTTGAGAAACATGACTGCACTAAGAGCTCAATATCCTGGGAGGAATATTATTTGGTTGGTAAAGGAGCAAAACAAGACCTTCTGTTCATGGTTTAGAGATCATGTCATGAAGATTGCATCACTAGAGCATGATATGTAAGTGAAGAGCTCCGTTGGTTAGCCTTGGGACCTGGTTCCACTTGTAATCTTATGAAGGGTATGACATCAATGGGTTCACCTACTGGACCAAAACGGCAAGATGATAGATGTTTAAACCAGAATAGCGGGGTTAAAGTAGAAGCAACAACAACTGAGTATACCAGAGGTGATCCAGCTTCAACGATTTCAACGTCGAGGTTGTATTATGGATTCATTGCAGATATTTGGGAGCTTGATTATCAGTTTCAAAAGTTTGTTATTTTTAAATGCAAATGGGTGGATAATAGAAACGATTATCGGGTTCACGATGGGTTTAACTTGGTTGATTTATCACGCCTTGGTCATACACAAGATCCGTTCATATTTCCCAAGGATTGTGAACAAGTATTTTACATAGAAGATCCCATCGATTCCAGGTGGTCAGTTGTATTACCAGGGAAAAGATTTGTCAACATTAATGCTGATCAAGATGTTGATGATGATGAATTAATGTTCGATGAGACACCACCTTTTTCTACCAGTATTCCTGTCACAGACATTGTTGATGTTCCAGACGATGTAGTGTATACTAGGTCTGATCACGATGAGGGTTTATGGGTTGAAAACCATAAATGATGTGTTCAGTTGTTAGGTAATTAAAAATATATTTTATTGTTTGTTTGTTCATTAAATAATTTGTTGGAATAATAACGATGTCTTATTATGTATTGATTACATTATTTGTTGTGGTTTATTGATATACGGTTGTTTATCTTTGCAGATAGTTAAATGGATGATATGGATGACCCGGTCGGCGAGCTTTTGACAGAGGCATCCCGACCAAAGAAGAAGAAAACACGTGGAGGGAAAGGTCACAAGTCACAGGCCCGAGCTGATGAGGGGGGTAATGGCGGGGATGAGATTACTCCAGCCTCTGTGCCAGCTGAGGACACAGAGGCTGGACCTTCTGGATCACAAATCCAGCTTCCTAGGACCGTAAAACCTCGAGGTCCGACGAAAGCTCTCAGATCAAAAAAGATTGAATCAAAGCCGTTACAGTTTAATGCGTATCTACAGCCGATTGGGGAATGGGCTACAGACTTCACTACAGAGCTAGGCATCATTGTGCGAGAGTATTGTGATATTACTCTCACCTGGCCTCAAGTTGATGAAGGACTAAAGAGACAGATGTTTGAGATCGTACAGGTAAATAAACAATAGTTAAAGTATTATTTTTGTATAATTTGTAGGTATCCATCACTAACATTTGTTTCATTTATGGTAATATGCAGAAACGATATCAAATACCAGCAGAAAATGAGTACTACTCCATGGTCAAATCAATGATGCGCAAGAAATTTGCAGATCATAAGCATGATCTGGTTAAGTGGTTTATCACCAAGAAGCTTAAGAGGCCGGACGGCGACACACGCCAACCTGGGAGATTTACACACCAATAACCAAAGAGAAGTGGCAGGAGTTCTATGATAAGAAGATGGAGACAAAGGTATTATTAACTATTAAATAATTAATTATTAATAAATATATATTTTTGAGGTACTTATATTTACATATGTATATATTTGGTCATCTTAATTGTGTGTTTATTTGATAACAGGAGTACCGCGAAGCCCAATCCGCGAATGCGAAGAAGAATGAATATCATCACGTGTTGGGTGCGAAAGGGGTTAATAGAAGAGTGCCTGAATGGGTGGCAGAAGGAGAGTTGCCATCAGATATGAGCACTCTTGATGAGCACCAGCTACGGGGTACGTTTTGGAAGCTTTCACGTACTAAGAAAGACCCGAAAACTGGAGAGCGTTTATATCCCTTCGAGAAGACGAAGGAAATTGTTGATAAGATGGTAAGTACTTTTCTTTACTTTCAAATTTTTTGACAAATTTATTTTTATCATCTTAAAAATTATAATTAACTGCTTTCTACATTTAATTATAAAGGATGAGCTGAATGAACAAGTTACCCAAGGGACTTGGGTACCTGATCGACATGATGACCAGTTGTCTCGTGCACTTGGAAAGAAAGATCATCCAGGCCGAGCTGTGGGGTTAGGGGGTGTTAACATAGGGATAAGAAAACTTTTTGGTAACCCCGGGTCAAGGAAAGGGAGTACTCAAGGACAAACAATTTCTTACGAGCAGCACATGCGTGCCATTATGAAATGAGAGAGCAGTGGAAGAAGGAGGTCTTTGATGAAATACGTCAAGGCAGTCATGCATCCCAGCCATATGTTCCTCCAAGATATTCTGACCCTACTCCTGGTGGAATGTACACAAGTGTGGATTCCAATGACCAGTATCCTTACGCTTATGTACAGGTAATTTTTTATACCTTTAACTGTTCTATTAGTTGTCATATCTTTTATTACATATTTTTAGTTCAACATCTACTAATATGATGAAATTGTAGGACCCGTGGAACTGTAACCTCCTGCTTCCATACAACAATGAAGAATATGTGTCGCGGAAGGAAGGGTGTACCAATCAGGCCCTATGACGTGACCCATGGAATACCACTGAAGCCGTATCACGGGAGAGTCTCTGTGGACGAACCGATTTATACGGTTCCTGATCTACCACTCCCTGTACCTACGGAGGAGTACAGCACAGTTCGGTCTGCAAAGGGTGCATTCGTTCAGTGGCCCATTCGTCTGATTCGGAAGTGTGTGAAGGTATGTCTAATACTAACCACTAGTGTAGTTATTATTGTTCATTACATGAATATAGTATGTGTGGATGCTCAGTTCATGACTAGTATTGATTGTCGGTTGTAAATAGGCATTAAGAAAGAAATCTACATCTCCTGACAAAAAGAAGTCAAAGATTGGATCCTCTGAATACAGAGCATCCACCAATGTTGTGGAAAGAGAAAATTTGGTGGACGATTCCGTATATGCACGCTTGGGGCCAAACATGAAATGCTTGCATGATCTAATCCGCACTTCCCAGATGGCAGAAATTCTATCCTACTCAGTTTGGAAGATGACCTTCTTCACTACGGACGAACTATAGAAATCCAAATGTGGACGACTGATGTTAGGGACATCTACGATTTGATTGGGTGCCTGTTGCAGTGATGCATTCATTTATTCTGTAAGTATTAGTTTTGTTTTATAATTAAGTTATAAATTGTTCTGAAGCAATGTTTATTAATTTTATGTCTTTTTATTTATGAACAGGTTTTTGAATGACAAAATGCAATCTTTTGGCCTTACCAAGTATGGATTTTGTGTCCTGAAAGAGCATCATTCACTGCTCTGAAGTGCGATACAGAAGCGTGTAAGGTGTACATACCGTGCGTTGACTAACAGCATCAGAGCGAGGAAGAAATATGTTATGCTACCTTATCATCAAAGTATTTACTTCTGTTTATCATTTTAATTTGAATAACTGTTGTAGTTATCTGTGCACACATGCATTATAATGACATGTGAGTGTTTTGGTATTACACAGTGGCCATTGGGTTTTACTGGTGTTGTGTCTGGATCGTTCGCGGATACTATTTCTTGATCCGTTGCAAACCGGAAATCCAAGAGAATCAAGATAAAGCCACACCTTAGCGTGTAAGTACATTATGAAGCAATTCTTTATGCATTTCAACTCCTTTAATTTAATTTTATTATGAATGGATATCCTAATTTAATTAATGTATGTTGATGATAATAATTATGCAGTGTGTATCAAGGTGTTATGCTTTCAGAGCTTAGTATAAGGTCAAAAAATAACGTCCAATGGACTTCAGTGAAGGTGAATGCATCATCATTTACATGTTTATTATTGATTGGTTGTAATCACAAATAAATGTCTTATATAATTAGTTCTGTTCTTCCTGTGTTTAAGTGTTCACGTCAACCCGGAGGTTCAGAGTGTGGGTATTATGTCATGAGGTATATGCATGACATAGTCACCCTATTTGGTGAGATGGATGATCTGTTAGAAAAGGTATATCGAAGTTATATTTATTTTTCAATTACTAATATAATTGTTTGATGATTAACCAATTTTGTCTTGTTTTGTTTTTCAAAGGTTTTTCCTAGTGTTGGAGAATATAACGCAGAAACCATCAACGGGATGCTAGAGGATTGGGCGGATTTTGTCTCCATGACTTTGGTTTGATTTTTGCTTTTTGTTCTCGAATTGTTATTTAGAACTTTCGTTAGACTTTTATGTTAGATAGATTGTAAAAAATGACCACTATGAGTATATTAGTGAACATTTGATCAATTGTGTATGTATATGGTCATTTGTGACTATGTGAATTGTGGTGTATGGTCATTTGTGACCATTTTAAATGTGGTGTGTATGGTCATTTGTAAGCCGTGTCATTATTTTTGGGATTTTTTTGACAATTTACTTACAAAGAGTGATGAGATCCTCTACCATGTGATGTAGAGAGATATGTGGACATATTTGGATGCATATTAACAGGTTTTGTGACATATGTGGGATTGTAAACGAAAACGAGAAAAACCAAAAAAAAAATGGAGGATTTTCGGCGGTTCCAAGTAGAAACCGCCGAAAATAAGTAAAAACTTGCTTATTTTCGGCGGTTTCTACTGGAACCGCCGAAAATCTCCATTTTTACGTTAATTTTGCCTCTGAAATAGGTCTTTTTCGGCGGTTTTTGCCTTAGGAACCGCCGAAAATAGTTGCTTTTTTCGGCGGTTGCAAAACCGCCGAAAATATGGGAAGACCCTTTTTCGGCGGTAGCATTTTCGACGGTTTAAACCGCCGAAAAAGACCCTTTCTGCACTAGTGAGGGCCAACTACTTGATTGTGTCAATTTTTATTTACTCTCTTCAGAGTTTGTCATGAGAAAATTATATAATGTCTACATTTAATTTAAATAGAATGTTATAAGAGGCCTCATTTTACATATTTTAATTTAGTATTTTTTATTTTAAATTAATTTAATTCTATCCCGAGCTACATCTATCATATATTAGTTTGATTAGTTTTATTGCTTTCCTTTATCTTCCCTTAATCAAACCAAAAGCCCAAAACCCCCAATTTACTTTTATGCACATGTTTATATTCTTGCACAATTAGTAAGCTTATAATTAGCTAGATAGTTATGAAGTCCCTATGGATATGACCTTGTTATACTACAATGGCTAGGTTCACTGCCCACAGTTCAAGATCATTTGATCACTATTTTGCACAGCAATCACCAGTTTTGTAGGAACATTCTAAGATGCTAATCAGGTGTGTTAGGTGCTTAACTAACCTAGAAATTGTCTTAGTTACAGGGCCGAATGATGTAATGGTTACAATGGGTTTATTTGAGATGTTAGGTAAGATTGTTAATGTGAACAAATCTGACTAATTTATTAGTATTTGTGACCGAATTGATTAGGATTTAACATGAATAAAGGTGTATTCTAGGGTTATGAAAAGGTTGGTTATGTAATCTGGTTGTTAGTAACTTTATATGACCTAATGGGTTAAGGGATTGTTAATGTGTTTAGGATAAAAATGATGGTGTAAACTAAATTGACTTAAGGTCTTGAGGTCTAATATATTAGAAACCTATATGAATTGTTTTGAGAGGTCAATTATGGTTGTATGAACTTTTAAACTAGTCTGATCACTTATGTGATGTTAAGCTGAATGTGTTAGGAAACAATTAAGGGTGTGATTTAATATGTAGTCCGTGGTTGAATAAGGTGTTAGTCTAACCTAGGTGAGATAGTTATTAATAAGGCTGAATTGGATATGAATTGTTTGGTATCAAGACTTTGTCTTAAGGTAAGATTTATGGTTGTTTGAGTTGCTAAGCTAATATGTTTACGGGTGTATGATCTCGCCGAAGGTGCCTTGAAAAATTATGTGATATTAACTGTGCCTTAAGTACTGTTGATTGTTGTTATGTTCCTTGTGTTTAAGAGATTGTGATATGAGACTTTGTTAAGTAACTTGATTTTAAGTTTTGCTATGCTTGGATTGTTGTACTCTGGTTTAGAAAGACCTAATGAGTAACCTATTGAAATGTTAATATTGGAATTGAGGATATGGCCATATGTGGAACTTTGGCCGTAATGTCGTAATTATCTTCTTATGATCTATTTAGCTCATGGTATGCCTTGGGCTCCATGGGACACTTCATGTTTTTCTACTCTATAGTTTAAAGGTGTTTTAGGGATGGGAGCGCGTTTGGGAAAGGTTGGATCGTCTATAAAATCGGGATTCGTCCCTTGACTTGATTCAATGGAAATTGAGGTATTGGTGGATAAGAAAGATAAGTGAATTGGCTAACATTCAGGTTTGGATGCTCTATTATGCTTGGACTATTGGATAAGTAGAGCATGTGTATATGCCATCAACTACTTTACTATGTTGTTTTCTGATGGTAGCTTTAATTTACTCAGCTTTGCCGACTTTTGGCTTTATGCTCTGTGGTCTTTTCTCTGTGATTGTGTGAATGACCACAAATGTAGTGAATGAAGAAGCTTCTCCTTAGTTTTGAAGAAATTTGAGAGTGTGGGCTTTTGGGGATAGAAGACCATCACTTAGCTCTTTTTGGTTTTAGAATTAATGTATTAGGTTGACTTGTAACCCATGTAATATTAATTTTGTTCTGTTGTAATTAAGTCTAAGCATTCACAGAGGTTGTGAATATGACCATAACACCCTACAAGACTTATGCTTCCGTTTTATTAACTCGAGCAGGTTTGCCATCATATTATGGATTAGTAATTTAGGGGCATTACAATCTTGGGGCATTATTTACAACTCAAAATATAATGTGAATTTTAAATCATAATATAAAGGGTACAAAGTGCCTACAAATATCAGTTGTTAATACCAAACCCCGATAACTTGATAGGTAGTGATAAGGTTTTGAGTTGAAAGACTCACCCAATATCACAACTATATATAAACAAATACCAATTATAAATATCCTAATCATTCTCTTTGAAAACAAGTCTAATCATATGCGATAATACCAGTTTATCTCGAACCGATGGACGGCAGAGGACTATAGATTAATTAAGGTATTGTGTATTAAATATTAATCTACATCAAGAATTCATATTTTTTCAGAACTAGGGTTAATGATTTTGTATACTATCAATTATTGTTCTTGTAAAGACGCACGGAACCGTTACTATTCTTTCTTTAAAGTTGATTATGTATTAAACAAGTGATGCCCCAAGATCAAATTGTTCTTCTATAGTAATTTATTCACTGAGTCACACTACTTTCAACCATCTTATCCATTCAGTATGTTGACTTTTCGATTCCACTTTTTTAGAAATTTGTTAAATATGGGCAAAGCAAAGGCAACACTAGGTAGTGTTATTCGTGTTAGATTAATATAAGGGAAAATTAAATCGTCCACCATTACGTTTAGCGAAATTACACAGCCCACCCATGAGGTTTCAAAAATTATTTTGCCCATCCATGTGGTTTCCATAATTTTACATTCAACAACTTTTTAATATTTGATCAACTTAAAAGATGGCTAAATGTTGTTCAAAATTGATGAAACTTTACATGGACGATGCTAAGGTGTTATATTTTTGTTCAATGTCAAATCCAAAGCTTTTTAAGGTCATATATGACCTGTGGGACCCAATGAAACATGAGACACGTTCATCGGGTCCCACGGATCATATATGAGCTTAAAAAACGTTGGATTTCACGTTTTACCAAAATATAACACTTTAATATCGTCCATGTAAAGTTTCATCAAATATGGATATCATTTAACCATCTTTTAAGTTGATCAAATATTAGAAAAGTTGCTGGATGTAAAATTGTGGAAACCACATGGGTGGACAAAGTAATTTTTGAAAGCTCGTGGGTGGGCTGTGTAATTTCGCCAAACGTTATGGGTGGGTGATGTAATTTTCCCTTAATATAATGATGCAACGTGACATGACAACAATAGAGCTATTATTACACGAATATGCAATAGTTGGGTAGCTTCAGTTTTTATTTTATTTTGTTTACTGGGGGCTTCAATTTTATATAACAAGAGGCAATTAATGGTCCGCCACTTTGACGCATAGTGGAAGATGGTATAATGTATATCGTGCTTTTGACGGAGTTATTCAATTTGGAGATAACATTGTTTAGTTTTAGCATATAGAACTACTTATACCGTGTCCGTTTTGATAGAATAGTATGGAACGTTAGTGTTTCAGATGTAATGTTAATTTTTTTTTTCAACAGAGAGATGTAATGTTAATGTAATTCTCTTTAGAAATGGGCTAATATAGCTAGCCATTTGTATTTATCATAATTATTGGTAACCATCTTGAGGTTACAGTATCTTTGACTATGGGTCCCTGAACTATAACTCCATTATTAAAATACTAACCACGTGCTGACTCATCAGCTTAATCACATTATTAATGACATGTTGAAAAAAAACACTGCTTAATCATCATTCTTATTTGTCCGTAAAATGTCAACCCTACCTCAAAAATTCATCTAAATTGGGATGAGAGAGAGTTAAACGATGTCGATTAAGCAGTTTTGTTGTCCAAAATGACATTAATAATGTGATTCGATGGCTCATAGTCAGAGATGCCGTAAACTCAAGGTGGTTACTAATAATTATGATAAACACCAATCCTAAAGGAGGTTCCGAGTAATTTACGGGAGTGTGTACATATATTAGCATCGAGCGTCACTGGGGTAAGATGGCATTAACGTTTATCAAATTTTATAGAGTAAATTACCCTAGACCCTCGTGCAGTGTGGGAATAATATAATTTAACATTTTTATGTTATTTATATATTGGGAAAATTCACGAGATACCCTTGTTTTCTTTCGTAATTCACAATATACCCCTGTGATTTTAGAAATTTAACTTTAAACATGCTTAAATGTTGTCCAAAATTGATGAAACTTTACATGGACGATGCTAAAGTGTTATATTTTGGTCCAATATCAAATTTAAAGCTTTTTAAACTCACATTTGACCTGTGGGACCCAATGAATAAGTGACTGTTCATTGGGTCCCATAGGTCACATGTGAGCTTAAAAAGCTTCAAATTTTATATTGGATCAAAATATAACACTTTAGCATCGTCCATGTAAAGTTTCATCAATTTTGGACAATATTTAAGCATGTTTAAAGTTGAATTACTAAAATCACAGGGGTATATTGTGAATTACGAAAGAAAACAGGGGTATCTCGTGAATTTTCCCTTATATATTTTGTAACTCTTCCAAATATGGTGTTTCGGGCGGCTCGGTAATTCGTGGGGCCCTGTGCTGAATTTTTTAATGGGCCCTTAATAAATTAAAAGTTAAATATAAAATATAAAATTATTAATTTAGCTATGTCACAATATAATTTTATATTAAGTTATGTAATGAGATAAAATGTCAAAAAATAACAATTCAGACAAAATAGAAAATGTTTACTCATTATTGACTAATCACTTACAAATATTCATCTGCTAGTATTTTACAATAAAATCTTTGAAGAAATAATCATTAATATTTGATTGGATAGAAGAACATAATGGAAGAGGTTGTCATTGTTTACGTAGAAAAAGAAGAAAAATTAATACTATATCTATATTTTTTTAAATAGATATTATTAGAATATAAACAATTTTATCTATAATTTTATTTATTTGTCTACTAAAAGACTTAATACGGTTAAATTCAATCAACTAATTATTTATATGTTCTATTGAATAGGTAACCTTTTAATTATATAAACTACAAGATAATTGATTTGACTTAAAAAATAAAGTTCCCAAAAATTTGGGGCCCCCTAAAATTGGGGGCCCTGTTCCATGTCACCACCTAGACATGCTAATAGCCGCCTCTCTGAAGGTAAACCCAAAAATATAAATATATTTGTTTAGTCATTAATTCCCTCCGACTTAATAATCTCCTTATGCCATATTGTTATATAGGACAATACTTAATATATAACCACACTCACAATCTTTTTCCTTTAATTCCTTCAGTTCTCTTTCTTTTAACATGTCTTCCGGTTACCATTTTTGAGGAACAAAAATGTTGATAGGAATCTCACCTTCACAGTTTTTCTTTCAAGAAGAGATTGTGGATGATAGAGACGGATTCAAAAGGAGACTTGAAAATTTTAAATTTTAGTTAAATGTTCTTATAAATTAGAAAATATAAACTAATATAATATTTTAAAGAATTGTGTAATAAAATTAAAAAAATTAATGTTTGTATAAATATATTTATGGTTTTAAAAGTCTAGTAAAAAAACTTCATAAAGGTTGAAAGATTTATTAAGAACCTAACATACATGTAATATTCCCGCGTACAATTTACTCAAATTTGTTAATGAGATATACTATAGTGCTTATCATTTTCAAAAAAAAAATACTATAGTGCTTATGGGTGTTCGAAACTGGAATGCGTATCCACGACTATAGAGAGCTCTTTTTTTGGAATCAGACTATATTACATCATTCGTTGTCTTTGTGTAATTGGGTGTTTCTTATACGTCTTCCTCCTACCACACGTAGCGCGCGATTATTGCGTAAATAAATAAATAGACCAAATAAAAAGTGCACGCAGTAGCACAACAACGTAATACAAAATTGGGAAAATTACATCGTCCAACCATGATGTTTGACGAAATTACACACTCCATTCACGAGGTTTTAAAAATTATTTTGCCCACCCATGTGGTTTCCATCATTTTACATTCAGTAACTTTTTTAATATTTGATCAACTTAAAAGATGCTTAAATGTTGTTCAAAATTGATGAAACTTTACATGGACGATGCTAAGGTGTTATATTTTTGTTCAATGCCAAACCCAAAGTTTTTTAAGGTCATATATGACCTGTGGGACCCAATGAAACATGAGACACGTTCATCGGGTCCCACAGATCATATATGAGCGTAAAAAACGTTGGATTTCACGTTTTACCAAAATATAACACTTTAATATCGTCCATGTAAAGTTTCATCAAATTTGGATATCATTTAACCATCTTTTAAGTTGATCAAATATTAGAAAAGTTGCTGGATGTAAAATTGTGGAAACCACATGGGTAGACAAAATAATTTTTGAAACCTCGTGGGTGGGCTATGTAATTTCGCCAAACGTCATAGGTAATTTTCCCTACAAAATTTGATCCTTTTCCAAGAGACCAATCAGCCCAAACTTTCTGCAGCTTTGTAATTGGTAACTTCTTGTTGAAAAAGATTTCAGGTAGTATAATAATTTAAATTCAGCTGCTCTTTGTTTTCATAAATTAAGCCCCGCTCATACATATTTATTCCCTCGTGATGTATACTCGTTGGTGTCAACTAACCTATAATAGAAGTCCGACAAATGAGAATTAAATTTACACACACAATCTCAATTGCAAATTAGGATATTTAACATAAAATTTGCAAGGTTTCAACTTAAACAAAGGAGATCGAACAACCTATAAACAAAGGTCGACATAAGCTTGTGGTTTCAACTTAAACCCAATTCACGATAAATGGAGTGGTCATTATAATTTGTATTCTACTTAATGGCTTCCTATCTTTCTAGTATATATTGGACTTTAACACATCACTTACACATACCTAGATACCTAGTACCGGTTTTGCATAGGATAATTCTAATGCTTTAAGTTGACATAAGATAACTATCAAGTTTAGATAACATTACAACGAAACTCTATAGTCTTATTTTTCAAACATCATTTAGAAATTTCAAAAATGATTATTATTCCCATTCATACGGATAAATTCAACCTCTATTTTTTTATAAAATATATGAAAAGCTTTTTTTAAAATAATTATAGTCTACTTTTCACCTGATAATCCTTATTTTTTTGGAAAAATTACATTGTTCACCCATGACGTTTGGTGGAATTACACACCCACCCACGAGGTTTTAAAAATTAGTTTGCCCACCCATGTGGTTTCCTCTATTTTACATCCGACAACTTTCGTAATATTTGATCAACTTAAAAGATGCTTAAATATTGCCAAAACTGATGAAACTTTACATGAATGATGCTAAGGTGTTAAATTTTAATCTATCATGAAATAAAAAAAAAATTTAAGCTCATATGTGATCCGTGGGACCCAATGAAACATGTGTCATGTCAACGTGTTTTCATTGGTTTCTATAGGGAAAATTACATCCCCTACCCATGACGTTTGGTGAAATTACACATCCCACCCACGAGATTTCAAAATTACTTTGTCCACCCATGTGGTTTCCTTTATTTTACATTTGAAAACTTTTCTAATATGTTAATCAACTTAAAAGATGCTTAAATGTTGTCCAAAATTGATGAAACTTTACATCAACAATGCTAAGGTGCTATATTTTGGTCTAGCGTGAAATCTAAAGTTTTTTAAGCTCATATGTGATATATGGGACCTAATGAAACATGTGACATGTCAACGTGTTTTCATGGGGTCCCACAGGTCATATATTAGCTTTAAAAACTTTGGATTTGATATTAGACAAAAACATAACACCTTAGTATCATCCATGTAAAGTTTTATCAGTTTTAGACAACAATCAAACATCTCTTGTAAGTTGATCAAATATTAGAAAAGTTATCGAATGTAAAATAAAATATGTGGGCAAAGTAATTTTTGAAACCTTATGGGTAGGGTGTGTAATTTCACCAAATGTCATGGGTGGGAGATGAAATTTTCTCTAAAATCAAATTAAATGACATATCACATGTTTTATTGGGTCCCACACACGGATCACATATGAGCTTAAAAAACTTTGGATTTCACGCTAGATCAAAATATAGCACTTTACCATCATCCATGTAAAGTTCAATCAATTTTGGACAACATTTAAGTACCTTTTAAGTTGATCAAATATTAGAAAAGTTACCGAATGTAAAATAAAGGAAACCACATGAGTGAGCAAAGTAATTTTTGAAACCCCGTAGGTGGGGTGTGTAATTTCACCAAGCGTCATGGATAGGGATGTAATTTTCCCTCTTTTTTATTATGTATCTCATAAAAAAAAGTTTAATATTTTCACTAGATAGCTCTATGAAATCAGTTTCGTATCTAGTGAGGAATGCTCTACTATGATGAAAACTAACACAAACAATCCATGGTTACAAAAAGGTGATATTTTCAACTGAAAGCCATATCAAAGTCGTATATTTTCCCTGTCAAGATGCATGCTCGTTAATTATGACATCTTACTAGTAAGAGTAGTAAATTTCGTCTTGAATAATAATAAAAAAATCAAACAAAGATTTGTATTTGAAATCCCTAAAACTCATTATCAGAAGTATATGTAGCAATATCCCACGCAATGTCAAATTACTAGTAACACAACCCCATGGTGAACATCATAAGAATTTTCATGATACATCATATAACTAATAAGGATAATACATTCCATCTTTTGTTACCATGAGCTACCCTGAAAGCCTATTTGTATCAATTGATCCTAGTAACAAATTAAATTTTTCTGGTGGTCTCACGTAGTCCTTCACACAATTATATGTGCACTAACCATACTAGCCCCCCACCCCCCAATAATAATGCATACAGAGTAAGGGATCCCTTGTGTGACATATTATAGGTGATTTCAACCTATAGAATTGATTGATCAAGTTGACCATTATAAACTATGTTGCCACCCTATAGTTACCCCATACTAGTGGATGTAACATTATGAGATATCATCAGCAATCGTAGATGGATTATAGTTTAGCCTTGTCATACTACATGAAAACGTCATGCTCATACTATAGTCTCACCTTCACAGTGTTGCTAAATCTATGAGCAAGCAAGAGGCAACCTAACAAACCAAAACATCTTAGTAATTAGAAGAAAAAAAAAGCAAAAGTGATCTGTGTAGTAATAGTATGCAAATTGGAAACAACATAAACTGTGAACATGGATTTAAAGGGAGTGATTCACTTTATACTGCTAAGTGATACACCAATGTGGATACCCATGGGACAAAGTTCGCTCCCCCAATAGCACTACTTCTCCTTGAGGATAAGTCAGATCTCAAAGAATGGGTCATGGGTTCAAGACATGGAGACAAATAAATTGACATGCTTATGATTAGTTTATGCCTTCAAAGTTGACCATTTGTTTCTAAATGCATACATATATAAAAAGGAAGTTAAATAAGAAGTCATAAAGAAGATTCCTACTGAACTACAAAGAAGACAATTCATTACTTCCAAGTCACTGCATCCAGCTCCTTTAATCTCCAAAATTGGCCCCTTCAATGTTTCTTCAAAATTGTTGAAGAAAGACATCTTATATTTATCAAAGGTTTTAAGGATTTTTATGTTGTATAAACTTAAAGCTATTAATAAACTTCAATGAAAGATCTAAAATTCACTATCTTTTTCTACGTAGAGTTGTACCTATTTTTAGTTTTGTTAAAAAAGATTTAAAGTAATTATGGTCTTAGAAAGATTTCTCTTAAAAATGTCACGACCCTACTTTATGGGTGGATTTCACTCTCATTGTTGTGGTTGCTCTTTCGGTAGTAAACCTACCTTGCCGGAAAGCACGAGGAGACTATACCCTTTTTTTTTTTCTGAAAATGACCCAATTATATTATATAGGGAAATTTTACCACACGCCCTTAAGTTTTTGAGTGAATTTCGTCAAATATCCCTACCTTTTACAACTTACTACTATATACCCCTGGGTTTTGATTTTCATTACGAAATACCCCTGCATCCAAATTCTAACATAATACATTTTAGATTTTCTCATTTTACCCTTACACCATATTCCCCTCCAATAGTCTCAATGGTATATGGTCAAACGTTTTTCAAAAAATTGTATTAGATTTAAACAAAACACACAAAAAATAAATAAAAATCATATAGATTAAAATATTTTTAACAAATCACTAAAATTATAAAACCAAAAAGAAACACAAAAATAATTATAAGCACACAGTTTAAAAATAATTACAAAAAATCATATAAAACACGGAAAAATAATATTCCCTCCATCCTGAATTGACCGTTTCGTTTACTTTATGGCATGTTTTTCCACTTCACTATTACACTTATAAGATAAAATAATTTCATAAAACTAAATTTTATAATACATAATTTATCATGTAATGAATCATTTGTAAAACTTCAATTTCAAAAATTATTTTATCTTGTATGTTAAATATTAAAGTCAAACGACATATCCAAATAGTGAACAAAACGCTCAATTCAGGACGGAGGGAGTAATGTTTTATTGTTTAAAAATGAAAAAGTTACATTACATGAATATGTGACTATTAGTATTTATTAAATATATATACTCCCTCTGTCCTGAATTGACCGTACTGTTTGTTTTATGACACGTTTCACTTTAATATTAAGCATATAAGATAAAATAATTTAATAAAACTAAATTTTGTAACATATAGTTTATCATGTAAGGAATCATGTGCAAAACTTAAATTTTCAAAATTATTTTATCTTATATGTTAAATATTAAAGTCAAATGACATATCCAAATAGTAAACAAAACGGTCAATTCAGGACAGAGTATAATTTATAACATTATTTAATGATTGATTATATTTAATATGATCTATATAATTTTTTTTAATTTTAAGACACTTGTTATAGTTTTTTAAATTATGAGATAGTTAGACAATTATAGTGTTTTTTAAAAATATTTTATAGTTTTGATTTTTTATTCTTTTGTAATGTTATTTTTGAAATTATAGTAAATTTATGATTTTCATGTGGTTTTTTATGAAGTATTAATAAACTTAAGTTATATGTCCCCATCATAATGATTTTTGTCTCACTATATAATTTTCAAAATTTATTAAAGTATTGTTGATTTATTATTATAACTTTTTCACAATTTTAATCATCTGTTTCGACATTATGTAACATTTTAACAATAATTTTTTCATTTTTCTTATTATTAAGTGATTGTCACATTTTTTTATCTTGTATGGTTTTAATAATATTTCATTTTTAATCTTTTTGTGTGCTTTTAAAAGATTTTTCTACTATTTTTTAAAAATGTTTGACCAATACTTTTGAGGGTGAAAAGTAAAACTAAGAGATAATTAGTAGTAAATTGTAAAAGTTAAAGTTCACCATAATTTATTTATCTTGGATAGAGAAGAGATCGGACCGATCCACATGTCATTTTTATGCTGACATTCACTGTTTGGACAAGACGTCCGAACGAATACCTATATTTTTTCTGAAAAACCTATGTATATACATATATTTATCTTTATATAATAATGTTTGCGGAAAAGAGAAGTAGACAGAAGAGAATTTACTAACGCTAAATCATGCTCTTATAGATACGATTCATGGAGATAACTTTTTTGGGAAAATTACATGGTTCACCTATGATGTTTGACGAAATTACGCACCCCACTCACGAGGTTTCAAAAATTACTTTGTCCACCATGTGGTTTCCATAATTTTACATTCAGTCACATTTTTAATATTTGATCAACATAAAAGATAGTTAAATGTTGTTCAAAATTGATGAAACTTTACATGGACGATGCTAAGGTGTTATATTTTTGTTCAATGCCAAATCCAAAGTTTTTTAAGGTCATATATGTCTTGTGGGACCCAATGAAACATGAGACACGTTCATCGGGTCCCACGGATCATATATGAGCTTAAAAAACGTTGGATTTCATATTTTACCAAAATATAACACTTTAATATCATCCATGTAAAGTTTCATCAAATTTGGATAACATTTAACCATCTTTTATGTTGATCAAATATTAAAAAAGTGGCTGAATGTAAAATTATGGAAACTACATGGGTGGGCAAAGTAATTTTTGAAACCTCATGGGTGGACTGTATAATTTCACCAAACATCATGGGTGGGCGATGTAATTTTTCCTAACTGTCAGTAATGGAAAAGCCCTTTTTTTACATGTTGAATTTTTTTTTTTTTTACACAACATGATGAATTCAACACAACGGAATTCTCGTATTGGGCAAAGAGGCGTAAGTCACCTACTACGCTAGCTAATAATAGTAGTGTACTACTATAAGAATTTGAGGCGTTACCGATTGGGCTTAGGCCCATAAGATGATCAACTCTATGCGGCCCGCTTAGATGCTGTTTTAAACCCACGATAGTCGTTAGATAGATAGATGCCACCAGAACAAGCAGAATCAAAGCCTCGACTTCCCTACATTCTTGCATCCATCTCTCAGTTGACTTGTCATAAGGGTCTATTCTCTATTGAATGTTCTAATGGGAGGGGAGGGATGATAATCCGTTTAAAAGTCTTTTCTCTTGGCAAGGAAGTAGTGTTTCTATTGTTCCATATGAGAGCTCTAGCTTTCTGAGAAGTGGGGAAGTATCAAATTGTATAATCATTTGGGATTATTCCCTACATATAAACAAACACTTTTCAATCTCATACTAGTATTTATCTGTTTTATTAGTCTTAGAGAGTTTTCTCCTACAAATTTAAGTGTCCTAACAAAGAATCTCAATTTCTTGACTACAACTATATGTTCTATATGTAGCTATAAATAACTACAAACATGTATATTTAATTATTTAATACGGTATATTTAATTATTCAAAGCTGTACTAATGTAAATATATACAATATGTTATGAAATTTTTAAATTTATTCTAATATACAGTGTATTTTTACTATATACAAATTGTAGCATAAAAAAATGTGATTAAAGATAACTACACTGATTGATGAAGAATAATGCTCATTTAAATCTTTTAGTTTTTAATTGTGAAAGAGTATGCGAACTGATCAGACCCAAGTCGACCTCACTCAAAACGAATACAAATCAAAGAATTATGTACTAAATACTAGTATAAACAATTGGTTTTTGTGTAATTACTTAGTTATACCCACCGCCTGACTTTGTTCCACCACCACCAACTCCAAGAGGTGGCTTTGTGCCGCCAGCGCTGGGTACATCAAGAGTCTTCACTTTAAACCTTTCCAGCTTCAACTCATCATCATTTCCTAAATCAACCCCTCGGGACGCTCCAATGCTGAAGCTCCTCTGCCTAAGCTGCAGATGATGAGGGTGTCGACGTCGAATCCCTTCCTTGGCTTTCCCCATCTTCGTCAACAACTCAATCATCTCTTCCCTAATTCGGCCGGGAATCACTTTCCCAAACAAATCCTCCTTCCGTGCGTACATCTGCCTGAAGAACTCAAGCAAGTGAATCACCCTCGGATCCACCGACGACGATGACGACTTCTTTCCTGTGGCTGTTGTCTCTTCCATTTCAGCAGGATTCAATATTTTGAGCTGATCTAGGTAGTGAGTCTCCTCGTCTGGTTCCATGGTTTCTGGTGTGAATGTACCTGGGTATGGCGTTTTGCCTGTTGATGAGCAGCTCTTGGTCCTTTTGGGCTGATCGTCATCATAGTTATCTTGATTATCAGCCGCCGGTGCTGGACTGTATGAGCGATCTTCTTTTGGTGGATGCAATTGTACTACTACAGGACTAATTGCTGTTGCAGCTGGTTCTTCTGGTTTTGAAGCGCCCCCGCTTGATGATGAGTAGAAATTCCCCATCTTTGGTTATCTATGTAGATCGATGTTCCTCAGTTATCTATGCTACCTACCTGTGAATTGATAATGGGATTATCAAATCAAAGGCAAAAGAGATTTCTGCTGCGACAAGTGTGTATGTAAGTTGTGTTTTTAGTGATTATTGAGATATGATGGGATGAAATGCGATTGGTTTCAAGTTTACAAGCTATAATATACTATACGAGTTGTGTGGAGTTTGTGTGTGTGGTGTAGAAAAGTGATTGCTTGGAGAGTCGGATAATCAGTTATCAGAAGTCTCGCTAACGACTCGTTCACGTCTAAAACAAAAACACGTTTTTGACTCCCATAGTCGCTTGTTCTAGATCCAACATTGCAACATCATACTCCCTCCGTCCTGAATTGACCGTCCTGTTTACTATTTGGATATGTCGTTTGATTTCAATTTTTAACATATAAGATAAATTAATTTTGAAAATTTAAATTTTGCATATGATTCCTTACATGATAAACTATATGTTACAAAATTTAGTTTTATAAAATTATTTTATCTTATATGCTTAATATTGAAGTGGAAAAACGTGTCATAAAGCAAACAGGACGGTCAATTCAGAACGGAGGGAGTACTATGTAGTGGACTCGGGCTTTAAATCAAGACTTAAGACTTGAACTTATAACTCTAGGCATATATAAATACATTTATTAGATTATTTTCAGCTTTTATATTTTTACCAATTTTTTTTAATTCACTCATACTATATTAACATTTAATTCTATTTATTTTACGGAGTCGAAACCATTCGACCCATAAGGCAACTTATTAAGTAGCTTGAAGTGGTATTATTTGATGTGTAAACGTTGTGTTGCTTGCTTCTTCTCCAAAGGCTGACGCGGGACGTATAGATGATATATGCCCATGTATCAGACTTCCGGGAAACGACGACGTTAAAAACCAATTTCATGTTGTTGCATTTGCACCCGCAGGAGGCAACCGTTTCAGTGGTGGGAACAACAATAGATATCACAAAGATGCTGCAGCTTGCCTTCTGTTCTACAAATGAAGAAGATAACAACGTGTCGGCCTGCAAGTCATACGTTTAAGCGTCGCTGATGTAAGATAAGAATATCATTATTGAAACTGAACACGCGAGGACAAGTCATGCTATATTTGTCTTGAGCTTAATTAACCCCGTTCGACCACAACATTAATCAGTGTGGATTTCAAACGGAGCAAATCCTGTGTTATGGTTACTCTCATTAATTTTGTGAGAGAACCACTGTAAAGGACCTCCAATTAGCACAATACACTAGGACCCACTAAGATTACTTCTCGTTTTTGAGTGGTTGGCTAATCAAATGGCTCCCCATGTACCATTCACCCCTGACTTGTGACTTGTAGCTTTTCCGCCATATTTCTCTTCATGTATCTAAAAACACTTTCTTTAGAATATCAAGTGTTTGGCTATATTGATTCAACATATGTTTTGTTGCCTTTGTTTTAGTTTTTTTTTTTACTGTTTTATACATAATAATATGTTAATGTGGAATTTAGACAAAATATATAAAAACCACCGAAATATTTTATAAATATATCATTTTAATATGCCAACACAAATCAGAGTTGGAAGTGAACAAGGTCATTGCATAGATCTTGTAATGGGGTCAAATAGGTAATTTTAGATCAAATTCAAGTCATGATCTGGTTGCTTTATTTTGATTTCCTGTTATATTCTTTCGAATTGAGATAAATTAAGTTGTAGTTATATAATTTCACTTGTAAAAATCAAATTTTTAGTTACAAAAGTTATTGCAACGATTTATCATAATTGTTATTAGTGACAAGAATTTTATTATCAAAGATAGTACTAGAGAATTAAAAAAAATTGGGACTACAGTAACGATATACTTGTTACAAATCATATCTTTAGTAACGATATAACTTTTAGTAACGAATAAAAGTTGTTGCAATAAATAAATTGATCTTTAGTTACGCCATCACATGTAACGGTATGTAACGACTTTTATCGCTATAATAAATGAAATTAGTAACGATTTTGATTTTTGATAACAATTTTTTGTTGTTACCAAAATTCTATATTCTAGTAGTGTTTTTGGGTTTGAGGAATTTTGGATATATATTTGGGTTTTGTATAATAGATATTCTTGAAAATTTTAGGTTTTGAGCTTCTAGTGTTCTAATAATAATTTTTTTATAGATTTAGGTTTTGAAATTATTGTAGTTCAAGTTTATGTAATAATCTTATAGGTACATTTTTCCTTTGTGCATGCTTTTTGAATGACTTTATACTCTTAGGCGAAGCTAGAGCATCCAATGTTTATTATCAATTCAAATAGTAAAACTAGTGTCAAAATCCACCATCCTGTAAAGGAGAGACCATATGAATGAGAAGAAGATATGCAAGACATTTACCCTCAAACCCTTTAAGAATAAAGCTAGTTAGTTCTAAGGAAAACACTTTACATATTAGTGAAAAATGATGTAAGTAAAGGACAGTTCAAAATTATTTAAACTTACTTAGGTTTAGATATTCAAATCGGGTCATGTTGGGTGGGTTAGATTGTAGGTCACTTTTAGTTCAAATTATTCAGTTTTTTTTTTTGGAAGTTAGAACATGGAATAGATTCCATGCCAAAGAGCCATTAAATTACAATCGGCAAGATTTAGTTACTAGTGTTCATACAATACTAAACCTAAAGCGTAATACATAGAGCAATAACCTTGGTCATTAGTAAAGTCATTAAGGGCTTACATCTAGTGTTACTGAAGCATAAGTAATATTATACATCAACACGAATCCAACCATCACCAAAGTAAAAAAAAAAAAAATTTCAACCAACAAGATAGGCACGTGGCGTTTATCTGGCACTCTTGTGACATACATCCACCGCATGTCACTTTTAACAAATTCAAAATCATAATAGCATAGCAAAGCAGCAGACAATCCACGTAGAGCTTGCCCCCCTCTGCTTTCTGAGTAGGAACTTGAAGTGGAGCATGCCCGAATCTTCTTCTCCTCATCTTCATGCAAGCTTTGTTCCGGTCAAGTTCAGGTGGCACATCATCAACAAGGCAGCTTCATTCGTCATTAGCAACCAGTTGTGGTAACGTCAAACAACCAATCTCATGCAACCCCCGCCAGTGCAGTTGGAGCGCCGATGAGCTCTGCCCAAGACTACAGCCACCAGCAGAAGTTGCAACTGATGTCGGCAGAGAAGCAGCCTGGTGACTTCCGTCTTCTGTCTTTACCGTCAGAGTAACCAACCCATTCATCAGATAGTAACACCGCACCGAAATCTGCTGGGCAGCCACCGCAGACCACTATAATAGAGCCGAAGACTCCTCATTGCAAGTCCGCAAGCGGGTCAAGAAGTGGGAAAAAGCTACGCCTTCCCCCGTCATCGTCATCTTGTCACAAAGCTCGAGAGCCTCATTGCTTCCATATGGTTGCAATACGAGAGGGTACTTGTGGTCGATGATACCGACCAAATCCATATTCTTCACCATACTATATATCTTTGAAATGAGATAAAACCATAAGATCCAAATGTGGCATGACCGCTAGAGACATTGAAACTATAAAAAAGAAAATTACAGGAAACACAACATGAATATCTATTATATTATTGGTATTAATCAAAACAAAAGACTAATAGAAGAAGCATGAAACGGTGGATAACACAAGGATGGAAAACAGCGGGTTGAACAAGATGAACGAAGGAACCGAATCAACAAGACAAATCTAAATTAAAAGAAGAGGATATAAAGATTAGGCAACTTTGTTTGACTGACAAGGAGATGTATGAAGAAAGAAAGAGCGGAGGAGAGAGGAGAGAGCACTGTCCCCTCTACCCCCTGGATAAACGACGAGGAAGGAAGTGGTGGGGTACACACAGAATTGAAATGCGAAGTATGTAGAGAGAAAAATGAAAGAAATCTATGGACAAGAAACCCTCGTTGATATATTAGAACTTTAGATTATTCAGTTTTTAGTATAATCAAATTTAGGTTAAATTGAGTTTCAACCAACTTGATTAATGTTGAGTTCATGTATAATTAGGTTCATGTTAGATCTATTTTAATTTTATTTTTATATGTTTTAGTCATAGTGTACATGCAATCTAAACGGATCGATTAATCAAGTTGGATCAAAACAAATTTCTCAACACTTTCAAACACAATCCCTATTTAAAACTCTTCTGAATGTTACATGAGATAGCATGCAGTGGTAAAACCACACCTCTCCAATTTGTTTTGAGTATTCCACTTCTCATTTATATAAAAACCCTTTTTTTTTATAGGTGTAACCATGAACTCTTGCTAGATAAAATTAGGAACCGGTTTTCTGGATGAAAAATGAAATCCCATTCTTTTGCTTGGAGAATTTGTCTCGTAAAAAGCTCTATCTCTTCCATACCAATCCACAATATGCAGTGTTAATTGCTGCATGTTAGTGCTCGTGACCAGATTGATAGAATGTGCCGCAGCTTTTTTTGGGGCACGATCAAAACTCACGCCGTTTTCATTCGATTTCTTGGGATCAAATGTGTCAACCTAAAAGTTTGGGAGGCCTAGGATTTAGAAAATCCCGAACTATGAATCTGGCCTGCTTTGGGAAATTAATTTGGAATCTCATCACCAATCAGGATGGGGTTTGTAATCGTCTACTTAGGTGTAAATACCCAAATGCAGATGTGAATCGGTGCTCAATTACATTTAAAAATATTAGGAAATGTTGCCCACTGATTCAGAAAGGGTTTGAGTGGGTCGTAAGCAACGACAAGTCCGTTAAATTCTAAACTGATCGGTTGTTATTCAATTCCAATTTACTTTCTATGTCTATCAGTAGTGTCCCAGATTCTATAATTGACGACTTGGTATCTTACTATTGGGATGAAAATTCGGGCTGGCGATGGGAGAAGTTCATGAATTATCTTCCTGCAAACCTGAAGCATGACTTTACTAGCCAATCTGTCTTTGCGAACGCAAGGGATGACTTTATTGCATGGAGCCTGCACAACTGATAAGTGGTGAAATAGTGCTATCTCAAGGTCTTTATTAACTGTCATTTTATTCGGTGCATGACTTATTTCACCACTTTATGGAGTATTTTTGTGATTATTAGTGATTTTATACTTTTGACATATTCAAATAGGTAAATACTCATATGAGTACATTTTTGAGGGCTTTATTTGAGGATGCATCAATGTTTGAGCACTTCGGGAAGGATGCCAAGCCAACGGGAAGCATCGGGAGAATTATGACACAAATAAAGAACTTTCTGGTCTCGACTGACCTTGGGACCGACCTTGGGAAGGTCGGTCCGACCCTGTCCAAGTCGTTCCTAACACACTGGAATCGGCCGACCTTGGGACAAGGTCGGTCGAGCTTAAAAATTTGTCACGTGCCTCATTCTGAGAGAGTCCGACCGACCCCGAGACCGACCTTGACAAGGTCGGTCGGTCGGACGGAAATTTTTCCCAGATTCATCTTTTAAAATGCTACATTTTGGGGCTTCCTTCCTCATTATTCAACACACACGACTTCAGCTAAAAAGAGGAGATAGAGTGGCGAAAACAAGGGACAAAAGAAGAGGAGAAAAGAAGAGAAGAAAGGAGGAAGAAGAGAGTGAAGATTTCTACCTCCATTGAAGCTTGGAAGCTCCTCTAATGGTTATTTCTACTTTCTCCTTTCTCTTTTCTTTATCTATGGCTTAGTAGTTCCATTTGTATCCTAAGATGAGGGTTAGACCCTATTTTGCTCATTGAATGCTAGAAATCTAACTCATTTATTACTCTTGTTTTATTCCCTTCAATATCAATTAATGCCTTAAATTGATCTCTTATTGCATTTATGGTGGTTTCATTCAATAGTTGAGCTTGAGTTTGGAACTAGACCAAAAGGGGGATAAACCCTAACTTTTACTCTCTTGATTTTGGGAGTAAATTCTTAGGGCTATTAATTAAAAGTGATTGCTTAATGCTACTTAGTGATTTAAACCTCCTTTAATTAAGGGGTTTGACTAATTAGGTAAGAATTGGATTTCTCATGATTTGGGGGTTCATGAGTTGAACTTTAAAAGGCATTGGGTTAATGAGTTATGGTTTTGAGATTCTTTGGGTGAATTAGGTGAGTCCCCACTATCCTAGGGTACTCTTCCACCCATTTCCATCAAACAACCAATTTACTGTTTTATTGCATTTCCATTGACAAACAATCAAGCTTGCCTCCGGCTAAACCCCTGTTTACTGTTTTTATTTGCGTTTTACTAAAATACCGAAGCTTGGAATTTTGAAACCAATTTCCTTGTGGATACGACACTTTTATATTGCAACAAATTGGGTGCACTTGCCCGTTTAGCTAGGTTTAATTACTATGTTTGTAATTTTCCCAACAACAACTCGGGTAAATATAATGTGGCATCTTCTTATTTGTTTTTAAGTTCACAGGGCAGCTCTGGTGGACAAACAGGTGACTCCTCTGACTTATTTCGAAGAATCTGGAAGCTGTCTGTCCAAGAAAGAGTAAGAGTTATGTTATGGCAAATGTGTTTGGGTAAAGTAATGACGAATACTAGACGTTTCTCCTTGGGTTTATTCATGATAATTCTTGCCATTTGTGTGGTGTTGAGGAAGATGAATTGCATATTTTTTGAGATTGTCATGTGGCAAGGAGAATATGGAATTGTTTTATTCCTTCTGCGAAAAGAAGGGGAGTTTTTTACTTCATCATTTCTGGAGTGGATTAAATCTAATTTACTGCATTCTGGTCCTAAGCTAATCAGATATAATTGGCATGAAATGTTTGCTATCAGCTGCCACATGCTCTGGTTGTGGAGAAACAGTAAGATATTTGGCCAAGAAACAAGAATGTTCTTACCCCTTCAAAATGTAATTAAATCGTGCCGTTACAGCCAGCGAGCTTGGGCGATAAGGAATCATGTTAACCAGGGAAGTATATCTGATTCCTTGGATCATAATACTAGCTCTATTTATTCCTGGAATCCTTCAGCTCCTGGGTACATTAAATTTGATGTTGATGCGGCAGTTAATCCATCCACTAACTTAGCTGCGATTGGTGGTATTTGTAAGGGTAATAAAGGAGATTGGATCACCGGTTTTGGGAAGCTGATTGGAAGAGCTGGCGTGCTACAGGCTGAAGCCATGGCACTGCTTCACGCACTCCAGATTGCATGGGAGAAGAAACTGAATAGGATAACGTTCTACATTGATTCGTTGGATCTAGTGAAGCTTATTGAAGATTGCCCTGCACATCACCATTGCAGACCTATCATACTGGAGTGTAAAGGCTTTTTCAATCGGAGTTGGGACGTTTCACTAGTGCATCACTTGTGAGAGTGTAATAGGTCAACATACATCATTGCTAGGGATAGCTTGGCATATTCTTCTAATCACCATGTATTACCAGCCCATCCAGAGTGTATAATACAGCAGCTCATGGCTGATGTACGATCAACTTTGATTACTAGGCTAAGCCTCCCATTTACAACAAAAAAAAACCCCTCTTTTTTACATTTCGAACAGAGATATATATTCCTGGGCATAACTGAATATTAGCTAAAACCTATTGCACTAGTTACCTCTTGCGAGTTGACATAATTGAATATATTGGAAGAAATTTAGAAGTGTACGCTCTGGGTAACGTAGAAACAAATCGAACTTATAATTAAGTTGGAAAACCTGTATCAAATGGAGGAAGTATGGTTACACGTACAATCTTACTTCTATATTCATAATGAGAGTTATTAGAACTAAAGGTGAACTTTTAATAAAGAAGAGAAACAAACTTTGTCCAATAAAGGAAAAGTTAAATCCCAACCCTTTCCACCAGAAAACAACCAACTCCAAAGTGAGTGAAATAAAGCAATAAAATGATTAGGAGAAATAAAAGGAAATAAACAGTAAACCAATACAAACCATGGTTTGTTTATCTGCTCTCAAAAAAAATTCCCTGGGAGCTATTAAATAGAAAAGTCGTACAATATATATATATATATATATATTTTGTTGAAAACAAAAACATACACTTGCATTATAACTAATTTTAATATACTCCGAACTTATAAGAATTCAAATTTTGGTTTAAATATAAGTGGCTTTAGTGTTTTGATATAATATTTCTATATATAAAAAGTAGGTGTATATGTATCATTTTTTTTTCTTAATAAATTTCTACAACGATTATATTTTTAAAAGGAGGGAGCGAAAAGTATCACTTCTCATACTACCGGCCTATTTGGTAATAAGCTCTATGAGCTTTAAGGAGCTTTGTTAAAAATCTGTTGTCATGTGTTAATATTTTACTGTGTTTACTTTAATTTGAAATCTAACCTGAAATGATATATCAGATCCCTATTTGTTAATTACAATTAGCTAGAGGGAGTTTAATCATACATTTATGTTAAATCTGCCGAACGAATTATATTTATTTCATTTGGAGGTGCATGTGTTTCAAAATACAAAGAAAAGATGACAAAATATAACAGATCAAAGCAAAATAGCCGAGGAGGTTCAGGTACCATTCGACAGGGAGCTTTATGATGCATTTAAGAAAAAAGTAGTAGCTTTATTATAAAGCTATTACATATATAGGTCCCGTTCTAACTTCACATGTGAAAACACAGCTATTGTTGTGAATTTTTAAAGCCACTTTAAGCTAAAGGTGGTTAACAAATCATGAATCTCCATCTGTACTCTGATTGCTTTTTGTATAAATATAGTTCTATTACAAACTGACAAGTGTACTAAAATATTGTTGGTTATGCACATTAGGAAGACCCATTAAAAAGTAATTTGAGTTTACATGTCAACTCATTATTAGTTAACCTCACCACAATAAAGTAATTATATGTAGCTTGATTCTACCGGAACGGCTTTCCCGTTCCCCTCACATCTCTGATCTATTCCAGTTTCTTTTCTCTATTCGTTTCATTGGTTATTAGTTAACCACATCACAATAAAGTAACTACATGTAGATATTGATTAGAATAAAACTGGTGGAACTTACCCCTTGCCCTAAAAACCCTATGCGGGAGAGACTTATATGGCCTGGTTTAGTGTCCACCTGGGTGAGAAGGTCAAGCGAATATGGCGTTCTACACTATGCTACAGAGTCTACCATGTATGACAGGCGCGGAATGGTCTGATCTTCCAGCAAGAGGAGCCCTCGAATGAGAAGATATTGATTAGAATAAAACTGGGGGTGTGGAGATGGACTAAAACGTGGTGGAAGAAACTGCCATTAGCTAGTGAACGGTTTATTAGTACTGTGTCTTTGAAGGACTACGTTTGAACTATTGTTTGTATGGTCATGTGTGACCATCTTTCTTTCCTTGTACACTAGATAGGATTGTAATTGGACGTGGTGGGTACTCTTTTTCCTCACTAAGCTTTTTCCCACTGGGTTTTGCTTAGTGAGGTTTTAATGAGGCCCGTTCACTAACCCGTTCACCTGGTTATCCAGGAACTTATTTTAATATAATGGCCTCACGGCCCGAATTATAAAAAAAAACCTACATGTAGTTTTATTTGGATTCAAAAAACATGTAGCTTTATCACAATAAAGTAATGTCCCCATGTTAACCACTTGTGTGTTGACATATAATTGTAGGTAAACATTTTGTCCAACCAGAATTTAACAGCTGTGTTATACTCCCTCCGTCCTGAATTGACTGTCCTGTTTACTTTATGACACGTTTTTCCACTTCAATATTAAGTATATAAGATAAAATAATTTCATAAAACTAAATTTTGTAATATATAGTTTAACATGTAAGGAATCATATGTAAACTTAAATTTTAAAAATTATTTTATCTTATATGTTAAAAATTGAAGTCAAACGATATGTCCAAATAATAAACAGGATGGTCAATTCAGGACTGAGTGAGGACTTTTTGGAAAAATGAAATTAATCCCTCGCTCTCGTATGAACAGAACACAACCTTAATCTACCGGAATCGCTTACCAGTATCCCCTCGTTGATTGTTTTCGTTTTTATTGTCACTCAGGGCTAGCCTAAACCGGGCCTTAGTATACAATGAAAAGCCCATGAGAAGCAAAATTGAGGCCCGTTCTTTCCATTTTATGGCCTTCACAATTTCACACGATCATTAACAACAAGTCCATGAACCAGCATACTTCAGGCCTATCCAACTTCCACGAAAAAGTAGAGTCACCACCGCCGCCTCGTCCCAAAAAGTTGATTCACCCGCATCGCAAGCAACATAGATTTCTTTCTTCGCGGCTCCCGCGCTAATGCGCTACTATCTGCCTTTTCGCAATCCTCGATTCTCATTCCACTCAAGATTCGCCTTCTACTCAGAAGCTCTGTTACGTCACTACCACACTTCAGCTTTGAATTTCTCGCCGGTGCAGACGCTTATTGAAACGTAATTATATAGGAGTTAGAACTCGAATTCCGTTCGTATAGACCTCAGAGTCTGAGCGATCATCTTCCAATCTTGGGTCGTAGAGTTTTCCGCCTCACGTATTTTCATCCAATCCTCATTTCAAGGTGGCTCAAAGATTTGGCTGTAAGTAGTCATGTTGAAAGAAGATACATTCGATTCCATAGTCCCTCTGCGTTACATTTCCTTCAACGTACCAACCTCATCAATGCTATCACTACCCTCCGACTATCTCTCCTCCCGGAATGTCCGAATCTCGATTCTTGATTCCCATCTAGACCCTTCCACTTATCCTCCCAAAGTGGGGGCAATGGTCATCCCCAAGAACCGAGAAACCGATTGGATTTTCTCCACAGAAGCTGGCCACACCCAGTTAATCGGCGACCATGGATTCTCAAGGCTAATCTTGATCGGAAACGCTCCTTCGCGCGAGAACGAATTTGAATTCGGTTTAAAATTGCACATGGTTAAAGACCCGGGTTCAATGGAGAAACTACAGGAACTGTTGCATCCTCTCCTAGTTTCCTTCTTGCCCAAGATAAATAGAGAATTGGGGGTTTTTGATTTGCCGTTTCTGGTATTTGAAGACGAATTGGTCAGTCTCACCGTCTTGGAGAAAACCGTTGGGAGATACGTGGGCGAGATGGTGGTCGAAGATATCGAGATTGAAGCGAGATCCAAGAGAGATTCCAGACGGCGTTTGAGGTTTAAACGAATGCCGAACCTGGTACAGACTGAGATCCGTTTGATGCCAAGGCTGAATGATGAAAGGAGTGATTTGAGATCTGTTGGAGAAGTGGAAATAGAGCAGCCGGATTTGAGGGAGTTGGTGCATCTATATCTGGAACCAATGGTTGCGAGTACGTCTCTAATCAGTGGTTTTATTCAACGGAATCTGGATTCTGGGGTGAAGCCAAGAGCATTGTGTATTGGTGTTGGAGGAGGTGCTTTGGTTGGGTTTCTTTCTAGTCAGTTGGGGTTTGAGGTTATGGGAGTGGTGGGAATTGAATGAAGTAGTAGTTATAAGGGTTGGTAAGCAGTATTTTGGATTAGATGACAGTGAGTCAGTTAGTATCTGTGTTGGAGATGGGATTCAATTGTTGAGTGACATGGCTCGGACGAAGGGAAGCAAACAAAACATCTGTCCTCCAATTAAGCAAGAATTTGACGTTGTGATGGTTGATCTGGATCCAAGCGATTGCACGTCCGGAAATAATGCTCCACCCTTGGAATATTTAGAAAAACGCGTTCTCTTAGGTGCAAAATGTTTGTGCATCAATCATGGTCTGTGGTGTTAAACGTGATTGCTTTAGTAGTCTGTTTTATGAGACTTTGGTTCGCAGATTTGAAGACGTTTTTGTGGAGGTGTTTAAGATAGATACAGGAAACGGGGAGAATATGTTGTTATTGGACTTCTTCTCCGGTTAAAAATTGTTTGGGATGATGAGAATGGGTTCTTGAAGAAACTCACATCTGTGCTGAAAGGTTCATTTGTTGATGATTTGAGAATCATGTGCATCTCTCGTGGAATGGAGGAAGTTCAAATATGACTTAATTCTTTGTAACCCAATTTTGAATCAGGATACAGATATGAATGCCTTCTTTTGATCCCGCTTGTTCGCTATGTGATGATTGATGCACTGTTGCTGCTGATTGAACGAATATTTCTGGGTATTGTCCGCTTACTTTGTCAAACTCGTTATGACAGTGAAGAGATAATGATTTTCAATGTCACGGGCAGGGGTGCGGTGGCTTGGTCTACTGTATATCTTGAATTCCTCTTGTTATAAAGCAAGATACGGATCTCTAATGCACCCTTTTAACATTTCTGCAAATTCAAACTCAGACATCGCGTCAGGTTTATTGAAATTCTTTTCTTCTTTCAGACGCTACGAGTACACCCTCTCAGGACGCCTGCAAGTTCAACTCAGACATTGTCTAGTCGAAATCATTTTTGAACTTTATTACCTACCTTCTGCATAAGACTGCTAATATCACTAAATGTATGTGTAACAATTACTGTTAACACATGTTGCAGATTAGGAGGCGTGGTTCTTGCCCTAGTAAGAAATCTGCTGTCAGTGGATGTAACAAAAGTAAACTCATTTTCTTGCTTTTATATGAGAATCAGAGAACAAATATTCTGTATAAGCGATGAGATCACCGGGGAAGCAGTAGTACAAAAGAAATATCATGTCAAGCATGACCCTTTATTTCTTTCTTCTGAACACAGCAGATAATAAATATGCCAAAAAAGAGCCCCGAAAGAGGAGAACAAGCCCCTTCAAGAACGTCACAACAATGTTACAGACTTACAGTCTCACACCTATACATCTGATATACAGTAATGGGGGTAAACTGATTACATCATCTGTACACACCATTACTAGTTTCTTCCTTGCCATCTTAAAGCAATGTGTTGTGGGTCGAGGGCGGAACCCCAAAAAGTCTACTTGGGGAAGGAGCAGAAACCATTTCTACATTGGATGGGCGCGATGACAGATAGGTCCCATTGCTACCTGATGACAAACTTGAACCATACCAATGTCTGCCCCTTGAAAGCCCAGATGTAGCCGTTGCGATGCTATTATTGACTAAGGGAGCGGACCTGGAAGGAATGGATGACTCGTCCATGGAACGAATAGGATAAGCATGGTGATCAGAAGGACGTGATGAATCAAATGAACCTGACGATTTATGAGGATCTTCAAACTCAAATTCAGTCGGTACCCTGAAAAGTCCAGCTGACCCAACTGAGGTCTTGAACTCTCCTCCAGATCCTGAATATTCAACAGTTTTGTTGACAGAACTAAGCTCTGCTAATGGCAAGGAATTATTAATTCGTTGTCCAAGAAATAACTTAGCTTGTTGTAGCGCATCAAGAACCCCACCCAACTGTTGATCTCCTCCATACACCCGCAGGTCACTTCCGCCCTTGGAAGTTTCAGCCTTGTGGAAACAGCTCCCAGCATGAAATGGAACAACGGTATGATTGCTGGGTGAATTATATGGAGGTTGATTTTCTGGGACTTGTGATACTGAATGGCCAGGGTGCTTTTCATTGGCACTTTGGGTTTGACTGCTGTTGATCACTGGGAACACAAAGCCAGAAATTGAAGAGCTAGATGTATGCGACTTGTTTGCTTTTTTATCCTCTGTGTGTTCCATAGCAGTAGTAGTGCAGAACTTGAAACTATTGACATGAGCCATGGAAGCGTCTTTTTTGGAGTTGGTGGGTTCTTCTGCCGAGTTATGGCGATGGCTACACTGGTTATGTTGTTCAGCAGCAAAGTCATGATCATGGTAATGACGGGAAAGAATTCCAGACGAAGGTGACATGACAGCTTTTGCCTCATCTCTCTCCTCTGTGACATCAGAATGGTTGCCTGGTTCACATGAATCCTACACAATCCAGAGACACAAAATGTGAACTACTAAGAGACACAGAGAGGTGGTACAACAAAAAGGTATGACATACGTTGAGCCATCAGTAAGTAAAGTATTAAGATGGAGACTGAAATCAGTGCTAAACTCTGTAGATTAATCATTACAAAGTTGAATGTCATTGTTTTTAGATAAGTAAGTTATTATCAGGTGAATTACAAAATATATCCACAAGGAATTGATATGTTTTCAGCACAATCTTGCTTTATTTTCTCCATGCTGAAGTTCACGTTTAGAGGTAGCTTTTCACTATTCTTGTCTCCGTCCTTCCTCAAATGTGGCCTAGCCAAGACAAGTGTTTTCTATTCTTTCTCTAACACCTCTCGTACGCCAGTCATATTAAAGTCATCTACATATCTAGAGAACAAAATTCATAAAAAGACACAAATGATTCAACAAAAACTCATTAACCACTGATGATCACTTGCATGGAGCAGATGCACCCAGACAATTAAGATAGAGAGTGAACTTCACCAGAGTATCATTGCCATGCTCCTTATATTTATCTTCCCATTCTCTTTGAGCTTTTTCCTCAGCTTCATAACAGCCTATGACCTGTGCCTGATGTTCTAGCGCCCTTTCCATTTTCCCGTCATATCCACATTCATTGAGGTCAGAGATATGCTTTCTAGCTTCCAAAATGCCGGGAGTCTCAGCATGCATTTCACCCTGGATTTCAGACGATCTTCCCCATTCCTCCTTACCTGAATCCAAGCTACTGGTAATTTGGCTGAGCAGTTAATAGTACTGTCACACACTGCTCCAGGATATGTATACTCTGATCTGGAATCCTCAGCCGCTAATCTATAATTGGAAGGCAATAATTGAAAAAGTTAGATCGAACTAGCACATAAGGTTTTATATTACTAAATAGAACGTTCAGAAAGAATGAAATCATGGGGAAAAGCATGACGTTATCCAACAACTAATAAGCCAATGAGTACAGAATTTCATCAGAAAACGTTTCCTTGCAAACAAGAATAAACTTCTTTTTCCTAAATGTTAGAGATCAAATATTAAGAGTTAAGGGGGTGTGTGGCTCGTTTATAAGAACAGAGTAGAATTAGGAAGGAGAATTCAGAGAAAAGGAAAAGAATTCCCATAGATTCTCCCAACTGTTTAGTTCGTGCAGTGGAAAGGGAAAGGAATCACCACTGAACGGTCATCAGTCAAAGACTTTAAGAAAATCACGTTAGAGGGAGAGTAAGCCATTCTCTTTTCTTTTCCTAAAAATATGATGGATTAAGTAGCTAAAAAACAATAAAAAGGAATTATTTCGTTCCATTTCCTGATTCCCTCAAAACAAACACCCACTAATTTTATTCAATACAACTTGTTTGCAAAAGATTTAAAAAACCAAAGACATCAGAAGCAGTGACAACAATACAAGAGAAATACGGACTGCAATTAGCTCAGAAATCAATAGGAGATGAGAAATTTGACAAAAAAGCAAACAAGTTTGTACGAGGCTCAAAGATAACATTATGTTTCCGTGTAGAATGGTTTTCACAACCATGTCAATGAAAGAGAACAACCTCGCCCATCTCATCAAAGCATAATTCTTAATTCTCATTCATGACATTACTTCTTGACTACAGAGATTGGCATGTTAGGGATGAAGAACAGCCAATAGTACAGATCCAACATTATTTTATAGAGCTAAAGGAAAGGATATATTAGGCGTACAACTCCCTGCCAAGTGTGAGGTAAGCATGCAAGTTAAGCATAACATACTCTGGAATTTCTAGAAAACAATTAATACAGAACCAAGCTTACAAAATGCAGTGGAAAACTGAGACCTGGATATAGAATTTTACAATACAAGTTAATTGAAGAAGATGCTGGAATAAAACTTATGTTTCCACGGAAGAATTCTGTGGCATTGATAACAGATAATATGAACTGGAAGTACAGGACAGAAAAAGGAGAAGAAAGACTTACTTAACTTCCCTGCGTTTTATCCGGCGGCAAGATTTACCAGAGAGGTGCTTTGGTGAACACTTAGAAGTTCTGTAGTTAGACCACCTACAATGACAAGGGCCAGAGGTTTTCCTTTCATGCAATCGGGCAGAGTTCCATTGATTGTTCCAAGACAAAGATCTGCCAGTTGATAGAGTATTTTCCCATTCAGAACCAGATGATACTTCTTTGAGGTTTGAGTTGACTGAGCCCTTATCTTCTTTTATCGCATTGGTTTCATTTTCACATAAGGACTCATCCATCCCAGAGTCAGAATCGTATTCCTCGGAGATCCCACCAATTCCGTGACTCTCTAAAACAGCAAGAACGTCCAAGGTCGCCTTTTCAGCATTCTTTCTCTGAAGGGTCACGATATTCAGTTTCTCCTCTAACTCTGAAACCTATAATTAGCATACAACAACTAAAACGTAAGAGCGTTAAGATGATGGACCAAACCATCACTGCTGAAACATGAATAATAACTGACCCTTCTAGCAAGTTCATTGACTCTCTCTCTTGCAGATCTGGAAACTGATCTCTCGGCGTGCAGTCTAGCTCGCAGGTACTCTATAGTCATGGCTGAATCCTTAGGAGTTGCCCTGTTCAAATAGAAAATGGAGTGAATATCAAGAAAGAGAGCAACTTGTAATACTACAAAATGTCTTCCCAGAGTGGGACGGCGCATTGGATTGCTAAACCCAGTCAATTGCTCCTTTTAGGATTTGATCAGTAACTAAACCATAGTAATTTCAAGTCAAAACAACTAAAGTTCCATACCCTATAAACTATATCACTTTCCCTTTCTCGGACCCTTTTACTCACAGCAAGAAACGAGACCTAAATACATTTAGATTATTCAAGAGAAACACACACATAAAAAGCCAAAGCTCCGCACAAGTATGATCTGTCCAAATTCTTCCTTATTTATCACTCATATCCTTCACCAGTAGCCAATTCTTTCCAATTTACAGAGATGGACCGTCTCAATTCATTTACAATTAACCAAACAAGTAGCGAGGGCAAAAGGGAACATAATAAAACAGAACCGAGCATCCTGGGGTCAACATACATGTACAAGAAAGAACCTAAGCAATCATATGCTCGAAACTTGCAAATCCATTACCTACGATCCACTTGATAATCAATTTCTTCGACCATATTAGCCATACAAAGATGTGGGAAGCCAAAAAATCCGTCAACTAGCTTTTACTGTACGGCCTGTTTAATTTGATTTTCGATCGGGCGGATGGGATCGCCAGATAGGTCTTCAGCTCCCTTGATTGCGATCGATCGGGCTATACCCACAGACAGAGAGGTCGAGCTTCGCGTTAACTACCATTGCCACCGCTGTAGTGTACGAGTGTGAGTCAGAAAGACGTCAGATTCGTCGTCATTCACAGAGCAAGGGTAGAGGGACACTACAAGCGGAGATTTCAATTAAAATGATTTTTTTGCCGATAATAATAATACCTAAAAATATTATAACGGGCTCATGTAAAGTAAAGGTAAGTTTTTATGTATGTGTGGTAGTTTTAAGTTAAATTCACTATAAAAAATAGTACAGGAAATTAAAATAATAGTTATAAACGAGATAAAACGGGATAATTTTTTTCTTGAAAAAGGTATTTTTGTCGCTCTTTTTTTGATATTTTATGATTGATATTTTTCCTATTTTGTTATGTTATGATTCTAAATTAAAAAAACTATAAACGGAGACGGTTTACAGAACACCCATCATCACGAGGTGACAATATAATAAATTCAAGTGACCCAAAACTTTTCACATGTTACAAGGGCTCATTCAAAGGTAATTTTGTATGTATTTGCAGTACTTTAAGGTAAATTCGTGTACAAAAAATAGGACAGAAAACATAAAAAACAGTCAAAACACGATAAAACAAGATAATTTCTTCCTTGGAAGTAGGTGTCGCCGCCCACTCAACTGCTTATAGGGGATTCTATCGCTCATTTTCTGACGTTTTATGATTGATTTTTTCCTGTTTCGTTCTATTATGAGTGTAAATCTATTAAAATACTGTAAACTGAAACGATTTACATAACGCCCATCATCGAAAAAGTCTAGGGGTGTTACCCCTGCTCCCACCAGGGCGTTTCACCCCTAGACCCTGACTCACTGACCGGTTTTGGCTAGTCACACGAAGCTGCAACATAACCGATTCAAAGCATACTTGAAGCTGTTATCTTGTCACTTCTTATGACTAATTGAAACGGTGTCACTATCAACAACACATTTGTCCAATTTTTTTTATACCTAAATTTAACTTAAAAGTACTACAAATTCATAAAATTATACTATTGAATGAGCCCCGCGTACGACCTCGTCGACGTTAATATCATTCAGGTGGTGGTAGACCTGGCAATTTTGGACCAACCCGAAACCCAACCCGAACCCAACCCATACTTTTGCGGGTTAGGGTCTTGATTATTGACCCATTTTTTTTGGGGTTGGGTTAGGGTAATAAGCTAATTTTGTGGGTTGAGTTAGGGTAAAGATCTAAACCCATGACCTAACCCGAAACCCGAAAATATATTTGTTAATAATAAAAATTAAAAATATTAATTTACATATATATATATATCATTTTCATATTAAACTATACCTTAGCCTTAAGCCCAAGTACAATTGGACTATCCAACCTTTAATAATATCACACAAACTTAACTAAGCAAATGACCCAACAAACTGCATATCAAACAAAGGGGCCAACCAGACCTCAACATAATGTTAAAAACCCTAATGCTCGTCTACGGGCTCACACCCATCTTTAATCTCTACGTCGTTGTTCACCCAAGGTTTGTTTTTCTTATTCTCACTGCCATTACGTTCTTGAGAACATAGATATCTTTAGATTATCTAGAAGAGTACCAAGCCCCCATGGCTTGGTCGGTAGATGAGTGGTATCCTAGAACCAAAGGTCCTGGGTTCGAAACCTATTCACTACCGTAACTATATAACAAACGATTATCTAGAAGGGTGAACAAAAGTAGATATATATTTGTAGTAACATCGTGAGCTTTAAGCACTTAGTTTATAAATTATTTCTAAGATCATGTGCATGTCTATATAGGATCATGTTTCTAGATTTTTTTCATTAATTTCTACACTTAATTCATCTAAATTATTGTATGCTTAAAAATGGGTTGGGTGGGTTGGGTTAGGGTTGAAGGATTTTAAACGGGTTGGGTTAGGGTCATGATTTTCTGACCCAAATTGCCAGGTCTAGGTGGTGGTAGTTGTGTTGTTGGAAATTTTGTGTGTTTTAGGCACTATTTGTAATATATCATAATTTTTGGGTGAATATTATAATTTTTTAAAGTATTAGTGAGTTTTGGGCAATATTTGTAATAAATCACAAGTTTTAGGTGAATATTATAATTTTTGAAAGTATTAGTGTGTTTTGGGAACTGTATATCACAAATTTTGGGTGAATATCATAATTTTTAAAAATATTTATAGAAAATTTTAACGGAAGGGCAATATCGTAAATTTTTTAAATTATGACAGCGTGAAGTGGAAACCCGACTGAGCGTACGAGTTCAGAAAAAGAATAAGTGTATTAGTCTATTTCCGAAACTAATTCATAAAAATAACACTTATGAGAATAAACAATTTCACCTTGGACCCGCGTCAGGTCTACGTCTGAGTAAGGAAAAGAATAAGGTGAAATCATCTTTTGAGAAAACAATTTTTAAAATTTCTTAGTTAATAAGACTCAGACGCTGATTTGGCGCGGATCTAAGGTCAAGAGATGATTTCAACTTCGATAATTAATGAAAACGGTACTATTCTTTTGCATAGCTGAAACTGCTACTTGATGTCAATTGTCAACTGAAGTTAAAAAAATGGAAAGAAAAAGTAGGTAAGAGAAAAAGTTAAAAAAAATTGATATGACAATTGATGTATGTTACTTATAGAGAAAAAAGGTGAATTGATCAGATTAACTCGTTTCCATAAACCCGCAAATGAATGGGATTATCATATCTTGAGGGGACGATTCCTCACATGAGTGTTATTTAGGAATTAGTTTTTAAGAAGGAGACTAATACATGGAATATTTTTGAAGAAGGTTATTTTGGACTTTTTTTCTTCTATTTATGTTTTTTAAAATTAGGAAAATTATGAGATACTATTACGTTTAAGCTTCATTGTTGTTGTACCATTATGTTTTTGAAATTATATAGGTTAACAAACAATTTTTGCTTGTATTACCAAGTATCATTCGTTCAGAGTTTTATTAATACCATAGTTAACATCTTTGACAAAAAATTAAACTAGAGTAAATTACTGGGAACCCCTTGAGGTTTTAGGATAATAGCGGTAACCACCTTGTACTTATCATTATTATTGGTAACCACTTTGAGGTTACGCTATCTCTAACTACAAGCCCCCGAACTATAGCTCCGTTAATAAATCGTTAACCCTTTGATGACCTGTCAGCTTATTCACTAAATAATGCCAGACATGATAAAAAACACTGCTTAATCAGCATCATCTAAATCTCTCCCATCCCACTGCTATTTTCCTAAAAATGTCAACCCCAACCCAGGAATGGTCCATGCGTTTTAGGAGGTTGTTTATCTGCTACGCATCGCTTAAGGATAGATTTGTTCTTAGTTGCAGGCCATTGTTGGGTTAAGGTTACACTTATATAAAAATACCGGTGGGATGAGAGAGACTTAGATGATGCTGATTAATTAGTGTTTTTTGTCGAGCCTCACATCATTTAGTAAATAAGTTGATAGGTTAGCAATAGGTTAATGATTTATTAACGAAGTTATAGTTCGGGGGCTCGTAGTCACAGATACCGTAACCTCAAGGTGGTTACCAATAATTATGATAGACACAAGGTGGTTAACGATATTATCCCAAAACCTCAAGGAGGTTCATAGTAATTTACTCTTCTATTAATTTCAACTAGAAAAGCTCCTGAGTAGAAGTAGCAGATGGCATGATAATTAGTTAACTAATATTCGGGAAATTTAGACTTTTATCTAGGGTGTTAATGGTAAAATTGAAAGAATAATGACAAAATGGTATTTGGTGATACAAGGAATAATTGAATGTTATCTTATGTAATTTAAAAATCATAGTGATAGAACAGAAATAAAGGTTTAAATCAATGGTAATTCATGAAAATTTTCAACATTTTATAATATGTTACTACAAAGTTTGGTAATTTACAAAATACCATGATTTTTAAAAAATTAATTCATAATATGCCACTATTAACTAGAAAAATGATTGTTTTACCCTGATTTCGCTAAACATGTTTCAAGTTTATAATATGTATTTTTCTCGTAATGGTTAGTTTTCTCACTACTAATTAAATTTTAAAAGTTGACAATATGACATCAAGTTTGAAAAGTTCACAATATCCAACTAGATTTTTTTTATACTTCCAAAGGTCATATTAGTGCTCGAAGGACTAGTTTCACACCTAGCAACTAGTTTTTTTTTTGCTATTGCATCTTTCTTTTATCATACTAAAATTCAATATCCATAAAAAATTTAGCCATGTTTGCCACCACTATCATTGTAAAGTTTTAAAAAGTATACTGACAGTTAAAATCCTATGATGAAAAAGAAGAATTTGAAAACCCCAAGAAATAAACAAAGATAGGACAATGAAAAACAAAGAGAAAGAGGGGCTTCTGACAAGTGCACCAAATGTAATTGTTATGGCCATAACAAGAGGACCTGCAAAGGTGGTCCAACACCTAAAGAAAAAAAAGGTTGTTGCATGGGAAGAAACAACTATACAAATATTCTACTACGGGACACTCATCTCAAGAAGCGAGGTCATCATCATCATCTACTACTACTACTTCAAATAGGACATGAAAGAATGAAGAGAAAGGAATCAAGAACAGTGGTTCGATCATCAGGTGCTGGTGCATAAATATGATATGTTAATGGGTTTTATTTGAAACTTTTCACTGACAGTAGCGGTCTCAAAATTTTGATCATTAATCAATTATATGTCCTCATTCTCTCTCTAAAAATTCTAATTTCATCTTTGTTGATATGGAAGTGTGTCTTACTTTAGGATGAGGGTTGTATCGATCCTGCATCACCAGTGCCCACCATTGAAAGAATCCACAAGCCCAGTAGTTGTAGTATGACTTTCTGTTTGAACATAAAAATGGCTCTTACAACAACTCAAAAGAAAAATAGGGGCATATTGTGAACTTTTTTGTAAAAATCAGGGGCATATTGTGAAGTTTTATAAAAATAGGGGTATTGTGAACTTTTTTGTAAAAATAGGGGTATTTTGTGAAGTTTTTGTAAAAATATGGGTATTTTGTGAAGTTTTTGTAAACATAGGGGTATATTATTAACTTAAAAAAAGTTCAAAAAAACTGCCATTATAAAAAGAACTAATTTTAAAACAAATTTAAAAATTTAATGTTTTTAAAAAATATAAACTGTCAGGGGCAATATGGTCATTTTGTAGGGCACGGTTAACGTCCGTTACCAAATCGTTGCATTTTGTGAATTTCAAAACATTTTCATGGCATATGAGGTATAAGTTTCAAAAAAGAGGTATATCGTGAATTATAAAATATTATAGCGACATATTGTGATTTTTTCCATTCTTTTATTCACACTAAAGAGAGAGAAAAAAATGGCAATGAAGTCGCTCTTGCAAACAGGTAATATTGATCTACTAAAAACTAATAAATTAAACCTAGAAATTAATAAATTAATAAGTCTATCGGGTTACAAAATCCCGGTCACTATAGTATAGAAATAAAGTAACCAGTTATCGAATCCACGAGACTTGAAGAAAATAAGTCTAATCCTAAGAAAACTGGAAATCAATGGGTTGTTTGTTGTTTTTGAGGTTGAGTTAACTAAAGGCAAATTAAAGTTTTAAATAAACAATTAATGAAGTTTGAATGGTAAAATTATTCAAATGAATGGAACTCTGGGTATGGGTTGTTCTACACTGGATGTAATTAGCAACTTCTATAGTTTCTTATGAGATATGGATTGGCCAATTCTTTGAACTCTCTTCAATTCTAAATCCTAGTTAAAGAAGAGTTCACCTATCAGAACATGTCAGTCATAATCTAGAAACAGACAAAACACATATAGGCAGATTAAGAATGAAGAATTATTGACAACTGCAGGGAAAACTTATCTATCCGACTAATTTTCCATAGATTTTCAGATAAACTTGATCTTCTTGATTTTCACTGATCACATAAAATCAAGATTCATAAACACAACTCTAATAACTCATGATATTATTAGTGAAGATGAATGATTAACATTAATCTAGACAATCCAATGTATTCTCATATTCAAACTGCAGAAAAACTAAGCTAACTTATATCCATTACAAACAACCCTCTCCTAGAGCAAATCCTCAATAGCCGGACATATTAACGAAACTGGTAAAACAAGTTGAAAGAGAATTCATCAAGAGAAAGAAAAACTCCCAAATCCACTGGTTATCCAGATCCGGAGGCTTGTCGGTTTGAGGTTGAAGATGGTGGTCGGCTCACTTCTGACAATGCTCCACAATGGTGATGATGATCGGTGTTGTGATAATGATTGGAGTTAATCCTGATGATGGTGGAGAAGATGAGTGAGTAAATAGTTGTTGGAGAACGTTCTTCTGTCAAAAATGGTGTATCCCCTTCTGTACAGGTTAAGTCACCTTTTAAACTTTTTTTTCTTCTTTCTTCAAAACGCAGCACTTGCTGCCGCCAATTTAGCTGCATCCGAACATCAATGTTCGGACACCTTGTTCTGGAGTGCGGTTCCGACTTCGTTAGTGTAAGTCTCGAATTGTGTCCAAACATACAAGTGCGGACACAAGTTCGGACAAGTCGCCAGGAGGAAGATTGAAACTCTCGGCTTGTGTCTGAACATGGATGTTCGGACACTAGTTCAAACACAACTTCAGAAGCCTCTAAAATCTTAGTTATGGCTCCGATTTGATCCTCGTTTGTTGCATCATCACCCTCACGAGATAATCTACTATTTTCTTGGCTTTTCTCTGCATTTGACACACAAAAAGGGATCAATTCTCATTAAACAGGAAACCAAAGGAAAACATAAGATAAGTGTGGAATATGATCGATGCAACTATGAAAATTAAGCATTTAAAACCACCAAGACCATACATATTTCACACTTATAAAACCTCCTCACATTTAGCTTTTGCTTGTTCTCAAGCAAAATAGAAATAAGTTATCTCAAAATGTCTTAGTACCAAATCTTGGGGTTAAACAAACGTAGAAAGGAATCAAGCCATAATAACAATCCAAGGATCAATCTTGCTCTTAACTGTACGTTTCTTAAACAGTGAAACAAGTTTTTAAACCAAAAGCATGAAGAATCACAAAGGCAGAACGCAGATTAACTCGGAGCCTTCCAACCATTTCTTTCTCAAACCCATGAATGACAAGGGGTGTGAAGTACTGCCATATTCCGCAGTACCTTTCAACACCACGCACTCATGATCTAAATAAGGAATTTACAATAAATGTTACGCTTTAAAGAGCTTTCCTTTTTTCTTTGCATAAATATTCAATTGTTCGTACAATTAATTCATCTCTCAAACTTTTCTCTCCATCCTTGTAACGGTGTTAGGTCTTTTATCCTAGATCAGATGATCTTAGGCAAATGGGTGATAAAGCACCCCAAGGACGTAATAACCGGATGAAAGAGGCTTGTTTTGGTTCAGAATATTTATTAGATCAGAGGAGTACCTTGCCTTATCCTTCCATTCCAAACTTTCTTATCATTTCCAAGGCACCAAGTTAAACCAGTTCTGACTCCATAATCAGCTTGTCCATAGAATTGTAATGAAATTAAGCAATTTACAAAACCACGAAAACAAATAGCTTTGAGCAAAACAATCCTTAAAGTCATCACTAGTGTGACAGGCCAGAATAATCAGCCCACATGTGTGATATTGTCCACTTTGGCACGCAGGCCGCACGGATTTGTTCCTGGGGTTTCCTAGCCCCAAAACGCGTCACACAAGGAAGAGGTATCCATGCACCTATAAGGCACACCTCGTTCTCCCCTCCAACCAATGTGGGATGAACACCACGCCGGGTGTTACAACTAGGCTTGATTCAAAAAAAAAAAAAACTTCCACAAAATTCTCACCCAAAAAGTTCAACATTTATTGGCACTAACATAAGCTTATTCATCATAGTAAGAGAATATTCAAAAACGAGTGTGACATTAATTACAACTGGCATATTTTCAGGGAAAGGTCTCCACTTCCTCACACTTAAGAGGAGCAATGTCCTTATTATTGACAAAATAAAATCAAGAAAAAGACCTTTCAAAATATGCCAGACTCATGAAGGATTTCATTCAAGACTCTACATATATTAAACATTAAAAGCATGATAGGCTAAACACAAGTCGTAAAATAGAGAAACTACAAATCCCTTGATATCTTTAGATTGAGGAAGGTTCCCTTCCCCACACTTAAGCTTGAACAACGGGGTAAAAACGTTCCTCACACTTCCGTCCAAGCAAGTGTCCAGCCTTGGAGAGATAGGAATACCAAAAAAATCGCACCTACTCACACTATGTAAAACACCAAATAACGCTAGAAGCGTTGCATTAGTAGCACGGGCACCACCGCCACTTTTGACTGAAATAAAACTAATATAAATCTAGAAGCAAAAACAAACTAGAAAATAAAAAAAACCAAAAATATAAACTTACCACTAGGTTACCTCCCAGTCAGCTGCCCATCTTTATAGTCTTTGGCTAGACTCTCGCTTCGTTATCCCGGATCAAAAATAAAAGTCGACAGTGGCATCAACGGGAATACGAAGTGGGATGTAAACATTCTTCTTTTGTGGGTGAGGCTCAAAGAAACTGTGATAATGGAAGAGTAGTGGTGGCTCCTCTATTACAAAATCTAGGATGTGGGCATCCTTTTTGTCTGGAACCAAGGGTGGAGAGGGAGGGCAACTTGAGAATTCAATAGGCCGCTCCACTACATTGTTCAAGATTGAAGCTTTCTGCCGAAGAGCGATTTTCTACATGTAATCTAGTTAATCCTCTTACCACAACTGCTCTTGAAATTCGAGACAATCATCTACCTCATGAGGTCCCCCACAATATGAGCAATATATATCTTGCAAATAAGATGATTCCCGTTTGAATTGCTCCTAAATCCGTCTCATCTCTTCAATTTCAAGGTAATCTTCAAACTCGTGATTACCCTCCACACTGTGAGTAATAAAGGTCATTGGAACCAGAAGACACGTGCTCCACTGTCTGAACAGGTATTTGTTCCATAGTTAGCTGCTCTAGCATCTTCATCATACTGCTCATTGTGGTTTTCAATTGTTCCTGGTTAGCAGCTATCTGCTCCATCATGGAATCCGGAGCCCAAGAAGAACTAGCACCAATAGAATAAACACGGCCACCACCAGGGATCCATTGTGCCTTTATCAATAGTAGTTAGAAAGTAAAAAACAAAGTAAACTAAAAAGTGAAAATAAAATGAAACAAAAACAATTGAACATCCACACAAATCAAATTGAAACTATAATAAAACAAGAAGAAATAACTATCAAAAAGGGAAAATAGCTAAAATTTAAATAACATAACAAAAGATAACAAAAAAAAACAAAAAAAAATAAAATGACATAAAAATTAATGAAATAGGTCAAACAAAATTAACTAACAATAGAAAATAAATTGAATCAAATGAAACGAAAAAAAATTAAAATAGGGAAATTTCATGAAATGCCACTATATTTTTGGCAAATTCATGAAATGCTACTAAAAAAAAGAAAGTCACGAAATGCCACTATATTTTTGTAAAAGTCCATGCAATGCCACTATGACATTGACTAGAAGCAAAAAAGACAAAAATACCCATACTAGTTAACAAAGTACTTTTAAAGTTCATAATATGCCCCTAAGTGTTAAAAAATTCACTAAAATTCACAAAAAATTTAAAATACTACAAAAATATAGATAACTATAAAAAATATTTAAAATAACATAAAATTTACTAAAAAAATAATAAAAAAATAATAAAATCATAAAAATTTGAAAAAAGTAAGTATTTCTTAGATTTTTTTCAAAATTATTTAGTACCATAATATAGAATTTTAAACACATAATTTGTACTAATTTTTCTATAAATTTTGACAAATATAGTACCATAATTTATACCAATTAATTCCCATAACTTATACCAATTAGTTACCATATATTTTACCATAAATTTTTAAATTATTTTTTCCTACCAATTTAAATTATTTGTGCAAAATAAATTATTTTAATTTATATTAGTAATTTTTTATTTATATTCTATTTTGTAGATGACTCTATGACATAATATAATTTATTTGGAATAAATAATTTAAATTGATAAAATAAATATAATTTGAAAATATATGGTACAAATTATGGTAGTTGATTGGTACAAGTTATGGTGCTTAATTGGTAGAAAAATTGGTACTAGTCTTAATTAACATAATTTATACCAATTTTTCTACCAATTAAGCACCATAACTAGTACCAATTAATTACCATAATTTGTACTATACATTTTCAAATGATCTTTTTTTATTAATTTAAATTATTTAATCGAAATAAATTATATTATGTCATAAAGTTATCTGCAAAATAGAATATAAATTAAAAACATATTTATTAGAAAATTAAAATACTTTTTTTACAGTAAATATATTAAATTGGTAGAAAAAATAATCTAAAAATGTATGGTTTAAATTACGGTAATTAATTGGTATAAATTATGGTACTAAATAAATTTGTAAAAAATCTTAGAAATATTTACTTTTTTAATGTTTTATGATATTTTAATATTTTTTATTTATTTTTGTAAATTTTTATAATATTTCTAATATTTTTAAAGTTATCTATATTTTATAGTATCTTAGAATTTTTATGACTTTGACTGAATTTTTTAACACTTAGGGGCATATTGTGAACTTTAAAAGTACTTTGTAAACTAGTAGGGGTATTTTTGTCTTTTTTGCTTCTGGTCAATGACATAGTGACATTTCATGGACTTAAGCAAAAATATAGTGTCATTTCGTGACTTTCTTTTTTTAGTGGCATTTCATGAATTAGCCAAAAATATAGTGGTATTTCATGAAATTTCCCATTAAAAGAAAATAATTAAAACAAAATAACTAAAAACAAAATAAACCAAAAAAAAGAGTAACATGAAATTAAGAAAACAACTAAAACAAAACAAAACAAAATAAATAATATATAAGCAATAAAGAATCACCAAATTGAAGTTATAACTAAATTAAAACCAGAAATAAATACATTAACAAAAAATAAAAATAAAATAAATAAATTAAACAAGCAAAACTTAAAGTAAAATAAAATGAAGTAAAGAAAAAAATAAAAACAATTAAATAAAAACAATTGACAACCAAGGCTACGGATTAGACAAAGTCAAGTCCCCGACCACGGCGCCATTTTGCAAATAGGTAAAATTGATCTACTAAAAACTAATAAATTAAACCTAGAAATTAATAAATCAATAAGTCTGTCGGGTTGCAAAAATCCCGGTCACTATAGTATAGAAATAAAGTAACCAGGTATCGAATCCTCTTGACTTGAAGAAAATAAGCCTAATCCTAAGAAATATGAAAATCAATGGGTTGTTTATTGTTTTTGAGGTTGAGTTAACTAAAGGCAAGTTGAAGTTTTAAATAAACAATTAATGAAGTTTGAATGATAAAATTATTCAAATGAATGGAACTCTAGGTATGGGTTGTTCTACACTGGATGTAATTAGCAACTTCTACAGTTTCTTATGAGATATGGATTGGCTAATTCTTTGAACTCTCTTCAATTCTAAATCCTAGTTAAAGAAGAACTCACCTATCAGAACATGCCAGTTCTAATCTAGAAACAGATAAAACACATATAGGCGGATTAAGAATGAAGAATTACTGGCAACTACAGGGAAAACTTATCTATCCGACTAATTTTCCACAGATTTTCATATTAAGTTGATCTTCTTCATTTTCACTGATAAGATCAAATCAAGATTCGTAAAACAACTCCAATAACTCGTGATATTATTAGTGAAGATGAATGATTAACATTAATCTAGAAACAATTCAATGTATTCTCATATTCAAACTACAGAAAAACTAAGCTAACACATATCCATTACAAACAACCCTCTCCTAGAGCAAATCCTCACCAGCCAGACATATTAACGAAGCTGGTAAAACAAGTTGGATGAGAATTCATCAAGAGAAAGAAAAACTCCCAAATCCACTGGTTATCCAGATGGACCAGATCCGCAGGATTTTCGGTTTGAGGTTGAAGATGGTGGTCGACTCATTTCTGACAATGCTCCGCAATGGTGATGATGACCGGTGTTGTGATAATGATTGGAGTTAATCCTGATGATGGTGGAGAAGATGAGTGCGTGAATCGTCATTGGAGAGCGTTCTGCTGTCAAATATGGTGTTTCCCCCCTTTTAAACTTCTTTTTTCTTCCTTTCTTCAAAACGTAGCACCATTGATGCACTAGTACGTCTACTTGGAAGTGTACCCGCGTACCCAAAATGTACCCGCGTACCTAAAACGTCAAAACTGGGTGGGACGTCGTCACTTCATTTTTTTATTAATATATCTATCTGTGGTCGTGCAGTAAATATATGCTGCCGAGTAGCAGGAATGAGATATTTTTTTATCTGATTTATAAACTAAAACCTATTAATAAGAAGAGTTACAATTATTATTTTGTAAACTGAACCGATAGTTTGTTATATCCTATCAATAAAGAGAGTTTACATATTTAACTAAACCCTAAGAATAAGAAGAGTTACTATAACCAAATGAATAAGGATAGTTATTATTATTTAAACAATTATTATTTAACAAGGAGAGTTATTATAATTAAAACCCTAAGAATAAGAAGAGTTACTATAACCGAATGAATAAGGGAGTTATTATTATTTAATAAGGAAAGTTATTAGTATTAAAACCCTAAGAATAAGAAGAGTTACTATAATCAAATGAATAAGGAGAGTTATTATCATTTAAACAACTATTATTTAATAAGGAGAGTTATTATTATTAAAACCCTAAGAATAAGAAGAGCTACTATAACCGAATGAATAAGGAGAGTTATTATTATTTGAACAATTATCATTTAATAAAGAGAGTTACAAAACCAAAATCATGAAATAATGTTAACATTTGTTGGAGAACAAGTGTGAGTCCCACATTGAAAAATTAAATAGCTAGTAAGTAGTTTATATAGCTTATGGGCTACTCCACCTAATGCCAATTGGTTTTAGGATGGAACCTCATGGGTTATTGGGCCTTACTAGTCTATATGGGTATTTTATATAATTCCCTCCGTTGGGCCTATTCCTCCCCCCACAATATTTCTAACATGGTATCAGAGCCCGGGTTCAGCCTTGGGTAATGCAACGAACTGTGTCACGATAAACCAAGAGAAGGGACCGGGCCAGTATCGTAGAATTGGACTGTGTCACGGAGCAGAGACCGGGCAGGGTGTAATGTGGAGATGAGAGAAGATGTTGGAGAACAATGGTGAGTCCCACATTGAAAAATTAAATAGCTAGTTAGTAGTTCATATAGTTTATGGGTATTTTTTTATAATTTCCTCCGTTGGGCCTATTCCTCCCCCATAATATTTCTGAAAACATTTAATTACAAAGTTTATTTTGTTCTATTTAATATATCTATATATTTCTCTTGCCGTCCACGCGTTTTATAAAATTTTAATAATTTCTATTTTCTCGTTCCTATACCCGTCCCCGTACCTGTGCAACCTAGCGCAGCACTTGCTGCTGCCAATTTAGCCGCGTCCGAACATTGAACCACACTTCATCAGTGTAAGTCTCGAATTGTGTCCGAACATACAAGTTCAGACACAAGTTCGAACAAGTCACCAGGAAGAAGATTGGAACTCTCGGCTTTTGTCCGAACATGGATGTTCGGACACAAGTTCAAACATAGCTTCAGAAGCCTCTAAAATCTTCGTTCTGGCTCCGATTTGATCCTTGTTTGTTGCTTCATCACCCTCATGAGATAATCTACTATTCTCTTGGGTTTTCTCTGCATTTGACACACAAAAGGTATCAATTCTCATTAAACAAGAAACCAAAGGAAAACATAAGATAAGTGTGGAATATGATCGATGCAACTTTGAGAATTAAGCATTTAAAACCACTAAGACCATACATATTTCACACTTAACATCCGTAGATCGGGTTATATTTAAAATGACCAGAAACCGCCTCAGGCCATGGCGGTTTCCGTTTTTTCTTCTTTAGAAGCATCCTCACCCCAGGCTCCAATGAGGCTTCTTTGCCACCGTTTGACACTTCCACGTAATTTTTTTGAAAAAAACTAACGCAATTAATTTTTTCCTGAAAACGGTATTTTTGTGAAAGTTTCTAATTGTTTTGTACCATTCCCATATTCTTTTCCTTTAATTAGTTCTTCGGACAAAATGTTTAATTAGAAACTGTATAAGTTGGATATATTTTTTCAATCATTCTTAGCTACAAGCATATGTAGCTATCTTTGTCTACATTTAAAATTATACAATTTATATAGTGTAAAAGTACAGGTTTTGTAAACTTATTGTACAGTTTAAGAAGTTATAGTAGAATTTCAGTAATATCAGAATTCAAGGTATAACTTTATATATATACATTCGTACAGTTTTTATATACTAATTGTACAGTTTTTATAGAACAAATGTACATGTATGTAACTATCTATAGCTACATTTGGATGTAGCCAAGAAATTACCTTTTTTTTTATTCATGAGAGGTAGGTTTTATAAATATAAATCCTTACTTGTAAAAAAAATTAATGTCAAATGCTTTATATTGAAGTTATTTAAAATTGATCAATAAATAATCAATAAGATATTGATAGAGATTAAGCTACAAAATAGGATTGCCACATTCAATATATATTTTGATTTGTCACTGAATTTTGCTGCAAAAATGATCAAAACGTGATCAAATATGTTTCTGTCTTGTTTGGAATTGCCAATATATTGATATTGTAGTTTCTATCACTTCCCACTCGCATTGTTTCTTTCATTTATATCGAATACTTCTACAAGAATTAGATTGTACTAGTTCGTTGTTGAATTTTCACACTCTACTTTGTTTAGGTTGAACAAAATTTCTTTATTCATTATCTCTCTAATTGTAAACAACTATACATATACTACCTCTTATTTTGAATAAGAGTAGACTTAAAACTGTTTAAATTTATCTCTAAAACGACATATATTTTAAATAAAATAGAGTATATAGTAACTTAGCTACATCCTTAGTGCAACCAACTAATGGTGATATTAATAGTCTTTAAAACTCACTTAGTATTGTTCAAGGAAAATTCATGTAGAGGATTATGCATGTGTTTTGGATAAACCATTGTCGTCTTTTTTTGTTTTATGTATTGAGTCTATTTAATTTGCTTGACACTGGTAATTAATCAAGTAAAGTAGCTAGTGTTGTGAAGTCACCTTCCATTATAAGTTACATACCGAGTTAAGTTTAGGTCAGGTCAAGCTAACATTTAAATTACACTCCCATTAAAATTATTTTGATTATGTTTTGATATATTTTTCCACTTCAATATTTAATATATAAAATAAAATAATTTTATAAACTAAAGTTGTCGAGATAATATATCAATTACATTCTTAAAATAGATAGTGATATGAGTTAAATTCTTAAAATAGATGAGATATGAGTTACGAATCAACAACCTAAATTGTCAAACCTTCAATTTCTGCTGCCTTTAAATTTTAGGCAAAAGACAGAACGACAACTCAGCCGTAGATAGAGCTTTCCAAGATGGAGGTGGGCGAGAAACCTCCAGAATACGTTTAGCCCAGACATAACAATAGATATCTAGAAATCGGCAACCTTGTCCGTTCCGTTTCTCTCATGTCATGCATCTTCCCTCCACGTTCTCCTGTTTCTCTGTTATGTTAGGCACTTGCCGCACTTCCATTTGATTACCTCATGATACTTACCACCTCATCTGCCGCCTTTTTTTTTTTTTTTATCCTCAAATCTTATTTAACAGAGGAGACCCACAATACACTTGAACATCTCTTATACAGCCCAGCCAGCTAAACTAGAGAAGAAAGAGCGAGCATGGAAGAGAGAGCTGCGAAACAGAGAAGAACAATAAGCATCCTGATGCTACCATGGCTTGCTCACGGTCACATTTCACCATTCCTTGAGCTAGCCAAGAAGTTATCCAAGAAAAATTTCCACATCTACTTCTGCTCTACCCCGGTAAACCTCAAATCACTTGAGAAACAACTGGGAGCAGCAGCAACTGGAGAAAACATTAATAACGAAGATGATGAGCAGCAGCAGCGACCAGCAGGCGGCATTCAACTCGTTGAGTATCATCTACCCTGCTTGCCTAATCTCCCACCACACTATCACACCACAAATGGTCTCCCGCCTCATCTCATGCAGACTCTCAAAGATGCCCTTAACAAGTCGGCGGAGAATTCCGGCCAGGGGTTCACCAGCTTGCTTGAATCCCTGAAACCCGATCTGGTCATCTACGACTACATCCAATCCTGGGCACCCACTATTGCTCTGTCACATAACATTCCAGCTGTGCAGTTTCAAACACTCAGTGCTTCTGCACTCTCTTGCTACATCCACCTTGTTATCAATACGGCTGATGCTGGAGATTCATACTCTTCTTCGTCAAATTCGAAGTACCCTTTTCCTGAGCTCATCATCTCCGATTTCTACCAAGAAACAATCAAAAAGATGAAGTCAGATCAAGCTAACAAGGCGGTGAGAGGGTCATGGAAGATCGTTCTCCTCAAGACCTCGCCAGAGATTGAAGGCAAGTACTTGGATCATCTTAGCAGTTGCATCAGTAAAAGGATTGTCCCTGTCGGCCCACTGATTCGAGACGAACCCCTTGCAGGAGAGAATGATGATGGTGATGAAGTTAGTCAGATAATGAAATGGCTGGACAGCAAGGAACAGAGCTCGACAGTGTTTGTATCGTTCGGGAGCGAGTACTTCTGTTCACATGACGAAATAGAGGAGATAGCAAAAGGGTTAGAGCTCTGCTGCAATGTTATAAACTTTATATGGGTCATTAGATTCCCACTGGGAGATGGAAAGAGACCTGAACAAGTGTTGCCAGCCGGATTTCTAGATAGAATTAATGGTAAAAGAGGTTTCATAGCTGAAGGTTGGGCACCACAGATGAGAATCTTAAAGCACAAGAATGTTGGGGGATTCTTGAGTCATTGTGGGTGGAGTTCTGTTTTGGAGAGCATGAAGGTTGGAGTTCCTATTATCGCCATGCCCATGCAGATTGACCAACCGGTGAATGCCAGACTTGTGGAGGGACTTGGGAATGGGTTGGAGGTGAAGAGAGATGGTGATGGAAAGTACTGGGGAGATGAGATTGCAAGAGTGGTGAATAAGGTCATGGTGGAGGAAAAAGTGTATTTTAAGAAAAAGCTAAGGAATTGAGTGATTTGATGTTGAAGAAAGGGGATGATGATGTGGATGTGGCGGCTGAAGAGTTGATCAAGATTTGTAGGGAGTTTAATAGTAAGATTAAGTAGTGTTAATCATTCTTCTTTTGTTTTTTTTTCTTTGGAGAAGAGGCAAATTAATAAATTGCGTGTGCTGGATATACTATAATGTATTACTTTCTCACCTTGTATTGAAGTTTTCTGACTATAATAGTAATAAAAAGTTGCGTCAAAACTAATAATGTATGAGCATACCCAACTGCAAGTTTCAAATTGGAAATTTGGAAACACAGAAGTTCGTTGGTGAATAAGACAATGGTTGTCTGCTTCGTTTATGGCATAGCTAGTAACAGGCAGCAGAGACAGCAGACAGCAGCCAAATTAACATGGTTACTGTACAAAAAAGACAAAAAAAGGATATTCTGGAACTCAGCAGATGTGGCATGTTAGTGACCAGCTGACAGTAGCAAACTTAGCCTGGCAAAGGAACTTGGTCGATAATGTTGCGGAAGCGACTGGGTAAGAGAGTAAATTATTGTACTAGAAAATCACTCCGTACAGGAAAATTCCCAGGTCGTGGTAGGGTCACAATGGTCCCGCTTAAGAACCACTTCCTTAGACAGAATTTCCTGACTGTAATTTCTTAGCACAATAAAGCACTACAAAATTACCCACCAAAAGCTGCTAAATAAAGCTATAAAAGGAACACCGGAATTTTACGAGGTTCAGCCAATTTTGTCTACTCCCTCGGACACTACCAGAAATCTCTTATTTATACTTGAAGAGATATAGAGAGAAGAGATTACAATTTAGCATACATAAGAAGTTGCTAATTGTTGGGATGAGATTAGAAGTGAGGTGAGCACTTCCTTTTATAACAAAGGAAGTGCCCCCTTGTTTTGCCCACACTGATGTGAGATGAAACCACTCCTCACAATTCTCCACCTTGGTTTATCCCACTAACCAAAATAAACTCTCTTACAAACCTACTTGGTAGTGTCTACAATTGCGCCTAGGCGCCATTTTCAATATGCAAGATGTTGGTCAAGTCCAAGCAATGTTTGAACTTGACTGCGGTCACCACTTTGGTCATCATGTCTGCAGGATTCTCAGTCGTCCGGATTTTCTGAACAAGAATATCCCCTTCTTCGAGTATCTCCCGCACAAAGTGATAGCGAACATCAATATGCTTCGTCCTTGCATGATAGACTTGATTCTTTGCTAAATGAATAGCACTTTGATTGTCACAGTGCACCGTGATGCGCCTCTGACCAACTCCCAAGTCTTTAAGCAACCCATGAAGCCAAATACCTTCCTTCACAGCCACTGTCAGAGCCATGTACTCCGCCTCAGTCGTAGACAAAGCAACTGTAGACTGCAAGGTAGATTTCCAACTTACTGGTGCCTTGGCTAAAGTAAACAAGTAACCAGTAGTTGATCGTCGCTTATCCATATCACCAGCATAGTCGGAATCACAATATCCAACCACATTTGGACCACCTGTAACATCCTTCTCAAATAGCAGACCAATATCCACAGTACCTTGAATATATCGTAAAATCCATTTCACAGCTTGCCAATGATCTCTGCCAGGATCATGCATATATCTGCTCACAACTCCAACTGCTTGTGAAATGTCGGGCCTTGTACACACCATGGCATACATTAAGCTACCAACTGCTTCTGCATATGGGACTCTAGCCATATAGTCTCTATCTTCTTTAGTCTTTGGAGATAATTGGGCACTAAGTTCAAATGGGAGCAAGCGGGGTACTCACAGGTTTTGTATTGTCGTTAATACCAAAACGTTGTAGCACCTTCTTTAGATATTGCTTCTGGGACAAACAAAGCTTGCCATTCCTTCTGTCTCTACTAATCTCCATCCCGAGAATCTTCTTGGCTTCGCCCAAGTCTTTCATCTCAAACTCTTGAGCTAACTGAGCCTTCAATCTATCAATCTCTGACTGATTCTTTGAAGCTATTAGCATGTCATCAACGTACAAGAGTAGGTAGATGTAAGACCCATCATGTAGCTTGCGCAAATACACAGTGATCATATTTGCTTCTCGTGTACCTTTGCCCTCTCATAAACAAATCAAATCGTTTGTACCATTGCCTTGGAGACTGCTTCAGCCCGTACAAAGATTTGTTCAACTTACAAACCCAATCTTCTTTACCACGAACCTTAAATCCTTCTGGTTGAGTCATATAGATCTCTTCCTCCAGATCGCCATGTAAGAATGCGGTCTTCACATCAAGTTGGGCTAATTCCAAATTCAGCTCAGCTACTAACGCCAACAGAATTCTGATGGAGGAATGTTTTACTACTGGAGAAAATACCTCATGGTAATCAATTCCCTCCTTCTGTGCGTACCCTTTGGCCACCAACCTAGCCTTGTAGCGGACACTGTTTTCACCTGAAGTTCCTTCTTTCTTTGCAAACACCCATTTGCAACCAATTGCCTTCTTGCCCTTTGGTAGTTGTGCCAACTTCCACGTGTTGTTCTTGTGAAGAGAATTCATTTCTTCTTCCATGGCACCTTTCCACTCCTTACTTTCCGAGTTTTGATTTGCTTCTTGGAAAGTAGGTGGTACCCCTTCATCTACAACTGGAAGTGCATAAGCCACCATATCCGCATAACGAGCAGGTTTGCGGATCTCTCTTCTAGGTCTTTCTTCTGCAATCGGATATGATTCTGCTGTTGGAGCTTCCTCATTTGACTCATCTACTCCTTGAGAGTCACTATCATCTCCAACCAATGGGTTTACAAATATCTCTTCTCGAACTCCACCTTCTTTGGTGCTTTCTCCACCTGCTTCTGAGTTCCCTCTGTCTGGAAGGAGTCTACTGTCACCTTCTGCCACAACGCAGATTCATCAAAGGTAACATCTCTGCTAATGATTGTCTTCTTTGCTTCTAGACACCACAACCGGTATCCCTTTACCCCAGACGCAATCCCCATAAATAGAGCCTTCTTTGCCCTTGGGTCTAATTTTGATTCCTTCACATGGTAGTAAGCCACAGAACCAAACACTCGCAAAGAACTATAATCAGTAGCTGGTTTTCCAGACCATGCCTCAAGCGGTGTCTTTCCACCAATAGCCGACGACGGTAACCGGTTCACAATATGGCTGCAATATGTTACCGCCTCTGCCCAAAATTGTCTACCCAGCCCAGCATTTGACAACATGCACCGAACCTTCTCCAGCAATGTTCGGTTCATTCGCTCCGCCACTCCATTCTGCTGCGGTGTTTCCCTGACTGTGAAGTGTCGGACAATTCCCTCGTCTTTGCAAACCTTCAAGAATGGATCACTCTTGTACTCTCCCCCATTATCTGTCCGGAGATACTTGATCCTTCGATCTGTTTGCGTCTCGACTGTCTTCTTCCATGTTAGGAAGATCCCCATCACTTCATCCTTAGTCTTCATGGCATACACCCAAACTCTTCGAGAAAAATCATCCACGAAGGTCACATAGTAGCGGTTCCCACCCAAGGAAGGCGTCTTGGCGGGTCCCCAAACGTCAGAATGGACATAGTCCAAAATACCTTTCGTATTATGGATGGCATGCCAAACTTCAACCTCTTTTGCTTCCCGAGAACGCAATGCTCACAAAAATCTAACTTGCAAGCCTTCACGCCTTTCAGCAATCCCTGCTTTGCAAGAATCTGTAAGGATTTTCTCCGGCATGCCCCAGTCGCATGTGCCAACTGAGAGTCACCGTTCTCCTTGGGAGCCAACACAACTGCTGCTGTTCCTACTACTGTACTCCCCTCGTAGTAATACAGATTGCTCCTTCTGGTGCCTTTTATCACCGTCAGTGCTCCGGAAACGACCTTTAGAACTCCATCTTTAGCGGCCCATGAGAATCCTTTCGACTCCAATTGTCCCAGAGAAATGAGATTTGGTCAAGTTTGGAACATGCCGAACTTCTCTTAAAACTCTGGTTGATCCTTCATGGTTCTTCAACTTGATTGAGCCTATACCAATTGTTTTGCATGGGCTATTGTCTCCCATCAAAACGGTTCCACCCTTTAGTTCTTTGTAATCAAAGAACCAATCTCGAATGGGTGACATATGGTAGGTTGCTCCTGAATCCAGAATCCACTCATCCTGATTAATTTTTGAAGTCGATGCCACCAATGATAGTCCTGATCCTTCGCTGTCGTATTCAGCTACACATGCGTCTTGAACAGCCTTGCCTTTCTTCTGTTTAGGACAGTCCTTCTTCCAATGTCCCTTTTCTCGACAAAGGGCGCATTCATCTTTGCCGAGCTTGGTTTTTGGTCTTGACCATCCTTTCTTCCCCTTTTTCTGAGCGGAGGAACGATCTCTCACCACTAATGCTTCTGCTGCTTCATCAGTACCAGCCCTCTTTTCTTTTCTTCTCAATTCATGGTTGTACAGTGCTGCAGTGACATCCTTCAGAGAGATATCGTCCTTCCCATGGAGTAGAGTTGTTTCCAGAAACTCATACTCATCAGGAAGAGATCCCAGCAACATTAAGGCCAAATCTTCATCTTCGAATTTCACATCCAAGTTTACCAAATCAGCTACTAGTTGATTGAAACTGGTGATGTGGTTATTCATTGTGGTCCCCGAAACATACGAAAAGCGGAATAGCCTTTTCTTCATAAAAAGCTTATTCTGACTGCTCTTCTTCATGAATTTTTCCTCCAGTGCCTTCC